>CM053773.1:198975390-199159704 GCA_028658325.1 Potorous gilbertii
ACAAGGCTGAACTGAGCTGAAAAGTCCCTGATTCATAGATTCATATCTCTTTTCCTTCTCTTTAGCTTTCTTGTCAGCCTCACGTCATTATGAATTTAAGCACAGCTAGTAGGATTTTTGCAGAACCCTTTACCCCTGGGGACAGAGATCAGCTGCTCAAAGCCTCCTCCCAGATTAAATCATTAATGATTACTTTTGTGGTTGGTCAATTACCCCTTTCTCTCTGGGTGTCTGTTCTGTCATCCAGCCCATATCCCCCTATCTTTTCCATAAGAATAGTCTTTGTTAAATCCTTTCTAAAATCCAGGTCGGCTGTACCACGTCTCTGGTTTGTCATTTGTTTTGGTATGATGTATTTATTTATTTTTTGCTCTTTTCAATTTCTTGGTGTAAGGGAATCCCTACTATCAATGCAGAGAGGGAACTATTTTGTAATTTCTAAAGGAGTTGCCCAGGGAGTACAGGTGTTAAGTAACTTGTCCAGGGTCACACAGCCAGTAGATGTCTAAGGATGGACTTAACTTTCTTCCTGTCTCCAAGGCCAGCTTTCTCTGTGCAATACCATGGCATGATTTTTTTTTTAATCAGATTTTTTTATTTCATTGTTTTAGGGAATTTTTACTAAGGAAACTAGGAAACCCTTTTTTACCAATGTAGATTAGCTCCAGTTGTATAACAGATAATTTTAGAGTTGCTTGGGACCCCTAGAGGGTAAATGATGTCCCCCTGCTCACTCCTAGTATGTGCTAGGTCTTCCTGACTCCCGTGGCCACTCTCTCTCCACTAGGCCATGCTGCTTCTCAGGGATCTGACCTTGATGAGACTCACTCTTCTTGACTGCTGCTTCCATTTTCAGAGGTCCATCCCTGTAATAATGCTCCCTATGGTTTTGTCAGGATTCATTTCCTGATCTATAGCTTGCAGACTTCATTATCTAGGTTTTTTTTGAGAACTGGGATGGCAGTTGGCTTTTCTGGTAGCATGACACCTTCTCTGTTCTCTGTAACAATTCAGAGATCACTCCTGTGAGCTCAGAAATTATATCTGCCAACTCTTTGATTACTGCACTTCATGGACCCAGTCACTCGTGAAACTCATGAAAGGGTATCGCTTCTATGAACTATTGTGGTTCTGTCCTTTCCAGTCTACATCTTACTGTCCTTGGCAGGAAAAACAGAAGCAGAATGAGACATGTAGCTCTTTCGAAACTCTGTTGACTGCTTAACACCATTCCATCCATGCCATCCCCTTTGCTTCATCAGTAGAGCATGAAACAACAGAAAGCTAAATTTTTTGTCCTCGTTAGCTTTCTTGCTGGCCTCACGTCATTGTGAGTTTAAGCACTCCTGACATTATTCTTGCAGAACCACGGTAGGAAGGAGGGAAACAAGCATTTATCCTGTGTTTATGATGTGCCAGGCTCTGAGCTAAGCGCTGGCCATACAGATATGAGAAAGTTCCTGCCCTTAAGGAAAGTTCCTGCTCTTATGGTGGAAAATACCACACAGAAAGAAACTGAAAAAGTCAAGGGTGGGGGAGGAGGAATGGCTTTAAAGTTCAGAAATCTTGTGAAGAAATGGAAGGAGAGTAAAGACTGGACCCCTTCCACAAAGAGGAGGCCCCAGGTGGGAGAAGGGATACGCTTGCCTGAGTGACAAGACCAAGGGGACAGTTGGGTGTTCTGGAGTTTGCAGGCCCTAGGTGCTGAACGACAGGATAAAGCCATAACTGAGCCATGCTTTGGCCTGGAAGACAGGAGGAGTGGTAACCTACCCATGCTTACCCCTTCCATTCATGCTATTAAAAAAAACCTAAGTTGTTTGGTGAGTTACCTTTGTAACTATCATTTGCTTTAGGCAACTCCTTTTTCCTTCATCATCAGAACTCTTTTTTTGGTGGGTGTCTTCAGAATTCATTCTTGAGAGTTTCCTGTTGGCTGACTTCCCTGAAGGATTAGAACCTATGGGATTTTACTTCTCCTTTGTCTGAATCCTTTGAAATCCATTTTCCTCAAATTTAGGATGAAAGGTAGATTATTCCCGCCCTTCGTCTTCTCTGTCACAAATTCTAAGATGGAGTGGCTGCAAGCTTCTCATCATTCCTACCCCAGCAGCAAGTACCTCCTTTTTGGTGTGAGTCAGATGCAGAATATAGGCTCCCTTATTGTCTAGAAGGTGGAGGCCTTTTGAAGAGTAAAATTAATCCTTAAAGTAAGTCAAGGCGTTTTAGCTGCTTTGCTTCTGAGACGTGCATGCACACACACACACACAAACACACAGAGTGTGAGTGCATGAGAAAGCAAGCATGAGCACACTGTAATAAACTTCTGTATATTTAAAATCAAGTCAAGTCATCTTGTGTTTATTAAACACCCACTGTGTGCTAGGCACTTTACTAAATGCTGGGGATATGAAGAAAAGCAAAAATGATCTCTGCTGTTAAGGAGCCCACAGTCTAATGTGGGAGACATTGTACAAATAATTATTTACAGACTTCAAAGAACATCCATATGCAAACAAAATCCAAAGTGAATGTTGAAAAATCACAAAGAAGAAGCACAGTGTCAAAGAAGAGCTATGAGAAAACATTTCCACCTTCCCCTTTTGTAGAGGTGGTAATTCCATGAGTGTGGTATATTACACAAAATTCCAGAATTTTAAAATCTGCTGACTAGTAATTCTTATTCTTCAAGCTATGTGAAGTCAAAAGCTCTCCAAGTCTGGAGAATTGGCTTAGGAGATGAGTTGGAGTTCCCATCCTTCCCCTACAGATCCTGCCTGTACCTGGAGTTGTGCTGAAGATGTTTTCATGGAGCCCACGGAGAATGAGTTTGCATCTACTGCTTTTTTTAACTTCAAAAAGCAGTTGTTTGTGGAACATTGCTGCGAAGGAATTATAGTGGGGTATTAACTTTTTCTAATACTCTTTCTATTTGAATTCCATTGGAAAAGATGAAGAGGACAAAATGATGATGATGGTGGTGGTGGTGGTGGTGATGATTTGCATTTATAGGAGCCTTTATGGTTTGCAAAATGCTTCACACACGTGACCTCTTAATGTGGTGGACATGCAATAAGAATACCCCCATTTTTTATCAGTGAGGAAATAGATAATCAGAACACTTGTGACTTGTAGTATTAAGGGTCAGAAATGGAATTCAAATGCAGGTTTCAGCTGAATATAAATGTAATGATTTTTGCACCATATTCTCAAAACAAGCAATGTCAGAGCTGGAAGAGACCTTCAGTCATAGAACATTGAGTGGAACCTTAATATTCTAATTGGAGCTGATATTTATAGGGAGCATTTAGAATTTGAAAATACATTTCCTTCTTGGAGCCATATGACCACTCTGTGAGGAGAGAACTGTAGGTCTTATCCTAGTTTTACAGATGTGAAAACTGAGGTTTAGAGAGATTTAAGCACAAAGCTAGTCAATGTCAGAAGCGGTATTTGAACCCATCTTCCTGATTCCAAGCCTGGCACTTGATCCACTTTGCCCTGCTGACCTTAAGAGGTACATACTTACTGGGTATAGAATATTGAATATCAAAGTAGGGAGGAATCTTGGAAATTGTTTGGTCTATCTCCTTCTTTCCTCACAGATCTAAATTGATACCCATTGAGGGAAAAAGACATGTCCAAGGGACTATCTAGGACAGAATCCACATTTATTTCTATAACTGAATTCTAGAGGGATCCAGTTTGCCAGTGTCTCATTCAGAAACACTTTACAGATATACACAGTTCTCCCAAAGTACTAGATTAAGATTTTAAAACTCATTGTTATCCTGAATAGCTTTCTTATTATATACTGTTGCCAGGCTAGTTTTCATTACATAGAACTCTGGTTACATTGCTTTTCTGCTCAAGTGCAGTCATTGGCTCCCCATTTCTCTACAACAAAATCCAAAATCTTCAACCTGGCATTTGAAGCCCTCTGCATTTTGACCTTTCCCTTCCCTTTTAGCCTTATCTCTTTCTATTGCCTTTCATGCCCCCTGTGTTTCAGCTTGTCCTTCCTAGACCACTGTTGACTCCCTTTCCTCTTTGGGTCCTTGGAGTGCTGGAATACCCTCCCCCTCAGCTCTATTTATACATATATATATATATTTTTAAACCCAGAACTTTTATTATTTATTTATATTTAACATTCATTAAATTTTTTTTTTTTGAGTTCCTCATTCTCTCCCTTCCCCACTCATTGAGAAGGCAAGAAATGTGATGTCAGATACACATGTGATACCTTGTTAAACATACTTCCATATTAGGCATGTTTAAAAAAAAGCAAGAAAAATGAAGAAAATGAAAAGAAGGTGCTTGAGTCTGTGTCAGACTGTTCAGTTCTTTCTCTGGAGGCAGATAGCATTTTCAACCTAAGTCCTTTGGAATTGTCTTGGATCACTGTATTGCTGAGAAGAGCTAAGTCATTCACAGTTATTTCTTATGGCACAGTAGTAATTCCATCACATCTTATGGCACAGTAGTATTCCATCACAATCATAAACCACAACTTGTTCAGCCATTCCCTAATTGATGGACATCTCCTCCATTTCCAATTCTTTACCACCTCTAAAAGAGCTGCTATAGGTATTTTTGTTCATATAGGTCCTTTTCCTTATTCATTGATCTCTTTGGGATACAGCCCTAGAAGTGATATTGCTGGATCAAAGGGTGTGTACAGATTTGTAGCCCTTTGGGCATAGTTCCAAATTGCTCTCCAGAATGGTTGAATCAATTCACCAACAGTGCATTAATGTCCCAGTTTTTCCACTTCCCCTCCCACATTTGTCATTTTCCTTTTCTGTCATATTAGCCAGTCTGTTAGGTGTGAGGAGGCACTTCAGAATTGTTTTAATTTGCATTTCTCAAATCAATAGTGATTTGGATAATTTTTATATGACTATAGATAGCTTTGATTTCTGCTTGAAAACTTCCTGTTCATATCCTTTGACCATTTATCATTGAGAAATGACTCATATTCTTATAATTTTGACTCAGGTCTCTTTATATTTGAGATATGAAGCTTTTATTAGAGAAAGTGTAAATTTTTTTCAGTTTCTTGCTTTCCTTTTAATCTTGGATGCACTGATTTTGTTTTTATAAAAACTAATTTAATGTAATCAAAATAAAACAAATCTCCCTTTTCTCCCAAATCTCCCAAATCTCCTCAGTTTTTTGTTTTCCTTCTAATCTTGGCTACATTGATTTGCTTTTTATTTTAAAGTAATCAAAATGATCCATTTTACTACCTGCAGTCCTATCTCTTATTTGGTCATAAATTCTTCCCCTATCTATAGATCTGACTGGTAAAATTTTCCATGCTCCCCTAATTTACCTATGACCTCACCCTTTATGTCTAAATGATGTACCTATTTTGACCCTATCTTAGTATATGATGTAAGATATTGTTCCAAACCTAATTTTTTCAAACTGCTTTCCAATTTTCCTAGCAATTCTTATCAAATGTTGGTTTCTTGTCCCAAAAACTTGGATTTTGGGGTATAATCAAACACTAGATTGCTATGATCATTAACTATTGTGTATTGTATACCTATCTGTACCACTGATCCAACACTGTTTCTTAGCCAATATGAGATTTTTTAAAAATTTAGTATTTTATTTTACCTCAATTACATGTAAAAACAATTTTCAACATTCATTTTAAAAATTGAGTTCCAGTTTCTTTTCTTCCCTCCCCATCCCCTTCATTTTTAGGGCAAGCAATTTTATATAGGTTAAACATGTGTAGACGTGCAAAGCATTTTCATATTAATCATGTTATAAAAGAAACATAGACCAAAATAAAACCCCAAGAAAAATTAAGAAAGTTATAAAAGTATACTTTGATCTGTATTCAAACTCCACTGGAGTGATTTTTTCCCCCAGAGTTTTTCTCTGGGGGTGGATAGCATTGTTCATCATAAGTCCTTCAGAGTTGTCTTAGATAATTGTATTGCTGATAATAGCTAGGTCATTCATAATTGGTCATTGCCCAGTGTTGCTGTTACTGTGCACAACGTTCTCCTGGCTCCACTCATTTCACTCTGCAGGTTTTTCTGAAAACATCTAGCTCATTTCTTATGGAACAGTAGTATTTCATGACAACCACATACCACAACCCCTCAATTTCCAATTTTTTGCCACCAGAAAAGTTTGGTCGTTGTTCCCAATTCTCCATAATGGTTGAGTCAGTTCACAACTCCACCAACACTGCGTTAGTATCTCAGTTTTCCCATATCCCTTTTAGCATGTCATTTTCCTTTTCTGTCCTATTAACCAGTCTAATAGATGTACAGTAGTATCTTAGAATTGTTTTAATTTATGTTTCTCCAATGAACAGTGATATAAAATATTTTTCATATGATTATTGATAGTTTTGATTAATTCATCTGAAACCTGCCTTCATATTTCTAATCATTTATCAGTTGGAGAATGACTCTTATTTTTAAAAATTTGGCTCATTATTCATTTGAGAGATGAGGCCTTTATCTGAGAAACTTGCTTTACCATTTTTGTTTTTTGGAGGGCAGTTTGACTTTATTAGCCAAAGGCAGGCCTGGCACCTTAGGTGCTCTTAGGTGAATGGGTTTGACTTCTTCTTCACCAACACTGGCTTCTGATTCCGAAGGATGATGCTGGCCTGGCGCAGAGCAGCCATGAGGAGATCTTTCCGGAGTGTGGCCCAAGCAGTTTTGTTGATTGTGGTCCTCACATAGGAAGTGGTAGGCTTCCTCTGACCTCCCCTCCACTTTAGCGCCACTGTGATGCCCTTGCTGTCGGTGGCTGCCTCAGTGACCGCTGTCTTCTCATGAATCATCTCATTATAGCAAAATGAGTTTCAGGCCTTGAGGTTGTTGAGCTTGGTGCTGTAGGTCTAGTTGTTATACTTGTTGAGGAAGCTGGAGCAGTTCTGAAGGATCATCTACTGCAGGTAGGCCAACATGATGGTGGTGGGGCTGCATTTACAGAGACTCCTGGAGACAGGAAGCTTCAACATTTTTTTTCACACTTATGATTGTTAGCTATAATTTCCCCCATCCTGACCCCCCAACCCTGTTTCTTCTATTCTCTCCTTTCATCCTGTCCTTCCTCAAAATCTTTTGCTGCTGACTGCTGAGTCCCCGAATCCATTCAGCTTTCTATGAGCACCCCTTCCTTCTCTTATCTCTTTCTCCTCATCCTTTCTTGGAGAGTAAGATAGATTTCTATACCCAATTGACTTTGTAGCTTTCTGCTTCTTTGAGCCAGTTCTGATGAAAGTAAGGTTCAAGCATTCCTCTCTACCTCCCCCATCTTTCTGTGCCCTGTAAAAACTCTTTCATGCCTCTTTTATGTGAGATAATTTATCCCATTCTACTTTTCCCTTTCCCTTTCTTCCAGTGCATTCCCTTTTAACTCCTTAATTTTAATTTTTCAGATCTCATCATATTCAACTTGTACCTGTGCCCACTGTCTTTCTATATACTCCTTCTAACTTCCCTAATAATGACAGAGTTCTTATGAGTTATAAGTACCATCTTCCCATGTAGGAATATAAACAGTTTAACCTTATTAAGTACTTTATGATTTCCCTTTTCTACTTAACTTTTTATGCTTCTCCTAAATCTTGTATTTGGAAGTCATATTTTCTATTAGCTCTGATCTTTTTCATCAAGAATGCTTGAAAGCCCTATATTTTTGTTGAATGTCCATTCTTTTCCTTGAAGAATTATACTCAGTTTTGCTGGGTCAGTGATTCGTGGTTGTAATCCTAGCTTCTTTGCCCTCCAGAATATCATATTACAAGTCCTTTGGTCCTTTAATGGAGAAGCTTGAGTTATCCAGTTGTGGCTGCATCATACTTGAATTGTTTCTTTCTGGCTATTCACAGTATTTTCTCTTTTATAGGAGCTCTGGAATTTGGCTATAATATTCCTGGGAGTTTTCATTTTGGGATCTCTTTCAGGAAGTGATCAGTGGATTTCTTCAATTTCTATTTTACTCTCTGGTTCTAGAATATCAGCAGTTTTACTGGATAATTCATTGAAACATGATAACTGGGCTATGTTTTGGATTGTGACTTTTAGGGAGTCTGGTAGTTTTAAAATGAAAATTTAAAATGATCTCTCTTGGATCTATTTTCTAGGTGTATTGTTATTTCACATTGCCTTCTGTTTTTTTCATATTTTTTTTGCTTTGTTTATTTGTTTCTTGAGTCTCATAGAGTCATTAGTTTCCACTTGCTCAATTCTAATTTTTCAGGAATTATTTTTTTCAGTGAGGTTTTGTACTTCCTTTTCCATTTAACCAATTCCATTTTTTTAAGCAGTTCTGTTCTTCTGTGAATTTTTGTATATGTTTTTTCATTTGGCTAATTCTGCTTTTCAATGCATTCTTCTCATTGGATTTTTGAAACTCTTTTATCAATTTTTAAAAATTAATTTATTTTTAGTTTCCAACATTCACTTCAAAAGATTTTTCATTCTAAACTTTCTCCCTTTCTTCCTTCTCCCCTCCCCAGGATGGGATGCAGTTTGATGTAGGCTTTACATACACATTCATTTTAAACATATTTTCATGTAAGTCATGTTGTAAAGAAGAATTAGAACCAATGGGAGGAACCACAAAAAAGAAGAAACAAAACAAAAAGGAGAGCAAATAGTATGCTCTGATCTGCATTCACACTCTCTAGTTGTTTTTCTGTGTGTGGATATCATTTTACATCATGAGTCTTTTGGAGTTGTCTTAGATCTTTGAATTGCTGAGAAAAGCTAAATCTATCAGAGTTAGTCATTGCACAATGTTACTATTAATGTGTACAGAGTTCTCCTGGTTCTTATTGGTTCATATAAGTCTTTCCAGGTTTTTCTGAGGTCTACCTGTTCATCATTTATAGCACAATCATATTCTATTATATTCATATACCACAACTTGTTCTGCTATCCCCCAACTGATGGGCGTCTCCTCAATTTCCAATTCTTGTCCTCCACAAAAATTGCTGCTATAAATATTTTTTGTACATATGGATCCTTTTCTCATTTTTATGATCTTTGGGATACAGACCTAGAAGTGGTGTATTGCTGGGACAAAGAGTATGCACATTTTTATAGCCCTTTGAGCATAGTTTCAAATTGCTCTCCAGAACTGTTGGAGTAGTTCACAATTCCACCAACTATGCATTAGTGTTCCAATTTTCCTGCATCTTCTCCAGCATTTATCATTTTCTTGTTTTGTCATCTTAGCCAATCTGATAGGTGTGATGTGGTATCTCAGAGTTGCATTTGATTTGCAGCTTTTTGCCGCTTTTGTCTTTTCTCACCAGTGAACTTCCCAAAGAAAGAGATGACTTCTTGTACTTATCTAATTTCTTGTAACACCTTGTGTGTAGTTTGGGCAGTGAATTTGAAAGGATAGATTCTAAATCATGAGTCATTTAGAACATATTTTTCATATGACTATAGATAGCTTTAATGTCTTCATCTAAAAACTGCCTATTTATATTCTTTGACCATTTATCAGTTAGGGAACATTAACTCTTTTTTCGTGATTTTCTTGCACCATTATAATTTCTCTTCCCAATTTTTCCTCTGCTTCTCTTACTTGATTTTTAAAATGCTTTTGGAGCTCTTCCATGACCAATTCATATTTTTCTTTGAAGCTTTGGATGTAAGAATCTAGACTTTACTGTCTCTTCTAAATGTGTTTTGGTCTTCCTTGTCACCGTAATGACTTTCTATAGTCAGAATTTTTTTCCATTATTTGCCCATCTTTTCAGTCTATTTCTTGGCTTTTAACTTTTTAAAATGTGGGGCTCTGCTCTATGCTGGTGTAGCCTGTGCTTGACTGTGCTCCACTCTCACCCTGGTATGACATACCTTTCCTGCTGACCTTCTAAGTTGTCTGGGGCTGGAAAATGGTTTCAGTCGTGTCCTTTTGTGGGTTCTGCTGCTCCAGAATTTATTTGAGGTCGTTATTTAAAGGTCTTTGGAGAGGTTTTGGGAAGAGCTCAGGCAAATACCTGCCTTCTCTCCATCATCGTGCTTCTGCCCCTGAGATAATCCAGATTGCTTTATGATTACCACTCTGTAATATAGTTTGAAATCTGGTACTGCTAGACCACCTTCCCTCACATTTTTGTTTCCGTTGGTTCCCTTGGTATTCTTGGCCTTTTCTTCTTCTAGATGAATTTTGTTATATCTTTTCTAACTCTATTAAATAAGTTTTTTTTTAATATTTTGAATAGTACGTCATTGAATAAGTAAATTAAGTAGAATTGTCATTTTTGTTGTATTGGCTTAGCCTATCCATGAGCAATAAATATTTTTATTTGTGTGAAAAGTGTTTTGTAATTATATTCATGTAGTTCCTGGGTTTGTGTTGGCAGGTTGACAGCCAAGTATTTATATTGTCTGCAGTTATTTTAAATGGATTTTTTCTGTCATTACTGAATTTTGTTGATAATATGTAGAAATGCTTATGGTTTATGTGGATTTTTTTATATTCTTGCTAAAATTACTTATTGTTTTAGTTTATTTTTTCAGTTGATTCTCCAGGAGTCTCTAAGTATACCTTCATATCATCTGCAAAGAATGATAGTTTTGTTTCTTTCTTGTCTCTTCTAGTTCGTTCAGGCTCTTTTTCTCTTATTGCTATAGCTAGCATTTCTAGTATGATATTGAATAATAGTGGTGATAATGGGCATCTTTTCTTCACTCCTGGTCATACTGGGAAGGCTTCTAGCATATCCCTATTATATGCTTGCTGGTTGTTTTAGGTAGATACTACTTTTCATTTTACGGAAATTTTTATTTATTCCTTTGCTTTGTAGTGTTATGAATAAGAATGCATATTGTATTTTGTCAAAAGCCTTTTCTGCATATATTGAAGTAAATCATAGGATTTTTTGCTGTTTTTGTTATTGATCTGATCAGTTACGCTGATAGTTTTCCTAATATTAAGCCAGCCCTGCATTCCTGATATAAATTCTGGTTGTAGTGAATCTTTGTGATTTATTGCTGTTGTCTCTTTATTAGCATTTTATTAAAATTTTTGCATTAATATTCATTATGGAAATTGGTCTGTAGTTTTCTTTCTCTGTTTTGGCTCTTCCTGAATTAGGTATCAGTACCATATTTGTGTCATAAAATTAATTAATCAAATTAATCAATGAATTGTTTAATCCAGTGAATTAATCCAGTTAATTCCAATTACTCATATTTCCATGGCCCTTTGTTGAGTATGATTTTAATTACATTATGATCTGAAAGGGATGCATTTATTATTTCTGCTTTTCTCTATTTGTGAGGTTTTAGTGACCTATTACATGCTCAATTTTTGTGAAGGTGGCATAGGCAGCTAAGAAAAAAGTATATTTCTTTCTGTTTCCATTCAGATTTCTCCAGAGGGCTATCATATCTAACTTTTTCTAAAATTCTATTCATTCCCTTAACTTCTTTCTTATTTGTTTTATGGTTAGATTTATCTAGTTCTGATAGGAAAAAGATAATATCTCCCATTGGTATTGTTTTATTATTTCCTCAAGTAACTCATTTAACTTTTTAAGAATTTAGATGCTTTGTCATTTGTCATTTGACAAAGTCATTTGACATTACTTCATTGTTTATGGTACCTTTTATTAGCAAAATGTAATTTGCCTGATTATTTCTTTTAATAAGATTTTTTTGCGATTTGCTTTGTCTAAGATGAGTGCTACCCCCACCTCTTTCACCTCAGCTGAAGCATAATAGATTCTGCTGTAGCCCCTGATTTTTGTTCTTTGTGTGTCTCTCAGTTTCAGGTGTGCTTTTTGCAGATGATATATTGTTGGACTCAGTTTTTCACTTCCATTTTGTGGTTGAGTTTACCCCTTTGCAGTTATGATTGTTCTTGTTCAGTTGTTTGAGTTATGTTTGATTCTTTGTGATTACATTTGGGGTTTTCTTGGAAAAGGTGTTGGAGTGGTTTGCCATTTCCATCTCTATATCATTTTACAGATGAGGAAACTGAGAGAAAGAGAGTTAAGTGACTTGTCCAGGGTCATATAGCTATTATCAGGTCTTCCTGACTCTTGATACTCCATCTACTGCACCACCTACTTACCGCACAGTTATGACTACTAACTGTATATTTCCATCCATCCTTTTTCCTTTACAGTTTATCCTTCTCTCTCTCTCTCTCTCCCACCCCTTCCTTCCTCAAAAGTTTCTTTTGCTTCTTATCACTGCTTCCTTTAATCTGCCTTTTCTTCTATCAATCCTCCCGACTACCCCCTTTATCCTTTTCTTCTCCTGTTTCCCTTTTGGGTAAGATAGACTTCTCTATCCAATTGAAAGTGTATGTTATTCCTTCTTTGAACCAGTTCCAATTCCAATGAGATTCAAGCATAGTTTCTTCCACCTCTCCCCTTTCCCCCTCCTCTGTAAAAGCTTTTCCTTGCATGCCTCTTTTATTTGATATTTCCCCCATTCTTCCTCTTCCTTTCCCCTCGTCCCAATGCATTCCCTTTCCTCTTTCCTTGATTTTTTTTTAGTTCATCCTATTATAATCAACATACCCGTGCCCTCTCTTTATTTCTGTATTTTTTATTTTATTTATTATTATTTCTGTATATTTCTTTTAACTGGCGTGATAACGATAACAGTTCTTAGGAGTTATAAATATCATCTTCCCATGTGAACCATTTAGTGAATCCCTTACAATTTGTCTTTCATGTTTACCTTTTTTATACTTCTCTTGAGTCTTAATGCATGAATGTCAAATTTTTTATTCAGCTCTGGTCTTTTCATCAGGAATACTTGAAATACTTCTTATTTCAATAAATGTCAATTTTTTCTCCTGAAGAATTACATTCAGTTTTGATAGGTTATTCATGGTTGTAATTCTAGCTCCCTTTCCTTCTGGAATATCATATTCCAAGCCCTCTACTCCTTTAATGTGGAAGCTGCTAAATTTTGTATGATCCTGACTGTGGTTCCATGATATTTGAATTGTTTCTTTCTGGCTGCTTGCAATATTTTCTCCTTGACTTGGGAGCTATAGAATATGACTGTAATATTCATAGGAGTTATCATTTTAGGATCTCTTTCAGGAGGTGATCAGTAGATTTTTTTCAATTTCTATTTTACCCTCCAGTTTTCCTTGGTAATTTTTTTGAAATATGATGTCTAGACTCTTTCTTTGATCATTCCTTTCAGCTCCAATAATGCTTAAATTGACTCCTTGATCTGTTTTCCAGGTTTGTTGTTTTCCTTTGAGATATTTCACATTTTCTTCTATTGTTTTCATTTTTTTTTTTACTTTGTTTTATTGTTTCTTGATGTCTTGTGGAATCATTAGCTTCCAGTTGCCCAATTCTGATGTTTAAGAAATTGTTTTCTTCAGTGAGCTTTTGTACCTCTTTTTTCCCCCATTCGGGCAGTTCTACTTTTTAAGGTGTTCTCTTCATTGGATTTTTGTGTCTCTTTTACCTTTTGGTCAATTTTGGTTTTTAAGGTGTTATTTTCTTCATTATTTTTTGTGCTTCTTTACTGAGCTGTTTGCTTTCTTTTCATAATTTTCTTGCACTACTCATTTCCTCCTTAATTTTCCCTCTACTTCTCTTATTTGATTTTTAAAATCCTTTTTGAGTTCTTCCGAATTCTTGTTTTGACTTGTTTCCAATTTATGTCTTTGGTTTTATTCCTTTGAGGCTTTTTGGTTGTAGCTGTTTTAACATAATTTTTTTTCCTGAGTTTTTTCTTGCTTTTTCCTTGTCACCATAGTAGTTTTTTGTGGTCAGGTTTTTTTTTTTGTTGTTGTTGTTATTATTGCTCATGTTCCTAGCCTATTTCTTGATTTTTTAACTTTATGTTAGAGTTGGACTGTGATTCCAGGGTGGGAGGGTATTTCCCAAGCTTCAGATTTTTTGTGCTGCTGTTTTTAGAGATAGTTCTGGGGACATGTTAGTTTTTGTTGCTTCCCTGGTGGTATCCAAGGAGAGATACGGTCACTACTCTCCTGGCCTGTGTTCTAGTCTTTACAACCACAAGTGCTAGTGCTTCTCTTGGCCTTGGGATTCTAATCAGGGCCCCTATTCTTCTGTAGTTGCAAGCCATATTGCTTTTTTCTGCCCTGGAACTGACACCAGGATCCCTGCTCCCATGTGAGTGACCACAAACATTTTTCTCTATCATGTAACTGTGACCAGGGCCCCTGTCCCACTGAGGCTGCAAGCACTGGTGTTCCTGTTGGCCCCAGAACTGCATATAGGCAGTGCAACAGAGTCCTGCACTCAGTGCCAGCAAAGGTCCCCCTTTTCACCAATTGTCTGACTTCCTTACAGTCTGTGTGCTGAGTTACAAGTTCAGCTGTAGTTGCCTCCAAGGCCTGCTGCTGTTGCCTTAGTGCTGTGCAATGCTGTGGGCTACCTTACCTCTGTGTCACAACCTGCTTCTGCAGGCCTCCTTAGTTGTCTTGGGCTGTACAAATGTCTCACCTGGCTGGACCTTTTGTTGTCTCTGCCACTCCAGAATCCTATTTGAGGCTTTATTTTAAAGTTGTTTGAGGGGGATGTTGGGAGAGTTCAGCTGAGTTATAGCCTGTATTCTGTCTTCTTGACCCCTGTCCTGTGTCTTGTATGTATCCTTCAAAGCCTTGGATAAATGCCACTTCTTCATTGAAACATTTCCTAATTTCCCTTTGTTCTCTGCTCCTTCTGGCTAGATCCTGTTTCTTTTTCAGAGCCTCCTATGCCATTTTGTGCCTTGTATTTAATTTCACATAATATCTTGTGTGTAGTTTGGGCAATAAACCTGAAAGAATGAGCTGCGTTAAATGTCTTCTCTTAGAATAGCAGGGACCCCAGGTGGGATTGAAAGCCAGACCTGGGACTAGATGTCCCTTTTCGTGGTGTGAGTCCAGTGCTTTTCCCAACATGCCACATGGCCTCCAACTTGATTTGTAACATCCCTGTGACTATCACTAACAGAGCTTGGTTGTTGCTGAATTTGTCAGCCTGTGGAAATGAAAGCTACATGAACAGAGTCAAATTTTAGCATCCCTATGAGTCAGGCTTGTGAACGTGGGTGGGTCGAAAGGGAACACCATAACCATAAATGTGGTCATGCAGGGTGGGAGAAAGAGCCCTAGACTGGGACACAGGGGAACTGGTGTCTGTGGAACTTGGAGTCTCTGTACATAGATGATTTTGACAGTCACTGCTAGCCCTGGAATCCTGATGCCAGTATTTCCTAATAATAGATTTCTAGGTTAAACTGAGGAGACTTGGACATCTGGGATGTTTTCAGACCCTTGGGATGTGTGTGTGTGTGTGTGTGTGTGTGAGAGAGAGAGAGAGAGAGAGAGAGAGAGAGAGAGAGAGAGAGAGAGATTGATTCAGCAGCAAGGAGACTGGCTTTGACCCTGGGCAAGACATACCTGTGGTTTTTCAGGTAGGTTCCTTTTGTATAAGCAAAGGGACACACAGAAGGAAATAGGGTGAAATACTTCCATGAGTAGAACAGCAATGTACAAATGCTTTTCACTGGGTATAATGATAAGTATCTCTGATACCTATTGGGTTTTTAGGGGACTCTTTATCATTGTACCAGTCCTGATTAAAATAAGACACTTCTGCTTTTAGGAAAATGACTCCCTCTGCATCTGTAAGCTGGAGGACAGGTAGAGGTGGATAGATTTGTAGCCAGCACCTAAAATAACAAGACTATTTCCTGGTCATCCTGAGAAACTGGATCCCACTGTATATTCTACCCCTAACTTGCTAGGTCACCTTGGACGGTGGGACTGACTCTTCTCATCTTCTGGCCTCAGTTTGCTCATGTGTAAAATGAGGGTTGGACTAATTCAATGTAACTCCTTCCAGGTCTAAGAATTCACCAGCAAACGTTCAAATTACCTGCATTTAAGATTCCTGTTGAACTGCTCTGCCATTAGCTCCCTAGGGCCTTGGGCAAACTGTGTAACCTTTCTAATTCTGTTTCCTCAGCTTTCATAGGAGGGTGTTGAAACTAGGTGAACCCTAAAGCCTTTTCTGCATGAAGCTTTATGGTTCCAAAGTTTTTTTCATAAGTCTTATTTGAGCCTCACAGAAGCCTGAAAGGAAGTTAGCACAAACATATCCCTGTTTTAATTCAACAATTACTTAGCATCTGCTGAGTGCCCGGCAAAGTAGACTGTTCTGAAGATTGAAAGACAAAACCCAGCAGTCTCTTCCTTTGCAAGAGCTAGCTTTCTGCTCCCTTCAGTGATTGAAGGAATCAATGAAAACACATTCATGAAGCACTCATTCACTGCCAGGTTCTGGGATATATTTGTATAAATACATTTGTATCCTGGAACTTACATTTTTATATAAGAATCCTGAGATTTATAGAACCCAAATGACTCATTCTCTAAGTGGTGAAGCTTGAGTGCACATCAGGGCTTTCGACACTAAGTGCAAGGGATGTCTTCATTCGAATCATGGACTCCGTGGTCGGAAGTGGCCTCAGGAGTCATTTAGTCCACTGAGTGCCTGACAAGGATTCTTTTAGCTGGTCATCATCTGGCCTTAGCTTGAAAACCTCTACTACCTCCCAAGGGACCCTAAACCATCCTGGGATAGCTCTCATTGTTAGGAAATTTTCATTACATCAGGCCCAAGATGGTTTCTTTGCAACCGTTAACTAATTCTGACGAGAGAGTGAAGAAACACTGAACTTTTTCTACAGAATAGTTACTCATATACTTAGCTTGGCACACTGTAGGCACTTAATGAATGTTGATTGACTGAGGATGGCCATCCTTTCTCTTGAATATTCCCTTCTCCAAGGTAAGCAACATTCCCATTTCTTCTTAGGTTATGATCCTGAGGCCCTCTGTCTCCTTATTTGCTCTTCTCTGGCTGTTTTTCTGTTTATCCATGAGACTTTCAGAATTGAATGACCCAAATGTGTAAGTGGTGAGGACAGAACACATGGAAACTATTTATTACACTGCTTGCCTCAGACACTCAATTCTCTTACTGCCACCTAGGATTTCTCTTAGTTTTCTTGACTGCCTCATATTGAGTCTATATGTAGCCCACTAAAATGCCCAGCATATTTTTAGAATTGCTCTCTGCCATGCATCCCTCCCTCATTTGGTACTTGTGAAGTTGATTCAGTGAATGTAAGCATAAGACTACATTTATCCCTTCTGAATGCCATCTTAGATATGGCCCAGCGTCATAACCTGTTTGTTTCTTTTGGAATCCCGACTTCCAGTGGGCTAGCTCTCTCTCCCAACTTTGATTCTTCCACAAATTAGAGGAACAATCCACATGGGCCTTTATGCAGGTCATTGATAAAGATCTTGACCAGCAAAGAGCCCAGGTCAGGTCCCTGCACTCTCCCCCACCTCACTGCCTTCTGAAGAGTTATTGCGGCCAGATATCCAACCATTATGAACCTGCTTAATTGAGCTCTGCCTAGTCCTCATCTCCACATCTTTTTCACAGGAATAGCATGAAAGACTTTGTCAAAGGCTTTGCTAAAATCTAGGTAGATTACACTTAAAAGATTCTCTGAGTCTGAATCAGATCAAATGAATAAATGAATTCACATTGTGTTCTTGGAGTGAAAACAAAATCTGTGCTCTGGTCTTGTAGAGAGAGACCTCGGTTTATCAAGTGCCAGCGAGGCTCCCTTGGTTGTAATGGGCTGTTTAAATGAAAGTCTGTTCTGAAACTCTTAGTATGTTTCAATTGGATACAATTAGACTGCTTTAAGCTTTGGAGAACAATTTTATTAAAGCGGCTGAAGGTTTCTAGCCATAGAGGAGAGAGCCCGCTGTTTGTTCCATGAGCAGGCATCGCCAGTCACTTGTCTGTTGGTTCCTGTAAATGACTGGAAGAGATCAGGCTTTTTTTTCTTTTTTTTTTTTAATGCCTAGGTTTATGGGTTGGTTATAGGGAGCACCAGGTCATGGAAAGAGCTCTTTAGCAGGAGTCAGGAAACTGAAATCAGAGCATAAGCAGAGGTCAAAGTTAGAGCATAGAATATCAGAGCTGGAGAGATGGTCAGAGGTGAGCTTTTCTAATGTCCTCATTTTTCCACATGAGAAAACTGAGCCCCAGAGAGAAGGAAATAACTTGCTTAAACTGCTGGTTTGATATTGAACATTGAGTTCAGTGTTTTTTCCTCCAATTTTTATGCTTTTTAATTCAGATTTGCTCTTAAAAACCAAATAAGAACATTTCCATATACAAAACAGAATAGAAAGTAATCTATGAATCTGTATTACTTGCATGGTTTTCCTTTTAAATTATATAATAAATTCAACATGTGGTTTTCAAAGCTAGTGTTTTGCTTTTCTCTTTCCTTTTGTGACCTTTTGATCTCTTCTATTTAAAAAGTGCTTTAATGACCTCCCTCTTTTTTCCTTATTCTTCTTTGTTTCATTTTGATAATTCTTTTACTACTCCCCAGCCCTTCCACTATTTCTCCCCTCTACTTTCTTTTGAAAGGTGGAAAAACAAAACCTGTGTGTCATATGCACAATCAAACAAAACAAATATATTGGTTGTGTCTGGAAATATCTGTCTCCTGCACCTTGAGTCCCTAACCACTAGGTCAGGACGTGGGCAGCATGCTTCATCATCAGTCTTCTGGAATTCTCCATTGGTCTTTATAATATTATATATTTACAATATTGTCACACTTCTCATCATTTCGTGAAAGTCTTTGCAACAGGCCATCCCATCATTTCTAACGTTGCAATAACATTGTTTTTACATACAAATGCCATAATTGATTCAATCATTCCCCAGTGGATTGGCCTCCCTTCATTCAGTGTTCCTTCTACTTATAACATGCTGGCTGTTATTTGTCCTTTGTTTTTGAAGAGGGCCCATGACATCAAGGGGTGACAGCTTAACTCCCTGGGGAATTGGATTTAAGTGAGTCAGAGTTGCACAAAGTGGTCAGCCTCATTCCTTCTTCCAGAGTCATCGAAGTCCAGTAGTAAGACAAAAGTCAAAAAGGCTGGCTAGGACACGGTAGATAGAGCTGGGCTAGGGACTGCAGTTTCGGGACTCTCAGTTCCAGGCCCTTTCTTCATTTTGGTTTGAAGTATTTATTAAGCACCAACTACATATGTGAGATTCTGGAGTATACAAGGTAAAAAAAGTAATCGTTTCCTTTGGAGCTTATTCTTCTGGGGGAAAGACAATGAAATATGTGCCCAGTCAAGTAAGTATACAGAACAGGGAGAGAGTAATGACATCAGGAGGCAACCTCTGAGTTTTATCCTTTCGAAGGCAGCTAATTTTTCATCGGTGGAGATGAGGATGGGGTGCATTCCAGGAATTGGGGGAGGGTGGCTATACTGGGCAAGGACATGGAGGTGGGAGATGTAGTGACAGAGTTTGGGAACCAGCCCATAGGCCATTACTGCTCCAGTAGGGCATTAAAGTGAACTAAGTCAGTAAAGGTAAATAGGAGCCCAATTGTTCCAGGCTTTAAATGCTAAAGTACTGTTTTTATTGGTTTCTAGCCCTGATTCTGCAATTAATTATTCCTCCCTAGAGGTCTTTTTACACTCTAATTCTAGCTCCAATACTCATTTATTCTGTAACTGTTGTCAGCACTCTTCCTGCTCCTGCTGTGGGCCAGGTTATAAGACCCTTGGCCTTCTCTACCTTCTCCAAGGTGCAATTCAATGAAAAGCTCCCTTAGGGAGAAGCCCCCTGGAGATGTTCAGCTATTGTAGATAATGGCTGTGATGGCAACCAATTGGTAATGGCTTCTGGGTAACTTTGTGCTGTAGCAGAGGTACTGTTGGAGTCCTGGACTTGGCTACCATTCCCTGTCTCTGCCCCCTTCCCCCTATTCAAAGTAAAATACTTTGCTTACCTTAGAGTGCTATATATGGGGGCAGAGGGAGTTAATTGTTTAGGTCACAGTGGCCTAGATTTGTCTGTCTAGGTTAGATAGTGAGATTTCTTTTATCTGGTGGGAGCTTGACACTGGTTTTAGGAACTGGCAAAATAGGATGAAATCCAAGCCTTTACTCTTTGTAAAAAGGTCATATTTTTTATAATTCTAGGTCATGGATTTGGAACAGGAAGGGGCCTTTGAGGCTATCTTGTCCTCCCCCACATTTTAGAGATGAGGAAGCTGAGGCCCATGGCCATACCCAAAGGAATGAGAAGCCATACCAGGTCTTGTGAATCCAAATTCATTGATTTTGACACACCACACACACACACACACACACACACACACTGTGGTAGCGAAATGTTCTCAACACACACACACACACACACACACACACACACACACACACACACACACACACACACACACACACACACTGTGGTAGCCAAATGTTCTCTACAGTTAGCAGTACTGTAGCCAGAGGTAAAGCAATGAACACTACTCTCAGCTCATGCCCAGTCCTGTTTGCCTTCCACCATATCCTACTGCTGCCACAATATGATTTAATGTCATCAGATTTGCATTCATTAATTTAGAACCATTCATTTAAGGCACTGAGAGTCTAGAGGAATGAAACTCCATGGACTCTCCACTAAGCAGCATCACCTTGCTGACCCCATTACTCCCCAGAGTGCTATTCTGCCCCCAGTCCTGCCTTTTCACCTTTTCCACTATTGATGGTCTTAGAGAGATGCCTGGAGTATTGAGAAGTTTGGTGACTTGCCCAGGGTCACATGGCCAGTGTGTGTCAAGGATGACTTTGACTCTTAAGTCTTGCTCTCTGTCCAGCCACAGCTACTCCTGTGGAATAACATTAAAAAATAAAGCTAATCTAAACATTTTCTATCATATACCCAGGACCAGGGAAATGACAGTCTTTACTCTGATCAGATCACATCAGGAATATTGAGCTCGGTTCCAGACCCCACATTTTGGGAAGGAAGTTGACAAATAGGAAGGCATGAGAGTGACTTTGACATAGAGGAAGCTGGAGCCCATGCGACTGGTGGATTGATGTTTAACTTAGAGAAGAGAAGAATTTAGCAGTGATATGGTTTCATGAGTCTCACTCTGCTTGGCCCTGGAGAGTAGAACTAGAATTGGTGGGGGGAAACCTGAGACAGCAGCAGGCAGAACCAGCGGAGCAGCAACCCAGGGTGAGAGACCAGCAAAGCCAGTGACAGCTGCTGAGCACCAGATATCAGTGCAGCAGCTTCTGAGACTTTCAGCCCAAGGATTAAACGTCTATAAGTCACCTACTTGAACTTCTGGGAGCCAGGATGGTGGAGTGATCAGTAAATGCCCTCTCCTCCCCCCTTGATGACCTTGAAAGAACCATAAAATATTTCCCCAGAAAAATCCTGGATCAGCAGCAACAGCAGAGGGGGCAAATAGAATTGGTGAGGAGATAATTGAAGAGGAGCAAGTTTTGGCATCAGGAAAGGCAGAACTTCTAAACAGAGCTGTTGAAAAATTGGGCCTCTTTGAGTAAGTTGCTCCTTCTTACTGGAGATTTTCAAGCCAAGATCTGGTGGAAGGATTTCAGTTAAAGCTAGACAGGATGGTTGGTGGGGTCCTAGCCAACTCGGATTTGCATCATAGGGATCATAAGATTAAGAGATGGAAGAAACCATTGATTTTCTCACCCAGATTTCTCATCACCTGGATATTGAGGCTGAGATGCAGAGCAATAAAATGACTTGGCCAAGGTCACACCGGTAGTAGACAGAGTCAGGATTTGAATTCACATGCTTGGAATATATGAAGTGACTAAGAGAGGTCCAGAGGAAGTGTGAGGAGGGTTTTCCTGTGAAAGTGTCCCTCTTGGCCTGGAGCATCAGCGAAAGGAAGTGGAAGAATCAGTGGAGAGTTAACACTGGCACCAATCTTTGAAAGAAGAGAGATCACTAAATTGGTGGTAAAGGTTGACAAGGGACTAGTGATACTGTTCTGATGTAACATGTATCTTGAGGTGTTTTATTGGTCTTTATTTATAACATAATTGTTCCAGTACTGTGCCTCCCCCCCCCCAAAAAAAAACCAAACTACCCAGGAAAACAGAAAAAATCAGCCTAGTAGTAGCTGTGTCAGTTAGATAGTGCATATTTCATTCCATACATGTCTACAGAGAAAAGTGTCCTTCAACAACATTACTATTATGATTCCCATTTTAATTATAATACCCAGAGTTTTTAGAGTTTTAAGGGTTGTTATCTCATTTGATTTTCACAAAAACCCTAGGATATAGGTTCTGTCATTATCCTCATTTTACAATTGGGGAAACCAAGGTAGACCGAGGTTAGTGACTTGCCCAGATTCACATATCTAGTAACTGTATGAGGCCAGATCCACTGCTCTATTCACTGTGGCATCTTGATGCTTTTTATAGAAAGGGAAAGAAATTGGTTCAAGATCACAAAGCTTTTATTGCAGGTTGGAATCAAAGCTCTCAGAGGACAGGAACTCATTTATTTTTGTCTTTGTCTCTTCCCCCAATGTACCTTAGCCATAATGGTGTAGAATCCAGAAAGACCTGGGTTCAGATATTGCCCTCGAGAATTACTGTGTGACACTGGACTCACTTAACCTCTCTGTCTCAGTTACCTTGTCTTTAAAATGAAGCCGGACTAAGTGGTTCCTTTAAATGATTAAATGAGATAATATATGTAAAGCACCGAACAAAAGGGTTATTTTGTGCAAAAGACCTTTAGGGTCCCTTCCAATTCTAAATCTATAATTGGATGATCATGTGGTACAGTTTGGGAAAGCTGAGTGCTAGCAAACACTTGATAAATGTTTGAATTGAATTCAGTTGAAGAACGTGAATGACTGGAAGCCAGAATGAAGTCTTCTTTCAGGCTAGTTCCTGACTCTGCAGTAGCCTTTCTCTGCTCTCAGTTCACTCTGTGCCCATGGACCCATCTGTTCATTGTTTGGCCTCTATTTTAAGAAAAGTTCTCAGGCCTACAGTGTCTTTGTTCGTTTGGGACCCTGACTTTCACCGCCATGCTTTATTGTCCTCTCTGCCTCCCCCTGTCCTTCTTCTGCCACCTTCCACTAACTTTGCTACTTCCTTTTAAAATGTGTTCTTTTCTGCCCCATTTGGCCATATGCTCCTTGAGGGGAGGAATTGTCTTTAAAAATAAAGTTATCTTTACTTTTATTTGTATTCTATCAGTTTCCAGTTTTTGTATTCACAAACAAGCTCTATACAGGATAAATAGGAAATAATGAACTGAGGAAAGGATTGGAGTTAAGAGGGGTTGGGAAGACTTTCTGTAGAAGGTGGGATTTCAGTGGGGTCTCAAAGGAAGCCATGGAGATCAATGGTCAAGAGGAGGGAGAGCATTCCAGGCGTGAGGACAGCCAGAGAGAATGCTCAGAGCCATGGGAGGAAGTATTTGCTCATGGGAAGGCCAGGAGCCAGAGTCACGGGATCAGAATAGTAACCTTTGGGGAGTGAGGTGTTGGAAGATGAGAAAGGTAGGAAGCAGCTCAGTTATAAAGGGCTTTGAATACCAACCAGAGCATTTTGTATTTGATCTTGATGGCATTTGGAAGCCTTTGGAGTTTATTTATTGAGTCAGGGGTGGAGTGGGTGTAATGACTTGGTTGGGCCTGTGCTTTAGGAAAATCACTTCAGTGGCTGAATGGGGGAAAAACTGGAGAGGGGAGACACCTGGGGCAGGCAGATGTACCAGCAGCTATTGCAGTAACTAAGGTGTAAGGTGCTGAGGGTCTGCACTAGGAGGGTGGCAGTGTCACAGGAGAGAAGCGGGGGTGGAAAGATTGGAAAGATGCTGCAGAGGTGAAATCTTCAGGTCTTGGCAGCAGCTTGGATACCAGGGGTGAGGCAGAGTGAGGAGTCTAGGGTGACTCCCAGATTTCAAGCCTGAGAGACTGGGAGGATGGTGTTGCCCTCTACAGTAATAAGGAAGGTAGTTGTGGAAGAGGGATCAGAGGGAAAGATAGTAATTCTACCTCAGACATACTGAATTTAAGATATCTACTGGACATTCAGTTGGAAAGGTCTCTATTTACCAGTGAGAAACTGAGGCTTAGAGACTTCATCATCATCATCATCATCATCATCATAAGCTAACATCTGTATAGTGCCAACTAAACACTTTTCACAAGTATTATCTCTTTAAGGTTTGAAAAGCACTTTACAAATATTATTTCATCCTCACAAGTATCTTAGGAAGTAATTGCTCTTATTGTGCTCCCCATTTTACAGAGGAGGAAACTGAGACACAGGTTGTGACTTGCTTGGGGTCACACAATTAGAGATTGTCTGAGACAGGATTTGAACTTATGTCTTCCCAGCTCAATCCACTTTGACATTTTGCTGTTAAGTGACTTACCCAATTTCATAAAGCCGGTCAGTTTCTGAGGTAGAATTGAAGTTCAGGCCTTCCTGACTCTGTCCCCTTCACCAAATTACCTTTATTTAGTAAGGTTAGCTGGATTGGGTTGGATTCAATGTCCAGTGACCCTGCCACTGTATCTGCTTCTTAGATCTCCATTTCTGTATTTGCCTCTTGTCCATCTGTCAAGCAACAAACATTTATTAAGCTCCTCCCATCATTGGAGGGCAGTTTAAAACCTCAAAAGTGTTTGCAGGTGCTGAGTTCTTTGTTGATCTGGTAGCTTCTGGGACCGTTGACACTCTCTGTGGTTGAAGCTGGATGCTGGGCTCATGGTGATGGACTCAATAGCATCTTTAACAGATTATCCTGAGAAGTAGCACTTTGGGGCCCCTGTCCGTTTTTTTTCCTGGTAGTTTAGTGGGTTGGGGGCAGAGCCAATTGTAGTGGGTTATGGTTCTTTTAGGGGCCTAGGGTTGTCCTCCCCCCCTGCTTTGCCCAGTGGTAAGGGATATGCATTTGGTTCTTCACCCTCTGTGAAGAAGGCTTCATATTGCAAAGTACCCTGGCAATGTTGAGATGAAGAATCAGTCAGTCAATCATGGTAATCATTTACTAAATACCTATTATGTGTTTTGCACTGTGCTAAAAAAGGCAAAAGACATTCCTGCTTTCAAGGAGTTTATTATCTATTAGGGAGACAAAAAGTAATTAAATATGTATAAACAATCCATTTACTGGATAAATAGGAAGTAATTAAGAGATTGCAGGCTCTAACTAGGATTCAAAAGGATTAGAAAGTGATAGCTGCCCTACCCTCAGGGAATTTGAAGTCCAGTAATCTTTAGGACAGATTGGAGTGAGTGTATTGGTAGTCCAAGTTCAGGAGTTCTCAGGGAGGAGAGAGTTGAGGATCAGTTTTAACGGTTACGATCTACAGATGATGGCGTTGGTACTGGAGGTACTTGGAAGGAGATGAAGCTGAGCTTTCTGTAGGTTTATATGTTTTGAAGTCCTCTCCCTAAGTTATCTCATTGGATTCTCATCCCAATAACCCTAGGAGGTGGGTATTAATGGAGGCTCAATAACTTACATTAATGGAGGCCATTGCTCATGGCCATGCAGCAGGACACACCATGGTGTCCCACGTGGGTTTTGAACTGAAGTACAGTACATGACTGGAATGTTCCAGGAATGTTTGTGTGTGTGTGTGTGTGTGTGTGTGTGTGTGTGTGTGTGTATGTGTGTGAGAAGCAGTGAGTTGTCCATTCTGACTGGAATGTGTTGTGCAAAAGGGAAAGGCTGTATGCATATTAGGGTCAGATTGCAGAGGGCCTTGAATGCTAACTCTAAAAGATTTGGCTGGGTAAAGATGAACCACAAAAACAGAAAGATGATGTGATCAAAGGAATGTTGTGGTACTTTGGCAGGATGTCAAAGGTGAATTAGAGGAGAGATAAAATGAATTTAATGAGCTTGGTAAGTGTGGCAGTGGGAGGGAGAGGAGGAACTGTTGATGAGAAAGCCTGAGGTGGCAATGGGAGTAGCATGGGGATAGCACTGAGTGAACCGTGACACTTGTTGGATGGGGATGGCCAGTGGGAGTCAAGAAGGCCTTCAAGGTTCTACCTGTGGGTCATGGGGTGGGCAGAGGCACTGTCAGCTAAAATGGGGAAGTGAGAAGGAAGGGGGCCTCCTGTGGAAGTGAGATATGAAGTTCACTCTTGTATTTGTTGAGTTTGGAGGTATTAGTGGGACACTCAGCTTTTCTTTTGTTTTGTGGATTGAAGAGGGAATGGATAGGGTGGGGTTGAGGTGAAATGGTAGGAATAGGACTGATGAGGGAGGTCAGTTGGATTTGAGGTACAGATAGAGCGGCTCCATAGACAATTGAAAATGCAGGACAGAAGCTTAAGAGAGGAGTCAGGGCTGACTGGGGAGACTGGAGAGACATTTTCATACAGATAAGAACTGAGAAATTGTTAAGGCAGAGAATGTAGAGAGATGAGGGCTGAGGACAGGTCCTTGGAGTGTAATGGTAGTGGCCTTGAGGCTTTTGCAAGTTTCCTCATTGGTCTCCAGGCCTCAAGTCTCTCCCCTTTCCCAGGTCACTCCCTTGCTCAGAAATCTTTCCAGGCTCCCTACTGCTTCTAGGACAAACTCTAAACTTGTGTCAGCCTGCCATGGCAAGCCCTGGACCGGTCTGGCTCCAGCCTTCCTGTCCAGACTCATTTTACCATATTTCCCTTCATTCACCCTCAGGCCAGCTTCACAACCTGTCCTCAGCTCTTCCATCTCCTGTACCCACCTCTGGAGATGCCCAGTGCTTTGGGTGGCTCTATTTCTTTGGCCTACTTTAAGGCTTACCTGCCATGGCCTGCAAAGCCTGTCCTGATCCTCCTAGTTGTTAGAGCACATTCCTACAAATGATCATTCATTTACATCTTGTGTCCTCACTGGACCATAAGCTCTTTGAAGGCAAGAGCTTTTTTTATTCTACCGTTGTATCTTCAGGATTTTCACCCTGTCCCTGTACATAGTTGTCACTTAATAAAAGGCTGTTGGATTGTAACACTGTAACCAAATCTAGTAAGATGACATTTTCTAGGACTAAATGTACTTGTGAATTGGATTTTGTGAACCCAAGTACAAGAAGGGAAAGGCACAACTAACTAACTGGCCATCTGAAGAAGATCCAGAAGTATGTATGAGTGGACTGCAAGCTCAGTGTGAATCAGCAGTGTGACTTGGCATCCAGGAAAGCTCACATAACCTTGAGCTGCAATGGGAAAGGTGTAATGCCTGGGACAAAGGAGGCAGCCTGGCCTGGCCATGCACAGCACTTCTGGAATGTCTTGTTCATGTTTGCCCAGCACAGTTTAGGAAGAATGAGGGTAGGCTGAAGGGTGATGTCTAGAGGAGGGCGGCAGGGATGGTAAAAGGCCTTGAATCTGCTTCCTCCAGGTCCCTCCCTCCCCAGTGTGCAGATGGAAAGACCTAAGCGGGAGGAAGACTTAGGATACTTAGCAGCCTTCCTTCATATGTGAAGACCTGTCATTGTGGGAGAAGAAATTGTTCTGGTTGGTCCTGGAATTCAGATTTAGGAACTATGAATAGAAATTCTAACAAACTACTTAACAGTGTTGTCTTTCTAGTAGAATTCGCCCCGGCCATTTGAAGGTCAGGAACAACCTTTCCTTTTGTCTTTGTCTCCCCAGTGCCCGGCCCTGTACTTTACTCATAATAGTTACTTTACACAGGCCTGTATAATTGATTTTCAGCTGTTCATCTATGAAACAAACTGTCTTTATTACAGTATGAGTTATGAGCAGAATGTTGGGAGGTGAAGAACATGCCAAGTTAATACCTAGTTCTCTATCCTTTTGGAATTGTGGGATTGGAGAAAGTTTTTGATATTTAAATTGGATCTGAAAAGGCCTCATGTAAGGTGGCTTAAGGCAGTGTTTAGCAGTCCTTGGAAGTAAAGGCAGGATTTCAGGGAGTGGAGATGGGGGGCAGGGATTCAAGGTGTGGAGAACCGCTTGAGCCAAGGCCCGGAATGGCCATGAACGTAGGTAGGTTTTCTTTTGTCTCAGAACAGAGAAGTATATAGGACAGAGGCTGCAGCTTGGGAAGAAATTTGATACTTTGTTTTGTATCTTTTCATGGAGGGTTGGGAAGTTGCTGGGTTTCCTGGTGACACCGATGAGGAAATAAGATGCTTCAGACTTGTCAAGGCCATTCAGTTTTCCATGACACCCTTGTCATGGCTACTGAAACGTGACTTTCCAACCATATTCCTTATTGGACTTTGTATCTCGATTGAAAATTAAATACTTCTGAGTACCATGGAGCCATCATATCAGCACAAGTTTTATCTTCCAACCCTAGGTTTTTCTTCTTTGTGAGCATTATTGGACTTTCTTGAAATTTTGGGGTATCAGTGAATGTAGGTTTTATGTGGACACAAAGGACAGGTAAAATTGTTCAAAGTGTGTTCGTCTTCTTTTTTAAATTTTCTTTTTTCTGAAACTTAAGAGCCACTTGACTTTGGGCAATTTTCCTTACATTTCTGAGCCTTAGTTTCCTTCTCTGTTGGGGGCCTCAGGAATTTAAACAGTTTTCAGAATTACCTGCCTAAATCAATTGAGAGACTGTATGGAGAAAATACTATGTGACTGGCCAGCCGTTTGGAGGTCTTCAAGGAGACGCTTCAAGAAGAGTCAGTCTGCCCACTTGTTAGGATTATTACAGGAGGGAGATCCCTGCTTAAACATGGCTGAGACAGGATGCCCTCTGAGCTTCCTTCCAACTTGGAGAACCTGTGATTCTGAAGATGTCAATAACAACACGTACACCACCTTCCTTTATGATGAAAGAATTTTCTGAAGCTTAAAAGGCTGTTAGAACATGAGCTGCTGCTGCTGTTATTTCACAGCACCTTTGGGTACGGGAGCTTTGAGTATGAGTTCTGCTAGAAGCTGAGATTGCTGTGTTATCCCATCCCCATTTCCTGCACAAAGCCCTTATTGCAATCAGAATTGAAGGGGTAAAGTAGAGATCAGCTCATTCTTCCCTTTTATTTTTTAGATGAGGAAAAGTAAGACCTAACCAGCTTAAGTAATTTGCCCAAAGTCACACAAGTAGAAGGTAGCCGAGCTAGTGGTAATTAGAATCACATGAAAAAGAGCAGCTACTATGTGAGAGAATTTCTATTGCGCATGTCCCATGTTATTGTACAAACAGTAAATTGGTAAAGTGATTTATTAAAAATTATTTTCTTATTGGATTAATAATCTATAGTTTACAATGCACTTGACCATCTAGAAGCCACTGATTTTCATGAAGTCCCTATTTGCTAGGCACTCAATGGGGACACCAAAACAAAAATAGTTCCTGGCCTCAGGTAGCTTATATCCTACTTCCAAATAGTTAGCAGTCCACCAAGTAGTTTTTTTTCATTTGATCTAGGTCAGTAATTATGAAAATTATTTAAACTTACTGCTTACTTCCTTTGTACTGCCTCTACAAATAGATTGAACATCTATTTCTCTTACTGGGAGACAGGCTGTTTGAAGCTTATCTAGCCAAGTGCAGGATGTGCTTTTGGAAACATCACAAGGGCTCTGCCTGTCTTTCAGAAATTGTGTTACAGTACTTCCATCTGCTTCTGTTAATCACGGATTCCTTCTCCTTACACTTCAATGAGTAGATGATAAATTTACAGTAGAAATATCTTCCAAGTTTAATTAGAAGAGACCTCCATAGCCTTCCAGTCCAATCCTTACTCCCCAGAGAATCTCCATTATGACACACCCAGTTGGTGCCTCTTGAAGGCCTCTGACAAGGGACTATGCCCTACCCTCTGAAGGTAGCCCATTCCATGTGGGGAGACCTTCCATTGTTAGGAAGTTTTCACTTACAGTAAACAAGCCTAAATTTGCTTCTTTGCAGCATCTACTCACTGCTTCTGATTTTGTCCTATGAGGGAAAACAGAAGATGTATAATTGCTCCTGTATTGTACCTTTCATAACTTGACAACTGCCATGCCAGGGTGGGGATGGGGGTCTCCCCACTCCATTCTTTCCTTCAGGCTATTCCTTCCTCCAAGCTTCAAGTGTCATGAACTAAAGGCCCTTGATCATTCTGTTAGAATGTAAAGCTTCTTGTATGTAGGAATTGTTGCATTCTCTGTATCCCCAGCACCGGTGAAGTGTTTGGTTAATAATAATCATACATTTCTGTAGCACCTAAATGTACAGAGTACAAATGTGAAACTTTACACTTTAACCCTACAACATTTTCCTCTCTTCAGGTTCAGCTTTGTTTCTCAGCCTGCCAGGATGTTTTGGGATCCTTACTGTGTCCCACAGAGTGCTAGCTCACACCCTCCCAGCTAGATGTCATCTGACGTTTAATAGAGATGCCATTTGTACCTTTATCCAGAGAGGTGTTGAGAATGTTATTAACCTGCACATAGTCCAAGTTCTGGAGCCCATAGATCCTTGGGACAGTGCACCAAGGCCTCTGAGCCAACTTAACAGGGAACTGTTAACACTAGCTTCTGCCTCACATTCCTGGATCTCTTCTCTTTTTTTCTGCATATTTTTCCTTTTGTTGTGAACTTAGCCTTCGTGACATGACTGAGTTTAATAGAAGGGAAATTCTTTTAGTGACGCTATTTGTCTTGGCAGCTTTATAAACATAAATAACGTGTGACTAAAAAAGAAGATTGTGTGAAACTGTGACTTTGTTATGTACAATTTGTTTAAAAGGGCATATATTAAATGTAATTAGGTAGTAACAAAATTGCCCTGTTTGTCTCTGTCTCCTAAACTTATTTTGATTTGCTTTTGTGTATCTTTTTGTTTTATTGCTGCTCTTTTCTTTTTTATGTCTCTTACTTTCCACTGACTCACCCTTCCATCCTTTTCCCCAATTTTGTAAGATGTTTGATAAAACAAATGGGTAAAATCTAGGTAAACCATGGCTGCAGCATTCCGCTGATTTACCAGTTTGGCAACTCCTGAGGGCCCAGGATTCTTTATCCTCTCCCTTTCCCTCACAAGATACCTGGCTCACGTAGGTGCTGGAATGTGTTAGTGATGAAGATTTCATTGGTGTGGTTACAGTACTCTTGTCCCCATCAAATTATTTTTTAGTGGAACATCTCCAGTGTATGTTTAGGTGGTGTTCTGGGAGACTTTCTGATCCTATGGTGTAAAGCTAATGAGATTAAAGATCTTCCTCACCCATTAAGGCCTGCCCATTAAAGGGAGTTGGATTATGGAAGGTTTGTGGGAAGGCCCACACCTTTTGTTAGTGAGACACTGCTTCTCCAGGTTTGTGATGCCTTCTGGCTCTGAAAAATAAGTGTATCAGTACTTTGAGGTAAGGTTTACTTTGGAAGTATTTGTTCCTCATTGGAAGTGTTTGTTTGGCCAGACCAGGCTCTGGGAAGCCACTAAGGAACTGTCCCCTGCCCCCCCCTCCTCCCCATCCTCCTTTGAAAACCCAGATGTTGGTGCTTCTCTCTCTGCTAACTATGTATGGTCAGACAGTTGCATCTCTCTGTTGATCTGTGATGTATGTATTGCTTATGGTCAGGCAGCTGGAAGCCTTGTCAATCTTTATTTCTCTGTATTTTCTCTAAAGTTCAGGGTACTGCCTTTTTTCCCTGAATTAAATGAATGATTTATGTGCTTGATTAAAGTGATTGTTGGCTCCTCAAGTTGCTTCCCTTTTAGAAAAGCAGATCAAAGAACCTGTGATAGCAGGCCTTCCTATGGATGTTGGGGTGCTTGATTTTACATTCGGTAGATGTTCTGGATTAGTGAAGGGGTCTCTGATTCCCTCAGTTAAATTAATTGATATTTAGGGCTGCTTATGAAGTGTCTGAAGCTGAGTTCTCCCTGACTTTCCAAGTACAAAAGGTGAATGGAGAGTTGATGCTGTAATCAGTGGAAACAGCTTTTCACTAAAAAGATAGTACGTATTCTTCCTTATTCTGTGAATGGAATAAATGTACACTCAGATGCTGATTTCTGGGAAGGTCTTAGTTCCCCTTTACTATTTTTGTATATTTGGATTAGGAGAACTGGATTCTAGATTTGGCTCCTAGGCCATTCTAGATCACAAGACAAGCGAGTCATTGATCCTTTCTAGGTCTTAGTTCCCTCTGCTGTGAAATGAAGGGATTCATCAAGATCATTTCCCTTTAGACCAAGAGTTCTTAGCCTTTGTATTGGAGCCCTTTGTCAGTCTGGTAAAGTCTCTTCACTTGTGATGGGACCAGTGTCTGCCAAAGTTATTCCTCCTGCCCCTAGGGTGAGGCAAGGCTGGAGCTGAGTCTCCCTTGACTCAAGCTTCCTGTGGGCCTGTAGCTGTCACCTGGTCACTTTAGGACTGTAAAACATCCAAACTACATGGGAACATGCCCTTTAGATTTGACATATACCAGAAGACTATGAGTTAACCACACTGTCTTCTGCTCAGCAAATGGGATTCCATGAGTGTAGGGAAGAGGGTGGGTGGGCAGGCAACGAGGTGCTCAAGGTTGAGGGCTATTAGATCCTTGCTGCCTGTCCTTGCCATGGTAGGATTAAGTAAAACTCCTTTAGTTAACTGTTCCATGTCTACAAGTGTCTGATTCAGCCCAGCACTGGGTCCGAACTAAAAGGGTGCCAGTATCAGCCTGCACCATATTTTTAGTAGCGTAAAATACAAGGAATTACAAGGGAAATTAATTCTATCAAAATGAAGTTTTTTATATTAAATTTTTTTTTTAGTTTTCAGTATTCGCTTTTATAAGATTTTAAGTTCCACATTTTTTTCTCCCTCCTTCCCCTTGCCCCTCCCAAGGTGGCATGCAGTCTGATATAGGCTATACATGTACAGTCATATTGAATGTATTTCCACATTAGTCATGTTGTGAAAGAAGAATCAGAACAAAAAGAAAGAACCATGAGAAAGGGAAAAAAAGAAAAATATGCTTTGATCTGTATTCAGACAAATACAGTTCTTTCTCTGAATGTGGATAGCATATTCCATCTCGAATCTTTTGGAATTGTCTCAGATCGTTGCATTGCTGAGAAGAACCAAGTCTGTCAGAGTCAGTCATCTCACAGTGTTGCTGTTACTGTGTATGGTGTTTCCCTGGTTCTCACTTCACTCATCATCAGGTCATGTAAGTGTTTCCAGGATTCAGTGGGTGAAGGGTCGGTCACTTGCAAGGGGAATTAAACTTGTTCTGTTTGTCCCTAGAGGACTTAACAAAGAATGATGGACAGAAGTTGCAAAGAGGCAAATTGTGGCTTACTATGAGAAAATCCTACGTGCCAGTCAGAGCGCTCCAGGACTGGCATGGTTCCAGTGGGAGGCGAGTGGGTTCTCCCTTGCAGGAGGTTGAGCTGTTGGAACATTTGCTAGACTTTGATTTTGAGGGGACTAGATGGCTGTCAGCCTGTGAAATGCTGAGCTTTTGTGACCATAGATTGTCAGCCAGAGGGAATCTTGGAGATCTAGAACAACTCTTCCATTTTACAGATGGGAAACTGAGATTGAGAGAGAGAAAAGTGATTTGCCCACGTAGAGACCTAAAAAGCAGAGCTGGGTATGTAGTCAGCTGGTCTTTCCTTTCTTTTCTCTGCATTTGCCAAAGGTGTCACATACCTTTGAATGCTACCTCTGGTCTGAAGATTTAGGGTTTGGGAGCCTCTTTAGTACCTGCCATATCAGGAGTTATTAAACACATTTGGTCTCTCTGCTTAGCCACATGCCTTTCTGGGAAAAGGGACAAGGGAAAGGAGATCCTTATGGGTTGGTAAAATCTTCCTGTGTTATATGGACTTACTTACTTTAGAGGGTTTATTTTTGACTCTCAAGTTGTCCACTACATTTAAATTTGGGGGTGACACAGAGCCAGATCTGTCATCTGGAAAAGATGGCCCTCAGGTATTTGGTTTTTTTCAGATTTTCTTGATGGGTTCAGAGGAAGAAAAGACTCATTCTGAAACTTGGTGAGGGCAAGATTGCTTTGAAGAAAACTGTCTGTACTTACTCAGCACAACTTGGCATGGCCACCCCCATGTGTCTGTGACCTCAGACTGGCCTACCCTGAGAGCTTATAGAAGGAAGTGTCATCGTCATCCTCATTATCATCATGAGAGCAGCTAGCATTTATATAGTGCCTGTTTTGAGCACTATATAAATTTTGAGGAAAGTGAATACATAGAAATATAAATGTGTGTGTATATACACATGCACATGCACATGTATGTACTAGTCAAATACAAGGCAGTTGTGGGGCTGGGATTACTGCAGTTGGTGATGGTGAGGAACCAGGAAAGGCTTTGTGCAGAAGATGATGCTTGAGCTGCATCTACATCTTAAAGGAGAAAGGGACTCCCCGAGATGGGGCAGTGTCCATCGAGGTTGGGAAGATAGATTGGGCAGCCCAGTTGATTTTAAAAGCTAAACAGATGAGTTTTCTATTTTATCTTAGGAAGTGCCTGGGGAGTCTCAAAGTTAGATCTGTGTTTAAGGAAAATGACTTTGGCAGCAGGGGCAGATGGACTAGAGTGAGCAGAGATGCAAGGCAGGCTGGCCAAGCAGGGGGTGGTGGGATGCCAGACTGGGGGATATGGTGGAAAAAGTGCTGGATTTGGAGCCTATCACCTGGTTCTACTCCTTAATATCTTTATGACCTCAGACACAGCTGTTCCTCTAGGGCCTCATTTGATTCTCTAAAATGGGAAAGTGGAGGGGTTGAGCTAGATCATGTCCATGGTCTTTCTGGTTCTTAATTTACAGTCCTATGAATTTAAGCCTTCTTTCCTACTCCTTCAGGAATCCCAAGGTCACAGATGTTGGGATCATAGACCTAGAGTAGGGAAGGGATCTCAAAAGGTCACTGGACTCAGCCTGAGCTCATTGGACAGAGGAAGTACCCAAGACCCCAAGGGAGAGACTTGAGCTGTATCAATTAAAGTGACAATTTATAGGCTTAAAGGCAAAATCTTACACTTGAATTCAGAAAAAATGAATCTGACAAGTACAAGATGGGTTGCTGTAGCTAGATTGCAGTTTGTCTGAAAAAGACGTGGGAATTCTAGGGGCTCAAGATGAATCATCAGTGTGATATGATAGCTGAAAAAGTGATTGTGTTATTGGCCTACATTAAAAAAGGCCTTGCTTTCAGAAGCACAAGGAGATGATAGTCCGCATTGTTCTCTGCCCTGGGCAGCCCAGCAGTTTGTTTAGTTCTGGGCACCAAAGACTGAAGGACATAAGCCTGCAAACATCCTGACGAGAAATCAGAGAAATTGGGGCATTTGAGATGAAACACCTGGTGGTGCTGTCCTGGAGAAGATTCAAGGGGAACATAACTGTTTATATATTTGTGGGGCTGGCATGTGGAAGTGGGATTATTAGAATTTTCTGTTTGCTTCCGGAGGACAGAACCAGGAATGATGGGTAGATGTTGCAAAGAGACAAATTTAACCTTGATGTCAGGAAAAACTCTTTAACAAGGAGAGAGCTATTCAAGTGGAATGGAATACTTTAGTTAGTAATAGGTCCTTCTTCATTGGAAGTCTTTACATAGAGTTTGGATGACCACTTGTAGATTATATTCAAGTTGGAGATTCCTTTTTTGGGTATGGATTGGAGTGGACAGACACTGAAGTTCCTTTCAACTCTTAAAATTCCATGATTCTGTGATATGAGAAGTGTATGTGTTGGGAGGGGGAATGGGGGGTGGCTTAGAGCTGGGATTTCACAGTCGTTTAGTACAGAGATCCATGGGGGTGAGTGGAAAGGGGAGGGGGAGAGAGAGACAGACAGAGATTTCAGTTATGTCGTCATGTTATGAGTAGCATGGGCTTGGCACGTTAGGAGCCCTTAATATCCTACCCTGGATATTTGATTTTACTAGGTACATACATTAGTGCATGGATGGGATTCTGCTTAATTGCTGGGCCATCTTAGACCATCTGGTCTTGTCCTCTGAGAAAGCTCCTTTTCTTATTCACCTCTGTCTTTCATCTCCATCATAACACACCAGCCAGTGTCAGCAGTTACTACGTTTTTGGCCTGATGTAAAAGCGTGAATGCTTTTGTTGTTGTTTCTTCCTCTGGGAAAAATAAAATGGGGAGTGGGGGGAGAGATGGGAAGCAAAATAGGATGAGGGTGGGAAGATCTTTCAGTTTTAAAGATTAATCATTCGGGTCCAGCCTTACATTGATTATGCATTTCATTAAAGTTCTTCCCTTGAAATTGTAATGATTCCCAGGGGAGCTGTTCATATCTTAATGGTCTTTAATGCACAGGTCATTGACATGATAGACTGTTAACAACTCTGGAGTGTCCACCCCTTCATCTTGGGGACTTAACGGCAACTCTGAGCTGTTCCTGCTTCTGGGAGCTTGCCCTGAATGGGACAAGGCCTGATTTAAGCATTGATTTGTTGGTTGATTTATTAAGTTCCCATTTCAGGCAAAGTCTTGTACTAGGCCCTGGAGGGTGAGGTGGGGCTGGAGATATAAAATTTGGTTAAGACATGACCCTTGCCTTCATGGAACTTTTAGTCTACCAGGGAAAGGCATATATAGTAATAATATGTCAGTGCCTAAAGGAGGAGCAAAGAACAGGCTCAGTTATCTTTGAGGGAGCAAAGTCATTAGCAGCTTAGGCAAATGGTAGTGGTCTTTGAATTGGTTTTTAAATGATAGAGAGGAATTTAAAAATTGTATGTATGTGTCTAGGGCGAAGTGCTGAATTAAAGACATAAAGACGGGGGGCAAAGACATGGAAATAGGATATTGCTTCATTTTCCAGAGTCAAAATGTTAACTATGGCAAGGGGAACAGTAGGGGATGAGGCTGGAGATGCAGCATGGAGCCAGCCAGCTCTCACTTTCTACATTTGAAGGTTCCCCCAGCTCTGATATTTGCAACTGAGAATCATTTCAATGACTGAACCCAAAGAGTAGTAATTAATGGTTTGTTCTCAACCCAAAGCAAAAGGTGGTTCTTAACTTGTGACCCATGAATTTTTCAAAAAATATTTGGGGTAATTGCTTCAATACAATTCATTTCCTTTATAATTCTGTGTATTCTCTCTCTCTCTCTCTCTCTGTTTTCTTTTATGTATTTAACAATATGATTCTGAGAAGAAGTCCATATGCCTCACTAGACTGACTGCCACAAGGGTCTAGGACACTTGGATTTATCCTTGACCTTATGTTTTTCAACATTTTTATTTCATGACCTATTACGTTTATCCAATTTTTAGATGAAACAAAGCTAGACTAGATGACCAGCAAATTTGGTGGCAAAGTCTACAACACTGGGTCTAATCGAATAAGATGAAATTTAAGAGATAACCTATCCCCGAGTTAAAAAAAAAATCAAGTTTACAAATATAGAATAGTGAAGGTATAACTAAAAGTGATTCATGTCTAAAAGATCTGGGAATTTTTAGTGGATTGTAAACTTAGTGTAAGTTAATAGTGTGGCTTGGCAGCCAAATGGTAATATGATTTTGAGTGCATTAACAGAAGAAGAGTATGCAGAATAAAGGCAGTAGATGGTCTTGCCCCCTTTTGTTCTGGTACCAGAGAGCATGCAGGACTTGAGGTCATGTAGACCTGAGTTCAAATCCTGCCTCAGGTAACTTGGTATCCATGTGCCCCTGGGCAGGTCATTTAACCTTCTTAGCTTCTATAAAATGGAACTGGTGCCAGTCTCACAAAGGTGTTATGGAGATCAAGTGAGGTAACAATAACGCACTCTGTAAACAAGAGCTATCATTAGGGCCATTATTTCACTTCTGGGCACCACATTTTATATCAGACATTGACAAATTTGAAAGTGTTCAGTGGATGACAGCCAGGATGGACAGGGGACTCAAGGCTCTGCCTCTGAGGAATCATTGAAGGAACTGTGAATGGTTCACCTGCAAGGGAGAAGGCTTTGAAGGGATGTGATCATAGTCCGAAATTGGCTCAGCAAAATCAGCTACAGTGGAAGGAAAACATTCCTACTAAGTAGAGTCTTTCAGAAGTGGAACAGGCTCTATCTGGAGGGAGTGCATCCCCTGCCTTGTTGACCTTCAGGTGGCTCTCAGATAACCCTCCACTAGGGATATTGGAGCGATGGATACAGACTCCTTAAGGGCAAAGAATGTTTAATTTCATTTTGTATCCCCAACACCAGATACGCACAATGCCTGGCCCGAAGGAGGGCCTGAGCCAGTGTTTTTGTATCCCCAGCAGCAGATACGCACAATGCCTGGCCCGAAGGAGGGCCTGAGCCAGTGTTTTTGTATCCCCAACAGCAGATACGCACAATGCCTGGCCTGAAGTAGGGCCTGAGCCAATGTTTTTGGATGGAATTAAGGTACAGTCTCGGAGGGGCCTCTCTACCTCCTTCTCTCTTCCGGGTCATGAGATTCTTGGAAAACGCTGAACCTCGTTGGCACCTCAATTCAAAACCATGCTCGCTGCCTACTGTACCTGCGTGATCTTTGCCAGGCCCTGTGCTAAGTGTTGGAGATAGAAAGGTAGGCAAAAGATAGTCTCTGCCCCCAAGGAGCTTACAGTCTGATGGGGATGACAAGAAGCAGGCAAATATGAACGTATAGCTATATGCAGAATAAATAGGAAATAATTAAGAGAAGGAAGGCAGTGGAATTAAGAGGGGTTAGAGAAGACTTCCTGTAGAAGGTGGGATTTTAGTTGGAGTCATTTAAAGTGACTTAAAGCCACTTAACCTCTCTGTGCCTCAGTTTCTTTCCCTATAAAATCAGGGGGTTTGGGAGGTCGCTTGGAGTAGCATATAGACACTGGATTTGGAATCAGAAAATTGTTCAGTCATGTCCTACTCTTTGTGACCCCTTTGGGGTTTTCTTGACAGAGATAATAGAGTGGTTGCTATTTTACAGATGAGGAAACTGAGGCACACAGGGTTAAGTGACTTGCCCAGGGTCACAACTAGTAAGTGTCTGAGAATGGATTTGAACTCAGAAAGATGAGTCTTCCTGACTGTAGGCACTGGGCTCTATCTGCTGCACCACCTAGTTGCCCCGAACCAGGGAGTTCTGGCTTCAGATTCTGCTTCCTGTACTTCCTAGCTGTGTAACCTAGGGCAAATCACTTAACCTCTCTGCTTCTCAGTTTACTTATCTGTGAAAGTGTTTTATTTAATGGCCTGTAAGCTCTCTTCCAGTTCTATATCTGTGATCCTATGGTAATTTTGTTTTAAGATTCTAATATTGCCAACATTCTCCTTCTAAGGGCTTTCCCAGCTCTATCTTGCTGTGATTATTAGAATAAAACACAGTTGCTTCCCACAAGGAACATAGACTCTAGTAGAGCACGTAGGAAATAGGGAAAAGTCAAGAGATGAAAGGGACTTTGCAACATAGAATGTGTTTTCCCTACATCTTGATACTATTGTATTTTTTCCAGTTACATGTAAAGATAGTTTTCAACATTCACTTTTATAAGATTTTGATTTCCAGATTTTTTTTCTCTCTCCCTTCTCCCCTTCCCAAGACAGCATGCAATCTGATTTAGGCTGTACATGTACGATCCTATTAAACATATTTCCACACTAGTTATGTCGTGAAAGAAGAATCAGAACAAAAAGGAAAAGCCATGAAAAAGAAAAAAAAAAGAAAATAGTATGTTTTAGTCTGTATTCAGACTCCATGGTTCTTTCTCTGAATGCAACACAAAACACTAATCATTTGAGAGGGCCGTGAGTGTACAATATGGGACATCAGAGTTTGGAGGGGCCTTGGAATATAGAATGTTAGGGCTTTAAGGGCCCTTTCTGTGGCTCTAGATACTAGAGCTAGGAGTGACATCAGTTCTCAGCATCAGAATGACAGAGGCCATCCATCTAATCTATCATGGCTCCCCAAGAATCCCTCATATAACATATCAGACAAGTGGCACCCACCATCTATTATTTGAAGGCCTCCAAGGAGGAGGCATGCATCACCTCCTAAGCAGTCCCATTCCGCTCAAGGACAGCTATCATGTTTCAGATGTTTTTCCTTACATCAAATTTGTGTTTGCTTCTGGTTCTTATGAGGTATTTGTACCTCCCTTCCCCAACACCTCCCTTCTGGGATTCTTTATTACAGTTTCTGGGAATGACTTGTTTCAGGATAGACCAGTTTTAGTCTTAAAAAAAAAAGTCCAAATATTTAGACCAGGGATGGAGAACCTGGGACCTCAAAGCCACCTGTGTCCTTGAGGCAGCAGATTTGCCACCTCTGGCCCAGGCCCTGGAGGAGAACAAGACGAAGAAGTTAGCTATCTCTGACCTGCTGAAAGCTCCTTCAAGCAAGGAGTTAATTCATGCCACTAGACCTGAAGTCTGGGTCCTTTTAACTGTGGTTTGCGTGATGGAATTCCTCTTTGAAGGAGCCCTGTTCCCCAGTAAATATTTTTCTGGCTGAATGCTTAGTCATAAACAGGATATTATAAAGGAGGCAAACCCTCTGGGGTAATTCTGCTGAACTTTATTCCTTGTCAGTCCCAGTGTCATCAGAGAGTTCATTTAAAGGCCCAGAAGTTCTGCTGTAGGCCCTTAGGTGTAGAGTGCTTCCCAATTGAAGAAGTCATCTGTGATTTTGATTAGAAAGGGAATCAAATGTGGGGTTTTTTTGGGTGGGGAGTGGAGGGGAAGAGAGGGGATTAGGGGGAGGAACTTGAACTCAGATTCTGCTGTTATATTTGGGAGACAAGGGTAGGAGTTGATTTTTATGTCACTAACACTCATTGGAACTCTTGGCTTCTTGCTCAGGTATGATCTTGAATACCTGTTTTTGAGGGTTAGGCTGCCTCTCACTGTATCTTCTGAGAAGCCTGAGCGGGGAGGGAGAGGAGGGAGGCAAGGGGGGGGAGAGGGAAAGGAGAGAGAGAGAGGCAGAGACAGAGAAGGGAGAGATACACAGAGACAGGGACAGATGGAGACACCAAGTCACTACCTTTTGAGGTTATTGTGTGAGGATCAACTGAAAGAATGAATGTGAAAGGCTTTGTAGACACTGGGTTGCCATATATGAAGTTTCTCATGGGACAGAAGGATTGGTTAGATGACCTCTAGAGGTAGCTTTCAACTCTGAGATTCTGTGATTATGGAGATGATATCAGCCGGAGTGTCTTCTCTAGACCTTTCTCACACTTTACTGAGAAAAATCGAGGCCATTTGGCATGATTTCCCTTGTCTCCCCGCTTTCCACCCCCACATCCTTTGGTGTCACTCCTTATTCTGCTCTCCCTTAATCTCTGATGAAGAAGCTGGCCCTTCTTGCCAAGGCCCCCCTCCCCCCGCTTGTACTCTTGACCTTATTTCCTCTGACATCATTCTCTCTGATCTTTAATCTCTTGCTCTCTAGTGACTCCACCCTTTTTACATGTACCCCCCAGTTCTCCTCATCCTTAAAAATTACCATTTGATCTCTGCTTTCTCGAATCTCTTCTCCCATTTGGGTACCTAGATGGACTCAGTGGATGGAGTGCTGGGTCTGGAGTCAGGAAGGCCTGAGTTTAAATCAGACCTCAGAGGCTTACTAGCTGTGTGACCCTGGACAAGTCACCTAACTTTGTGCCTCAGTTTTCTTCCTTGTAAAATGAGGATTGTATCCATAGTTGTTGGAAAAATAAACTCAAATGGCGTTTGTAAAGTGCTTTGCTGACCTTAAAACACTGTGAATGCTAGCTCTGATTACTGTCCTCACCGTTTATTATGAGCCAGACTCCTCATGGTGGTCGCTTCTTTCTTTCTCAATCCCTTGGTGTCTGGCTACAGACCTTATCCCTCAGCTCCCAATGACCTTGTAATTGCCATCCGCAGTGGGCTTTTTGGTTTTTATTCAAAATTTCTTGACCACTCTGTGGCATGGGAATATTTACCACTGCTCTCCTACATGTTCTTTCCTCTCTGGTTTTAATGATATTCTTCTCAGATTTCTTCTACCTGTCTGGCCTCTCTCTCTCTCTCTTTCTCTCTCTTGCTCTCTCTCTCTCTCTCTCTCATTGATCCATCAGCTCTCATAGGCTCTCTTCTCCTGCAGAGGATGCCAGGCCTTAGGTTACATCCACCATCCAATTCCATTGGATGCCCTAGAGACGCCTCAAATTCAACAGGTTCAATACCAGACTTATTGTCTTTTCCTCAGCAAAGTTGCTATTATTCTTAGAGGCCCTTTTTACTGGGTCTCCCTCTCTTGCCCAGGTTAGAAATACTTTGGACACTCTTGGGCATGGCTTTGCTGCTCGTTTTCGTAGAAACTGTTACCAGCTCCATTTTCAACCTGGGCGATTTTGTGGCTCCTTAAGCAGACTAGCTGGGGCTCACCACATTTGTACTGGATTTAGTGTAGCAACTACCAGCTTTAGCCCTCCCATGGTTCAGGACTGCCAAGCTCAGGTCTCCTCCAGGAGCAGGGCTCACAGGTGTGCACTGCGGTGCCTAGCCTAACTTCCTTATTTTAGTTAAAGGATCCCTTCATCCTTGTGATCACAGAGACACAGTGCTTTGTAGTCACCCGTGACAGTTTACTCGCTCTGGTAGATTCTTACTTCCACAACACCTCTCACAAGATCATGGATTTAGAACTTGGATGGAACTTTGGAGTTCATCTAATCCAAACCACTCCCTTACTCCTCACACTTACCCCCCAGGCCCGTTGCCAATTTACAGATGAGAAAATAGGGCCATTGAGGTTGGTGACTTGCCCAAGGTCACACAAGTAGGAGACTTTCACCTCCCCCACTCAGATTCTCCCATACCAGATCCAACAGTTTTTTTCAGTGCTTCATGCTTTCTCCCTTGAGGATTCCCTTCCCTTCTCTCCATTTGCCTGGGCCACCACCATTGTTCAGCATCCTCATAGTCTCTTACTTGACTATTCCAGTATACTGCAAGTCTGGGCTTGGTCTCTCAGCTTCAAGCCTTTCCCCTCTCCAGTCCATTATATACACAGCTATCAAATCATTGGTGCTGAAGTCATGCCACTACTCCTGGTTAAGAAGCTTCAGAGATCCCTTTTTAACTTGAGGCTAAAATGTAGACTTCTCTACTTTGCCCTTCTGGTCGCCTTTTCAGACTTAATACGCAGCCATAATGGTCATCTTGCTCCCAAATATTCCATCCTCTCGCTCTGCCTTTGCACAAGCTGAACCCCATTCCTGGACTGTACTCCAGCCTCACCTCTGTTTCTTAGTTTCCCAGTACCACATTCTACAGGAGGTCTTTCCTTGTCCTCCTGCTGCTGGTGCCTTCCACTTTCAGCTGCTTAATATCTAATCTGTACGTAGCTTATATCTACTAACTTTTGTACATGTTGTTTCCCTCACTAGGAGGAAAGTTCTTTGAAACAGGGACTATTTTTTGCATTTTCTTTGTAACCTCTGCACTCAGCACCTAGTAAACCTTAATAAATGCTTGTTGATTGATTTGTATTTGTTGTATATTTTCTTGTATATGTATATTTTATTTCTCTAAATAGAATATAAAGCACCTTGAGAGAAAGGGCTGTGTTTTGTTTTTGTAACCCTAGTGCGTAGCACAAGGCTGCATACACATAGTAGGTGCTTGATAAATGTTTCATTGGTTCTGTCACTGACTTCTCCCAAGCAAAGAAATAGAACAACCCAAATAATGTCAGACCCAGATATTCTCCCACTTGATTGTGGATTACTGTGATCAATGATAATAGTAACCCTCCCCTTCTTTTTTGCCTTATTGTAGTGTTGTGGTGACCTCAGATAGCAAAGCCTCGACCCATAGAACATAAACTCTGGCCGGTCCAACCAAACGGTGGGAACTTCACCTATGGCCTGAGGGGTATCACTTTGTTGGGAGTGTTTTAGAAGTGAATTAGTTAAACCATCTCAAGAAGTAATGAGTTCTCTTTCCCTTTTGGTCTTCTAGTGGGTAATGACCATTTCTCAGTGTTGCAGGAAGAGTGGATTTGAATCCTTTATTTGCCCCTCATGTTCTGTGTATCTTAGCCAAGCCTTTTAACTTCCCTGGGCCCCTGTTTCATTATTTGGACTAGCTGATGAAGACTGTGCAGTGCAGTAAAAAGGGTCTTTAGGGTTTGAAGTCCAAGGGGCCTCAAATCCTTACTCTGTCACTTTCTTTGTGATTTGGGACAAGTCATTATCTTCCTTGGGCCTCAGTTTCCTTCTCCCTAAAATGTATATGTGTGTGTGTGTAAAATCAATAACCTCAGAAGTCCTTTTTGTGATCTGAAAATGAGGGAGATGGATGAAATCAATCATTTTATGACTCCTTCCAGTGCTTAATCTAAGATCCTACATGTAAGTAAGATGTCCATGGCTAGTCTTGGTTTGCTCATCTGGAAACCTGAGCACGACCCCTTTTTTTCCTGGCTCTGCTGTGTGTTATTCCTATTCAATCTAGTACAGTCCCATGTAGCATTTCTCCTCTCTGTTCCAGCTGAGGGCTATTGTTGTAGACCTGTCCTCACTTATGTGAGGATTCATTCTATTTCAGGCCCAGGCCCTTGGGTCTGTGGCTTGCCCCTGTATACCACGACTATCATTGTAAAAGGATCTTCTTGTGATCCTGAGGGGAGAGGCATTGTGGCCTGGACTGCTCAGACAGTTGCACAAACCCTCTCAGTGGGGTGGGGAGGTGTGGGGGGGTGGATTACTGGAAACTGGATTTCTTCACTTCATGGTTTAATGTGGGAGTGGTAGCTCTCCTGGTCTGATCTTTGTCGGCCAGATGAGTAACATTCACTTTGCCCAATGGCTACGTAGACTCTGTTGACTCTGAAGCAGCCGGCACCTTGTTACTCATGACACAGCTCTGTTTGCTGCATGCCCAGTAGCATAAGTCAAGGACAGTTGTGTTGAGTTTGTCATCTTGATTTCTTAGGAAGCCGAAGTGTTGAGTTTCTTTCTAAAAGGTACCACAAACCATGCCCTTTGACCTGAATTCAAATCAGTTTTTTTAGTTGGCATTTTTTATTTTCCACTTAGATATAATCAAGTTGAGGATGGGTGAACTTGTTTGATGATTGCCACCAACTTCTTGTGGCATCTTGGGCAAATCTCTTCCCCTCTCTGGGCTTCAGTCTCCTCATCTGCCAATAAAAGAATTGACTTAGATGATACATAAGGCATCTTTCGGCTGTGACATCCTGTGTTCTAAAATCCATAACAATTCATAAAAGAGCTGTTTCCACCACTGACTTTGTACCTATGTGTAGACAAGAGCAGAGATAACAACGTTTAGATGAGACATTCATGGTCTTTACCATTTGAGGGGAGGAAAATTTATATTCTTTTACCAGCCTGTATTCTAACATTTTAGGCTTTAGGGCCTTTCTTGGTCTGCCATTGTATTCTGTGTTCCAAAGGCCCTTCAGCACTGACATTCTGAAGGCTCTCCTAAAGCTCTTTAAGATTCCAGTCACTGTTTCCTCTTGGGCAGCTCCTAATGGTTATGTTGCTGATGGAAGCACATGCCTGAGTTTGGATGTTAGAGAACCAGCCACTGGTGATAAGGCAGTGTGGTGTCCGAAAATGGAAAACCTGAGAGGCTTCATTTAGCCTCCTAAAGACTTTCTTTCCAAGCCTTTTACAGCTTATCAGGGAAACAGGTTTCAGGAATTTTCTGTTTGCATTCACTAACCTCTGCTGCCTGAAACCTTCCTGGAGTTGCAAGCCATTTCTCTGAGCCCCCAGGTTGTCATTTTGTTCACAGAATCAGATGCCTGGAAGGCACTTTGCCAGGCTTTTTAGGTCCTTTCTTTAGTTCTGAGCAAGCTTGGACCCAGATCAGTTTAGATAAAGTTATCTCTTTCCTCCATAAGTCTTTAGAGTAGGAAGTAGCTGACTTCCCTTGATAACCCATGCCATTGCTTCCCAACCTATAGACTAAAGTTCTAATAGAAAGGGACCCCAGGGGATATCTGTCCCAATCCTGTCTGGGATGCCAGAATTCTTTCCTTCCTTTCATAAAATCCCTGGCCCGTGATCCTCTAACATCAGCTTGAATCTAGATTGTAGAACTCAGAATGTCAGGGCTGTTGGCTGGTTGTTGTCCTTCATTCTTGAAGAGGACCAAAATGACATCACCATGATAAAGTGAAATTTCAGTGTGTCCGGCTGTGACTGATCAGACCAATGCGAGCTCAGAATGCTCCACCACAGGTTGGGCACAGATAGTCCGTGTGAATATTTGGGGTGGATACTCTGAACTTGTGCATCCTATATTTACTTTGTGCTGTTTCAATTTTGCTTTGCTCATAGAGCATAGCACCCTTTCTGATGTGGGCACTCCATGATCAATGTTCAAATCCTATTCCTGGCACCCGCTGGCTTGTTTATGGGCAAGCTTGTCATCTCTCTGAGCTTCAGTCTGTAAAGTGAGGATAGTAATATCTGTAGTACCTACTTCCAAGTATCACTGTGAGGCTCTGGCATTATATACAGAGCTGTGAAAACTTTGGAGTGTTAATGTTAGAGGAAAAGACCTTAGAGATCATATAGTGCAATCTTCACATTTTATAGATATTTCCCCTTTTTTCAATTAATAAAAAAATACAGATGTACAAATGTTAATAGAGAGTAATTATGTAGGTAACACATTTAAAATCCTGTGCTCCCATGTTCTCTGTCTCTCTCGCTCTCTTTTGCTCTCTCTCTGTCTACATATATGTAAAATATCTCAATGTAGTAAGAATAACAAATAATAAAATTATATTCATAATAACTTTACATAAGGAAAAACTATTGCTCCCTTTTTGAATTAAGAAAGATAAAAATATGTATGCCCTGTTAGAATAAGAGAGAGTCAACTTCCTTAGTTTGTATTTATTCTGTATACAGGCTTACCCAGTCATGCGTGCAGTGTGTGCATATCTGTTCCTGTTGATCGTTAGTTTATACCGTTAGTTTTCTCATAAGATTGTCTTGCCTTTATTTTTAAAATTTAGGTAGTAGAGTCATTGCCTGGTTCCTACTCTCCAAGAGCCCCCCTTGTCACTGTAGCCTCAATCGTCAGTGCAGCCCCAAACTGCATTACTGTACGTTTGATAGCCTTCCTAGGCCAGATTTCTAGCCCAAATGGCACACTTGATATTTTTAAAATTTAGACTGCTCTGTATTAATTGAAAACTACATATCTGGTCTTAAAAGGTAGAGTGATATCAATGACAGGAGATGGTGTGGTTCTTCTGATAAAGAATTATTAGGTTTAGTTGAAGTTCCTCCTCCAATACAAGTCTTCTCCACTCTGTTTGTTTTAAGAACCTCGCCACAGGAAGGACTGTCATTAAACTTTAGAGTTATAACACATCATTGGCCATCCACTCTGTTTGAATCTTTGTAGACAACTGACTAGCGGCTACACATATTTGGGATGAGGTATTGGATGCAACTGTATTCTCACCGTGAAACTCCTCCTCCCTAGGGTCATTCACATAAGTGACAAGGTCAGTGGACTGGAGGTCACATCTAATTCTATTCCTTTCTAAGTTAATGATGAGAAAGCTGATCCAGATCCCTTGAGGCCAGTAACCTCACCCTATATGCCACCTGTCTAGTATCCCCATTTTATAAGGGAGATACGAAAATTCAATATAGGCTCTTTGAGGGAAGGACAGTGATCTTTTACTATTCTTTTAAATTGTTGTGTCCAAGGTTTGATGGTACTCTTGGGGGCCATACTGTTCTTACAATGAAAAAAGACACAGTGTAAGATAAAAGTGTTCACTGCCTCTAATTTATGACAAGGTGCTGGATTCAACTTGTCCATTAGATCCAAATCACAGATCATGTTGACTTAGCACATCACTAGCTGAATTTGTGGTGTGGAATCCCCTAGGGATTCAAAGATAAAGGTCTGGGTTCTCCTCTGATGTTATGGAAATCCCTTGGTTTTGAACGTGGATTGAGTGGGAGTGCCTTCTTTTTTTGACCGTCAGTAAGGATTTTGTCCCATTAAAATGACCTTTCTCACCCTATCCATTATACTAAGACAGGAAAATGTTCTAACTTGTCCTAAATCCCACAGTGAGTTAGTAACAGAACCAGGAAGAGATCCAAACTAGGATACTATTCTGTCCTATTCACTTTTAATAGAGAAAGGAAACTGAAACTTGGGGGGAGATGGGTGACTTACTCCAAGTCACACAGAGGGTGACTTGAATCCTGAATCCTGGACTTCCTACTTCCAGGCCATCGAAAGGCTAGGTAAAATCTTTGTGTTCTCAAAGTGATCACAGAATTTGCCTTTTTTCCCCTAGGACATGGTGCAAATTGAAGAGCAGAGATAGACACTCTGGCGGCCTCTTGGTCATAGCAGCGTGCCCCCAAAGACTGCATGCAGCAGGACCTTGACTGATGCCCGCAGTGCATCCTGCCATGGACGGGGACTATCCAGCACATGATCCCCCTCAGACAGGAAACATACTGTACAGTCTGCCCCACCTCCAAAGCCCTCTGCCCAGCATTGAGGTGAGTGAAGGTCAAGGCCAAAACCCAGTCTCAGAAGAGAGGCTGGGGGTGTTTCTTTCTCTTGGGGTTGTTGGTACATTGAGAGGCAATGTGTATAGCCAAGGCATACTCATTGACTTAGAACACGAAGGGGTTTCCAAGGTCATTTTTCCGGTCTCTTCACTTGACAGATGGGAAATTGAAGCCTAAGAGTAGTTGGTGACTTGCCCAAGGTCACATGGGTAGTATGCACATCCTTGCTTCCTTCTTTTTAACACCCATGTGAGGGCCAGAGGGCCATACTCTTCTAATCTCTGGCTCTGAAGTAGCTGTCCTGGGATGTTTCTTCTACAGTATTCACTGCCTGGCTGAGCTGGATAGTTTTCTCCTCTCAAGGGCCCCTGTGGACACGGTGTTGGAGGGGTAACAGGAGAGAACCTGCTTTCTAATCAGGCATCTTGTGTAATAGTATCACAAGTCACTCCCCTCAGGAGACCTTAGAACTCTGCTCCGGGATCAGTTTGTACTTTAGGAATGGAGAACTGCCATCTTTGGAGAACCTTCCATCAGCTCATAAGCAGTTTCCATCTGAACAGTTGCCTCTCTGAGTCTCAGTTTTTCCTCCTCTGTAAAATGGGGAAAATATTGCTCATTCTGTCTTCCTCTCGCATCTCAAGGTGGTAGAGAAATGGCACTATTGGCATTATTACTTAAAGACAGCAAACTGTGATTTCCCTAAAGGCTTATGATCCAAGTAGAAGAGTGGGGGGAGGGTGAGAGAGCAGATATATTTGGCGAGGGGGAGTATATTTGCGATTAACTGTGATGTGAAAACAAAAGGTATCATTTTAGATACCATTTGTTCTCCTCTTTTCTTCCTCCCCCTCACCCCCAAATATGACCTACCTATGTCCCTGTTCTTTTGAAGAATCTCAGAGCTGGGGAAAAAGACAGATATTCCAAAACAAACCACTGAGTTAGAAGGGATGTCAGAAGCCCTCTTAGTACAGCCTCTTAATGAAGAAGGGATCAACTGTAAATCATCGCCATATCATCCAGTGGAGGAAGATCGGTTTCGATTGGTCTGATTGTGAGAGTTGTTAGTTCTACCAAGCCTCAGTTTCTCTGTTTGCAGCTTTGGCTCATTATTCCAGCTCTGCCCGCTGAGGTCAAGAACAAATCTAGTGGTCCCTTTTCTGCATGACAGCCTTTGAAATATTTGAAAATGGCTATCATACTCCCCTTAAGCATTCTCTTTTCCAGGATAAATATGCCTGGACTGAGGCCTGCCCATCATGCTGGTTGACTTCCTCTGGGCTTCTTATCAGTGTCTTTCCTAAAATGTGGCAACAGAATAAAGCCAGGACTGAGTGCTGTAGGATAACCTCCTCCCTAGTACTGGTCACTGCATCTCTTTTAATGTAAGCTCAGATTGCATTCAGACTCTTGGCTGCTGTATCCCATTTTTGATTAAAATGAGCTTGGGGTTCACTGAAACCTTCTGATCATTTTCAATCCACTGCTTAATTTTTAACCTTCTCTATCTTGGTATCTTTGAGGTCAGTTTTGTAAATGCAAGTGTAAGACTTTACATTAATCCCTATTAAGTTTTATCTCTAAATTTGGCCCACTGTTTTAGGCTGCTAAGACTTGTTTGGATCCTCAGTCTGCCATCCTGTATATTAATTGTCCTTTCTCCCTTTCTGCCACCTGGCATCTAATAAAGATGCCTTGACTCTGCCTTGATTTGTGTTACTGATAACAAATATTCACACCAGACTTGGTCCAGATCTGTGGGGTGCTCACTCCACTGGAGGTTTCCTTCTAAGGAGACACAAAACCATTACTTTCTTGGTGTCTGAACACTCTGTTTTCGCTCCATTTAATTGGAATCTCATCTCACCATTTTTTCCATGAGAAAAGCTTTAAAATCTTTGTCAAATGTTTAACTAAAATTGAGATAAGCTGTATCTGTAGCATTCTCCTCTTGTAACTTTGTTGTAAAAGGAAGTAAGGTTGGTGCCACATGACCTTTTTTTGATGAAGCCAGGCTGCCTCTTTGTGATCACCACTTCCTTTTCTAAATGTTGGCAAGCCATCTCTTAAAAAAAAAATTTAGATAGATATAATTTTACATTGTAGAATGTGTGTGTGTGTGTGTTTGTGTGTACACATTGTAGAATTGTACTGTAGACACAAATATGGAGGGACTGACATACTGGCATATGGAAGAGGGGTGAGGAAGGAATGTGAGGGTAAAGGCAGGGAGAAAGGGACAGTAGAATTTTGCCAGGAGGCAAAGTCAAGCTTGGTCAAGCTATAATAGTTTGCAGATTCCGTTCTTTTCCCCTTATCTGAAAATCAGAACAAAATCTGTTTTTCTCTAATCCTGCATCACCTGTCCAATAATCCAGAATCTTTCAAAGATCACTGCAGATGACTCAGCAACCACACCTGTCAGGTTGTTCTTTCTTTTTCCTTCCCAATGGCCTAGGATGTCGTTGAGCAGGGCCAGATGACGAGCTCCTCAAGGGTCGGCAAGTGCTCCGGTTCTATCTCCCAACTTATCTTGGGATCCAGTTGCCGTCATGCATTTTTGTTCTGTCCTTTCCAGCCTAAAGAACATTCATTTTAGCAGAGAAAAGAGAAAGAAAGCATGGGTTGAGTAGGTTCATCTCTGTTATTTGTTTTCATCATCTTTTTTATTCCAGGCAGTGGGTAGCTCTGCCTTTTCTCTGATCTTGCTGTATCTTCAAGCATTACTCTTAAGCTCCTTTTTGCTAGTACCCCTCGGCACCCCAGACACCCCTTTGAAGGATTGGAGTGTTGCTGTCTGCTGTCACTGTCCTAGTCTTCTGCCCATGTCTTTTTAAAATCGAAGTTGTTTGGTGAGTTCCCCATGGGTCTGCTACATCCAGCTCTTTTGATAACTCCCCCTTCTTAACATAATTGTTCCTCTTTATGTCTTTAGAATTTCATTTTGGAAAGCATCCCATACCTCCTGTCTGATATCCCCTTTAGACTTCCAGGCCTCATCATCTTCCCTACCTTTCCTCTGAGCTTTTTAAATCTCCTTGAGCTAAGAGGGCTGCTTATTGAACGATGCCTACCCACCTCTCTGCCCCTTTTCTACCACCTGTTCTAAGATGGAGGACTCATTTGGCTGTTTCACCCCTGCCTTTTCTGCCTCAACTCCCAGTTCTTCCTCATTGGTAAGAATGAGGTCGAGAGCAGCTGGTAGACTCATTAGTTCCTCAACCTTTTGAAGGTTGGAATGATCATTAAAGCAAGTCAGGAAGTTATTCACTGCCCAGTTTTTGTTAGAGAGAGAGAGCAGGTGTCTGGACAGCACACTAGTAAATTCATCACTTTATCATTCTGTCAGATCTAGAACTGAAAAGGACTTTAGTTCCCCTACTCTAACCCTCATTTTACAGGTAGGGAACTTGAAGCCTAGGGAGGGATAGTGACTTGGTCGAAATCTCACAGGCATTTAAGCAGCAGACTGAGAACTCATATCCACGTCTCATTTTTCTATCCACAGTATCACAGCTGATCCTGAGTTGTTGAGGTTGTTGTTGTTGTTGGTGTGTGTGTGTGTGTGTGTGTGTGTGTATGTATGTGCGTGCGCGCGCGTGCATAGTTGTCCTATTGGGAAAATTCCATTCAAATTTCCTTCTGTTCTGTGGGTGGCAAAGTCTGGTAGTAATTTCACTGAGCCACTTGACACATTGACAGTTTCCTACAGCTTTCTGCCTTGCTGTGGTTTAGAGCCTCCTGAGAACCCACAAATGTTAGTGAAGGTTATGGGTCAGGCTCTTTTCTACACAACTTTGGGAGCTCTCTAGCACCATCCCAGGGGGAATAGAGGTGACATAGCCAGGCCCTTCATTGTCTGGAGGAGGGGAAGCCTTTCTCCAGTACTCTAGGCACACAGCTGGCGTTGAATACAGAGAGCCTGATGATAGTTCTTAGGAAGATTATCCGAGTACAGGGTCTTCTGTATACTTATTCTTATCACATTTGAGCCTCACAGCCATTCTGGGAGCCAACTGCTGTACATACTGTCCCCATTTTACAGATAAGGAAACTTGAGGATCAGAGAGAAATGCCTTGACCTGAGGCATGCAAGCATGTGTAATGTCATTCAGATTCATTGAGCACAGTGATTCACATTTTAGAGCACTTTAATAAACCTAATTATTATGATTCCTATGGTAAGCACACGAAGGATTTACTTCTAAACAAGTCTGTGAGGTGTGGAAGGCCCGTTCTCACCATCCCTGTGGTGACAGAATCAGGAAATTTCTCCAGGAGAAGAAGTGAATCACCTTGGGTTCCATAGCAAGAACCGGAGGTGGGATGCTATGGTTGGGATCTTGCCCACACAGCCTATCACTTTCAGCATTGTACTGGGAAAAGAACCTGGCATTCTTAGCATCTTATTTTAATTGCTATCTTGTTTCTGATATCATCTTGATTTCTGAGTCTTATCCTTCCTCCTGTTCAATCCAGTGAGCCATCCCTTGTATCAAAGTTTAAAAAAGGGGGGGGGGCAATTTAGCAAAACCAGCCAACATACCAACTGTGTCTGGAAGTGTCCGTGGTATTGCATGCCCCCTTCTGCAAGGTGGCAGGAGGGAGAGACCGGTATGGGAAGCACTGGCTTTTTCAGCATAGGAGACCCAGATTCCAAGCCAGCCTCTTTCATCTGCTGGGTTTCTGAGTTTAGATGAGCTCTGTGGCCTCTCTTAGCCTTACTTTCCCCATCTGTAAAATGGGCATTGTACACCCTGCTCTGTTTATTTTGGAGTGTTCTTGTGAGTAGGTAATGGCTATGAAAATGCTTTATAAATTGTAAAGTGCTGTGCAAATATAAGAGATTAATGGTAACAATTGAGTCCTTTTAACATCAAATGCCTTTTAAAACCCTGGACCCCTTTTGGTGTCAGCCAGATGCACGGGCTTTAATTCATCTCTCCAGCTCTCTTTGTAAAGGAGAGAGAGACATTGTGGAGGTTGCACTTCACTTGCGTAGGCTCCATTTTCATACAGGTATCTTGTGACACAGCTGGTGCCGGGAAGAACCATTACAGCCAGAGTCTGAAGAGCTCAGTTCAGCACCCCACACCAGACTTAGTATCTTTGTGCTTCTTGGCAACTATGTCTCCAGGAAGGTTGTAAAAGAAAATTTTACCTAGCAAAAGCATAGAGAGAATAATTGTAAAGTTAATCATTCAGTGAACATCTATTAGCCATCTATTCTGTGCCTGGAATTGTACCAAGTCCTGGGGATCCAAAGAAAGGCAAAAGCTGGCCCTGCCTTGAGGAGCTCCCTGTCTGCAAACAGCTATGCAGAAACAAGTTGTGGGCAGGGAAAATTGGAGCTGATCATTGGAGGGAAGATACTGGCATTAATGAGGGTCAGGAACCATCTCTTGGAGAAGGTGGAATTTTAGCCCGGACTTCAGGGAATCCAAGAGGGAGAGAGTTCCAGGCTTGGGAGATAGCCAGTGAAAACACCCTAGGAAATAGATGGCTAATTTGGTTTCACTTTTTGTTACTAAGTTAGGGTGCAGCCTTTTGAATTTTGTGGGACCTCTCCTTGTTCTGTCTCTGTCCCATTGTACAAGTGAATGGTGAGTGGTCTTTCTTGACCTGGGCCGTTCAGAGGAAACCATACCTGATGTCCTGGCAGCTCACAGTTGCAGGACTCAAATGGCCTCTTTTTCATGGTCCTGTTCCCTACTCAGCATTGACTGTGGGCTCTGTACCAGACCCAGACCACCCTTCACACCATGCTTTCCCCATGCTTCTCTTTTGACCTGATCGTCTTTCAAAGGTATTTGTCCAAGCATTATATGTAATGGGGATAAGCTAGAGGCATTTCCAATAAGAATGGGGGGTGAAATAAATGTGCTACTAGAAATGTTAACTGTAGCAATAAGAGAAGAAAAAGAAATTGAAGGAATTAGAACAGGCAAAGAAGAAACTAAGGTATCACTCTTTGCAGATGATATGATGAAATACTTAGAGAATCCTAGAGAATCAAGTAAATATTTGAAATAGTAAACAACTTTGACAAAGTAGCAGGATATAAAATAAACCGCATAAATCATCTGCATTTCTATATATTACTAACAAAACCCAACAGCAAGATATAGAAAGAGAAATCCCATTTAAAGTTACTGTAGATACTATAAAATATTTGGGAGTCTACCTGCTAAAACAAACCCAGGGACTATATGAACACAATTACAAAACACTTTTCATACAAATAAAGTCAGATATAAATAATTGGAAAAACATCAGTTGCTTGGTGGATAGACTAATATAATAAAAATGACAATTCTACCTAAATTGATTTACTTACCATTCAAACTAAATGCTCTAAATCACTATTGATTAGAGAGATACAAATCAAAACAACTTTGAGATACCACATCACACCTATCGGATTGACTAACATGACAAAATAGGAAGGTGATAAATGTTGGAGAAGATGTAGGAGAGTTTCAATACTGATTCATTGCTGGTGGCGCTATGAACTGATTCAACCATTCTGGAGAGCAATTTGGAACTATACCTAAAGGGCTCTGAAACTGTGCATACCCTTTGACCCAGCAATACCATTTCTAAGGTTGTATCCCAAAGAGAGCGTAAAAATGGGAAAAGGACCCACATGTACAAAAATATTTATTGCAGCTCTTTTTGTGGTAGCCAAGAACTGGAAATGGAGAGGATGCCCATCAATTGGGAAATGACTGAGCAAGTTGTGGTATATGTAGTGGAATACTATTGTAATATAAGAAATGATGAACAAGAGGACTTCAGAAATATTTGGATAGACGTAGATGAACTGATGTTGAGTGAAATGAACAGAACCAGAAAAACACTGTGCACACTAAAAGCCGCAGGATGTGAGGACTGTTTTTGATAGACTTAGCCCTCCATGGCAAGGCGAGGACCTAAAACATTCCCAAAGGACTCATGATGCAGAATGTCAGAAAAAGAACTATGAGGTTGGAATGTAGAATGAAGCAGACTATTTTATCTTTGAGTTTGTTTAGTTTTACTCGTCCTTTTTCCCATTTGTTATAATTCTTCTGTGCAACATGACTAGTGTGAAAATGTGTTTAAAAGGAATGTATGTGTAGTTGCCTAGCATGCTGTCTTGGGGAGGGAGGGGAGAAGGAGGGGGAAAAATTTGGAACTTACGGAAGTGGTTGTTGAAAATTGAAGACAAATAATACATAAATTTGAAAGAAAGAAAGGTATTTATATGAAGAATACTAGGGGAAAACATTTGTAAAAAAAGCAGCCCAGAGTTCTAGTTCTGACCATACCACTTACCAATACTATTTATCATAATAATGTCATTTTGGTCCTTTTTGAGAATGAAGGACAACAACCAGCCAACCAGCCATTAAGACCTAGAGAGATGCCATCAAAGCTAAATATTTCCATTTGCCATGATGAGCAGAAAAGAGAGGGTTGCATCTAAATCATGAATCTGTTGTGTACAATTTTTTGTAAAGTATATGTTAAAGTGAACACCTACATTCCCCTGTTTTGTTTTTTTATCTCCTTCTGAACTTCCTACTGGTCTTTTTCAATGTATTTTTAAAAGTTTCTTTCTTTTTTGAGGGGGAAGGGGTATAATTACCACTACCTCCTCTGTTCATCCCTAAAAGTCTTCCCCTACCCCAAATGAAACCTTCTCTTTTAACAAGTATTGTTAATCAGACAAACAAGAATCACACATTGGCCCTTGTCTGAAAACATAACGCTTCATCTGTTTCTACAGTCCCATAACCTCTCTGCCAAGAGGTGAGGTGAAAAGTATTCTTGATCGTTAGCCTTCTGGAGGCATAATTGGTCATTGCATTGAACAGAGTTCTGAACTCTTTCAAAGTTGTTTTCCTTTAAAGTGTTGGAATCATTGTCTGAATTGCTCTGGATCTCCTCATTTCACTCAGCATTACTTCATATGAGTCTTCCAGGTGTCGTATCTGTCTCTTTAATGATTTGTTACAGTGCACTAATATTCAGTTCCATTTCTTTGCCGTGACTCACCACGACCCCAGTTGATAGGTACCCATTTTGTTTCCAGTTTTTTGTTACTACAGAAGGTGCTACTATAAATATTTCTCTACATTTAGCACAAGGCTTGGCACATAGTTAAGTGCCTAATAAACATGTGGGTCCTTTCACATGGTCTTTGATCTCTTTGTGGCACCATATTTAGTGGCAGTATCACTGGGGCAGGTCTCACTGTGTGCAGCTTAGTTCCAAATGGTTTTCCTGAACAGTAGTACCAGTTCACAGTTCCATAAACAGTATTTTAATGTGGCTGTTTTCTCACAGCCTTCCAGCAGTTGTCATTTTTCTTTTTTGGTCACTTTTGATGATCTGTTGGTACAAGGTGGAACCTCAGACTTTGCTGAATTGCCCTTTCTCTTATGAATGATTTGCCGCATTTTTTTATAATTGTTGTTAATTTGTATTTCTTCTTTCAAGAACTGTATGTTCATGTCCTTTGACTACCTATTGAGGAATGTATTCTTTTCTAATATAGTTAGATCAATTCATTGTATATCACAGATATACTTTTTTCAGAGAAATTTGCTACCAAGATTCCCCCCCAGTTACCTGTTTGCCTTCTATCGTAACTGTAATGGTATTACTTGCGTAGAAAATTTTCACTTTTTATGTTGTCAAAATTGTCCATTTTATCTCTTGTGATCATCTCTATCCCTTGCGTGGTCAAGAACTCTTTCTTGGGGCGGAGCCAAGATGGTGGAGTAGAAAGATGCACATAGTCTAGCTCTTCCCCCACAGCCCATAAAAACCTGTAAGAAAGACTCTCAACAAATTCAAGAGCAGCAGAAGCCACAGAACGACAGAATGGAGGAGATTTCTAGCCCAGGGTGACCTGGAAGGCTGATGGGAAAAGTCTGTTGTAGTAGATGCAGAGCAGAGTCCAACCCAGCCTTGACTGCCCAGTGCCGGGAGGGAGACTGGAGCAGGCCTTGGGGGTGGAATCCCCAGGAGCAGCAGCCACAGTTCACATATCCCTCAACCCACAGGTGCCAAAGGTAGCTTCAAAGGTCAGTGAAAGGGTTTTTTCACTTCTGTGACAAGGAAACAGGGTCTTCCCCTAGCCCCGGTCCCAGGTAGTGGCTGCAGCAGCAGGTGGTGACAGCTACAGCCACGGTGGCCATGTAGGCAGCAGTCAGCATCCATTGTTGGATAAAGCCCCTGGGAGAACTGATCTGAACCTCAGTCTTGAGCCTGGCCAGGGAGTAAACTCTTCTCCCTTTATAGTGTATACCCTACTCTTGACAAAGGACTCAAAAGTCAAGTAACTGGTTGGGAAAATGCCCTAAAAAGGGAAAAAAAATAAGACTATAGAAGGTTACTTTCTTGGTGAATAGGTATTCTCTCCCGTCCTTTCGGATGAGGAAGAACAATGTTTACCATCAGGAGAAGTCATAAAAGTCAAGGCTTCTGCATCCAAACCCTCAAAAATCCATATGCAATGGTCCCAGGCCATGGAAGAGCTCAAAAAGGATTTTGAAAATCAAGTTAGAGAGGGGAAGAGAAATGAGAGTGATGCAAGAAAATCATGAAAAGAGAGTCAGCAGCTTGCTAAAGGAGACCCAAAAAAATACTGAAGAAAATAACACCTTTAAAAATAAGTTAACTCAATTGGCAAAAAAGGCCCAAAAAGCCAATGAGGAGAAGAATGCTTTAAAAAGCAGAATTAACCAAATGGACAAGGAGGTTCAGAAGCTCACTGAAGAAAATAGTTCTTTAAAAATTAGAATGGAAAAGATGGAGGCTAATGACTTTATAAGAAACCAAGAAATTACAAAACAAAACCAAAAGAATGAAAAAATGGAAGATAATATGAAATATCTCATTGGGAAAACGACTGACCTGGAAAATAGATTCAAGAGATACAATTTAAAAATTATGGAACTGCCTGAAAGCCATGATCAAAAAAAGAGCCTAGACATCATCTTTCATGAAATTATCAAGGAAAACTGCCCTGATATTCTAGAAGCAAAGGGCAAAATAAATATTGGAAGAATCCACCAATCACCTTCTGAAAGAGATCTGAGAAGAAAAATGCCTAGGAATATTGTAGCCAAATTCCAGAGTTCCCAGGTCAAGGAGAAAATACTGCAAGTAGTCAGAAAGAAATCATTTAAGTATTGTGGAAATGCAGTCAGGATAACACAAGATCTAGCAGCTTCTACATTAAGTGACTGAAGGGCTTGGAATAGGATATTCCAGAAGGCAAAGGAGCTAGGATTAAAACCAAGAATCACCTACCCAGCAAAACTGAGTATAATACTTCAGGGGAAAAAAAAAAAGTCATTCAATGAAATAGAGGACCTTCAAGCATTCTTGATGAAAAGACCAGAGCTGAAAAGAAAATTTGACTTTCAAACACAAGAATCAAGAGAAGCATGAAAAGGTGAAAAGGAAAGAGGAATCATAAGGAACTTAACTAAAGTTGAACTGTTTACATTCCAACATGGAAAGATAATATTTGGAACTCTTGAAACTTTTCGCAGTGTCTAAGTAGTTAAAGGGATTCTACACACACACACACACACACACACACACACACACACACACAGAGCACAGGGTGAGTTGAATAGGAAGGCATCATGTCTAAAAAAATTAAGGGGTGAGAGAGGAATATATTGAGAGGAGAAAGGGAAAAATGGAATGGGGCAAATTATCTCTCATAGAAGAGGCAAGGAAAAGCTTTTCCAATGGAGGGAAAAAAGGGGGAGATGAGAGAAAAAGTGAAGCTTACTCTCATCACACTTGGCTCAAGAAAGGAATAACATGTACACTCAATTTGGTATGAAAATCTATATTATACTACAGGAAAGTAGAGGAGAAGGGGATAAGCAGGGTGAAGGGGGAGGGAAAATGGAAGGGAGGGCAAATGGCAGGATGGAACAATTAGAAGTAAAGACTCTTGGGGAGGGACAGGGTTAAAAGAGAGAACAGAAGAAATAGGGGGCAGGATAGGATGGAGGAAAATATAGTTAATTTTACACAACATGACTATTATGGAAGTCATTTGCAAAACTACACATATATAGCCTATATTGAATTGCTTGCTTTCTCAATGGGGATGAGTGAGGGAGGAAGGAAGAAAAGTTGGAACTCAACGTTTTAGAAACAAATGTTGAGAATTGTTTTTGCGTACAACTGGGAAATAAGAAATACAGGTAATGGGGTGTAGAAATTTATGTTGCCCTACAGGACAAGAGAGAAGATGGGGATAAGGGAAGGGAGGAGTGTTAGAAGGGAGGGCACATTGGTGAAAGGGGCAATCAGAATGCATGGTGTTTTGGGAGGGGGAGAAATGGGGAGAAAATTTGGAACTCAAAATTTTGTGGAAATGAATGTTGAAAATTTAAAATAAATAAATAAATTTAGAACTCTTTCTCTATCCATTGTTCTGAAAGATATTGCCTTCTTTTATTTTTTAATATGTTTACAATCCAACTTTTTATATTTGGGTCATGTGCTTATTTGGAGTTTTTTTTTTTGATCATATAAGGTATGAGCTGTTGGTCTAAATTAGGGGTGTCAAGCTCAAGCAGTTCTGAATCCTTTCTGTTGATTATTGACTTGGAAAACTACAATTTATGTTTTATTTTTATTTCTTTTGTTAAACATTTTCTAATTTAATTAATCTGGCTAGGGAAGTTTTGCTGATAAAACCTGTGGTTTTAGGCATAAGACCTTCCAGATTTCTGATCTGTCTTCTTAGGCCTTTCTGAAGGTTCTGATAGTGTGCTAAGGTCCCTTTCTTCAGTTTCATAGAGTACTGCCTATACGTGTAAGATTGAGAAATATGTATTAATATCAGTGATTAGAGAATATCTCAGCACCCACCCCTCTACCAAAATCTTGGCTTTGAAAAGAAAGAGAAAAAAGGAATAACCAAGAGACCCTAGAAGCATTTTTGAGCCCCTGGATGCCATCTCATTCCTCACTTTGATTTCAATCCAACAAACACTGATTTAAGTGCTGCTTGTTTAAAGCAGTTTACAGAGGGCTGAGGTTTTAAAGGAATCTGCCCCTTTTGTCAAGGCCGTTACATATCTGATGGGGCAGTATAAGTACTGAGCTGAATACATAAGAAATTCCATGTATGGGGAAAAGCTGGCAGTTCATTTTGAATAGAGAGTGCTTGAAGGGAGTGATATGAAATCAGACTGGAAAGGTAAGTGGAAGCCAGTACTTCCTTGCTTTTATTAGACACTTAAATGTTTGTTGTGTTGGATTGGCTTTTGCAGAGCTTTAATTGCTAGGCTGAGGACTTTTGTATTTTTTCCTGGATCTATTAGTATTTACCTAATATGTTATCTTGGATAAGGAAAGGAACTCATTATTCCTTGCTGAAACACTGGGGATGTGTTTAGTCATTGGGTAAGCAGTATTTACTGTAAACCATATGCATGTTTCTCTGCTGCAGTTCAGAGGTCTATTCATCAATAGGTCTCTGTGCCCATCTGACAGAGAGATCAATCTCCGTTTCCTGAAGGTGATCCCCTGCACAGGTCTTAAGTCTTCAGCCTGTGTCAAAGATAGATTCAATTTTGTCTCCCTTTCGGGTGATGATTTTCCTCTACAGCTTCCTGTTGAAATATAATTGAATGATTAGAACTGAGAGGAACAAGGAGTAAGCAGACTTTTCTAGGGGTTAACCTGTGAAGACTGGGGATTTCTTTTGACCTCATCTATAAAGTAGAGCTAAAGAGAAGGATGCCAGATGTGACAAGAGCTTGATAAGGAATTTGGGAAAAGTGGCAAAATTTTGTGGCAAGATGGTAGTCATTTAATACTTCCAAAATGATCAGCATATCCATCAGTGGCTAGTTTTTGGGTGCCCCCTCTATACTCATCTTTGTACTGGACAGTATCTAAATATGGAAACTGGGTGGTGAGTTCTGCATTGCTGCTGTTAGTGGAGTTATTCAAGTGGAGGGATGGGTGAGTACTTATTGGGGAAGTTGTAGATAGAATTTATAGATCACACAAACATTGAACTTGGTGGGCACCCCGAGTAAAGTCCCTTTCATTTCTAAGAGTCAGAGATTTCATGAGCTAGCCAAAGAGATGATCCCTGCCCTTACGGAGCTGATGAGAAAAATTCATGAGACAATTTACAGTGCAGTACAATACAGTATAGTACAATGCAATTAAAATTTATTAAGCACCCACCATGTGCCAGTTACTGTTCTTTTAAGATCAAGTTAGTTTATTGAAATATTTTAAACAGGCAGCTTCCCTCTAGTGTCAAGCACTTTTACAGAGAAACAATCTATTCCATAAAACAACATTTCTTAGCAGAATATTCTGTATTCTCAGGTCCTTTTCTGCTTATCTATCCTGTTTTCTCATGTCTCTTCCAGTTCCCACATTTTATATTTTGAGTTTGCCTGATTTGTAGCAGTGAGATAAGTTTTAAGGGTATATTTGCTTTGTGTGATCATATCTCACATACTTTTACAAAATAGGAGTGATCACTTCTTCTTCGACCTCCCATACCATTCTGTAGCTTTCCAAGGGGCAGCTAGGTGGTTCAATGAATAGAGCACCAGTGCAGGAGTCAGGAGGACCTGAGTTCAAATCTCACCTCACACTCACTAGCTGTGTGACCTTGGGCAAGTCACTTAACCCCAATTACTTTATTCTGGGTCATCTTCAGTCATACTGATGAATGTCTGGTCACTGGATTCAGATGGTTCTGGACGAGAAGTGAGGCTGGTGACGTGCACAGCCCTCCCTCAGTCGAAACAAAGTCAAGTGCAAGTATTGTCATCATTTCTCTGATGGCATGGTCTTCTTCGGCAACAGAGGACAAACATATACATATTCTGAGAGGTGAGATTCCTGGTACTAAAAGAGATTTAAGCTGGGCCTGAACAGTGACTTATTAGGAGTTTCAAGCCTTGCGGGGGAGACTGGAGTAAGTCATTGCTGAAGTTCCTCGTAGGCCTGAGAATCTTTATTTCCATCTTGTGCCCTGGGCCCTTATCTCTGGCCTCCTAACAGAGTTAGCTGCCTGGTCTGCTCAATCAAGTTGATATCTTTTATTTCTCTACTCAAAATCTAACTCTTTTGGTGTTGCTGTATTTTCAGAACTCGATGCTGCATTATCCTTGGTGGAATACTTTTGGCTATCCATCTGCACCTTACCCACCCTTGACCAATGAAAACCAGTAAGTGCTCTTCTCCTCTGAACATGCCCTCACTTCACCTGTTTTCCTGGTTTGTTTGTTGGTTGTTTTGGCCTGCTCCGATGAGCAGGCACATTGTTCACTAACTGATAGGAATAAAATTGCAATATCCTACTATAGCATTCTACAAACGATTCTGTGTTGGAATAATAATGGCCCTTGGAGAAGAGGCTGGAAATGGAGGTTTCTTCAACTTTACATTCTTAAACTATGTCTAAAAATAGAACTTATTGTTGTAGGCATTTAAATTACTAAATGGAATTTGCAAATAATGAGTTCCATGTGACAGTAGAAATTCATAGATTGTCTGAGCTGTTAAGAATTGCCATTATCATTTAGTCACAGAATTTTATTTGCAAGAGACCTCGGGGATCATCTAACCTCGTTTCTTCATTTTGGATTTTTCTTAGACTCAGAATCATAAGGGACCTGGGCTAGCTTAATATAATAATAGTGATATATGAGCAACAACTTAGCCTTTGCTAACACTGTGTCCCCTCTTGTAAAATAGAGACTATAGGAGAAGGGATGGGATCAGCATTTATATAGCACCTACTATATGTCAGACACTGTGCTAAGTGCTTTATAAGTATGATCTCTCTGAAAGGGAGGTGCTGTTATTATTTCTGTTTCATCGTCGAGGAAACAGAGCCAAGTAGAAGAGAAGTGGTATGTCCGGAGTCACACAGCTAGTTGGTGTCTGAGGTCAGATTTGAACTCAGGTCTTCCTGACTCCAGGCAGGATATTCTATGCACTCTGGTGCCGGGCTGCCTTAGGATCATAGACTTAGAACCATAAGAGAATTTAGAAGTTCTGTGGTACTGATCTTACAAGGTCTGATGGATCAAGTGAAATAACGTACATCTTAGAAATCCTCTCTTGAAATATAATTGCAGCTTTTGAAGATTAAGCCCCCAAGTCACAGCAAAGAGAAGTTCCTTGCTCAGGAATTTACACTGAAGCAATATTAAGAGTTGAGAAGATGACTCAGGTCTTCTGATTCCCATCCCAGCTTCGTCCATCTACTGAGTGTCTTTTAGAAAGTGATCAGAGGGAAGTAGAACTCTGTGGACCTCTAAGGGTGACTACTCTGCTCTGTGGACATGTGTGGTCACTTTGTTATGATGAAGGCACAATTATGTGAGAAATTAAGTGACGGTACAAGAATTAGGAAGTACTAGAGTTGGTAAATTAAACCCTGTCTGTCCCAGGGCAATCTGAGAAATCTTTGAATGAGTAGTTGAGACAATGACTACTCTTCAATTCACTTCAACAAACACTTAATTTCTGGGCCCATGGTTGTTTTTAGAGGAGGATATAAGATAAGGCATGGTCTTTTCTCCAAAGGAAGACCCAGCCTTGTAAGGCATGACATATGGAAGGAGGATCAGCTGGGACAGAGTGAAAAGACCCCTGGATTTGGAGTCAGTACTTGTATTTGAATTCCAGACCCCTCCTTAATTGTCGTGGAAACTTGAGCACATTCTTTGCCCTCCATGGGTCTGTAAAATGAGGGATTGGAATGGATAAATATTAAGGTTCTCTTCAGCTCTGAGCCATAGGAATCTACAAGACAATAAAGTTATGACTTCATTGTTTTGGATTTGTCAAGCCAGCCATAGAGGAGTGAGTGCAGCAGTGTTTGGGGACATGACTTACCCCTAGATAGATGCTCCAAAAGGAGAACATCAGTCAGTACTGTCTTTGCTTTCTTTACTGATCATTTAATCCTTCCAGAGATGGAGGAATAAATATGGGGAACATTGTTTTGGATTTGTTTTTCTCCAACAACATCTCTAGTTGGGATGGAAGTGCTAGGAACCTGGAGAAAAAAATAACCATTTCCTTACAGAATTTATGGTAGAGGAGAGGAAAGTGAGTAGAGACTGATAGCATCTTAGATTTTTGGAGAGCAGATTTCAGAGCATTCAGAGAAAGGATAACTATGACCCCATAGACTAAAAGAGTAAAGTGAAAAAAGTCAGCATAGGAAGGATGGAAACACAAAAAATAGTCGTACTGAAGAGATAGAAAGGTGGGCATTGTCCACAGAGATTGGATGTGGCTGCAGAGGGAACTCACCAACTAACTTAGATTTTGAAATGACAAAGGCAGGAAACAGACTGAATACCAGAGTCTGGCATATTTCCTTAAGATGTGTGTCAGTCATTTCTAAAATATATAGAGAACTGAGTCAAATTTTTATTCAAATGAAAAAATTAAAACTTTCTATAGCAGTATGAGAAAATGCTCTACATCACAGTTGATTAGAGATGCAAATCGAAACAGCTCTGAGGTACCACATCACACCTGCCAGATTGGCTAACATGACAAAATAGGAGAAGATGTGAGAAAATTGGAACTTTGATGCATTGTTGGTGGAATTGTGAACTAAACCAATCATTCTGGAGAACAAATTGGAACTATGCCCAAAGGGCTATAAAACGGTGCATAATCTTTGATCCAGCAAAACCACTTCTAGGTCTTTATCCCAAAGAGATCATGCAAACGGGAAAAGGACCCACATGTACAAAAATATTTATAGCAGCTCTTTTTGTGGTGGCCAAGAATTGGAATTCAAGTGAAGGCCCATCAGTTGAGGAATGGCTGAACAAGTTGTGCTATATGAATGTAATGGAATACTATTGTGCTATAAGAAATGATGTGCAGGTGGACTTCAGAAAAACCTGGAAAGGCTTATATGAACTGATACTGAGTGAGGGAAGCAGAACCAGGAGAACATTGTACATGGTAACAGCCACATTATGTCATGACTTTGATAGACTTAGTCTTCCACAGCAAGGCAAGGACCTAAAGCATTTACTAAGGACTCATGATGCAAAATGCCATCCACACCCAGAAAAAGAACTATGGAGTCTGAATGCAAATCAAAGCATACTATTTTCTCTCTCTTTTTTGTTTCTTCTTTCCCATGATTTCTCCCCTTGGTTCTAATTCTTCTTTACAACATGGCTAATGTGAAAATAGGTTTAATATGAAAGTATATGTAGATCCTATATCAAATTACACACCATCTTGAGGTAGGGGGAGGGCAGAGATGGTGAGAAAAATTGGAGCTCAAAATCTTATGGAAGTGAATTCTGAGAACTAAAAATAAATAAAGAAGTTTACTTTTAAAAAAAACTGAGTGTCAGGAGGACTGAAGCAAGGACAACTACACACAGCAAAAAGAGGCTTTGTGTTTGATTTTTTTTTTTGTAGTTTTAAAGCTATGTTTAGAGAAATAGGGTCAAAGAAGGAGAGGACATCTGTTCAAGGCAGTGGAATAATGTTAAAAAACGAGCTGCTCAGTTCTTCTTTTGCTTCTCCTTTCTCTCTGACAAAACAAAAATGTCAAGTAGGGAGTTGATTGCCAAGAGAAGTAAGGATGGCTGTCACAAAGGGACACTTCACTGCCCTTTCTTAGTTCACGAAATCACACCGAGATGAGTTCCATCTTAGGGTCCTGAGAGAATGTAAGTGATTGATAGCTGAATTGTTGTCTTTGAAAGAGTTTAGAAAACAGGAGAGGTGCTTCCCAATTCAAGAAGGGCAAACATCCCGGTTCTCCAAAATAGAGAGTCAAAGGAACCTGAAAGTTATAGACCAGTGATCTCGACTTCAATCCCTGAAAAAATTTTAGAATGTGTTTAAAAAGTTGGTTAGCATCTAGAAAAGGAAATTGTGATCCCAGTGTTTTAGTATAGTTTAATCAGAAAACAGGTCCTACCAAGACTAATGCTATTTCTTATTTTGGCATCATTAATGTACTAAGTAGACCAGAGAAATTTAACAAAGAATGTGATAAACTCTTTCGTGTGGTCAAGTTGCAAGTGTGTTGCCTGGACAGTAGCATTACGAGGTGGATTCCTAATTGGTTGATTGACTGAACCCCAAGACCATTCATTGACATGTTTCCATGTTGTACTCCAGGGAAGGGTCTGTGGTGTTTGACGTCATTATCAATACTGAGGGTAAAAGGCAAAGGTATCATGCTTCTGTGGGATACAGAACTAGAAGTGGTATTTCTGGGTCAAAGAGTATGCACCGTTTAATAGCCTTTTGGCCATAGTTTCAAATTGCTCTCCAGAATGGTTGGATCAGTTCACAATTCCGTCAACAATGTATTAGAGTTCCAATTTTTGCACATCTTCTCCAACACTTATCATTTTCCTTTTCTGTCATTTTAGTTAATCTGATAGGTGTGAGGTGGTATATCAAAATTGTTTTATTTTGTTTTATTTATTTCTCTAATCAAGACTGATTTTTTTTCGTATGACTATAGATAGCTTTAATTTCTTCATCTAAAAGCTGCCTATTCATATCCTTTGACCATTTATCAATTGGAGAATGACTGGTAATCTTATAAATTTGACTCAATTCTCTATATAGTTGAGAAATAAGGCCTTTATCAGAAACACTAGCGGTAAAAATTGTTTCCCATCTTTTTACTTTACTTTTAATCTTTGTTGCTTTGGTTTTGTTTGTGTAAAAACTTTTTAAGTTTAATTAAAATTATCCATTTTGCTTTTTGTAATGTTCTTTATCTCTTGTTTGGTCATAAATTCTTCCCTTCTCCATAAATTTGACAGGTAGACTAGTCCATGCTCTCTTAATTTGCTTATGGTATCACCTTTATGTTTGAATCATGTGCCCATTTTGATATACAGTGTAAGATGCTGATCTATACCTAGTTTTTGTCATACCACTTTTTAGTTTTCCCAGCAATTTTTGTCAAATCATGAGTTCTTATTCCATAAGCTAGAATCTTTGGGTTTATCAAAAAGTAGATTACTTCTCTACCATCTGTTGCACTCATCTACCACTATGTTTTTTAGCTATTACCAAATAGTTTTGGTAATTGATGCTTTATAGTACAGTTTTAGATCTGGCACAGCTAGGCCATTTTCCTTTGCATTTTTTTTTATTAATTCCCTTGATATTCTTGACCTTTTGTTCTTCCAAATGAAATTCGTTATTATTTTTCTAGCTCTATAAAATAAATTTTTGGTAGTTTGATTGATGTGGCACTGAATAAGTAAATTAATTTAGGTAGAATTGTCATTTTTATTGTATTAGCTCAGCCTGCCCATGAGATATTTTTCCGATTGTTTAGATCTGACTTTATTTGTGTGAAGTGTTTTGTAATTGTGTTCATGTAGTTCCTAGCTTTGTCTTGGCAAGTAGACTCCCAAATATTTTATATTGTCCACAATGTAGACAATATAAACTGTAGATTCTACAGACAATATAAATTGTAGACAATATAAACAAAACAAACTGTAGACTCTACAGTTATTTTAAATGGAATTTTTCTTTCTATCTCTTGCTGCTTAGCTTTGTGGATAATATATAGAAATGCTGTTAATTTATATGAGTTTATTTTATATCCTGTGACTTTGCTAAAGTTATTAATTATTTCAAGTAGTTTTTTAATTGATTCTCTAAATGAGCTATCATATCATCTGCAAAGTGTGAAAGTTTTGTTTCCTATTCTTTCCATTTCTTTTTCTTCTCTTACTGCTAAAGGTAACATTTCTGGTACAATATTGAATAACAGTGGTGATAATGGGCATCATTGTTTTATCCCTGGTTTTTTTTTTTTAATGCCCAAGAGAACAGAAAGAAATCTAGAAGAAAACAAAGAGGAGTGTGACAGTTTTTAGAACTAACATGCTGTATTTGCACGCACTAAAATTAAAAACAACAACAACAACAAAAACCCAAGCAGTATAGTAATGAGATGTGCAGTTTCAGTTAAAATACTCCGTTTTTCCCCCTAGTTCCTCATGTATGGAAATGTAAGGTTTGTTGATGTTTCTCAGATTTAGCATAACAAAAAAATAAAATCAAGTAATTTTCATTTCTCTCTCAGGTTTGTAAAGCTAGGCCTGTTGTCAGGTGTTTGGGAGAAGGCAAGTGTTCTTTCTGGGGGACCCTATTTCAGAGGCTGAATCTCAGCCATTATTTTGAGTTGGTTGTGTTCAAAGCCCGGAGCTCAGTGGTAACTTTGGAGTTGTGAAAGTACCTGGTGGAGGGTGTTAACCACCCTTTTCCCTGCATGAGCTCTGCTTTGAAGTGGGGAACTCTCATCCTGGTCTCTAGGCTTTCATTTCTCTCTGGTAGGAGAGTAAGCATATTAGCTGTCCATTTATGCTGTTTGGGAGAACTCAGACCATATGTATATCTCACCTTTTCAGAACTCCAAAAGATCTGCCCTGGCAATGCTGTTGAGTCAACACTACAAGATGCTTCTAAAGAGAATTCCTCTCCCTATTCCTAGCATCTGACTTTTTTTTTACATCAGTGAACACTACTAGTCACCTAGGATGGAAACTTCATTGTTCTCTGGGATTCTCTCCCCTGGCCCAATTCAATTGTGGAATTTAATGCTGGAAGGAACCTCAATCTTCATCTAGGCCAGCTCCCTCAGGTAGCTAGGTAGTTTTGTGGCTAAAGCCCCTGAGCTGGAGTCAGGAAGACCAAAGTTCAAATCCAGTCTCAGACACACAGTGTGAGACCCTGGGCAAGTCACTTAACCTCTGTCTGCCTCAGCTTTCCTCATCAGTAATATGGGGATCATCACAATACCTACTTCCCAGGGTTACTGTGAAGATCACATACAGTAGTGATTGCAGTGTGCTTAGCATGATACTTGGCATATGGTAGGCACTACATAAACGTTAGTGATGGTTGTTTTCCTCCTTCTGACCCTCTCCTTATCCCCTGCAGAGTCAGAGACTTGCCTGGACTCATATGGAGACTCCTTAGCAGCACCAACATTTGAAATCAGCTTCTCTGCTTCTATACTGAGCTTTCTTTCTAGTCTGTGATGCTGGGGTATGCATCTAATTCTCTTGATTCACCCTTCCCGACATCTTTTACATCTATCTTTTTCTATCCCCAAATCCACTGCCCTAGTGCAGGCCTTATTGCCTAGTGGACCACAGTAACCTGCTCACTGGTTCTTAGGTCTCCAGTCTCTTCCCTTTCCAATCCATGTTTCATGCTGCTCAAGTCACTGCCTTACACAAGACTCTTCAGTACCTAGAAAACAACGATAGATTCCTTTATCTGGACTCTCTCTCTTGCCTCACATCTTGTGATCCTCTTCTTTGCTCTGGCTTAACGGGATGGTTTTCTGTTCTTGTCCCCCATTTTTCAGCCTTTTTCCCGTACTGCACACAGTCTTCTTTAGAATATTCTTCTGATCTTTTGCCCTTCTGGCATTCCTCTTGTGTGCTGATCATGTTCTGTTTTATATTATATTAATTTGTGAACATAACTTGCCCCTCTGTTGGACTGTGAGCTTCTCAAGGGAAAACACTGAATCTTACCTCAGTTTTGTTTCTTTCTAGCACAGTGCTGGGCACGAAGTAGGTATTTAATTATTGTTAATAGAATTGAATTGAGGAAGATGATTTTAATTGGTTTCTGTAGAGTTTCTCTTGGTTTTGCTGGGCCTTCTGTTTTTCATGGATTGATGGGGAGGAAGGAGGAAGAGGATACAGGGATGTGCTTTTGGGCAAAGATTCCTGGAAATTGCCCATTCTGATCAGAATTGTGGTATCCCCAGGGAGCCTTGAGAGTTTTGCCTTCTTTTTATTGAACCGCAGGTTGAGAGTGGGATTTATTGATCTTTGGGCTTGTGTTTTTGCTTTGGTTTCATTGTGCACTCCTCTTTTCATCTTCAGTTTTCTCTATCTCCTCCTTTCCTTTTTACTGATTCCTGATGTGGCCCAAGGTCTTGGCCTCAACTTGGCCTGAACTCTGGTGAATGACATACTCAGTTTTCTTCCCTTTCTGTTTTCTAGTTGCTAAGAATTTTTTTGGGGGGGGATCAGCAGTTGGATTCAGGTATAGTCCTTTCTTTTACCATCAGCTTCAGGGTGCTGTTAATTCCTTCCTGCTTCCATTAATGCTTTCACATCCCCCTCAACTTGAAGAGCCACCACAATACTGAGGTGTCTGCAGTTGTTTCTCTACCTGTCTGTGAGTTGCAGTCATGTCTCCCAACTGCACTCTCTACTCGTTTGGGGAAGCACGTTTAACACAGTTACTTGTGGGGAGGTGATTTTCTTCTACCATCCATTGCTTGATCTCAGCCTACTTTCCCACTGACAATCCCGAAAAAGCCAATTTAGATGTTGAGTATTGTCAGAATATGTCCCTCCATGCCTCTGTTGTTAACCATCCTTCATTCTCAAAGAGGATCAATAACAGCAGTTTGACTTGAATGTGAATTGGATTTAAGTGAGGCCAGGCTGTGCAGAGTCACCAGCCTTACTATTTCCTACAGTGATCTGGGTCCAGTGGTGAGACACAGCCCCAGATGCAGTGAGAGACCTTGGCTAAGGTCTAAGCTAAGGTCTTTCCCAGGTCTCCGTTTGTCTGAGGCAACACTCATTCACTGATGAAAGGCTAGGTAAGAATTGAGGCAAAGGATGACCTAGTTTGCCTTCTCCTCCATGCGTCTATGGATCTCTTCTTCTAGGCTATGCTAAGATCAACTTATAGCAAGCCATGTCTTCCTCATCCTGTAATTAAATAACTGATTTTTGTTTGTTTGTTTTTGGAACCAAAGTACAAGACTTTCCATATCCTGATTGTTTCATCTTGTTCTTTTTTTAGGACAAGTCAATTCAGCCTGTTAAGCAGGATCTTTTTGAAATCTCAAGTCTCATCAGTCTCATTAGCTAACCCTCCTAGTTTGGTGTCATTGGCAGATTTGATAAGCACACCTACTTACTGTATTTTCTTTCAAGTCAGTATTGAACTGGTGAGCATTATGAGGCCAAGGCCAGGCTGGCGTTAATCCATCTTTCACACTCTTTGGGTAAAGCCTGCTGACAATTCATCATACTTTGACTTCGTAGCTTGAATAGGGAAAATTTCTCCTACTTGTTCAAAATTCCCCTTGCTAGGATAGCTTGATTAAATTATTAGGTACCTACTCTGTGCAGTGTATCATTTGGAGTTGGGGTTGCCATGGGTATCACAGACCCTGTCTTCAAGGAATTTACATGTGTGCAGATAAGTATGCTGGAGAATGTGATTGAAGCAAAGGAGAGATTCAGACAAAATACTTTGGAATTGGGAAAGAATATATTTGGTTAAGGAAACCAGGGAAAGTATCAAAGAGAAAATGGTGCTTGAATTGCACCTGGAATAATAATCAGACATAAAATAATAGTTTATATTTATATAGCACTTAGCAACCTTATAGAGCACGATACACAATTCTCATTTGAATTTCACAGCAACTCTGGAGTATAGAAAATGAAAGTATTATCCCCATTTTGTAGGTGAAGGTACTAAGACTCAGATCAAGTGCCTTGCCCAGAGTCCCACTGCTAGTTAATTTTAAAATGAGGATTTAAACTCTCTCCTCAGTGCAGCTGCAATACTGCATTTCATTATGGGATGAAAAAAATTATGAAGGGCAGAGGTAACAGATTCCAGTCCCAGAGATGGGAGATGGGGGGTCACGGGAGACAGCATGTTTTGTTTGAGGTTGAGCTTGTTGGTTCAGTTTGACTGGAATGGAGAGAATGTGAAGGGGAGTTAGATGGAGGAAGGCTGGCTGCTGACTGGGAATCCCTGGAGTGCCAGGCTGTATCCTCATGTTTCTTTGGCCATCCTAGGGAGCTGAGGGTCTATCTGGGATAATGCCTTTTCTTTAAACTGCTCTGCTGGGACTCTTCCCTGAGGGCACAGATGACTCCTCACTACCTACTTCCATGGATCTAGAGTTTTTGCTCAACTGCTAACTCAAATGAGGCAAGGCATTTCATCAGTGTAGGCCTTAATTTCCTCATCAGGAAAACTAGAATTGGACTGGATCTCCTAAGCCCCAGCCAGCTTTCAGAATGTGATTTTTCTATCTACTTCTGTTAGGCTAACTGTTTCCCTAGGAGTGTACCCCCTGTTTTCTTACCCCTGTATCTTTACTCCTCCTCTGATTCTTCCATGCTTGTGGAAATGTTCCCCCTTCTTCAGTGGTCCTGATTAAATGACACATCTTCCATGAAGCCTTCCCTGCCCCCTCTGGCTCAAATGATCTCAGAAGAGCAGAATGCCATGTGTTCTACAGGATCCATGAGAAACGGTCTCCCTGTAGACCACTGCCCCTTGCAGCGCTGTCCCATCCTCATCCCATCCCATAATACTAATTTTGGACTATTGGAATAAATAGACTTTGAAAGCCTGAAGTCATCTTGTCTAATCTCATTTTACAGAAGAGTAGATGAGGCCCAGCAAGGAAAACTGACTTTCTGAGGTCACCCACCCAGTGCAGTGGCCAGAAAGGGACTCAGATGCAGGTCTTCCTCTTATACACTTACTATTGAATGATTCATACTGTCGGTCATTGCCTATGCATGTGCCTTATTCTTTTCTTAGACTGTGAGCTGTTTAAATGACCCTGACCTCTTTACAATTTCCCTCCATAGTCTAATCCTGGGCATTTTCCTGGCCATCCACCATGCCTGGAAAGCTCTCCTTCCTCATCTCCACCTCCTGCCTTCCTGACTTCCTTCAGCTCCTAGCTACAATTTCACCTTCTACAGGAACCTCTTCTCCAATCCACTTAATTCTAGTGCCTTCCCTATAGTGATCATTTCCAACTTAACCTGTATATAGTTTGTTTATTTTAGGTTTTTCCTGCTGTCTCCTCTATTAGACAGTGAGATCCTTGAGAATAGAGGCAATTTTTTACCTTCCTTTATGCTTAGCACCACCTCATAACATAGTAGGCACTTAATAAAGGTTTATTTTTGCTGATTGGCTTGACGGCAGGGTCTATGTCTGACTTAGATTCCTACCTCCCCTAAGGCCAAGGTCTGCTTTCTGCACCTAGTAGGTCTTCAGGGAGTTTTTGTGGAATGAGTGAATGGATAAACTAATGAATTCATTTATAACCATCACTGGAGATTGGCTTGGGGGGAAGGATTTAGGAAGTGGAAATTTCAACTTTTCCAGTCCTTTGTCTCAGTCCTCCCATGACTTACCAACACGACAAAAGGGGCATCCTTTCTAACATGCTTTCCTTTTTTCAAGAAATACTATTTCCTTTGTCAAACAGTTGGTGTTTACAGTGTGCATCCCAGGTGACTGCAGGGCAGTGAGCTTCAATTATGAGAAGATAGGGCATCCTTTATAGGGAGGGCTTTGAGGATTGGGAGCCAGCCAACTGGGAGAGTGTTTCTGCCTTCTCTTCTTGGCAGATGACCAGCATTCATTTTATTCTTTCTTACTGGCTTTTTGTTGTTGTTTATTTTTTGTGACCCTGCCAGTAGGAGTGGTAGAAAAGGAGGAGACCCATTCAGCCTATAGGAGCTGGATCAACTTCCTGCCTCTGGGCATCCAGTGGTGAAATAGGGGGAGGGGCAGGGTATATGCCAAGTTTAGAGTCTGCTCTAAATCCTAAGAGACTCTGACAATCCACATCCAAACTGTGTCCAGCACTGTGTTGGAAGACAGAGACTGTAGGCTTATCTGAGTTTACCTAACCCTGAGCTGAAAGACCAGCCACGGCCCTGCACTTTTCTATCCTGTTTATCTAGGACAGGGCTTCCTAACCTGGCATTCAAGGGTAGATTCCAGGGTCTCCATGAACTTACTTCGGTTGTTGTTGTCGTTTTTTAAAACTTTTAATAGTATTTTATCTTTTCTCAATTATATGTAAAAAGAATTTTTAGCATTACTTTACAAAATTTTGAGTTCCAAATTTTTCTGCCCTTCTTCCTAAAATGGTAAACAATTTGATATATGCATGCATGCAATCATGTAAAACATTTCCATATTAATTACAGACATGAAAGAAGAAACAGTCTAAAAGAAAAAACACACACACACACACAAATAAAGTGCTTTGATCTGTATTCATTCCTCTGGAAATGGATAGCATTTTCCAACCTTTGTAGTTGTCTTGAATCATTGTATTGCTGAGAAGAACTAAGTCATTTATAGTGGATCATTACACAAGATTGCTGTAACTATTTTCTATTGTTACTGTTTTCCTGGTTCTGTTCATTTCACTTTGTATCAGTTTATACAAGTCTTTCCAGATTTTTTGAAAATCTACTTGCTCATCATTCATGAACTTGTTTAAAAAATTTTTTTGATAGTTGTATTTTAATATTGTTTCCTGTATAATAATTTTATTCTATGCATTTAATGACATGATTCTGTGAAGAGCTTCACAGACTGCCCCAGACTAATTGCCACTGAGATCCTTCACACAATAAAAGTTTAAGGACCCTCTCATCCCATATTTTTACTTGATGTTCAGTCATGGTGCAGAGATAACCTTTGGCATGCTAGGGACAGGCCTATGAATGCAGGCTCTGACAGGTTCTGCCCGGATGGGGAGACTTCAGGTAGTGACCTTCTGCGTCGCATTCAGCCAACTGAGTACTAGCCTAGTTAAGTATGGAAAAATCAGCTTATTGTTGGAAAGTTAGACTTTAATGGTCACACAAATGACTCTATCCATCCACCAGAATGTGGAGGGGAAACTCTTGTTTGACGGAGTACTGGGACACAGATCTTTGGGAATATTGAATCATCCAGAGCCAGCAGATCTTCACCTTGTTTGTGTGCCCTGGGCCCCCTTTGACTGTCACCCTTGTGGGAAGGCCTCTTCTCAGATTCAGGCTATGAAATGAGTAAAGAAAAATACAGAGGATTATAAAGGAAACCCCCAGATTGAAATACAGTTGTCAATGTTTTCTTTTTAAAATTCTCAAACTCTAGAATCTGAGCTAGGCCGTGCCAAAAGTTTTGGGGTTTTTGTTTTGTTTTGTTTTTTGATTTGTTTTTTGTGGAGGGCAGGGACAGAGAAATGGGATAATTTTGACTGACATGATCAGTAACTCATGTGGCTCCCATTTTGATCATATTTGCGTTATATCTTACAAAGTACTTCCCTCAAAGTGACTGTTGCTTCTCTCTCTTAGAATTCCTAACTTCCTTCAGAGTCCAGATCATGTGCCTGTAGGAAGACTTCTCTAATTCTCTTTCCACCTCTCAGATACCATGTATGGACATATCTGTTTGTACACTGAACTCTCCCCAGAGAAGGCAAACCCCTTGAGGGTAAGAACTGTTACTCCTTTTCTCTTTATATTTCTAGAATACAGCCCAGGGTCTTGTACACAGTAGTCAGTTAATAAACATTTGTTAGATTGAAACAACTTTAGAAGTCCAATTCCCTCATTTTATGGATGAAGACCTGGAAGCTTTGAGAATTTAAGTGACCTGCTAACCAGCACACAGTGGTAGAGTGGGTGTGTGAACACCTGGCTGCTGACTCCAAATCTACGCTACCACACAGTGGTAGAATAGAATAGGCAGAGTATGGTCCTTATACCCATGGTACAGTTGAGGAAACTGAGGGCACGAGAAGTTAAGGCTGGTCCAGAGTCTTTTGGTGAGGAAATAAATGTTAGTGCCGGTATTCCATCCTAGGTTTTCTGATACCAAGTCCCCACTGTTCTTGGTACTGTGCTGCACTCCTCTCAGTAAAGAGCATCATGAATAATTTGAATTTTGATAATGAAGAACATTTTAGAAGTGATATTACAAAAAGGACTCTTCCTACCACTTTTCTACATGCTAACTTGTCTATTGCCCACACAGCCAATTATGAGGGTGTTTCTTTATATGAGTGGGAAGGCACCTTGGATCAGAGAATGTCCTAAATGGATCCTCTCCAGCACAGTCTCATGCTTCATTGGTTGGCAGTGACTTCCCTGAGGTCACACAGTCAGTATTTTTGCACTGGCCAAAAGCAGCTTTAGATGCCACGCTTAAAAGGACAGCACTGTGTCTTGGTCTGATGATTCCTTTTATGTAAAGAACTTTATTAATGTGCTCTCTGTTTTCACACTCGGGTCTTCTTTGCTCTAAATGTAGCATAGCATAGCTTAATGTTCATTTTGTAGCTACTCCTTGCTCCCTACATCTTATGGGCTTTGGTCAAAACCAATAGCATTATGGAGTTATTGCTTGGCCCTGTATTATGGGAGACCCCACTGAGGTCCCCAAATCAGCTTCAATCAGAATTTTCTAGGGTGTTCAGGAAATGTAGGTGTGTCCTATTTTTCCACGCGTGTAGAGATTTAGCTTTGAGCAGACTTGACTTGGGGTGTGGGTGGGTATGAAATAGGGCTTCCAGTATCTGCAGGAAGAGTATTTGAAGACATACTAGAGGGAAGAGAAGAAATTCGTTGTGAGAGGTTCTGGGGGTGCGTGGGACAGTACTAGGTTCAGTGGGTTTAGTTGCAGTGGTTGATTTTTTGTGTGATAAAGAACTTGATAATTACTAAGTCTGGGGGGAGGTTGACCTGCAGCTTAGTGAGTATCAGAGCTTCCTGTTGGGCACGATTCAAGAGAGGTCATCACCTTGTAGAGGGATTCATCTTTTAGGAAGGCATTTGGATTCCATTGCTTCTGAGGTCCTTCTCATTTCTGCTTTAACTATAAAGGATTATTAATTGGTAACTGTAGTAATATTTTTCTTTGTGCTTTAACTTTTACAAAGGTTCTACTTTCACAACATGACTATCATGGAAGTCTTTAGCAAAACTACAAATATATAGCCTGTATTGAATTGCTTGCCTTCTCATTGGGGATGGGTGAGGAGAGAGGAAGGGAGAGAAGCTGGAACTCAAAGTTTAAGGAATGAATGTTGAGAATTGTTTTTGCATGCAACTGGGAAATAAGAAATACAGGTAATGGGGCATAGAAGTCTATCTTGCCCTACACGATAAGAGAGACAATGGGGATAAGGGAAGGGAGGGGTGTGATAGAAGGGAGAGCAGATTGGGGGAAGGGCTAATCAGAATGCATGGTGTTTTGGGGTGGGAGAGGGGAGAGATGGGAAAAAATTTGGAACTCAAAATCTTGTGGAAATGAATTTTGAAAACTAAAAATAAATAAATTTTTAAAAAAATGAGTCCTTCAAGGTTTACAAAAGTCCTATATCAGATTGTTTGCTGTCTTAGAGAGGGGAAAGGAAGGGAGGGAGGGAGAAAAGTTTGAAACTCAAAATCTTACAGAAATGAATGTTGCAAACTACTTTTACATGTAATTGGAAAAAAAGAAAGTACGACTAAGTGCAAAAAAAAAAAAAAAAGATTTACAGAGGCTGGTCTTCATAGCTACCAGCTTGTGTTTTGCTTTTAAGATTAAGATCCCGGAGGAAGGAACCCTGAGGCACTGAAAGTAATAGTAGTGGCAGCTCGGGGCTGTAGAATGTTTGACAGTTTATAGGTACTGTGTTCATAGTGGCTGTGGGTGTTATTACCACCTTAAGGAGGAAACTGAGATGCGGGGATGTTTGTTGTGCTTGACCTTTCATGATGTCTATGTGGATAGCTTAGGGGGCTTCTGAATGTCTTTTGACTTGGCTTCCCATTGTGAAGGAGGACAAAGAGCAGTGGATTTGGAGTCAAGCCTTGGAATTCTAGCCCCAAGATAGCTACTTAGTAGGAATATGGCCATGGACAAATCATTTCACTTCTCTTAGCTTCAACTTGCGCATCTGTCAAATAGTAATCCTAGGGTTATCTCCTTTGTGAGGAGGATATGAGAAAATTGCTTTGTCAACTGTAAATTATGGTGTGAATTTGAGCTATTACAAGCCTGTGTCCCTGGGGTACTCCCCCAAGAGCTTTTCCACGTATAATTATAGCATATAAACATTTGATTAATACACCACTTACTTAGACTTGCTGCAAATAGCTATGTAGATTTTCTTTCCATCAGGTAAGGAGTTAACAGGTGTATTCTGGTAACTGAAACCAAAAGGACTTCTTTCTTGGTCATATGGGTTGGAAATTGTAACTGTTAGGGGAGAAAGAAGTCAAACCATTTAGCTCTGAGTGCTTGTAGTATCCATTTCTTAGATTTGTGTCCAGGTGTGCCCATTGCTAGCTCACAGGAGCTCTGAGGTCTATTTTATTAGCTGGTGTTACTTACAGATTGTTTGGAGGGTTGAAACATTAGTGATGATGCTTTTCCCTAGTGATTTGCAGTTTGGGGTTGGTCTGACCCAAGAATTGCATGTTTTTGATCTCCTGGATTTGTTCCAATTCTGTATTATCTATTTAATCTTAATGAATGAATTGATGAATGAGTGAATAAATGAATGAAAAAGCATTTATTAAGTACTTTACTTTGTGCTAGTCAGATGTTCTGGGGCTACCAAGATTTTTTTTTTATTGGGGAAAACTTTTTATTGTAGGTGCAGTGAGACAACTGGACACAATTTAGATGATTCCTATTTTGTTGGCAACATCCAAAGCATCATAGTCTGGAGCAAGCTGGACATAAGCTTTCTTCTCTCCATCAGGCTAGATCAGTGTGTTGACCTTGGCCACATCGATGTCACACAGCTTCTTTACTGCCTGCTGGATCTGATACTTGTTGGCCTTGACGTCCACAATGAAAACTAGGGTGTTGTTGTCCTCAGTCTTCTTCATAGCAGACTCAGTGGTCAAGGGAAACTTAATGATGGCACAGTGATCAAGCTTGTTTCTCTAAGAGGCACTTTTCCTAGGGTATTTGGGCTGCCTTCTTAGTCTTAGTGTCTTGGGTCATCGGAAGGTGGGGGATGTTTGGATCTTCTTCTTTTTGTGGCTATGGACACCCTTCAACACCACCTTCAAGCCTTGGACTTGACTTCTGTCTTGGGGGAGGGCAATGACTTCCTTCTTTGCCTTTGGCGCCATCTTGGGGGAAAGGGTCTTCCACAATGCTGGCACAAAGATTTTTTTAAAAGATGGTCCCTAACCTCAAGGATCTCATATTCTAATAAGGAAAGACCACATTTAGATAGGAATTACCTAGGGAAAGTAGTTTTGTTTGGGGAGGTGGAAAGCTGGAGTGATATGGGATTGAATAGGCCCGTGGTACCCAGCATGTGCCTGGGGTAGCTGTATGGGATGGGAAACTGAAACAGACTGGTGATGTCTAGGGCCAGGCAGGAGATAAAGGGGGCTAGTTTAGCCTTGAATACTCATTCATCACTCATCTGAATTAGACACTAGAAGAGGAACTCCACAAATGAGTGGATTAACTTTTCCATTATGTGGAGCATAGATTCAGGAAGCCCTCAGTGTGGAGACTGCTGGCCTAGGTGGGGTGGAGCAGGGCAAGATGCAGCAACAGGCACGTGGTAAGATGACCTCTCTAGATAACTGGATGCCTTCATGGTTTATGGAGCTAAAGCTGATGGAAGGTTTTGGGGTTTTTGATTTGATACTAGATAGTTTTGAATTATGCATTATGTGCTATAGCAATGCAAGTCTTCTTTATTCAGGGTTTTTTGTTTATTTTTAAATTTTCTTCACAGTGATGCCTCATTGAGGCATGAAGATGGCCCAGGGTTCTTTTTTTTTTTTTTTTAAAAAATACATAATTTTCAGTTCTTAACATTCACTTTCACAAAAATTTGAATTCAAAATTTTCTCCTCATTTCTCCCCACCCTCACCCCAGGACAGCATGCACTCCATCTACCCTTCCTTCCATCCCCCTTCCCCTCTATTTTCCTGTAGGGCAGAATAGATTTCTGTATTCCATTGCCTGTATAGCTTAATTTCCAGTTGCATGCTAAAACAATTTTTAACATTCACAAACATTTATAGGATTTTCAAAATGTTGTGTAAATGTGTTTTGATACTAGTATGCTAATGAAGGATTTTGTGTTTGTTTTCTAGTGTTTTTTACTTGAAGGAATGTTTGTTTTGTCCCATAACAATTCTCACTGAATTTGTTGAAGAAATTGTACCTCATCCATGTCAATGAACATAAAAGGCCATCCTTATGTGAAAAATGGCTTGCTGAGTGGCCTTTTAAATTTACTAAATCATGTAGTATCCAAAGAACCAAACAAAAAAAAGTTTTACTTTTTTCAACATTGAGCTTCATAAATGTTACAAATTTATTTCCTTTAAATTATATTTACTATTATAATTCCATCAAGTTTATCTAATTTTCAGCTATATGTTGGTATGTTCAGATAAAAATGGTCTTAGAAAAAAGCTTTTGTTTGGCATAAGTTTATTGCTATGCTGGTATAGCTGTATAAATGGTGTAAGATATTATTTTATGTAAAGATATAAATTATTTTGAAGGTTTGGAATAATTTATTGCTTAGGTAAAATTGGGAAACTTTATTATATAATTGTAAAATATATTTATTATATAACTTAAATAATTTATTATATAATATATAAGTATAATTATGTACTTATAAGTCTATCATTTAAAGACACATAGTGAAACAAATGTTTGTATTTGTGTCATACTACCACTGCCTCTGGAAAAGGCAGCTGTTGGCTGAGGATCATCCTAGCTCAATACGGAGACACATCACCAACTAACTGGGTAGAAGTAAACATTCTGATTCTGATTATCACCACCTTACCCAGGGGGAGAGTTAGGGACAAAATCAAGTTAGTCTGCAAGCTTATTTGCCAAGTATTCCAGAGGTGACTGGTAGAAGATACAGAGTGGTCCGGCCTCAGAAACAGTGAAAAGCAGTAGTGGGGAAAATGAGTCTCAGAAAACTTGACATGTGACTTAGTTATGCCATATCATCCTAAGAGAATTTATTGAAGAGCCTGGAAGGACAGGAAATAGACACAAAATGGAATGGATCTGCCAGCATTTCTTTTTCTTCTTCTCACAAGTGAACTTTTTTCCCCCTCTTTTTTAATTTATTTTTTTCCACTTAGTAGTATCTTATTTTTTTCCAATTGCATGTAAAAGATAGATTTCAACATTTTGAGTTCTAAACCTGCCCCTCAAGACAGCAAGTAATCTGACATAGGCTATATATGTACAGTCTATTGAACATATTTCCACATTAGTCATGTTGTGAAAGAAGAATCAGAACAAAAGGAGAAAAGCACAATAAAGAAAAAGAGAGAGACAATAGTAAGCTTCTGTCTGATTCAGACCCCATAGTTCTTTCCCTGGAAGTGGATAGCATTTTCCATCATGAATCTTTTGGAATTGTCTTGGATCATTGTATTACTGAGAAGAGCTAAGTCTGTCAAAGTTGATCATCACACAGTGTTGCCATTACTGTATACAGTGTTCTCATTCTGCTCACTTCCTCATTGGTTCCCGTAAGTCTTTCCAGGTTTTTCTGAAACCTACCTGCTCATCATTTCTTATGGAACAATAGTATTCCATTACATTCATATACCAAAACTTGTTCAGCCCCAGTGGATGGGCATCCCCTCAGTTTCCAATTCTTAGCCACCACAAAAAGAGCTGCTATAAATATTTTTGTACACATGACCTACTCAGTCAATTCCAGTATCACATAGGAATACTCTAGCATTCAGTGCTCTTTTCACAACCTGGCCCCTTCTTACTTTTCTATTGTTAGACTTTGCTTTTAGGGATTAGGTCCATCAACATTTATTAAGCGCCATCTATGTGTCAGCCAGGCACTGGGCTAAGTGTTAGATACAAAGAATTGCTGCTGTTGAATGCAGCCCTTGGGTGGCTACCTGCCCCTGCCCCTGTGATTGGAGCAGGTTTGGTGATAAACTGGTTTGATACAATCTTAGGCTATCTCTGGAAACGCCCTGTTGCCACACCCGGAGCCTCACCATTCCCTAGGGTCCCCTCCCTCGTCTATGGACTTTCTGTTGTTATGCAAAACAATATATGTAACAGTTTTGCTAGGCTATGCCTTCCATTAGACTCCCTGTTGCTGTTTAAACCCTGTCCCTTCTGCCCCTCCTGGGCACTCCAGGGCTTTTGTGCTGTATGGTGCTCTGAATCACAATTCCCTTGCACTGGTTAAAGATCCTAGTTTTTGCTATTTCAGATTGAAAATGTTCTTCACTCTTCTGCACACACAACATTCCATCTCCGGACTTAGTGCTTTTTCATTGCCTATACCCCATGTCTAGAATGGTCCCCCCTCCTCCACCTACTGGCTTTTCTGACTTTCTTCAAGACTTGGCTCAAATCCACCTTATGCGATAGGACTTTACTGTTGTCTTTCATGTCCCTCTCCTCTTTCTTTCTGCCTTCACCCATGGTAGTAAATTCGGTTTACACTGTTTGTATCTTTTATGTACCTAATTGTTTGTATGTTGTCTTCCCCATAAGAATGTGAACTCCTTGTGGTTCGAGACCATGTTTTTGCGTTTCTTAGTATCCCTAAAGCTTAGCACAGGGCTTGGCACATAGTGTTCACTAAATGTTTATTGACTGACTGACTGTTCAAGTCATTGGTGATTGAGGAAAGACCACATTTCAGTTCTAATACCATAGTATTACCATAGTAATACCTACCGTAGTACCCCAGAGACTGTATATGAGGAAGTAGAAAACAGTGCTCAAGGAAAAGAAGTCATGAAAGCATAAGCAGAATCAATCTATGTTGTATATGATGTAATGTATATGACATATGAGGCGTGTACTCACTGATTCTTTTTCAAGATATCTTAGAGAAGGAAAAATTCCACAAGAATGGGAAAGATCATCCATGTTAATAGTAGAGAAAGAGACCCAGAACAACATCGGGACCAACTATTCTTGCTTTCTTATTCTTTATCAGAAAACTATTTGCTTTTTTGGAGGGTATCTTTGCTGAGAAAATGAGGAGGACCCTTAAACTTTTGAAAATGATTCTACAGCTGATCACACCCTCACTATTCTATACTTTCCTGAGAGGTGTAGGCAATACATGATCCTGTTAGGTTTTAACACAGCATTTTTTATAAGGAAAAAAGCATTTGACTTATATCCATTGCTTCAGATCCTGTTCTCTAAAGCTTTATCCCTCATTTACATGAAGGGATTGTATGTAGTGAAAGACAAATGCTCATATCCCTCAATTTATTTAGTGCCTTTTTTTGAGAGGCACTGTACTGGGGAATACAGATAAAATACCAACTTTTGTCTCAAGGATCTTATCTTTTTTAAATGTAAATTTTTACTGATAGCTTTTATTTTTACATCCTCTTCATTTCTCAGTTTATCCCTGCCTCTGAGAGAATATACCAAGACTAAAGTGGGGGAGGGAATTCGTAGCAAAATTTATCACCAGATAACCAAGGCTTCCATGATGTATTCCACATCCATAGTCAACTAGCTCGACTGTAGAAAATGCAGGGAAGTGCACTCTCATAGCTCTTCTCTGGGGCTACGTTTGGTCAGTATAATTTTATAGACTTGATTTCAAGATTTTTGTTGTTTTTCTTTCCATTTACATTTTTGTAATCATTGTGCATATTGTTTTTCTACTTGCTTCTTTGTAGTTTTCATTTTCATTTTCTGTTATTGCACTGTTACTCCATCACTTCTATGTACTATACTTTATTTAATAATTCCCTAATTGATGGTCCTTTCCTTTGTGTCTTTTTAATTTATTCTATTGATTCTGGACTTAGACACCCCTACAATAAACATTTATATCTACATAGTGGAACACAAAAAACAGAGAAATGTATTTGAAAGTGAATCTTCATTTTGCTTGTTTAAAAAAAATGTTATATGCCTCATACATTACTTTCAAAACTCAATTTCCTTTTGTTGTCTTCTACTCTCTTTTAAAATGTGTTAATGACTCATTTTGTTGGGTATGACTGTTGGCCACCCCTCCCCCCCCCCAAAAGACCCGACAGCAACCAGGAGAAACGCTTGATAACACGTAAACATATTCAAGCAAAATTCATTCACATAGCTGCCATGCACAAAAATGTGTTTTTCTTTCTGCATTGTGAATCTATTACCTCTCTGTGTGGAAAAGGGTAACATGCTTCATTTTAGGTCCCATGGAGGTAAGATTTGTCAAGACTCTGCTCATAGTTCATAAGTAAAGTTGTTTTTCTTGACTGTAAATTTTATTTCTTGCACTGCTTACTTCACTCAGCCTCAGTTCCTACTTTCCAGGAATCTTTGAAAAGATCTCATCAGTTATTAAAGAGCAGTGAGTTTCCATTATATTTTATATACCATGATTTATTCAGTCATTTCCCAGTTGATTGACACCCCATAGATTCTAGTTCTTTTCTTTTTTAATTCCTTCTTTAAGATTAGGAAGCTGTAGAAACAAGATTGTTATTTTGCAACTTTTTCCTCCTTAGTATTATTTTCACTCTTAATCACTCCATCTCTTTACGAATCCCCACTTATTTCCTTATTGAATTTGATATATTTCCACATCAAATTGTGTGTGTGTGTGCGTACACGCGTGTGTATGTATTTAGCCTTCTTTTGTCTATGTCAGATGAATGGGGTTTGTGTGATACCTGCTACTCCCACTCTTTCCTCTCAGTTTATACGCTCCTCTTACATACCCCAAATATGAGAAAAATAAAATTTCATCCCTCTTCTTCTTTCCTTTTACACTGTTATAATCTTTCCACCTTCCCTTCTCTTTTCCCTATTTTAACTCTCAGAAAAGAACCATTCTACCCCAAGGTCCTCTGATTTTTTAATTCTTAGTCTATCTCATTGTATTTCGAAGATATACAGGTTGTGATAAGACATTTATTTTTTCTCCTCCATTAGAATGTTAGCCCTACTTCATTATACAGTCCCTTCCTGAATTTACTTTTCTAGATTTCTCTTGATTCTTTTATTTGCTTTATAGGGTTTATATAGCACTGATCTTTGCATCAGAAATACTTGGGAGTCCTCTATTTCTTTATTTTCCCCCTGTAGGGTTATTAAGTTGTTCTTACCTATAAGCCCATGTCCTCTTCCTTTTGGACATTGTATTCCAAGCTTTCCTCTTCTTTTCATTGTTGAAGCTACCAGGTCTTATGTGGTCCTAATAATGGTTCTTTGATATTTGAACTCTTCTTTTGCTGCTTGTAACACTTCTTTCATTGATGAGGAAGCTGTATTTTCTTTATGACCTTCTTGGGACTTTTCCTTCTGAGGTTTCTTTTGCTTTTTCACTTTGCTCTCTAGTTCTCATGGCCCTGGGTAGTTTTTGCTTATAATTGCTTGAAATGTTATGTCTGAAGTTTGAGTTCTTTAATCCTGGTTTTCAGGATTACCGTTCCTTGATTTTTTTTTTTTTGCTGCCTTTGTGTCCACAGTAATTCTTCACAGTGGTTGAGATTTCAATTGTGCTTGTTCCTGCAGCTTTGGTGGCTTTTGTAGCAGATCTGGCATCTCCTCCTGCCCCGCTTTTGGTTGGGAAGGGCTTAACCTGAGGTCCTGCCCTGACCCCTGCTCTAGATCTTTGAGGTTTAAAGCCCTGGATCTTCAGGATCCTCTAATGGAGTCTTGGGCCTCGTAACCCTGGCAGCTGCTGCTTTCACTGTTGGTTTTCTGGGGGACCTCTTGCTGCCTCCAGAGGCAGAGGTTCCGTGTGTCTCCAGACCATCTCTGGTCCTGCTAGGAGACTGATGGCTTGTTTCCCTGGCTTTGATGGTGCTGACTTTGGTGGAAGTCCCTTTCTTATTGCCAAAGGGTTTTTGACTGGCTTTTTATGCAGTTTTGAAATGGAATCACTATAGTTTCTCATTAGATTTCTTGATCATTGTTTGGCCTGGTGTGACTTTCAGCATTTTGCTAGAGTAGCGGTGGGGCAAACAACCATATTGCCCAAAAGATAAAGGATCTCCCTTGTTTCTAGTTCTTTGCTAATACAGAAAGTGCTACTATAAATATTGTTGTGTCTCTGGGACCTTTCTTTTTCTCATTGACTTCCTTATAGTCTGTGTCTATCAGTGGGATCTCAGGATTGAGGAGATGAACATCTTATTAGTAATTTATTAGCATAATTCTTAAATGTTTGTTTAAAGTGGTTGGACTAATTTATACCTCCACCAGTGATATCTGCAGCTCTAAGGAACTTATCTCTCTAATAGGCAGGACAGATATGTGTAAACGTAACTGTGATATTCTTAAGAAGTGAGTAAGTGTTGAATAGATGTGCAGACAATCTACCATAAGAAGTACGAGTGCAGAGAGATCATTTTATACTGGGGCAGGGTAGGTGAGTTTGGAGAAATGAGTGACATCTACAAGGAAGGAGTAGTACCTGAGGTGGCTTTGTAGGAAGAGAAGGCCTTCAGTAGATGGAGAAAGTGGGAGTTTGATGATGGCACCTTCCAAGTCTTGGGAAATATTGTCCCCCCCTCTGAAATTATCTAGTATTTACTTTGTCTATGTTTTGTGTATGCCTGGTCATGCATGTTGTTTCTCCTGCTGGAATGGGAGTTCATTGAGGGCAGGGATTGGGACCACTTTTCTTTCTATTCCCCAGCACTCAGTGTGACATCTGGCACATAAAGAACAGTTAGTGAGTGATTATTGACTGATTGGTGGGTCAAACGGTGTGAGCAGAGGGATGGAGACTGGAGAGGGCAAGACTAGAATCAGGGACAAAGAGTGTTTCTGTTTGAACAGAGCCATTGGAGGTGATTCTTTAAAGGAACCAGGTTGTAAAACTAGGCAAGGGGAACTGGGTGTCAGGTTGTGGAGAACCTGGAATGCTGGGATCAGGAGCTGATACTGTGTTTGGTAGAAATGGAGAGCCACTGGGTGTTTGTGAGTAGAGGAGGGATGTCCAGAGGACTTGCTGTTCCTGAAGATTACTCAGGCAGCATAGAGAGGATGGATGGTTGAGGACAGAGTTGAGATTGGAAAGTTCATTGGGATGTGATTTCAGTTCTTTGGGAGAAGAATTGAAAACCTTAAGTAAGGTCAGTTGAATGAAAGTTACATTTTGTAGGTAGAATTGTTAGTGGATAACTAGGTGGATAAAGTGCTGGGCCTGGAGTCAGGAAACCTCCTCTTCTCAGGTTCAAATCTGGCCTCAGACACTTACTAGCACGGTGACTCTGGGCAAGTCCTTTAACCTTGTTTGCCTCAGTTTCCTCATGTGTAAAATGAACTGGAGACAGAAATAGCGAGCCACTGAAGTATCTTTGTCAAGAAAACCCCAGATGGGGTCATGGAGAGTCAGACATACCAGAAAAACAACAGAATTAACAGACCTTTGCAGCTGGATATGGGCGGCAAAATAGGAGGGTTAAGTGAGCTCTGCTCTAAGTTAAATATGCCTGTTTTTTCAGCTGATGATTCTCAGACCTAGTATTCTGCTCTTTCCTACACTGGTAGCCCTCTTGGATTTACTTCAGCTTGTCTATGTCCCTCCTAAAGAAGTGTTGACCATTAATTATTGACCAGACTAGAACTACCAAAGATATGCACACAGTGCCTTGGTCTCTGGTAATTCTGAAAGCAGTACCTTCAGGGAGGCTATTATAGTCACCTGTTTTCTTTTCTCTCCCCAGGCCATATATGACTGCCCCTTCCTACCCTTACCCAGATTCCATCAGCAGACAACATTGCCTGGACACAAACTATGCATCTGTGGGCTCTGCCAGCTTCTTACCAAAAAATGGTGATTTTCCTCAGGTAAGTTCACCCTGCCCTAGCCCCCAGCACGCATGCCCCAAGATTTTGGGGGTTTTTAACCAGACTTGCCTTTTGCTTTTGGAAGCAATGTGGATGGTCTTTTCTGAATGCCTCCGGGGACACCCTCCGTTGTACCCTCCACCACACACGTCTTTTGGAGTCTCATTTATTACTCTTTGCTGGATGACTTTAATTGGTGGTGTTGCTTTTGAAAGGGAAAATGAGATATTCTCTTCAGCAGAGATCATGTAACTAGAGTACTCCCTAGGCCTCAGCTTCTTCCTAGAATTTCTCCTTTTGTCAGAGTCCCATGGCTTCCATATTTAGAGACCTAATTTGGTTAACTTTTTAGGGTGCTTGGGCAAGACTTCAGCATGACCTCTGTTGCCCAGTCATGTCCTGAAGTGATTGTCTTACTTGTCAAAGTCCTTTATAGATTGAGATCCAATTTTAGATAGAGGAAATGACTTTTCCCAGTTGTGAAATCTTCTCTGGAAACTCATGCATAGGCCAAACCCAGAGGCTTTGTAGCTGCAGGATGAAGCATTACCTGAACTTGTGGTTTTGAGTCAAGGCTCCAGTGTTCTATCCTAACACTTAGAATTGGGAGGGCATTTGCCTGGGAAGAATACTACCTGTGGAAATTGAAAAACCTCTCCTCTGCCTATTACCAGTGATATGACATTCAATGTGTCACTTATCCCTTTGGAGCCTTTCTTGGTCAAATGGAAAGTTCAATTCTATGACTTCCTCAAGTCTCCCCCTATGTCTCATCTCTGTCCCTCCCCATTCCCACCGTCACTGTTGTGTTTTAGACCTTCATGACCTCTAGCTCAGACTGTTGTGATAACTCTGTCACTGGTCTCCATAACACTAGTCTCCTCTCTTCATTCTATTTTCCACATGTTGCTGAAGGATCTTCTTAAGATATTACCTCCTCCCTCATAACCCTTCAGTGGTTCCATGGTTGCCTACAGTTTCAGCTTCAGACTCTTTAGTCTGACTTTCAAGGCTCTCTATCTCCGGTTTATTTCAAGCTTATCTCAAGCTACTCCTCTTTATGTATTATATACCTCCTAATCTACATCTAACCAATGGACTTAGAGGGCTCCAGAGGAGAAAATGAGGCTGGTGACTTTGCCGTACCTCATTTAAAAATAATTCACTTGCATATCATAACATCACCTCCCTGATGTCATGGTCATCTTTGAGAACCAAGGACAAATAGTAACCTATGTGAGTAGAGAAGGGGCTGGTCACTAGGACCAAGTTTCTGGTTGGGCAACCCTTCCTTCCTTCCTTCCTTCCTTCCTTCCTTCCTTCCTTCCTTCCTTCCTTCCCTCCCTCCCTCCCTCCTTCCCTCCCTCCCTCCCTCCTTCCTTCCTTCCTTCCCACCATCCTTCCTCCCTCCCTCCCTCCCTCCCTCCTTTCCTCCCTCCCTTCCTTCCTTCCTTCTTTCTTTCTTTCCTTCCTTCCTTCCTTTTTTCCTTCCCTTTCTCTCTCACACCCTTACCTGCCTGTGATCTTTCCAAAGGGAATATAAATTTTAATCTCGGAAATTTTTTTTGTTTTGTATTTTTTCTCTTAAATACCAACCTTAACCCCAAATCCCTCTGGTTCTAGACCAAGCCCTACTTGGTTGCTATTTCAGCTCTGATTGGCTCAAAATGGATGTAAATAACAATTGTTTCTGTTTTGACCAGAAACCCTGAGGGTCTTCACTTTCTGGATCTAATATTTTTTTTAAAGAGGCCATTCTTTGCCTCATTTTTTTATGCCTTTATCACTGAATGGGTGATGTCTCAGTCAAACCAACCTGTTAAAGACTTTAGTTTGAAAAGTCCAAGGTCCCCCACTGCATTCAGGGCCATCTCCAGTTGTCCTGATCCATATCTGGCCACTGGACCCAGGTGACTCTGGAAGAGAAAGTGAGGCTGGTGACTTTGCACAGCCCTGCCTCGCTTCAGTCCAGTTCACTTGGATGTCATGGCATCACCTTCCTGACATCATGGTTCTCTTCAGAAATGAAGAACCAAGAGCAGCAGCGGCAACCAAGCTGGCCTCCTTCATTGTTCCTCCATGCATTTGTGCCTACCTGGTTCTGTAATTATTTGTTTGTACATCTCCTGAATTTCCCATGTGAGGAGAACCACTCTCCCTCTCCTCAGGTGCTACCTTTCCCGTGATGCCTTCCTTGAGTTCTTCTCAGAAGTTTTCCCTTCCTCTTAAGTCTTTCCTCCTACTTGGTTTGACTTCTTTCATGTAAGTGTATCATAGCCATTTGTATACATATCTCATTCTACTACTAATGTAAGCTTCTTTGGAATAAGAATTATATAATTTTTAAAAGGCTTTGTATCCCTAGCACCCAGCAAGTTATCATCCATACCAGTGGTATCAAGTCTTATAGGCCTCATATTGACATAGAAAACCATAAATTAACCTTATCTTTGATGGAATCTTAATAAAGCTGCCCACCAGCCCCAATACTCCAGCCTCTTTATGGGCCCCACTGAATAGCAGACATGATCTGATGTAACCACAAAATTTGATTTTAACCATGCCACAGGCCCCCAAACTCAGTACAGCCACTGCTCCCAGATCCAATTGACATAATTGAACAGGTGTTTTCTTGTACTCAGCCACCATCCCATCATTCATTTAGCCCAAGATAGGACTACAGTACCTAATTACCCATCTTAACCAGACAGGACCACTTTCTGCCAGTCAGAAAGCAGCATGACCAGGATGCTTGACCATCAAACCATAGAAGGGACTTCTCTCTCTCTTATTACCTAATCCCTTAACAAACCCTTCCTGCCTTTTTAATATTCATAATTTTTGTTGTATAATCAGCATCAATACACTATAAATTTGCCTGTGTTGTCTTACTAAGCTGCTGGTTCCTCTTGGAACCTAGCCTGCTTCGAAGGAGTGTCAACCCTCAATAAATGCCTATACTTGGATTAAAAGTGATCTGACTCAGAATTCTTGAAACTGCAACATCTTCATTGTTTTGTATATTTGTTTGTTTTCTTAAACATTTCCCTATCACATTTTAATCTGGTTGGGCCATACTGGCTTGACATCTCTGCTCTACATAGTTGGAATGGAGTAAATGTTGGTTGGATTGAGTTGAATATCGTTCTTCCCTCTGAGCCTCAGTTTACTCCTGTGTAAATTGGGAATTGTACTCGTAGGGCTTACCCGCACTGGGTTCTTCTAAAGAGGCTGCTTTGTAAAGTTAAGCCATTTTATAAGTGACCTCTGTTGCTGGTTTTCCCCTGGCCCTGGACTGGGCACCATTCTTTTGCCTCATCTGCTTAGCTGCTCGCAGGGCTGACCTAGATGGAAGCCAGCAGCTCCGCTTCTCCTTGTCTGCTCAAATTCCCCAGCACAGTTAGGCAAACTCACCATCCCCCTTCCTGCTGAGCTCTTAGGACTCCCAGCCCTCTCTCTTGTTGGCTCTTTCTTTGTGTTGTCTGCCCCAACTAGAGTGTGAATTGCTTTTTTTAAATTAAGACTCTATTTTACTTTTCCTGCCCCTCCCCCAGGGACGTGAGTACCTGTTTTTGTTACGGTTTATTAATATTATTATTATCATTTTTTATATAAATTTGTTTATTTAACGTTTTACACTCATTTTCACAAAATTTGGGGTTCCATATTTTCTCCCCGTGTGTCCCCTCCCCCACCCCGCTACACCGAGCATTCTAATTTCCCCTATCACCAACCTGCCCTCCCTTCTCTTGTCCCCATCTTGTCTTTTGTCCTGTAGGGGAGAGTGTGAATTTCTTGAGCAGAATACCGTCTCCCTTTTCCCTCTGTGTCCCCTGTTCTTAGCACAGTGCTGGGCACATTGAAAGCTCTTAATAAAGAAGTACTACTTCATTCATACATTTCTGTAATACTTCACTGTTTACCAGTTCTTCTTTCCTTTCTTTTGAGCCAAGGAAGAGGCAGCGGAGCGTTGTCAGGGAGGTACTACGGATTTGGTGTCCAGACATGTGGGTTTCAGTGACTGCTCTGACACTTAGTAGTTTCTGTGACAGTCAATGTGCAAGTCGTCACCTCTCCAAGGCTGTGTTTTCTCATTGGTAAAGTCACGTTGGGCTGATAATAGCCACAATCATAGGAGCAGACATTTCTGGAGTGCTTGGGAGCCTGCAAAAAGGTTAAATACATTATCTCCTTGGTGGCATGCTGGGTGGAATCCAAGGACCCACACTCACAGATTGCCTCAGTGACCTGGGCAAGAGGACACTTTGTCTTCACTGGTCAGAGTTTTCTATGAGGGGATCCAGAGAAAGGCAGGAGCAAACCCTGTCTTCAGGGTACTTACATTCTGGATGGAGCAGCGAGGTGGTCTCTGAGGTCTCTTCCAGCACTTGATCTGTAAGACTATAAACTCCAAGGTCAATAGGTGCCTTAAGTCACCCCCCCAATAGCCAGTCTATGTCAGCCATTGTGGAGGTTGTTTTATTGGCTCTTCTTACTTCTCTTTTTATCTTCCCTGGCTGCCCCGCTGCCTGGACTGCTCTCCCTTCTCATCTCTGCCTCCTTCAGGTGCCAGCTAAAACTCCCCCTTCTGCAGGATGCCTTTCCCCAGGCCGCTTCATTCTGGCACCTTCCCTTCATCCAGTCTTTTCAGTTTACCCTGGACACAGCTGGTTTATACGTAGCTCTTGGCTTATTGTCTCCCATGTCAGATCCTTTTGGGTCTCCAGCATGTTCCTTACCCATGTAGTCATTTTGTTGTTAGTCAGAGCTCAGCATCATATGACCCCTGCTATTTCTCCAGCTACTTGGTGACAGAAAGGACCCAGCTATGGGGGAACCATCCCTGGACATCATTTCCCTTTCAGGGAACAGAAGGGGGCAGGGAAAGGACATGCCAACCTCAGACTTCCTGCCACGGTGTTGAGCTTGTCCAACTGTCACCCTGCTGTCAAGCCGTGTTCTACGGGCTGTCATTCATTCTCTGCTTCCTTGACCCCTTGACTTCTGCCAGTGATTGATTTGGCTTGTGTTCTTGGCTCCTAGGCTGGTGTGTACATGTGTGATCTGCTCAGTTCTTTCAGCATTCTTCCTCCTGATGTCCTCGTTAGTGCTTCTTGGCTTGCTCTGTATTGTACTCCAGCTGTGGCCCAGGCTCCCCTTCTCCACCTTTGTGTCCCTGTCTCCGCCTTGGCCCCAATAGGCAGCTAGGTGGTACAGGGGATAGTGTGCTGGGCCTGAGGCCAGGAGGTCCTGGGTTCAAATTTGAACAGACACTTCCTAGCTGCGTGATCCTGGGCAAATGACAACCTTCTGTCTGTCTTAGCTCGCGCAACTATAAAATGGGGATTGTTGTGAGGGCCAAAGAAGGTAATGTTTGTAAAGTGCTCTTAGCCCAGCGCCTCTACATAGTGGGCTCTAGATAAATGCTTATTCCCTTCTCCCCTTCTCTGCCTTCCCTAGAGCTACCCTGGTAATTCATTGTGCCTGCCTGATGTAGGCAGGGTGTACATGACATCAGTGTTCACAGCTTTACCCTAGAGTCCCAGGAGTGGGGAACCTGTGACCCGAGGTCACATGGGACCTTCTGGCCCTTTGACTGAATCCAAACTTCCTGGAACAGATCCCCTTAATAAAAGGATTTGTTCTGTAAAACTTGGGCCCAGTCAAAGGGCTATACTTGAGCACCTAGAGGGCCACATGTGTCCTCAAGGCTGCAGGGTCCCAACCCCTGCAAGACTTAGCTAATGGCAGTTACTGGAAGAACCCCTCTTTAAGGGCATGTTGTCAAAGGATTGTGGAGGCTGCTCCAGATGAGGCCAATCCTATATACTCATAGAAAAGAGACATAATAACTTGAGAATATGTGACTCCTATGATTACATTTGGACTATTCTTGGCTTTGTAATTTATCATTCTCATAGTCTCAGAAGTGTGTTTTCTGTCAGCTCTTCTCTCCTGCCCCACCCCTCTTGCAGGTTAAATTCATTTCAGAAATCTCAGCTTCTTTTTTACGTGTGCAAGAGGGCATGTGTGAAGGGAGGTGTGTCAGCAGTATGGAGACAGAAGGATCCTATCTCAGAATGTTTGTACTCTGGTAGGACTGGGTCTCAACTATGACTGTGTGTTGCTCTCTTCCTGCTCTGTGTACAATTGGCTTAGAACTGGCCCAGAGCTAGCTCTGGAATAATATTCAGGGTCATTGTTCTATCTGTTCTCATCTGTCAGTCCCAACCCTGCAGCTGGGAAAGGTCCATCTAGGTCATCTAAGGTCCCTAAGGATGCCAGGGACCTGCCCAGAGTAACACACAGATAGCCACCAGCTATGTATTAAGATGCTTACATGATACCAAGTATGGGGCTAAGATTCAAACCCAACCTTGGCAAGTCATTTTACTTCTTAGGATCTCAGGTTCCTCACTCGCCTCCTGAAGAAAGGAAGTTGAACTTATTCACTAAGATCCCTTGCAATTGTAATACCTATGACCCTTTTATCTACTTAAAAATGAAACAAAATCCTGCAGAAAGTGTGTGTGTGTGTGTGTGTGTGTGTGTGTGTGTGTGTGTGTTGTGAAGAAGCCATGGGCAGTTTTATTTGAAGTCTGGCATTTTGTAATAATAAAATTCCCTTTTCTATAGTGCTTTATGATTTATAAAGTGCTTTTACCCAAATAACCCTGTGAGACAGATAGGAAGTGTAAGCATTGTTGTCCCCATTTTACAGATAAGGAAACTGAGGCCTACAGTAGTAAAGTGAGTCATCCAGGATTATGCACTTAGTGATTGGCAGAGCTCTGGAACTCTAGCCCATGACTCCAGACTCTCAGTTTAGTTCTCCTTCCTCTGAATTCTGATACCTGCCTTGGAGTAGACTCTGGTAGCAGGGCCTAGGGAAGAAGCTAGTCCCACCCTCTGAAGAGACAGACTGACCAAAATGGAGGTTAGGCAACCGGCTGGGGGCACTTGAGAACATAAACTAAGGAAAGACAGTGGCCAGAGATTAGTAAGGTAATCCCCTACTGTATTAGGTCATGGGGTAGACTACTGTAGCAGAATTTTGGAAAACACCAGCAAAAAAAGCCAGATAATTTTCTGAACATTCATAAATTTCATAGCTGCTTAATGTTTCTGGGTTGTAGCCTGTGACTGCATGGCCTCTTTGAGGTGGCCTAGCCAAGTGAGCTGTTAAGTGAGGGGCTCCTGGGCTGAGCCCAGGGGGTCCCCCAGTATGATGCAGACCTCCTGGTGCCATGAACCATAGTCACCTCTCCAGCACCCCCATTGAGTAGCCATCTAGCTGCTTCTTGCAAAGTCCCAATGAGGGGGAGCCCCCTGCCTTGTCAGCACCTGCATCAAGAACACCAAACTGACTCATTTCAAGTTGTTTTCCTTGACCTTTCCCTAAAGTTTCCCTCCCACCCCCTCCATCTTATTTTGGGTCACTCTCTCAGTTCTCTTTAAACTGGCTTTTGCTTCTGTGTTCTCAGTGTGCCCAGGCCCATGTGCAGACCTGGATCCTACAGATAGATCCACAGATCCTCTTCATTGATAGGACAGGTCAGCAACATTTAGGTTCACCTCAATTTGCCTCTCTCTGCTTTGGATGTCATCACCATTGCCCTTTCCTCTTCCTTCAGTTTGCAAGCTGGTACAATGATTGGTCAGTTAGAAAATATTTATTATGGACCCACTATGTGCCAGACACTCTGCTAAGTTCTAGAGATACAAAGAGAGGCAGAAGATTGTTCCTCTTCTTGAGTAGCTCACAATCCAATTAGAGAAGCATTCAGATGGCAGTGTCCAAACAAGCTGTATTCAGGACAGATAGGGAATAATCAACAGAGGGAAAGCACTAGAATTAAGCCAGATTGAGAAAGGCCTCCTGTAGAAGGTGAGAGGTTAGCTGGGACAGGAAGAAGCCAGGAGGTGGAGATGAGGAGGGAGGGCCTTCCAGGCATGGGGGCAGCCCAGAGCCCAGACATGGAGGGTCTTGTTCCAGGAACAGCCCAAATGAGTGTGTGTGTGTGTGTGTGTGTGTGTGTGTGTGTGTGTGTGTGTGTGTGTGTTTGTCTGTGATATAAAAAATAAATAATGAAATAGATAAATGGCAGGATTAAAGTGGAGAAGAGTCTTCACTCTTAAATTTTAAGCATTAACCCTCTGGTATTTGCCTAAGGACTCCTGACTTCACCCCTGCTTCTCTGTCATAAGTATATTAAAGCTAGAAGAAAATCAGAAGGACTCATTTTATAAATAGGAAAACTGTGGCCCAGAAAAAGGCAGTGACCCTCTATTTATCACATGTGTGATGAGGCGCAGAGTTGGGATGCGATCTCTTGGATCTGTGGGTGTTGTACTGCTCTTGCCATGATAAGAGGAGGTGATCTTGTTTCTCGGATAGCCCTACTGTTTTGGAGCATGTCATGCTCCTTTTCTCAAACTTTGGAAACAGCCAGTAGTGACATTATCTTTCCATTTTCCTCTGTTTGATTCCCTAGTAGACAGGCTGGCAGAAGACCTATGTAGTCCCTTTTGCCCCCAACTTTGCTATTTGTGTGTAAATACCGGGATGGATTCAAATATGCAACCTGTGAACTCTTATCTGAATAGGAGAATATCTTACGTGGCTATGCATAAACATCTGGGCCTCTATAGCAGTCAAGTCAGTCAGTCAGAAAGCATTTGTTCATTGGCTCTTATGTGCTAGGCCATATTTACATATATCATTTCCCAGTTGAAAAAACAAATAGGGGACCAGGCTCTAACTTACCAGTGAAGACTGGGTTAGTTCCTTTTTTGAAAAATCAAATCAACTCTCTCTTTGTCTCTCTCCACTTCTTTCTTTCCCCTTCTCTCTCTCTCAGTACATCTCCCTCTATTCATTGTTCTCCACCACAATGTTCCCTTCCAAGCAGAAATCCTAGTGGCTTCATTTTCTTTTTTAGTTTCTCTACTTGTTATTTAAAGCTAACACCAGCAGATATTTTTGTATCTTCAAATAAAGCTGCTCTAGTGACTATTTCTAAATAGGTGGTACCTTCCAGAGGGGCTGCCATGATCCCTTCACCATCCTCCCAGTCACAGAGGATCTAATTTTAAAGTTCCTTCACTAGCCTAGTGACCTTAGGGAGAGAGATGTGACTAAAATTCATGGTCTGAAAATAAAACATCATTTTAACTTCCCTGAAAATCTACCAGATCTCCTGGTGCACAGGGCTTGATGAATAATTCACAGTAACTCCAGCCTCCATTGATTCCAGTCTTCCTACCCCCTACCCAAAGGCCTTTTCCCTCCTCTGCCTGATCTTGCTTGAGTCAGCCAGGGCTGCCTGAGCAGTAAGGGTGCCCCACAGAACCAGGATATGTCATGGCTGGGTCAGCTGACCATTTAGAGAGAAGCTGTTCCAAAGGCACTTGAAGAATTGTGTATATATCCACATATACACATATTTCCTTTTCCCCATGATGACAGTGCAGAGATCTGGATCAATGAGTCCAAGTCATCAAGTGTTCCTTAAGTACCTTCTGTTTATATAAGGTGATGGGAGTGCAGAGACAGGGTCCAGTAGATGGCTTCTCTGGGTCTTATAAAAAAATTGCAAGTTAATGATGGGGCATAATTAGATATGTACATAGATATTCAGTTCAGCAAACACTTATTAAGCCCCTACTATAGACAGAGAACTACTTGACATACAGAAGCATAAGAAATAAGATTTCTTGCCTCCAGAGAGCTTACATAGGGGTGGTGGGGTTGGTAGACTATAATATGTACACAAAAAAATCAGATTCAGAAATATCTAAAAGTAATGCAATGTGATCTCAGAGAAGTAGACACTATTGAGGAGTGGAATGATCAGGAAGGCCTTGTGAGGGAAAGTGTGGTACCTGGGCTTTCAGGAGGAATCCAAATAGAACATGAAGTATATTCCAGATGTGGGCAATAATAAAGGCAGAGGATATTTTATCATGTATGGAAACCACCTAATGGACTAGAGTAGAGAATGTGTGAAAGGAAATAAACTTGGTTGAGTAGATGGGAGCCAGATTTTGCAGGATTTCTAACATGGCTCTATGGAGGATGTGGAAAAGAAGAGACTGGAAACAGGGAGACCAATCAGGAGGTGGCTACAGTTATGGTTGAGGTGAGAGATCAGGAGGGCTGAAACCTGAGTGAATGAACAGAAGGGGAGGGATGTAGGGGGTGGCATGGAGATAGAATCACCAAGACTTGTCAGCTGATTGGATGTAGAGGAGCAAGGGAAAGGGAAGAGTTGAGGATAATTCTGAGACTGTAAAATGTAGAATGTGTTGGAGAAGAAAGAAGCAAAAAGGGCCACACCAAGTGTTATGAAAAATTTGAAGAAAAGATTACATCTTGTGTCTGAAATAAGATGACCTAGGTTTGATGACCCTGTGATGGTAGTAAGTTCACAAAACTCTCCAGAACCTTGGATTTCTCTTCTGTAAAGTGAAGATATTTGACCAGATGGCCCCTCAGATCAGTGGGTTATAAATTCTAAAGCTAGAAAGATCTCAGATACTGTCTTAGCCCACTCCCTCATTTTAAAGATGAAGACAGTGGCTCAAAGTCACATAATCCTCATAGGCAGGATTTCTCTCTGGAGCCTCTGTCTCCAGAGTCAGCCTTCCCTCCTCTAGACCATGCTGATTCATCCTTTTCCATCTCTTAATTTCTGTGCCTATGAACATTCACTCTGGCTGTGGTGGAGTAGGGGACATTGGATGAGGGAAGACTTCATAAAGGAGATTGTACCACAGCTGAATGCTTGAAAGAAGGAATTTTAACAGGCCAACATGAGTGGGTGTGGGTCCACGGGGGATAACATGAGTCAGTGTGTGGAAACAACTGGTAAGGACAGAAATGGCATGACAAGTAGTAGGATTTGGTGTATCATGTAGCATGCAACAGCAAATCACGTGAGTGATGCATAGCTAGATTGTGGAGGGCCTTGAATGCGAGGATCAAAGGCACTGTTGTTAGCAACAGCTGCATTTATATAATGCCTTAAGGTTTGCAAAGCACTTTGAAAATGTTACCTTTTATCTACCAACCTTGGGAGGTAAGTATTTTTATTACCCCCTTTTCACAGTTGAGGAAACCAAGGAAGGCAGAAGCTAAGTGACTTGCCCTTACAGGGTCACACAGCTAGTAATTATTTGAGGCAGCATTTGAACTCAGGCCTTTTTGGAAGAACAGTGTCCACAGTCAGAACTGTGATCAGGAATCATTCCTAGATGCCGTGTGAAAGACTAGGGGCAAGAAACTGGAGCAGAAGAGGACTAGTTGCAGAAGGTTGCACTTCCTTGCAAAATGCAAACACCCCAGATTTATGGATGCTGTACCTATTTAAAAGGCATCCTGGGCTGTAAAGAGAAACTGTCTCAATTCAGTGCACTCAGCATCTTTTATGTGCCAGGCACTGTCCTAAGGGCTGGGCATGCACATGAGGGAAAGAAAGACAGGCTCTGCCCTCAAGAAGCCTCTAGTCCAATGGGGGAAGCCAACATACACAAGGAGGAAGGTGTCCTCCCTACAATGTGAGCATTGTGGAGCAGTCAGTGGTGCTGCCAGGCGAGAAATGAGATGCTCTGAGGTCAGCTTTCTTCTTAAATGGAGGTCTGGGAATGGGATGGTATGATGGGGTCCTACAGAATGATGAGCGACCCTTCAAAGAGCACTGCACCATGCTGCCTCTCTCTGGCTGCATGTTTCTCCCTCCCTTTCTATCTCTCTGTTCATAAGATTTGGGACTAGGAAAGACAAGCGAGATCATCGACCCTACTCCGTCTTAAGCAACTGAGGACAGTAAGGCCCAGGCAATGAATTTCCCAAAGTAATTGAGCTAGTAAGTGGCAGGCTCAGCTTCAGAACCCAAGTCTTAATGTGAATTTACATCATCCAGGCCCAAGTGATGTCCTCAACAGTGGGCAAAGGGGATTGCTAAGCCACTCCCTCTCAGTAGTCCTTAAAGGATTGGAGAGAATGGAGCAGCACTCTATGACTGGAGAAGGGTAGGTGTCTGTTTTTTAAAAAGGGAAAGTATTGGAGTCTGCTAGCTATAGGATCATGAGCCAGACTTTGATTTCTGGGAATATTCTAGAATGTATTATTAAAGAAGCTAGTCTTGTATTGCAGGCAGAGTAATGGACTTCAAGGCAGAAAAACCTAGACTCTGATTCCATTTCTGACATTAGTTGCTCTGTGACCTTGAGTAAATCTTTTAAACTCTTTGTATCCCTCAGGTCAGTCAGCAGGTCTTATCCATCAGGTTAGAGATGGTTACAATCTCCACATTGGCAGAGGGAATTCTCATCTCAGGAGTTCTCTTTGTTTTTGAAACCCCATCTTTTCTCAAAGGGGTAGTTTATCACCATCTATACAAAGAAGTGGTAAGAAGTGGTGATCGGAACCATCAGCTTTGTCTCCATCAAGAACAGGTCATATCTTAGACAGGTACCACGAAACTGTCTGAACAACTGGACCCAAAGAGTAACTGTTCATAACTTGATGTCGTCTTAGTAAAGGGTCTCTAATGAAGCACCTCTGGCATCTGTCTGTCCTTGCTTATGTGTTGTTGAGCATTGTTAGTGATGTAGACAAAGGTGGGGGTGACCTGTATGGGGGGTGCCACAAAATTGGGAGAAAGGATAGCTAATGTACCAGATGATAGCACCAGGAACTCCAGAAGATCCTCCCAGGATCAGCTCGGGTCTGATCCATTTAAACTTCGTGTCTAGGCTCCCTGCTTCTGACAGATGAGCTTTCACCTCACGTTGCTGGGACCTAGGCCTCAGAGCCCCTTCCTTCCTCTCCACTTTGTGGCACCTCCTTTATGTGGTATCTTCCCTGAGTCAGACGGAGGCTCCCTGAGGAGCTCGGATTTGCATTCCTCTTACTTACTCCTAACACATGCTAAATGCTCACTAATGCTCTGTTGAGGGTTTCCATCTTTCCTCAAATCTCCGTATCTTTCCACTTCAGCATGTGCTGTCTCCCCTTTTTTCTCCCCAGCCTCCATGTTCGCATTTGTCACTGCCTCACTGTTGTTCCTCTGTCCCCTCCTTTTCCAGGAACAGGAATGAATGACTCACCAGCTCCCATCATGTATTTTACTCAAGAGCTGTGGGCTCTGGGACAGGATGAAATTCCATTTTTTCCCGAATTAAAGTGGCCCCTCGGAACTGTGGGAAATGTCAGTGGCCTAGAGAAATTATCATTACTCTCGGTGGAATTTAAAACTAGGAATCACTGGCCTTCCCATAAACCAACTTTCCAACCAACTCCTCCCATGCTGTTGTTGAGGCCATGTCAGAGCACTTGGTTTTAGCTGACTCAGGGGCTAGACTCCCCTTGGGAGATGGGGGGGCACAACAAAACAACTTTTCACCAAAAAGGGAAGCCTGAGAAGGCTGAATGAATCATTCAGCCTTCTCAAGGGTCTTGTTGCATTGCCCAGCATTGTGGACTGAGGCCCAAAGGGTCTTTGTGCAAGCTCTGTCGTGTTTGGGAGCCAGCTCCCTGCTCAGCCCTGTGACTAGACCTAGAACTGTGACCAGAGTGTGGACTTGGGACAAGGGGCTAGCTAGCCCTCTGCGTTGGCATCAGATGTACTGTGTTTGACAACTTTTTATTGAGTACCTTTTCTGTGCAGATCCAATGCTAGGTTTTGTGGAAAATGCAGATAATGTAGCTCCAGGGGTAATGGAAATAATCCTGGATTGGGAACTAGTCTTGGTTCCACCATTAATTCACTGTGTGACCTTAGGCTAATCCCATAATCCCTCTGGGCCCAAGTCTTCCTTCTCTGTAAGTACAGGATGATTGCTGTGACGAGTTCCAGATATAATAGGCTATCTGTCTCTGTTCTCACATTTCTTCCAGCTCTGATATTTTTGGGTTGTGGGTTTTCAGGCCTTTCATCTGTTTTTTAATTCCCTCATATGAAAGTTTGCTCTCATTCTGATGTCAAACACAGCCTCTTGGAAGTCTGTGTTGCAGGTCTGAGAAAGCAAAAAAGGGGCGCTTTTCTGTGGAGTCCCTGGAGACACAGACCAGGAAATCCATGTCCCTGGGTCCTAGGAGATCAAACATTGGGCACTTTAGGGGAAATCCTGAGGAAAGGAACCCAGGCCTTAGATCTGAGCTGCAGGGCACTCCAGTTCTGACAAGCAAGGGTTTTTCCCACTCTGTGAAGAGGCCTGGGTAGCACTGTGGAGGGAACTGACCAACTGGCTGGAGGCTTTGCCTGCACTTTTGGACACTTTGAAAATATTGATCTAGCTCTGCTTCATCTGTCGCAGAAGGTAAGATAAGGCCTCACACACTGCCCCTGCCACCTCCTCCAGTAGATCATGCTGCTCTCTGTTTGCCCTTTGTCTACCCTGCCATCTCCACTGCCATGCTTGGCCTCCCAGAGAACAAGCCTGCTTTTCATAAGCCGGCATTGTGACACCAGCTTCTCGGTGGGGGGAACCACATTATTCATCTTGGGCTGTCACCTACTAGTGATTATGACTCCAGGGGCCTTCCTGCCCCCTCATTTGTCAAGTCTTTTTCATCACAGGTTGTTTTCTGTCACTGGTGACAATGTCTGAATTCTCCCTTTCTGTTGAAATCAATCAAGAAACGTTTTTTGAGTGCTGACCACATGTAGACCAAGAACTAAACCTGGGATCAGGAAGACCTAGATTCAGATGCTCTGTGACTAGAGGCAAGGGACCCCTCTGAGCCTCAGTTTCCTTTTTTGTAAAATACCCACAGCACTTATCTCATAAGGTTGTTCTGAAGCTTAAACAAGATGGGGTAGTAAAGGTTTGTCAGTCTTAAAGCATTCATCCAATCCCCCTGACACATGCTCATCCCCCCTCTCCTTCATCATCACCAATATGAAGATGCTTCAGGTTTCCCACAAGGCAGCATGGTGTAATGGCAGAAGCCGGGGCGGTGCAGTTCCCCATACTCCCCTTGCAATTAGAGTGGCCTGGCTCATGGGCAAACCTCTTTGCTGTGCGGAGTTTCATGTTCCTCATCTGTGGCATAGGAATAGCAATAGTTACACCACCTACCTTACAGGGCTGTTGTAACTTTATTTTGTAAAAATGTGAGTGGTCATGTTAGGGTTATGGCCACTCCCAGGGCAGTGGGTGGTCTGTTGGACAGCTCTCCTCCTTAGGATGCCTTTCCTTTTATCCAGCCAGTATTGGCCTCCTCAGCACAAGCTGAGCCCTTCCTGCCTTTGCCCCCCCACCTAACCCCTTCCCTAAGCTTCGCATCTTAGGGTTCTGGTCCACTTCCTGGTCCTTGCACACATGTGCATTTAAAGAGCAGGCTGTCCCTGTGCCTGGGATGCTCTTACCTCTAACCCTGCCTTTCAGTTTCCTCAGCTCCAATCCCAGCTTCTACAGGAGGCTTCTCCCATACCCCTCCATTCCCAGTGCCTCTTCCTCGAAGGACCCTTCATTTTCTCGAGATTTTCTTTTACATACCTAGTTATTTGCATATTATCTGCCCCCTTAGACTAGGAGCTTATGAGGGTAGGGACTCTGTTTTTGCCTCTTGTTGTATTCCTAGCCTCAGACTAACCAACTTTGTGACCCTGGGCAAGTCACTTAACCCTGTTTACCTCCATTTATTTGTCTGTAAAATAAGCTGGAGAAGGAAATGGCAAATCACTCCAGTATCCCTGCCAAGAAAACACGAAATGGGGTCAAGAAAAGTCTGACAAGGCTGAAAATGACTGAGCAACAAAAGTATCCCCAGCATTTAGCAAAGTCCTTGGCATGGAGGAAACATGTCAGAAATGCTGGTTACAGACTGACCCTGATTTCCTTTTACTGCTCCTATTTCCTCCCCCTGGGACTGAGTAGAGCAAGATGATAAGTATTTGGGGATGTCAGAGGATTTTGTGGGCCAGGGTGCTTGGGGGATGCTTCTCTGCAAGAGGTTGGACCAGGAGGATGAATAAGAAATTGGTAGAGAGAAAGGGGAACAATACAGAGACACAGGAATGGCAGAGGGGGTGGTCCCTGCAGAAGAATGGCTGGAGATGTGGCTGAAAGGTATACTGGGCTATCAGTTGGAAGACCCTGAAACCACAGGAAGGCATTAGGGTGCCATTTGAACAGAATTGTAACATTGCCCTAGGGCTGGTCTGTGGGAAGATACCTCTGCTGGCCTGTGCATGATCCAGTGGAGGCAGACAGAGCAGCGAGGAGGCTGGCTCAGTGGTCCAGGTGGGATCAGCAGTGCCAGCCTGGCCAGGAATATCTTGGGCTTGATTTGAAAGCATTCTGCCCTCCCTCATTGCTGCTGCCCACCTGAGAGTTTCTTCTTGCCAGCTATTGACTGGAAATACCAACCACTGGGTTTGGTCTGTATGGGAAATCGATCAGAAGTTCTGTCGAATCCTTTTGGGGATTGAAGTACGCTCTCTTAAAACTATTTACTTCCTTCTTGCAGTAGTTGAAAAGCCTAATGTGATGTTCTAAGCAGAATTCCTGCCCTCAGATAGCATCGTGCCTTGGCTTTTTCCTCTGTGTTAATCTCATGTCAAAGAGAGAGAGAGAGAGAGAGAGAGAGAGAGAGAGAGAGAGAGAGAGTGTGTGTGTGTGTGTGTGTGTGTGTGTGTGTGTGTGTGTGTGTGTGTGTATGACACATCTTTTGTGAAGATTTTGTCCAAGTTGTTTAGGAGAGACAGTGTGGCTAAGTAGAAAGGGCACCATGTTTGTGTCATGTACTAGCCATGTGTAGGTTGGCCTTTTCACCTACAAAATGAAGAGTTTAAATGAAGTCCTTTGTAGCTGTAAATCTGTTATCCCTTAATCTGTATTGTGTCTAAAATTTGTTTCTCAGTAGACATTAGTAAATGTAAGGAAGGGCAGATTACTTAGCTTTGTTTTTAAGGCTGCTTCTGATTTCCTTGCGGGTGGGGGGGGGGGGTGGTGTGGTGTGTGTGTAAATTCTGGAATGGTTACTGCAATTAGACTTCAGCAAGAGTTTGCAAATTCCCCAGACATTTGAAATCATGGAGGAGGAAAAAAAGATTCAGGTTTATTTTGGGACTTGGGGGTAAGGGTGAGGTGCATGACAAGACCTGGAAAATTTGGAAAGGAACAAATATTTGTGTTTTCCCTTTGTTCCTGTTTTTGTCATTTTGGTGAGAGACCTTTTGTATTCTAGAGTTGCACGGTAATGTCAGTTCTCCCTTGCAGCAAAAGTATAGTTAAGCAGAACATTTTTGTTGCAGTTGTTATGTCTGGAAAAGTCTTATCTCATCGTGCATCTGCAGCTCTCGACAGACTTTCACTTCTCCAATGAGATGGGAGATGAATGCTTGGGCATTAGTCTTTTGGAGTCGTCATTGGGCTGAAGTCTTTCAAAGTTGTTTTTCTTTAAAATGTTGTTGTCATTGTATAAATTGTTGTCGGCCTCCTCATTTTTCTCCATATCAGTTCATATAAATCCTCCATGTTTCTTTGAATCCAGCCCTTTCATCATTTCTTAAGTTGCAGTCCGTCATCTTCCATTAAATTCACATACCAAAATTTGTACAATTACTCCCCTGTGGATGGTTGATGGTCACCTCCTTCCCCTACTCCATTTCCAATTTTTCCCCACCATAAAAAAAAAAGTTGTTTTGAATAAATTTGTACAAAGAAGTCCTTTCCTCACAGCAATCCTAGGAGGAAGGCATCATATTATCCCCATTTCACAGATGAAGAAGATGGGGCTTAGGGAGGTTAAGTAACTTGCCAAGGCTCGAACACTTCATATTTGAGGTAGATTCAGGTCTAAATCTTGCTGCCACGTCCAGTCCTCTACTTCCTCAGCAGGAGCTCCCTTGACCATTGAGATCTTAGCGGTGGATACAAACAATATATACCTTGTTGTTGTTACCTTTCTCCCTGCTGACCACTTCTGTCTTTGAAGAGGGCACAGGCGCCACCTCTTCCAGAAAGCTTTCCCATTGCTGAAAATGATGGCTTCTCTGTCACTTGATCTTATAGCACTTGAGGCAAATCAACAAGTATTTATCAAACCCTTTATTTATTGAGCCCTTTGCCAAGTCCTGAGGGTTCAAATTTACCTAAATACAAAAATAGTCCCTACCCCCAAGTAGCTCACATTCTAATCCTTGTATATACTTAGTATATTCCAATTTTCTTTACATTTCTTTGTTTGACAAGTCATTTTATACTCCCTCTCCAATAAGATTCTCAACCCCTTGGATGCAAATATGCTTGATTCTTCTCAGTATAGTGTCCAGAGGAGTCATGAAATTAGGGTTTCTTGAGAGAATGAATTCTGAAGTTGGAAAAAAGTGGCAGCTGGTGGTGCTCTTCCTATCTTTCAGGAGCAGCAGAGTCTGCTGGAGGGGCATGGCCAGGGCGCCTGGCCTGGGGATGAAGTCACTTTGTCTGAGACTTTCCGGCCCTTCCTCCAGAGTGGTTTTCCCTTGTTATTCAGCCTAAGACATGGTTCTCAAACCATTGCCTGGGACCTTTTGCCAATTCTGGTCAATTATAGGCCCTACTAAGGACCAGTGAATGACCTTTGGGCAGTAGAGTTTCCTGGGAAGCAAGAATTTGATTTCATTATAACCCAAAGGACTTTGGCGTAACTACACTCAGTGGGGAGAACCATGTGCTCCGGAGACATGGCATGACAGTGCTCTCTGATGGTTAGGGGAGGATCACGACACATCTGGCCACAGTCCCAGGGAATCCAGTCCTGCGCTCTCAGCGTGAGGGCCAGATGGAGCTTGAAAAGGACTGCCTTTCTCCCTACTCTCTTAGGATCTTATAGTGCAGCATTTTAAGGTTCAGAGGAATTGTAGAGGCTAACTAGACTAACCTTCTGTTTGGGTGTGGGGAGGGCACACTAAGACCCAGAAACAGGAAATGACCTCTTCTAGGAAGGCTGGCCTAAGGTTCTTCCATCCCCTCAGCTGAAAATGATTTATTCTGTCTCCTGATCTGATAGTCTTTAGAGAAGTCAAGTCTTTTTGTAAAGTCCTCCAATTAAGAAGTGGTTACTCAATTGCCTCTGGTTCCCTGGGGCCTTCTCTGATCTGATCATTTGCTTAAACGAGATAAAACAACCTAGTCCCAAGGTGGAAAGCTGCTGCGGTATTTTTAACATATAAAGCTTCTTTCTTTCATGGGCCTGCCCCAGATGCCCAGGTATTTTTGCAGGGTGACTCATCCCTGTTTGGGTGCTGGCACACAGGAAAAGAGGAAAACATTAAAAAGTGCTAACACTCTGGAATGGCAGGAATGAAGAGTCTTTGTGTGCCCCAAGATGTGGATTCAAACTAGGGACACACACCATAGACCAACTTGCACAGTTGAAGCAATGGCAGAGGACTATCTTATTCTTCTTCCTCCTGGTGGACCATGTTTTATTTCTAGATTCACAGAATGCCACAGTTGAAAGTTCTTCGAATGTAGACTAGAGAATGATAGGCAGGAAGGAACTTAGAGCATGGAACATCAAATATCAGCCAAGAGAATTCTTAGGATAGAGAATGTCAGAGTTAGATGGAATTTTAGAATATACAGTTTTATAGTTTAGAGAATCATTTAGCTGAAAATTCTTCCATTTGGCAATGAAGGAAACTGATATTCAGAGAAGGGAAATATCTTGTTTTTGATTTAAATATTGTTCTCTAAACCTGTGTGAACTAATGCAGAGTGAAGTTAGCAGAACCAGGAGAACCATTTGTACAGTAATGACATTTTTAAGATAAAGACTCTGAGAGTTCTTGAGTTACTGTACAAATGACAAGGCATTGACCAACCTTGATTCCAATCTGTCCATGATGAAGCACGTGCTGTCCACATCAGACAGAGAGGGGATGGATTCAGGGAACCAATTGTCATATACTTTTTTGGACATGAACAAAAAGGGAATTAGTTTTTGCTTTACTATGCATATATCTTATGTATGTTTTTTGTTTTGTTATATTTAGTTTGTATTTTTCAGTTTTGGGGAAGGAAGATTTTTAATCATCAAAAATAAACTTTAATTGAAAATTGTTCTCAAGCAGTGTTTACTTCAGTATGAAGAAAGTGGGAACAAAGGAAAACTTAAAATAAAAAATAAAACTGAACCTTGGCAGGGCCATTTTCCTTTATATTTTCCAGTTTGGAATAATGGGTACAAAATAGTTATTGAATAAAGAGAGAAGCTAAGGAGTATGGGGCTGACTGGGGCCCAGGGTATTCAGGAAGTCTTCCTTTTCAGCTGAGGACTAAGTTAAGGAATAATCATTATAGGTGAAAGAATCTCTAGGAAACCCCGTAACCCTTCCCCCCACCCCAGTGAGCATGGGAGGCAATAACACAAGAGGTGCTCAAAGTTTGGTGAGATGAGAAAGAACCTTAGCTTCTCTGAGAAGGAAGGGACCTCACTTGCCCAGAGTTGGAAAGGTTTTTATTCTGCCTACTCTCTATTCTTTGCCTCTCCCAAACTCCTTACAGATGAACAAAGAGAGCCACGTTTTAATACCTGTGCACCTCCTTATCTTTAGAATTTAGAAATTAACACTCAGTTTCTCTAGGGACAGCCTGAACTTGTGTATTCTCAGATATTTGATTGAAGTGTTTTATATTTCCACAGTATTTTTTGTCCAAAGAAAGGGAGCTGACAATGCCACAGTCCTCTACCTGATCAGACCACATTGGGAATATGGGGTCAAGTTCTGGGGAGCACGCTTTAGGGAAAATAATGCCAGGAGGAGAGCAACCAGGCCTTAGAACGATCCTGTGTAAGGTACTGGGAATATTAGCTTTGAGAAGGAAGAGTCAAGAAAAGAAGACAGAATTGCCATGATCACGATATTCCCTTATTCATCAGGCAGACTTAGTCACTAACGTCAGAATCAGTCCCGGTGGAGAGGTAAAGGCAAGCAGGTTTCAGTTCAGAATGAAGATGAACTTTCTAACACTTGGAGCTGTCCAACAAGGGAACCACACTACGTAGTTGCCTTTGATCCAAGGTATTTCTCTTATTGTCTATCTCTTTTTCTGTTTCTCTCTCTACCTGTGTGTGTGTCTTTCTGTCTGTCTGTCTCTGTCTTTCTGAGTCTGTCTCTCTCTGCCAGTAGGTTTCTACTTCAGGTTAGAATTAGGATGGAGACTGCCATGGTAAAACTTAGGCCAATGTGGAGCCTGCTGGTTTGCCTGGAAGGGAGAACCTGGTCAGCTCCCTTATTGGTTCATTAGCTTCAGAGCCAAACAGGGACAGGGAGCTTGTGCCTCTATCCATTTTCCAATCTGCCAGGTTCTCACACCAGCCGGAATTGGGATGCTGGGAGCCACACCTGGGATGAAAAACCATTTTCTTGAGTAGCTGCTGCTCAAAATGCACATCATACACTATTTGATGTGAGATTTTTCCTCGTCATTTCCAGGCACAAGTGAGAAGTTAAATTCCTAGTTTTCCTAGAGGACGAGTCCATCCTAGCTCAGGTAGAGGAGTTCGTTCCTAACTGTTGCTCTCAGTCCCCTCTAGTGGATAGTTTCTTGAACCTCATTCCGCTAGACATTTCTGAGTTACTTCTGGGACAGAGTGGTTTGATTTGACTGTACTCCCCTTCTCCTTCTTGCCAGTGGTGGACTGGTCCCCTGAGGCTCTGGTGCGTGAGCTCCTTTATTTCCCTAGTGCTCCATTCTAGTGAAGGCCAAGCCCTTGAGTTTGATCCCAGCATTAATGGTTTATTGCTGATTTGTTCTGGAGCCAGCCCTTGCTGGAAGGGCAGAGGAAGGAAGGAAGGGTGAACAAAGAATGTGAGTCCAGGAAGGAGTGGGAACCCTGCAAGGCTTCTGGATAGTAAAGGATTCCAGCCGCACAGTTCAGATACAGGGATTGGTCTCTCGCTGCACTGACCCCTGGGAGGACGGGGCTTAGCTCTGGGTCCTTAGGAGGGAGATGTCAATGTGACTTCACTCACATCCTTCCTGTGTTCTTTAGCACCCGCAGGATCTGCTTTGATGGATCTGTGACCTTACTGGGGAGGTGGCTACTCTCCCCAGTGGTGCTGATTGCAGCCTCTCTAGGAAAATATGCCCTCCCACCCAGAAAACCTCTTGTCCATGTTCTCCAGAGATCTCCATAGGTACCACTGTGATGCCGCCACCCATCCCCTAGCCATGATGAAGACTTACCTCTTATTTTCTTGGCATTTTGTGGATACCTCTGGGACAGCAAGTGAACTAGCCATGGCTTGGTAGTACTGGCCTTCTTGGTAGTACAAAAAATTACTGTCGAATCATGATCTGTCAGAGCTGAACCCAACAACAATTAACATTTATACTGTACTTTTTTTCCACCCAAGCACTTTCCATATATGATCCTTGGAAGATGGCTGCTATCATTATCCCCATATTACGAAATAGAAAACTGAAGCCAACCTGCCTCTCATAAAACATAGGATATTGGAGCTAGAAGTAACCTTATTGATCATTTTACAGATGTGGAAACTGAGGCTCAGCAGGAGGGAATGACTTGCCGAACTTCATGCAATGACCTCTTTGACAGTGCTAGACCTTTAGGGCTCCTGTTTCTTCAGCCCCTGAGTCTCGTTCTGCCTCACTGCCCTACTTAGCTGGGTTCTCTGAGACAGGTCCTGGACTTGCTCCCCACTTTTCTAGTGATGAGGCTGTGCCCAACATCATATAATTCAGTTCATTAAACATTTATAGAGTCATAAATTGATAGAATTCAGAAAGGTAATTAATGCAATTCAAATTAATTACTTCAGTTCATTTAATTAAGCTCTACTACTCTTCCTCCTTGTCTCTGCCTTTTGAAATTCTCAGTCAACCCACAAGTACTTATTAGTCACCCATTGTGTGCCAGGCAGTGTATGAGGCACAGCAGATACAAATATGAAAGATGCCAACAACAGTTTTTCTTCAAGGGTCCAGCTCAGGTGCCACATCCTCCAGGAAATCTTTCCTAACTCCCTTTAGGATTTCGAGCTGGAAATAGCCCCACAGAGATCCCACCCCCTGGAGAGGGCTAGGAATTGGCACCAGGTCCTTTTAAAGTAGGAGAGTAAGATTAAAACAAAGCATTTTTTTCTTTCTGGCACTTAAAGCCCAGTGATCTCTTCCTTTTCTGATTTTCCCACTGTGCTTTTTACAAAATATAAATTTGTACTGATGTCTCTCTTTTTCTTTTTTTTACTTTACCAAAATTACCCTCAGTATCCCTTCTCCTCTCCCCTCCCAAAAAGTCATCTCAATTAGCAAGTAATATTTTGTAAAGACTCTCTTCCTCCCCAGTGGGAAAAATAATCAATAGGTAGGAAAAAGACTCATTAAAATACATACAGCATACCCCAGGACTTTTATCTCTGCAAAGGGTGGGCCCATCATTTCTTTTCATCTTTTCTTTGTTTGTTAGTAAATACATATTTATTAAGTGCTTACTATGTGACAGACGCTGTGCTAAATGCCTTAAAAATGTTACCTCATTTGATCCTCACACCCGTCCTGATCAATAAAGGCTATTTATTATTATCTCCTTTTTACAGTAGAGGTTAAAAGTCTTTATGGAGGGCATACGTCTAGTAAATGTCTGATCTGAACCCAGGGCTTCCTTTCTCCAGGCTTTATGCTTTACCCAAGTGACTCACTTGGTCATCCTTTGTGCTCTGATGGCCCAGAGTGTGTGTAAATAGCAATTATTTCTGGTTTGACCAGAGAGTCTTCCCCTCCCAAGGGAAGGTAAAAGAGGTCATTCTCTGCCTCATTTCTTACCTAGCCTTAATCACGGAGTGGATGTTGTAGACCAACTGAGCTTAAAAGGTCAAAGTCTCCCACTGCATTGGGGTCCTCTCCATTCGTCCTGATCTGTACCTCACCACAGGACCCAGATGACTCCTAAGGAGAAAGTGAGGCTGGTGACTTCGCACAGTCCTGCCTCACTTAAATCCAATTCAATTGCAAGTCATGGCTTCACCCTCCTGCTGTCGTGATCCTCTTCCAGAACAAAGGACAGACAGCAACAACAATGCTTTACCCACCACATCACCTACTTCTGTCTAGGTACCATGGAACCATGCTTCTTTATAATTTTATAGCATTCACTTTGGTTTTTTTTTTTATGATTCTATCTGTTTTAATTGTTGTGCTTATTTTATATATCATTTTCTTGACTCTGCTTGCTTCACTCTACATCACTTCATGCAGTTCTTTTTATATGCTCTCTCATATTCATGACTTCCTACAGCACAGGAATATTCCATTACATTCTTATATCACAGTTTATTTAGTCAGTTGATGATCATCTACTTTGTTTACAATTCTTTGCTTGCTATGACAAAAAGTGCTGTGATAAAAATTTTGGTATATGTGGGAACTTTCTTCTTATCAATAGCCTCCTTGGGGCATAAGTGGAATCTCTAGGTTAAAGGATATGGATCTGTGGTTCATAATTTGTATAATGGTTGCACTGGTTCACAGCTCCACCAACAATGCACTAGTGTGCCTGTCTTTCCACAACCCCTCCAATATTTAGTTTTGCCATCTTTTGTCCCTTTGCCAGTTTGTAGAGTGTGAGATAAAATCTCAAGGTTGTTTTGATGTCCATTTTTATTATTAGTGATTTTTGTAGCATTATTTCATGTTCCTAGTCATTGTTTTCAATTCTTCTTTTGAGAGACTCATGGAATTTTAAATAGTTCTCTGTCTCTGTTACATTCTGCTTTGTGTCTTAGTTATTTTTGTACCTGTCCTATCCTTCCTGCTAACTGTAAAGTATCTTGAAGATGGGCACTGTCATTTTTTATCTTTTGTTTCTCCAGCACCAGGAATAAGGCTTTGGTGCTTAATGTACATGTTTGTTAGTAAATTGAATTGATCCAGTATTGTACACTAATCACTGCCCTTCAGTTTGCTGTTCATTGCCTTTAAAAAGAGAGATGACCAAGAGACCATAGAGCCAGTTGACTCCTTAGAGATCATATGCTACAGCTACTTCGTCTTATAGACAAGGAAAGGAGGATCTAGACATGTGAAAGTGACTTATCTGAGCTTAAGGAGATATTAATTTGAACTCAGATCTTCTAACTCCAATTCTAATCATTGTGGTAATACACCATTGTGCTGTAGCCACTGACTCAAAAATAGACCCTTTTCACTCCTCTCATTCCTCCCTCCCCTTCCTTTGGAGTCATTGCAAGTTAAAGCAGATCAATGGAGTTCTTCTCAAATTCTCCTGGCCCTGGTATTGTGTGAACCGAAGGTTTTCCTGGAAGCAGTCTTTTTCTGTTGTTGTTCTGAGCCCCAGGCTCTGAGGGGTCACAGAGGTCACAGATATCTGTTGAAATCCATTTGTAACCAGATAACTGGATTGGTATCTCTTTTTAAAGCAGCTTTTTCTGCACTCTTGAGCCCCACTCTAGCCCTAAATGCAAGGCAGAGAGAACCCATCCCTCAAGGGATGTGTCTGCATGGAAAGCAGATTTCGGCTTCAAGAGGCACAGCCATTTGATGTTGTACAAAGAGAACAGGATTTAGAGGTGCAGATTCTCTAAGTGAGGAGACTGTCCAGCCTGGTGTATGTCTTTCCTGTTGCCTCTGTTTGCACTTCCCAGAAGGAGGAGAAGGAGACGCCTGCTACCTCTGAAGGCATCCCCTTCCCCTTTAGGACGGGCTTCTTATTTTTTCCTATAGAGCCTGGTTTTGTCTCCCTGAATCACCTAACTCTCATTCTTGGTTCTGCTCTCTGAGGCCAAGGCAAGCTAGTGGAATTCCTCGTCTATGTGAAAACTTGAATCCAGTGATTGGTCTTCCCCTGCCCTTGTCCAGAATCAACATCTCCTGTTCCTTCTGTTGATCCTTGTATTGACCGATCAGGGAACCTGGCTTCAAATCTTTTCATTTACCAGCTGTCTGACCTTGGATAGAGCAGGCAGTGTGGTATAGGGGTAGCAAGCTGGTCTTGGAGCCAGGAAGCCCTGAGTTCAAATCACTCTGTCTCTGACTCATTATGACTGTGGGACTCTGAGCCAATTCCTTCTCTTTTGGGTGCTTTCTCTAGGCAAGCCTCAAAGACTTCTAAGGTTTGGAGAGCAGCTGTGTCTTCCCTGAAGTGAGGAAGCCTGAGGATGAGGGGATAGAGGGAGGGAGGCAGAGAAGAAGGCATGTTCTAGGTCGTGACAGAGAAAGAGCTAAAGGGTCTCACTTTTTATCTGTCATACGATGGACTTAGAGTAGATGGCAGTCTTCTGAGATTCCTTTCAGCCCCAGATCAAAGAAATTAAGAATGCTTCATTTACCTTGATGCACGCAGCATGTTAGGGTATACCTAGGCTATGAGCTTCCTGAAGGCAACAACTGAGGCTTTGTTTTTGATTCTTCTGAGGTTCTGAATGCAAGGATATGCCCAGAAAAGGTACTGATCAGTGTTGTTGAGTGAATGAAAACGTAGAATGTCTTACTGAGATTTAAAAGAGTCACTTCAATTCAGCAGATGTTATTGAATACCTACTATGTGTCAGGCACTGCCAGATGCTGGAGGTACAACAAAAATCAGGCTAGAGTTCATGGTGGGCATACAACCTGTTCCAAGCCGCAGAGCAGGAAGAAGAACTCAGGCCCTCGCAACTGCAGAGCAGATGTGCTCCCCTAGGGAATGAATCCCTCCCCCTACCACAACCGAACCCACAGCTTTCTCTGGCACGTATTATATTGCACATTGCTATATTTTGATATTGAGCTGTGCCTTAATCACTTGGTCCCGCAGAAGTTGAGGTGGAAATGAAAGAAAGTAGGAAAGAAGTGAGTTTCGGGTCTTTAAATGCTTATAGAGCCTGTGGTCAACTTCTCTGTTATCCCCAAGTGACTTCTGGCCTCCTTCCTCCCATGTTCGCTTTGGAGTTCATGCTGCGCCAGCCAGGTCTGGTTATGCCATGGGGAAGCTGGCAAGTCCTTGAGAGTTTGTCTGTTCCAAACCCTTCATTTGGCAGAGGAGGAAATCGAAGCCTATCCCAAAGGTCTCTCTGAAGGCAAGGACTGTCTTTCCTTTTGTCCTAGCCCAGGGCCTGACATGTTCTAAGTACTTAACAAATGCTTATTAGATTGGATCTGGAACAGTGAGTTCACATGTCACTCAGTGGATGTTGTCAAAGCCTTGCTTACCGTGAAAGTGAATTAGAGTAGGAAGACCTCCAAGAACATCTAGGGAGGAGTGGCCAGAGGAGTACGGCAGAGCATCTGCTTGGTTTTCAGTTGTGCTGCTGATGCTTCCTACCTGCAGGACTGTGGGCAGTGGTAACCTCCCAGAAGTTCAGTTCCTTCTTCTAAGACATAGGGGTTGTTCTAGATGGCTTCAAGATCTCTTTCAGTTCGAGATCTGTGATCCTAGTCTATTCATATCATCTTACAGCAGAGCTAAACCTCATCAAGGACAAGTGACTTAGCCAAGGTGACAGCCTGAAATAGGGCCAGAATTTGAACTATTTCTCTTGACTTCCAATCCCATGATTTTTCTGGGATGGCCCTCTAAGGGAGAGGAGCTGCCTCCATGGATTGCGAGTGCCTTATCCCTGGGAATGTTCAGGTGGAGAGAGTCCAAATGACCCCACGTCAGGAACATTGTATTCTTTGTCTAAGGATGTGTGGTACCAGTGACCCACTCTGCCAGTCAGTGATAGCTATCTGAGTTTTTAGTTTGCCACAGAATGATCTACCCTGATCTCCTCTCATGTTGGGGCAGTTTTCCTTCCTAAGTTTTTTCCAAGAAGGCCCAATGAATTGAAACAAACAAAGATGCTGTTGGGTCAGCAGACTTGCCCACTGGCAGCAGGAATACATTCCATTGGGCACCTGTCACTCACTTGGGGCTCATCTTGTTTACTTGGCCTTTCATTAAGGAATGAAATCTCAGTTGTTGGGAACTTCTCAGAAGAATGGACTATGAAGATTGGTGGAGTAGCCAGTCACCTCCAACTGCTGGAAATGAAAAGGATTATCACTTCCCTTGTAGGCACTGTTAGTGAAACCCACACATGAGTCCTTGATGGGGTTGAAGACTTGAACTTGGACTAAACTGAGGGTATAAATGGAAAGAATCTATGGGACTTGGAGATGTAAGTTTGGATCCTGTTTTTGACACTCAGCCTGGACAAAGCAGATCACCCTTCGAACCTCAGTTTATCAGTTTGAAGAAAGAGCATATGAATGTGGTATATATGCCACACAGGCTGAAATGAAGTCATGTATGTCAAGCTTAGAAAGCCTTTTCAGAACTCTAGAAATGTCAGCTCTTATTCTTTCTGGAGTTGACAGGCTTGGGTTCAAGTTCTTGCCTCCCATGTTCCCTGATTGTGTGGCCTTGGCAAGTACTGATTGCCTTCATACAGCCATAGAACTTAGAATATAGAACTGCAGAGTTTGGGGAGTCGTTCCAATACAGAACAGAGAAGCACCTTCAAGGGCTGTCGTGGGTAGAAGGTCGATCTGAGAGTCAGAAAGGCCCAGCGGTGTCTACGTGATCCTGGATAAATCTCTCGACTTTTCTAAACCTCAGTATCTTCACGAGATAACAATGGCACCCACCCCACAGAAGTAAGCGGAGGAGATAGCATAAGTCAAATGCTTTGCAGACCTCCCAGCACGACATAAACATCAGCTGTTCTAGAACCTGAGATGTTGGAGCTAGGACCTTCAGGCTGACGGAAATGGAGAACAGCATCTATTCCAGTTCTCTCATGTTACGGTTGAAGACATTCCAGCCAGGAGAACAGAAGTGACCTCCACAAAGATGCAGCCCAGATCTAGAACCCCAAGGCCATCATTGCTCTTCCCTTTACATTCCCTCCCCATCTTTGCTGTGCCCTGTTTGTGTTCTGATGACTGTAATCAAATCGGAGTGGATGATGTGGTGTGAATGTGTCTGTAGTAGTCACGTTGGGATATAGGACATGTCCATGAATTCCCCTGTAGTAAAAATAAAAGTAATAGTAAGTCTAGCTTGGAATGCAAACGGGCTTGGGCTGTTTACTAGTAGGGGGAGAACAGCCTTGGGAAATGCAGCCAGCTGGATTATGTAAGTGCAGTGAAAATGGCTTCAGCTTTAAAGATTGTTTTTGCTCTGCTTTTTAGCCAGGGGGGCTGCTGTTCCAAGGCCAAATATACTTGCCTCTTCTGGGTTGGGGGGAGTGCCAGCCTGGATTCCAGATCTTAGATCAGAGAGCTTCCAACTTTAATTGAAAAGACCATCTGTCTGTCATCCCTTATATCAATGACCTTTCCTTTCTGTCTTCCTCTTTGTTTCCTCCCTAGGTCTAACTCTTCCCCATCAGAACTTCCACTGGGAGTGGGAGTCACTTGAAGCCATCTTGTTATAGGGCTGACCATGTTCTACCCCTAACTCAAAAATAATCAGTGGAACTATACTCTCTAGACTGAGGCGCAAACTTCTTAGCTCCATAGTCATGGCCCTCCACAGTCTGACTCCACTCTCCCTTTCTAAACTTATTTCATATGGTTCCCCTTTACTCACCCTCCAGGATACACTGAAACTAGACTCCTAACTCTTTCCCGACCTGGCTTGTAGCCCTTCCTACCTCTTGCCTTGCACACATACTTGGACATCTAGAGACTGGCCTTCTCCCTGCCCCAACACTCCCTTTTGACTCAGGGCACTTTTCCTGGCTGTCCTATGTGCCTGGGATTCTCCTCCTTCTCATCTCTGCCTCTTGGTCTCCCTAGCTTCTTTCAAGGCTTTGCTAGAATCCCACCTACTGCTGGAAGTCATTCCAGATTCCCTTTCATGCTAGGAACTTCCTTCTCAGATTATCTCCCATCTGTACTGTGGATATTTGTGGTTGTATACCGTTTCTTCATGTCCCCCATTTCCTCCCATTGGAAAGGAAACTCCTGGAGGATGGGACTGTTTTCACCTTTCTTTGTATCTGTAGTGCTTTGTGTAGTGCCTGACATGTTACATAAATTTGGAAAAAATACTTGTTGCCTGAGTGACTCAAGTCTCCATTCTGTCACCATCTCTGCTTTGCTTGCACTTCTTCCTCACCTTCACTCCAGGGATCATCTCAGGTGCCACCTCCTAGGCAGCGCCCTCCTGTTCTTATTGCTGCCTTCTTTCTGAAATTGCCATTCATTACATAACTGTGATCAGTGACTTGTTTTAGGCAGAATACAGCAAGCTAGGAGGGATTCGGAATACACTGATTGGCAGCCTCAGGATCCATAGGAAGGGCAGGAAGACCTTCACCTGGAGAAGATTTGACTCAGGGGGAGATGACAGTGTTTGAGGGGCTATCACTCCACAGTATGTGGAAACCTGTGTTGTTGGGCTCAGAGGGCCAAGCTGGCAGGCAGAAATAGTGAAGGGTGTGTGTGTGTGTGTGTGTGTGTGTGTGTGTGTGCACTTGTATGTGTGTGTGACACACACCACACACACACACTTCATAGGAGGACATAATAAACATTTATATAGCACCTACAGTGTGCCAGAGACCAACTAGTTTATTTAAAGGAAAACTTTCCTCTTTTGAAAAACTTTCCCTTTTTTGAATATGAAATGGATTTCCCTGATTGGTGATGGGCTCTTCCTCATTAGAAGTCTTTGACAAAGACTGGAGAGTTTCTTTTTAGGGATTCATAGCAGGGATTTTTGTTGAGTTAATAGTTGGTCTCCATGATGGCAGAGGTGCCTTCCAGTTCTGATGTTACTTGGTCAGTCAGTGCAAACACCTGTTAGGTGCCAGGTACTGCACTGAGCCCTGGGGATAGAAACAGAAGCCAAAGATGGTCAGTGCTTAAGAGGCTTCTGATCTATTGAGGCAGATGACAAGCTCTGTGCAGGAGAAATGGGAAGGTTTTCATTTTAATTTAATAAGTGGGAAATAATTGAAGAGTGGAGGTGTAGTAGAAGTAGGAGGGGTTAAGTGGGGACCCGCCTGTTCCTCTGCTAACTAGTGTATGGAATGTGGGGGAATCTGAATCATCATCATCCTCTTGCTGCTGTTGGCAGACTTTTCTGTGGCCCTGTGTGGCTTACAAAAGTGCTTTCCGTATACTTCCTAATTGGATCCTTGATAACCCTGTGCAGTACTGTATAGGAGAGGAGACTGACTGATGGATCTCTCTGTAATAATATACCCGGTAGTCCAAGGCCAAGAATTGAATATAGCTCTTCCTCTTCAAATAAGAACTGGAGGAGATTGCCTTGGAGCTCTCCTTCTACTCCTGAGATTCTTCCATTCCTTTGCTTCAGGTAAGCCCAGGGCCCTTCTGGCTCCAGCACTGTCTTCTCCAGATTCTGGAGTTGAACAGTGGCAAGTGTGTGGAACTTTGCCCAGTTTAGGCCACATGGAGTTGACAGTACTGGGGAATGGTGGGAGGGAAGGGAAGTCAGCATGTTTAACCATTGCTGGAACCTCTTGCCAGACTCATTGATGCCAATCATGGGATGGCAGGGTAAACTGCAGGGTAAGGGAGGGTAGAGAAATATTGTCTATTTCGACGCTGTGGGGCAAAGAGGAAAGACATTTATTTGTGGTGCCCAGAGCTTTGGTCTTAAAGTCAGGAGACCAAGTTGAATTCCCAGCTCTGGTGCAAACTGTTTGTCTGACTCTAGGCAAGTGCTTTGGGCCTCCATTTCCTCCTAGGTAAAATGAGGATAAATAAAGATATTCCCTACCTCAAGGGTGTTGTCCCTGGGGAGCCAGGTGAAGCCGAGGCAAGAGCCTCTGGAGCTTTATAGATCTGGGAAACTGGAGGAGGCAGAGGAAGGGCCAGAGCACCAGCCTTGGAGTCAGCTAGGCCTGCGCGTATATTCAGCCTCAGGGCAGATTGTGGAGGGATATTTTGAGTTACTTAGTTACTTAAAATGTTTGCCTCAAAGAGTTAGTGCAAAGCTCAGATGAGTAATAGATGTAAATTGCTTTGTAGAAACTGGAGGTTTGTGCCAGGGATTCCTGCATGGGGCGGGAGATTGGATCAGATGCCTTCTGAGTTGTCTTTCAGCATTCTAAGTTCCATCCCATCTACCCCACCTTTGGCTTGTTGCAGACTGCCTTCTATGCAGGGCATCCTCAGAGTCTAGAAGGAGGACCTGGACCTATCCATAGCACCAGCACACGGCAGATAGTAAAACCTGGCATCTGGAGCTCCCGAGATCAGCTAATGCCCTGTGGTTATGCTGAGGGAAGGGAGGATGTCCCTGAGACCAGCAGACCATCTAGCAGTTTCCCAGAAAGATTCTCGCTTCTAATAAAGCAGAGGCTAAGTGTGGATTGATGGGGAGGTGAGAAAACCCGCACAGTGAGTGGGCAGATAGTTGGGGCCTGATCTCCTCCTCTGACTGTGGAATCTGGGGCTTGTTCTCGCTCTCCCCCTCCCTCAGCACCAGTCCTCTCTTTATATACTTTGTAGCAGAAGAGGACAAGCAGGATAAGGAGGGGGTATAGAAAGGAAGGGAAGTATCTGGGCTGTATAACCTAGTAAAGGGAAGAAGGGAGGGATACTTTTCAAGGGTTTGAAGGGCTGTCATGTTTAAGGGGGAACAGATTTGTTCAGGATGGCTCTGGAAGGCAGTAGTTGGAGAAATGTGGGGAAATTGCAGGGAGGCTGATTTCAGCTCAGTGGAGAAGAAAATGAGCTCCTAGTCTCTGGATGTATTGAGCAGAGGTGACATGTTCACTTGCTTTGTTGTTGAAAAGTGTGGTTGCATCTTAGGACAAGACCTAGAAGCTCTTTTTTCCCTTGTATCATCACAGTCCTTTGTGTGAGCTGGACATCATGGCCGTTAAAGATGGCATCCTTTGTCAAACCCCTATGATCAGATGTGAACTTCTCTGTTAATCTTTTAAAGCCCTTCACAGCCTAATCCCAACCGCCTGCCTTTCCATTAGAAATTACTTCTGGCTCACACAGCTCTTTACTCTACCCCAATTAACCTTCTGTTCATTTGTCAGTCACAGTGCCCTCATCTCCTGTCTCCACGCCATTATCTTACCTATCTCCCCAGGTCTGGGGTGCACTTCCTCATAGATTCCTGATTCTTTCCCTATTGATCCTAAGGTAATAGAAGCAGCCTTTTGCTGGGCTTGTCTTTGGAAACCGCTGCAGCTTGGTAGAATTTGGTAGAACTTGGCAGATCTTAGCTTCCCCTTGATTGACCTTCCGGGAACCAGAATCACTTCCGTACCACAGTGAGACATCAGAAAAGAACATCAAGGCAGTCCTCTTTTTTTTTCCTACCTTGAGAAAAAGAAATAAGTTGGTGTTTTTTATATGTTTTGCTGAATAGGAGGTCACATTGGATCTCATGGAGGAAACTGCGTGTGGTGGTTGTAGTTATTCCAAGTGGCCTTCCTGATGCAAAACCCTGTCCACATAGGGTCTGTTCTTCCAATGATGTCTGTTTGAGAGGGGGAAGTGCAAACATACTTTTCAATTTAATGTAATCAAAATTATCCATTTTGCACTTCATAATGTTCTCTATTTACTCAAAATTTTCTCTATTCTCCATAAATCCGATAAATACACTATTCCTTGCTCCCCTAATTTATTTATAATTATCAGTCTTTATACCTAGATCAGGTATCCATTTGGACTTTATTCTTGTGTATGGTGTTAGGCATTGGTCTGTGCCTAGTTTCTGCCTCACTGTTGTTCAGTTTTCCCAGCAATTTTTGTCAAACAGTGAGTTCTTATTCCAGAAGCTGGGGTCCATGGGTTTATCAAACAGTAAATTGCTATATTCATTGATTACTGTGTCTTGAGTACCCAAAGGTGAATAATTCTTTACTGAAAAGGAGGAGGATTGATAGACTTAATTAGAGCATAGTAGAAAGGTAGAAAACTTGGTGAAATTTTTGGCATAAGGAGCCTTCAGAAGGTGAGTTGGTAACCTAATACTTTTACTCAACTTCAAAAAGCAAGAATATTAGCAGAATAGTGACTTGTCCCAAGACTATTTCTATCTGAAATAGAAAAAAGAATGAGAAAAAGATTAAAATTTTTTTTAAAAATTAAAGATGAAAAAACTTTAAAGATTTTTGAAATTAAAAAAATTAAAACATTTTTAATATTTAAAAAAGTAAAGATTTTTCTCATCCCGTTAAAAAGAACGATAAAAATGTTAATAATAATGATAAAAAATAAATTCCCACTTCCACAGCACTTTAAGGTTTGCAAAAGCGCTTCCCTCCAGATACCTCTGCGGAATTAGGTCATGGATGTGTGCTCTCTGTTTTTTAATAGAGTTGGAAATAGATTCAGAGCGGTGAAGTACTTTGTCCACAGCTACCCAATAACAGATAGCAACAGCTAACTTCCAACTTTGCAAAACTTCTTTTTTTTTAACTTACTCTCACAATTGTTCTTCACAACTAGTAAATTGGGGTCCTGGAGTTTGAGCCCAGGGCGTCTGACTCCTGAGTCTAGTAATCATTTCAGTGATGCCCTACTGTGGATATTCAGCTGTCCTTCTCAAAGGTCTGGGTTACACACTCACCCCAGGGGGTGTCGCACATGCCAGCATCTTTCTTGCGTCATAGAATCCAGGAGTTAGACGAGACCTTAGGTTAGAGAGTTATCAGAACTAGACCCTTTACTATTGCATCTCCAGTAATCATCATCCCAACTGCATTCAGAGGTTCTTGGTGATAGAGAAACTGTTGAGATGACTTGATCTATATTTAGGAACCCCAATTATTAGGAAGTTTTCCCTTATTTTTAGCTGAAATCTTCTCCCTATAACTTTCTTTTAAAAAAAAAATTTTCTTTTGACCTTAGTCATCAACAGAAGCAAGCATTTTAGGATGCAGAAAAGAATAGTAAAGGGTATGGTTCTAAAATTTTGAATTTCTCATATGCTTTTTTAAAGTGTATTAAATTTAACAAAGCAGTAACAAAATCATCCCATTTGTGTTACTTTATGAATTTCTTTTTGTTTTCTTCAGTGTATTTTAAAATGTCTTATTAACATTTTTCTCTTGTTTTTTTAAAAATGTTTTGCCTCTCTCTCTCTCTCTCCAAACTAATTCTACTGTCCCCAAATAATGCTCCCTTTTAACAAGTGAGTATAGTCAGGCCAAAAAAAAGGTAACATAATACTCATATCTGCAAATTAACACTTCATTCTGTACCTGCAGTTCCTCACTTCTGCCAAGGGAGAAATGTCATGCTTCATTATGAGTCTTTTAAATTCCTGACTGGTCACTGCTTTGGTCTGAGCTATTGAGGTTTCCCATAATGTTATCCTTTGCATGTTAACATCGTCATGTCCATTGTGGTTCTCATTGTGACCATTTTACTCTGTCTCCATTCACAGAGCTCTTTTCAGATTTCTTGGAATCTGCCATGGTCATTTCTTATAGCACAGTCAGTCAGTAAACATTTATTAAGCACTTCCCCTTACCTTCTAGGGTAGACAGCCTTTGGCAGCAGGGCACAGAGGAAAAAACCCATTTAGGAGGTGGTACTAGCATTTACCAGCTGTGTGACCTGGAGCAAGTCACTTAACATCTAGGATTTTACTTCAGTTAGCTCATTCATAAAATGAATAAATAAAATAATACTTAGACTGTAATACTTGAGCACATTCTTTTACTGCAGGTTGTTCAACTGTTCTTATCCATAGACCCCCTACTTTGTTTCCATTTTTTCTTTGCTATAAACAGTCTTTCTCCAGGTTGTTTTTGTACTTACTGATCTTTTACCTCCTTGGGGTATCTACCTAATGGGGCTTGCTCTGGATCACCTGGATCACAGGGTATTGATGTTTTAATGGCTTGGGGGTGTGATTTGAAATTGCTCCCCTAAATGGTTAGGCCTTCTCACGTGTCAACTGTGCGTGAGTCACCTATGGAATGTAGCTTTTGGATATCAAGCACTGATGTCCTACTTGTGTCTTTGTGACTCTGGCTCCTAGTGTCGTACCTGGCACACACTAGGCACTTAATACTTACTGATTGATTGATTGGTTCTACTTCTTTCCTTTGGCAGTAAAGTCACACAGGAGATAGAACACCAGCCTTGCAGTCAGAACATCATGAGTTCAAATCTCATCTCTTACTGGCTTGCTAGCTGTGTGACCCTAAGCAGGTCACTTAATCTTTGCTTCCATTTCTCATCTGTAAAATAAGGACAATAACACCTGTGAGGGTCAAGTAATATAATAATGGTACTGTGCTGGGCAAAGAGTAAGCATTATAGAAATGTTAATTACCACTACTGGTAGTATTGCTGCTACTCTGGAGCCAGCAGGAACAAAGTTAACACTTGTTACCCATGAAAACCTTTCAGATCCTCAGAAGATCCTCATCAGCTCTCTCTTACAGCTAACCATCCTGAGTTCCTTCACTGTGCTGATTTTCCTCCCCAAAATGTAGAAGGAGGGCATTCCTTTCATGCCAGTGAGAAACTTCCTATGGTTAACTTTTAACTTAACCATTAGCTTCCTGAGCCCGGAGTCCATAAGAAGATAAGGAGTTGGTTGGAAGAGGCAAGATTTCAGCTGGTTTTAAGGAAAGACTTCCCAGTCTTGAGGATGATTACTAAACACAGGAAAGCCTTCTCAGAATTGAGTCCTGTTCTGCCTCTAACTCGGTTTAAGTCACTTCCCTTCCCTGGGCCTTTGTGAGGGGAATTAGATTTCCTGACTTCTGATACCCTCTCGTCTTTAGATATTTTTGTTCTGTGACTATGGAGTTTGATTCCTTTGAATTGTTTTAAAAAAATAAGGTTGATTTCTGATTGCCTGGGTTCAATTTTAGCTTCAGAACTTGTGGGCATTGGTACTTAGTGTTTCTTAGACTTTGGTGGGGATAAGAGACCTCTGTAGACCATCTAATAAAAACATGAAATGCCATTTCCATGGGGCTTCCATGTTTACAAAGTGCTTTCCTCACAACCGTCCTTTGAGGTAGAAAGTCTAAGTATTATTTTATTTATTCATCTTGTGAATGAGCTAACTGAAGTAAAATCCTAGATGTTAAGTGACTTGCTCCAGGTAACACAGCTGGTAAATGCTAGTGCCACCTCCTAAATGGGTTCTTTCCTCTGTGCCCTGCTGCCAAAGGCTGTCTACCCTAGAGCATATTCCCAAACACCAGCCTCAAATAACTAGGAAGATTATTTCCATTTCAGATAAGAAATCGATGAAGGGCTTCCTAGTCATGCTTTTAAGTCATTTATTCATCTGGGAAGCAGTACTCTGGACCTTATCATAGACATTGATGCTATCAGCCCGGGGATCCTGAGCCTTCCTCGAGGCCCTCGGGCAAAAATTGGCTGGATCCTTGTCAGCTTTCTTGTAGAGGAGGTCTTTTTCATACATGGATTGAATTAGATGGTCTCTGAGGTCCCTCCCAACTCCAAAATTGTGTGATTTTGTCAGGAAAAGGATCCTGAGAACTGGGAGCGGAGCAACCCTGGGCTTTGTGGTCCAAGAAGTCTTTCTTAGCTGTCCCAGAAGACCTGGGGAGGAGGATGACTCCCTCCCATCCCCCAGGCAGAAGCCACTGTGACAGCTGGCCTCCTTGAGTTCTCGGATGGCCAGCCCTCCTGACGGGAAGACAGACGTCTCTCTTGGCAGCCTGCCAGATGAAGAAAAAAAAATCAACTTTTTTTTTCCCCCTTTGCTACCCCTTTATTGGCTACAGCAGGAGCAGCAGCTGCAGCAGAGTTGCAGGACATGCCCTGGCCTGGCACTGAGCTTGAACCTAAAGGGTTTTGTACTTTCTGACTTGTTTCTTATCTTGAGAGCTTTATGAAGTGATGGGAATGGAGAGGAGGCTAACCCACAGCCTGCTTGCAGCTTTCTCAGCTTGGATCAAGGTAATGTGGTTACCTCCCTGAGCCCCAGTTCTGGCCATGCCATTCTTGCTCACAAGAAGACCAAAGGAAAACTGAGGACAGCCCATATCGGACCATTCCCATAAAAACTGCACCACGTTCAGTGGGGCTGTGTTTAATGGGAAGGATAGCTTTTGATACCGGGAAAGGAAGTTTGGCAAAGTTTCCTGGATGGCACTTTAGGGGTCTTTTGTTAGGTGGTCTTTATTCCACCAGCTCTAACTGTCCTGGCCAGTCCCAGTGGGCGCACAGACTTCCTGACTTGAGAATTCTGAAAGACATCTACCTTCAGTTTGAGTCCAAATGAGGGTTTTTCCTAATTGCTTCTTTGGCTTCATGCTTAGCATTTGCCATCATGTGTGCATCCGTTACAGAGGTGATCAGAGGGAGTGGAAAGTGTACTAGACTTAGAGGCAGAAGCCCCGAAGGGTTCAAACCTGCCAGCTTCAGCCTTGGCTGGACATCTGGCCATGGGCAAGGGATGGAGGGCCTGGCAGTAGGCCAGTGCTACCTGCAAAGGGGCACTTTGGGTCAGCTTCTACAGCATGTGGTCATGCCTCTAAGTCCTTAATTCCACGAAGGGGGAAAGAAAGAAGCATTTGACTATCCAGGAACAGTGTGGTATGTGGAAAGAGTACTGACTCTGGACTCTTTGGTGCCAGGTTCAGATCCATCTTCTGGTACTTTTTACCCTCGTAACTTTAGACGAAGCACTTCACTTCTCCGGATCTCAATTTCCTCATCTATAAAATGAGGACTTTGAACTAAAAGGCCTTTGGGGTTCCTTCTGGGTCTGGATGTACGGTCTCTGTACTTATTTTCGTCATTCATAAAACAAGGGTAAAAATACTCCTCCTGCCCCATGGGATTACTGTGGGCAGTGGAATGCACGGTAGAAAAGAAGTTTCTTGAGGACAGGAACTTGCTTTGTTTCTGTGTCCCTGATGCTTTGCACACAGTTAGGTACATAATAAATATTTTTAATTGAGGGCATCGCTTTGTAATTATAAAGAAGGGTTTCTGCTTAGTCCGATGTACCTTGTTTTCTTTGCCCAAAGCCAACTTTCCTGTAGTTTGACATGGCTTTTTGCCCGGAGCTTTTTGAGCCTATCAAAAGGAGTACATTTTCAGATCAGTACGGGGAAGTGAGAAAGGAACAAGCAATTGTCAAGTACCTACTATGTGCCAGGCACTTGGCAAGGATTATCTCATTTGATCCTCACAGCATTCCTGGGAGGAAGGCATTGCTGTTGTTCCCATTTTACACAGGAGAAAGCTGAGGCCAGCAGATGAATAATTTGCCCAAGGGTCACACAGCTATAAGAGTCTGACGCTGGATTTAAACTCAGGTCTTCCTGACTCCAGTCCCAGTGCTCTTTTCACTGGGCCACCAATCTGCCTAGGGAAGAACTTAGTAACAATTTGAGTCGTGCAAAAATGGAAGTATTGATTTTATAGTCAGTAAACTGCTTGTTTATGGAAGTACTCGTACCAAGGCTGGATTTCCCCTTGCTGGGGATGTGATAAAGGGTGTTCCTGCTTCAGATAGGGATTATTCCAACTGTTTTCAGAGATCTCTTCTCATCTTGATACTCCAGAATTCCAAGGACCTTCCTTCACTTTGACGCTTCCTTGGATAATATAGATACGGGTGAGGCCCTTCATTGGCCCAACCCCAGGAAAGTAGAGTGACTCACCTCTGAGAACTATTGTATTATTAGGGCAAGACTGGTACACTGGTACTAGTCCAACCCACTCATTTTACACATGAGTGAAAGGCCTGAATTTGAATTACCCAGCTTTGCTACTTCAGTCAGTCAGCAAGCATTCAGTAAGTGCCAACTATCTACCAGTGCTGTGCTAAGTGCTGGGGATACAAAGAAAGGCAAACAACAGTCCCTGCTCTCTGGGAGAGCATAATTTAATGGGAAAGACAACTTCCAAGTAACTATGTACAGGATACATTGAAGATCACCCCAAGGGGAAGGCACAAAAATTAAGGGGAACTGAGATGCTTCTTGCTGAAGGTGGACCTTTAGCTAAGATCTGAAGGGAATTACTATCAACTTTTTTCTTTGATGGCTTTGGACAAGTCATTTCATCTCCTTGGGTCTCGGTTTCCATCTCTGTAAAATAACAGAGTAAGACCAGCTAGGTGGTGCAGTGGATAGAGCACTAGGCCTGGAGTCAGGGAGACTTGAGTTCAAATCCAGCGTTGGACACTTACTAGCTATGTGACCCTGGGGAAGTTACTTAATCTGTTTGTTTGCTTCAGTTTCCACATCTGTAAAATAAGCTAGAGAAGGAAATAGTCAATCTCTCCAGTACTTTTCCAAGAAAACTCCCAGAAGGGGTCATGAAGAGTCAGAGATGACTGAGAAATAACTAAACAACAAGACCAGATAATCCTTTTCATTTCAAAGACCTTAGACTTAGAGAATTCACATTGGGACCTGGGGATGTATGGCCAGTCTCCTGCTGCCCACAGCTCTCTTTGCTCCCCACAGTAGATATATGCCCCTTTTGTCACTGAGTCAAACAGAAGCAAAATGCCCCAGGTGAAGCTTGACCTAGACTTTTGTTATCCCATTTATCTAGAACAGGTGGAGAACCTATGACCTCGAGGCCCTCAAAGTGCAGCCTTTGAATCCAAACTTCACAGAACAAACCCCCTTAATAAAAGAATTTGTTCTGTAAAACTTGGACTCAGTCAAAAGACTGCACCCAAGGACCTAGAAGGTCACATGTGACCTTGAGGTGCAAGTTCCCCACCCCAGTCCAGAAAGTGACTCCTCAACAGCAGCCCATGTGCTTCCTGCCATTCCTAAGAGATTAGACAGGTGACCTGATTGGAAGGAAGGATTTAAAAAGATCAGTGAGACTTTGAGAGGCTCTCTAGGTGGTCATACTTGTTCCTGCATCTGTGGCTTGTTGAGAAAAGGGATGGTACTGAGAGAATGGGGGTGGTACTTGTGGGATGCAGGAGCTGGGGTTTGTAGGCAGCAAGCCAGAGTGGCCTTAGAGGACGTATCTAGTCTATACACCTAAAAAAACTGAGGCCATGAGAGGAAGCTTGGGGGAGGTGGGGGTAGTGTGTGTATCATGACAGAAACTTTGGACTTGGCAGTGTAGATCAGGAGGGCCTCCTCTGACACTCTGAATCACCTTTGAGAAGATACTTTCCTCATCAAAAAACAACTGTCTCTAAGATACCTTTCTAGTATTAGAATTCTCTGATCTCATGTGACTAGCCCAAGGTCACACAAGTTTGTGGTATCTGTTAGGATTGGATCCTGAGATTTCTGAATCATTTCCTCCTAAAATACTTGTTTTAATATTTGTCTTCTGTGAGTCTCATTTTGGAAAAGATAGTGCTGTCTCCCTCTGACACGCACACGCGCATGCACGCACACATACAGCAGGGGGCTTTGCCTACCTCAGACAGAAAACTGAAGGGCTGCTGTCTCCTCTAACATGCTCATACACACACGCACACACACGTACACACACACACACAGCAGGGGGCCTTGCCTACCTCACACAGAAAACTGAACGGCTGTCACTGCAGCAGGAACCAGGTAGCTAGAGGCTTCATTTCTGACCCACGTGAAATCAAGCCCATTGAAGAGGTCATCTTTGTTTACAGTGTCTCAGCAGCTCAGTTACACCACATACAGTAATTCTCATCACACTGCCAGTAATTTCACTGACTTACCAAGCAGACATCATTTCCTGAAAGTCAGCCCTGGTCTTAGAGGAAGTAAGCTCTGAGGCTTCATGACTAAACAGCCTATGCAAATCTCCTGTGCATGCGGGAGAGGCACTCTGTCCCCTCCCAACCAGGGCTGCCACCTCAGGCTCTGTGCTATCCTTGCCAGTTTTCTCTTTGGTGGTTGCCTGGGCCCTTGGCATCTGAAGGCTGCTGCTGATGCTGCCGCTGCTGTCATGAATGTATCTTTCCCCTGCTTGGCTGTGAAGGGGATGCCTGTCCTGTGGGCTATTCTGAGCCCAGTGTCCTTGTAGCATGGCCCAGATGCAGTTTTGGCTGCAGTTCTCAGCTCTTAACCAGGTAATCCTGTGCATGCTTCTGTCTCTGTGCCTGTCCCTTGGTGAACTTGGATAATAGAGCCCAGATCAGAGTTCAGTTTCTGAGACTAGACTATTGACCAGCAAGGCATTTTGGTGAAGCTTGGCAGGGGAGGCTGCTTACGAAGGTATAATAAATACTTCACTTAAGTTTTATAGTGGCTCCTAGGGAACCCTGTCTGCTAGTCTTAGGTACTTTTGGAAAAGGTAGATTTGGATATAAGATGACATGGAGGCTGAAAATCTGTATTCTGCTTCTGGCTCTTGCTTTACAACTCTGTATGAATCGCTTTTCATTTCAGCGCCTCAGTTTCTACATCTGTTTGCTAAAATTAGTTAATGGAAGTGGTGGTTTCTAAGGTTCTATGTTCTGTGTTCCAAGGTCCCCTCTAGTTCTGACTTCCTGTTCTTTGAGTCTGCCCTGCTTTTTCCATCCTCTTCACTCCCCACCCCAGCTTTTAAGCCCCTTTGATTAATGGCATTACCCTTAAAACATTTTTTCAGAAAGAGTTGTCTGGGGTTTACAGGTGCTTGAGGAGACATATGGACCTTGAAGAACTGAGAACTTTTATTGGACTGAATGTGTTTGGACTTGTAAGGATGTTGCCTGATGTAGTTGAAAGAGAACCGAGGAATCAAGATACCTGGGTTCTCATTGTACCATGCCACTCCATTTCTTCAATCCAGTGGACTAGTTATGTGACCTAAGATAAATTGCTTTCATTCTAGAGATCTGGTTTTCTCATCTGTGCCTAGTAAGGAAGAGAATCCTGTGTACACAGAATCATAGCTACAAAACTGAAAGGGACCATAGAGGCCATCTCATCCAACCCCTTCATTTTACAGATGAAGAGCAGGAGGTCCAGAGCGATTGACTTGCCTGCAGACATAAAGGGAACTCAGATCCTTTGCCCCTGGAGCTAGCGTGCACTTTCTACCAGACCATGATGCCTCTTGCCTATGGTACAGAACTTTTGTGAGAATCAAATTGGGTTTTTTGAAAGCACTTTGTAAACAATGAAGAACTTCCTATAATACTTCAGCATCCTCAGTTTCATTGGCATACCCATCACTTCTACCAACTTCAGTTGCAGCTCTTCTATGACTTAGTAGGTCTTTGAGAGTTGTTGTACTGACACCATTCTCCTTGCAGCCTTCCTGGTGATGAGCCTTTTTTTTATTTAATGTGGCTAGATCTCATCTGCTAGACCATCTAGCTGGACCCATGATCTCTCTGAGCATTACCTTGTAGAACTGTAGGATCATCTCCAACCCAAGGGAAAGAAGCACAAGGGAGCTTGAGTAAAGTGCTACAGGGTGGGGATTGAATTAGGCTCTTTGGCAAATTCTGGTCTGCTGAAGTCCTGGCAGAGGGTGTTTAAACTTTGATATTTGTGGATCATTTGAAAGAAGTGAGGATGTTTAGCGTAGATAAGAAAAGGCCACCACAGTTGCTGTCTTTAAATCAGGGAAGAAGGATCATCTTTGTTCTACTTGGTTCCAGAATTAGGCACTTGGGGCTGAGGGTTCTCAGAGGGAGGAGGTTATAAAGGAAAATGCCTTATTCAGAGCTGTCAAGAAATGGAGTAGTAGCTGCCCTTGGTAGGCAGTGAAGTTCTCATCATTAGAGATCTTCCAACAGACCCTTGTGTCAGATCAAGTCAACAGGTCTTAATTGTGTGCCAAGGTACTGTGTTAAGCTCTGGGGATACAAAAAAAAGGTTTGTTGGATATATCATGAGGGAGATTCCTTCTAAGAGCTGGACTCAGTTGGCTTACGATTCAGGCCCTGATATTCTGATTCTGAAAGATTTGAAAGCCATTTATCAAGCAAAAGGTACTATAAGAGTATACATGTAAGGGGCCAGAGTTTTGAAATTAGCATTTGATTCACAGACCTAGGAAGCCCTTGTTGCTGAACCTCAGAGAGATAGGAATTTGCTGCAATCTCCTGTCTTAGATTTCCAGCTACTAACCTGTTAGATTGTATTAGACAGGAGACCAATTGTATTAGACAGGAGACCTCCTTCTTTGTCCTCCAAGTCTAGGCTCATAGTAGGCCTCAGGACATTCTTATTGGCTCATTGATTGATTTAACCATCTCAATTCTCATTCTGGGTTAGAAATCTCAACTCCTTTAAAACCTCCCCTATCTTTCCAAAGAATGTTTCTGGGTGCAAACTTTCCAAATTTAGTGTTTCTTTATTTTCACATGCTATTTTTGAATAACATATTGCTTAGTTTGAAGAAACCAAAATAGTTTCAACATCTGCAGTTTGGAAGAAAATGATCTTGAAATCAGATCTCTGTGCCAGAAACACACAAAATTTCACCTTTTTTTCCCTATGTTTTGTTTCTTCCAAAGGGAATAATCATCATTGTCATCCATATTTCTGGAGCACTTTAATAAGTTATTTCTCTCTCAGTGTCCTGGGGTAGGGAGGTTTGTTATCCTTATTTTATTGAAACTGAGGCTCAGGTAGGTTGTAGCATCATTGGTTTTAGATATTGAAGGCACCTTGAAGTGGTCATATAATCTAGCCCTGTCCTTTCATAGATGAAGAACTGAGACCCAGAGAAGTAAACTGAATTGTCCAAAGTCACATTGCAGGTAATAAGGAGCAGTATTAGGCTCTAAATCCAAAGCTTGTTGCCTTACATTATGTTGTCTCTCTTTGTGGCCCAGGGTGTCAGACCCTAGCCTTGGGCCTCATTCATCAAACTCCAAGTGCCAAGGCACTTTCTACTGTACTACCATGGTTTTATAGACAAAGGCATTCTTTCCTCCTTGGGAATGTTTCTTAGTAGGCCCATGTTCGTTGTTGGTTAATTTTTAGTATCTCTGTTAGAGTGTGGCGTTACCAAATCTTAGCACTAGAGGAGACTTGTAGTACCTAATAGAGGCCTGAACTTGAAACCAAGAGCCCTGGGATGTAGGCCTCGGCCCACCACTTACTTCACACTGCGAGTCTGGTGAGCATGTGCAAGAGGAGAGTATGAAAGATTATACTGCCTGCACCCCAAGGGCATTGTAAGGATCAAATGAGATGAAGTCCTTCTACCCAAAGAGTACTCTGTTATTGAGAGGCAGCCTGGGGTAGTGAAGAGGATAGGATCATTGCAGGAGAAGCAGAGGGAACCTCAAAGATCATCTAGTTTGAGGACCTTATTTTTACAGATGAGAAATCTGAGGTTCAGAGGACTGAAGTCACTTGCCCAGGTTCTCACAACTGGTAAAAGTCAGAGGCTCATTTGAACCAAACTCCTCTGACTTTAGAATCAATGCTCTTTCTATCAGCACGCTTCCTCTTATCGGAGAGCTGGGTTATAATCTTGACTTGGGCATTTACTGGTGTCAGACTGTCTAATATTGGACAAGGCCCGTGACCTCTGACTTCACCTGCTATTTAAGGACAGTACAACTTGATCTAACTTGTAGAACACTTAGCACAATGCCTGTCACATTGTAGACACATAATAAATATTGACTGCCTGACATGCTGCCCTTACAAAGTGGGTTTGAACAAAGTGCTTTGTAAGCCTTAAAGAACTATAGTGGTAGAAGCCATTGTATGAGTGAGTGAGGAAGCTTCAAGTACTAATAATGTAATGTATTTCTGAAGTTTAAAAAATCCTCAGCGTATAACACTTTTAGTGAATAAGTAGACTTTCTGAGTTGATGGTGGATGATGGGCACCGTGGTGGGAGTGACAGAGATGAAATTAGAACATTCTTGACCTTCCTGAATTGAATCTTGTTTCTGGTAGTGTAGACATCATCGACTCTGTGAGTCTTCTGAGATACAATCGATTGCATTTGTCTGTGCCAAGGGTTTAGTAATAATCGTTACTCAGATGGCACTGAGTAAACTGGAGCTTAGTAAGCTGTTTGTCAGTGACATGTTGGGACCTGAGCTTAACAGGTTTGTTTTGCTAAGTAGATGGTAAGTTGGTAAGTTTATTTAAGATATACCATGTTTATGGCTAATATGGAAATATGTTTTGTGTGTGATATCACATATAATTGATATCATATCGCCTTGCCATCTCAGTGGGTGTGGTGGAACTGAAGGGAAGGAGAGAATTTGTAACTCAAAATTTTTCAAAAGGTGGCTAAAAATAAATAAATAATGGGGGGCATATCTAAGGATTATTAGTTTAATGAGAAGAGAATGGAAGCTCATTAAAGACAGAGGCTTTCTTTTTTTTTTCTTTTTATCCTTCTTGACAGGTACATGTAATATTTTTATACAGTATGATATCTCTATAGCACAACAGCATCCAGGAGGAATTTTAAAAAGTCAAGTCCCTTTAAAAGTCACTAGAATGCCATAAAATCTCTGGAAGCTAATCTAACAAAGTAATTTCAAAACCTCTATTGATACAGTGACAAAAGCTCTTTGCAGATATTAACAATGTAAGGGTATTCCTTGCTTATGGCTGTGCTGCATCAGCATACTACAAATGACAATACTACCTAAATTAAGCTGAAGATTTAGTGATATAACAGTCCAACTAGCAAGGAAGTATTTTTATAGAACAAGACAAAATAATAAAATTTATTTGGAAGAACAAAAACTCTAGTGTCTCAAGGGAAATTACAAAAATATTTAGGAATAAAGGAGGAAGAGCACTTTCTGGTCTCACATTATACCATAAAGTAGTAACTAGAACTTGTAGGATTGTCTATATCAAGTTTGGAAAATAGAACAGAAAAGGAGACCAACAGAGTAGACCAGATATGGAGTAATCAGCAACAATTGAAGGCTCCCTAGTGTTCACTAAACCCACGAACAATAATTGCTTTGTGGATGGATTCCCTATTTGTACAGAACTTATAGGAAAACTGGACAGCAGTTTGACAAGTTTTTGCTAAAATTTAGTCCAACATCTTATGCCCTACACGAAATAGTGAGCTTAGAATGGATATGTTAGCTGAATATTCAAACTCATGCCATAATAAATGCTTGTTGAAATTGAAACCGAAGATAAAGCTTGGCCCAACAAAGATCTGAAAAGGCATCTCTGTTCCTCTTGGGGAGGGACTATTGGCTGTGGAATGCTGACTGTAAATAATGTCAGACTTTTTCTGTGTGTTAGTTTTACAAAATTCTTCTCCAGCCCCCCCTTTTAAATTTTTTGTTTTAAAGAATGATTCACTGGCCATGGGGTGGAGAGGGATACATTTGGAAGTATAGGTTACATAATGATAACAACATTTTATTTTTAAAAGCTTTGTTGAGTTGGGTTTGAATTTGAATAGTACTTTTAAGATTTATATAGTGATTTGCATAATTCTGTGACTATGTCCTAGAGTCATCCATTACTGAAGCTAGAAATCACCCTAGAACATACTTTGATGGACTCCCGATTTTCTCGTGTGGCAGTGCCTCCACTTAGAACATACTGGCATGGGTCTTAGAACCTAGAATGGCAGAGTTGAAATGTACTGTCTGAACCAGTCCACCATGTTTTCCTCAGATGCCTGTGGGGTATCTTGCACCAGACCAATCCCCAAATGGACATAAACATCTTTCCTAAATCCCCTTTGCATTGGAAGATTGGCCTATATGGGGCCAAGGAAGAAATTCATGTTGCCTGAGCTCATGGTCCCTCAGAGGAAATGCATCAGATAAGAAACCACATCATATGGATAGACAGTAGGTAATCCCTTCATTACAAAGACATCTAGAATCACAGAATGTCAAAGTAGGCGAGGACTGTAGTCCAACTGCCTCAATAGATGAGGGAACCGAGGACAAAGAAGGGCTACTGACTTCCTCAGAGTCACGCTACTCGTTGGTGCCAGTCCTGCTGCTACTCCCTGATCCTAGGGCTCTTTCCACAAGGCCATTTAGGAAGCCTTATATCCTTAACCCACTTACCTTGGCTTGGCTGTATCTCTAAGAGATCTTACAGTAGGTACTTGATATATGTATTGGTTGAATCAAATCATTCTGAGCCTGGTGCCTCCTCTCCAAATATACCCTCCACTCATCACTATCTTTAGTTGAGGTTTAGGATTTTCCAAATTTGATATGGGCAATCCTAAAGAGAATGCTTTTCTTTGGCCTTTTTTGGCCTAACATTACACTGCCCCTTCATTTTGACATTGTGGGCCAAGGACAGCCCTTGGTACCCTACCTCCCTGATAGGAAGGAATCAGGAGTTGGTGCCAGGTTTTCCCCACAGCTCCTGCCAAAGAGATGTTTCCTAAAGTGCCAGTGTCACCATGGTTCCCCCAGATTCAGATGTAAGCTCCGCCTGCCTCCCACCTTACACCACCACACACGCACCACACTTCTTGCTGTTCCTCACACAGGACAACCGATGTCCTGCCTGTGACTGTGTAATCCCATGTGTGGTATAGACTCCCAGCCCCCACCATTTTCTTTTTCTGAAAGTTCTCCAAAACCTCACCTTTTGCATGAAACATTATGTGATTCTGCTAGTGTTCCCATGCATCTCTCCCTCCCCTAACTCATATCTGTTTTGTATCCAACTGTCTACATGTGCATTCTCTCTTCTTGCAAGATTGTGAAGCAGACAGGTGCTGCAGTGGGCAAAGCTCTGGCTTGGAGTCAGGAAGACCTCATCTTCAGATCTAGCCATAGACACTTACTAGCTCTCTGACTCCGAGCAAGACACTTCACCTTGGTCTGCCTCAGTTTCCTCATTTATAAAATAGAGGTAGTAAAGCACATCCTACAAGGCTGTCATGGGAATTAAATGAGATATTTATAAAGCACTTTGCAAATCTTAAAAGCACTCTTTAAATGCTAGCTGTTATTATAGATGGTAAACTCCCTGAACGCAGGGACTGTTTTGTATTTGTCAATGTATCCCCAGTGTCTAGTACAGTGTCTGGCACATGGTAGTAGGCCCTTAATAAATGTCATTCTTATGTGGGCATACCACTTCCTTTCCTCCCGATCACTTCTCCTCCTCCTTAGTCTTTTCGTGACCTCTCTCAGGCCAGAATGAACAAGGAAAAAGTCACAGAAATCTCTTGAGTTGTTAAGAATAACAACTGGTATGTCCATAGCACTGTGTCTTCCCAAGTGCATCCCTATGAAATGGGGGAGGGTTATGAAAATAATCCTATTTTACAGATGACAAAACTGGAGAGTAACTTGCCCAAGGTTAGTAAAAGTGCCCAAGGTTAGTAAAATGGCAAAGCTAGAATTCTTATGATCATAACTAAGAAACGGACCTTAGATGCTATCTAATCCATCCCCTTCATTTTAAAGCTGAGCAAACCAAGGCCTAAGGATGGGATATAGCTTGCCTGAGATGACCTGGAAGATAAATAGCAGTGTTGGAATTCTACCCCAGGTTCCCCAAGTTCCAAACCAGTATCCTTGGTACTCTGCCACCTTTCTAAATTCATTGCTGTTTCCATCCAGCTCCATTATTTAAAGCAGGGGAAGAAATGATCAGTCTCGGAATAAGTAATAAGTGAGCTGGGAGAAGGTGGGAACATTGGCTTTTAGGCCCATTATTCATTCAGGGTCTGTCCCAGAGGCCCCCTTTGCCTGGTAACTTGACCTTGGTCTCATTTCTTACTATTTTATGAGATTGCACTGAGATTTTAAAATAGAATCAGCCCTGTCACTTGAGACACTTTTAGCCTAACTGGACAGAGCACTCTCTGTGGGGAGTGATTAACCCAACACTAACTGTTGCTACAACATTTGATTGTGTGAGTCTGTCTGGTCTCTTAATTAAGTTGCTCTACTTCCCCCAGACCTAGAATCCAGAAAATCCTAGCATGGTATTGTAGGACCATTAGAGGCCAAGTCAGATCTGTGTTCCAGTCCCAGCATCACTGTGTTACTATACAACTTTGGACAAGTCCCTTCTACTCTATGGGCCTTAGTTCCTACTTCTGTAAAATGAAGGAGAGGTTAGCAATAAATGATCTCTGAGGTAGGTCTCTTCTCCTCTACTAGAATGTTGCAGAGGTGGCCCTACAGTCTCAGAGCCCGTGCAAGCAGAACAAAAGAGCTAGTTAACACTCTGCAAAATTGGACATGTTTAGGTGATAAAACTGTTGATGAACTATGTGTCTGTGTCCATGGACCAGCCATATTCATCTTGGAAATATTGATCATTTATAGATATAATCACATCAACTAACATTTATATGTAAAATCTCACAGAAGGGCTGAAATCCTCGTGTACAATAGAATGCTGGCTTCATCCAAGCAGGGACCAGAGTAGTCTCTGAATCCCCAGCATCCAAAGCACAGGAGCCGTTAGTAAATACTTTTTCATTGATTGTACCATTAGATATAGTACCTGAAAAACATCATCATAGATGCTTGAAGTAATGTAATTTCTAATATTCTTGATTTTTTTATTTCAGTTTTTTGTTTTTATGTCATTTTCATTTCTGAATATACCTCTTCCTCTTCCCCTACCCAACAAGCCAGCCAGAGATTAAAATAAAGGTAGAAAGAGTTCAGCAAAACCAGCCCACAATTAGCAGTATTCCAGTCCTCTTTGCCCTTTTTCATCTCTTTAGCACGGTTGGTCAGGCTTGGTGACCAATAGACTGTGAGTGCCTGAGGGCAGGGACTGTCTTTTACCTCTTTTTGTGTCCTCAGTGCCAATGCCTGGCATGTTGTAGGCATTTAATAATGTGTATTAACTATTGATTGATTATAATTACACAATGGCCATTTTCATGAAGTTGTGGGGGGGCAGAAGATGGAGAGGATGGTGTTCTTTGTTGTTACATATTTGGAGCCATTGTTTATACTGTTTTCCTGGTTCTTCTTTGTTTTGCATCCGTTCCTGCATCACACTTTGTTTAGTCATTTCTCAGTCAGTAGGCCCTTACTTTATTTCGAGTTTTTGGCTTACTCTAATGTTCTTTAATTCTGCCATCCAAAGGAGAGAGTTGAGATAAGAGCCTGGGATCCACCCACACTCTTTGCCAGATATCTTGCTATTGGTCAGAAATGTGGTGCATTCTATGCATTCATTGAACACCATTTCCTAATCATCTGCTCTGTGGGTCTAGGCTCTAAGGGGGATACAACAACTGTTTCCATTTCTATAACACTTTAAAGTTTACAAAGCACTTTCCTCAGTAGTTTTGAGGTTAGTAGCTACAAGTATTGTTACCCCTGTTTTCCAGATGAGAAGACCAACTCAGGGAGGTGAAGTTACTTGCCTATTCTTGCATAACTATGCTTTCTTTGAGCTGATTTTTAATCAAATCAGCCAACTTTTACTAGGCACTTGCTGGGTTCAGACTCTGTCTGAGTCCCTGAGGGCTATTTAAAGTGAGCTAAAATTAGCCTCCACCTCCTTGGAGCTCAGTCTAGTTGCAGAATAAAAAGTAAACCCAGGTTGCTATGGTACTGTGGGTTAGGGAGGTCAAAGTGGATCCCACCTGTCTTCTGACTTCTAGGTTCAACATTATTTTCCCACCATATTCAAATGACTCAGTGATCTTAACAATTCGGGAGTTCCCATCTCCAAGCATGCCAACTGCACGCCATCCATGCCTATACAGCTCTTCTTTATGACATTTTTTTCTCTAAAAGCTGTGCCCATCCTATGAAATCTTAATTCAGTGAGCATACCTATCTTTGTAGATGTTGAAACATTATATAAATGTGAGTTTTTATGATTTATGATTTTTAAAAAATATACTTCATATAAGTATATAACTTGAGTATTTGTGATTGTTGGGAACATAAGCCAAAATTCATACTTAGTTGATCTGACTACAGGTTTATTGAGGACAAAGAAACCAATTCAATGGAAAAGGAGAAGACACAGTTCTATTTTATTGTCCTCTTTCCAATTGTCTTATAGTTAGTTCAATCTAGGGTCGACACTAACCCAACCACCATATTCTTGATAGGTGTTAGTTGCTGTGGAGTTTCATACAAAAGTGGACAAAGTATATTCATGTCTCTTTCAAATCATTGAAGGGTAAGCAGTCTCTTTGTACCTTATTTATAAGTCATAGAAGCTAAACTCAAGGCTTCTTAGAATTCTTTTGTTATCAGGGCTCACAGAAAACTCCCAACTATATCCTTGTGCTGACATATACTTCATTTATAGCTATCTAATAGTCCCTCTTCTGCCCCTGAGGTAAGGGAATTTATCTAATCATCCTGCCTCATTAGGGGAGCTGACATTTGGAATGACTTTGGTTGTATTCTCCCTCTTCCTCAACTCTGAGTGTGCCACTGGAGTTTTCCTGTCCTCCAATTATAATAATAGACCTCTGGGTTTGGATTTCAGTTCTAATATTTACTAGCTATTTGTCCCCGAACCGTCCTTTTCATCTTCTTCAGCCTCAGTTTCCCTATATTTAAATTGGTAAGAATAATCCTTGCACTACCTTCTTTATAACGTTGCTTTGAGGAGAGCTTTTTGTAAATATGCTCTTTTAGACCTGGTGAATAGTTATTAAAATATTGTTCAGTCGTGTCTGACTCTTCATGACCCCATTTGGTGACTCAGTTTCTAAGACTGGCTCTTCTTAAAATCAGTGTTAGTGTTTTAGTTCTTGAGGACCACCTGTCTCCCTTCTCTGGGCCCTGTACCCCAATACCTTCATCCTGTCCCACTGACTCACTGGGACACCCCAATGTGAAGTTAACACTCACTGGCCAGGGCCCCATGCTTTACGTTGAGCCATCTTTTGACGCTAGGTTGGCCCCTCCATTCAGCAAAATTAACCGACTGTAGCTTTATTTCTTCGTAGAATTGATAAAATATGTTTTCCTCCCTTCTGTGTAGAAATGAGGGATTATTACACATAATGTCAGACTTTGTTGATGGTTAGTTTTGCTGAACTTTTTTTTTCTTTTTAATTTTTTTATTAGTGATAGCTGTTTTAGGGGGTTGGGGGAAGAGGGAGATGAGACAAGGAAGTAAATGTACTTTTCTCCTTTTTTAGAAGGGACAGTTCATTGGGTAGATCCCCAAATGTCTAAGATAGAAAATCAAAAAGCTGTGATAAAGCCGTTTACAAAAAAATGCTCATTGTTCACACCATAACTGACTCCCCTTTGTCTGGTCCTCCTTTTGCTTTTTGTGTAACTTACTATTGTGCCCCCTCTTTTGAACTGTAAGCTCCTCTCTGCACTCTAGGGGAGGGAGATTCTGAGCTGAGATTTCATTGAGATGGAAACTCCCTCCACTGATGGAGGTGACGGGTCATTTTAAAATGTATAATCTGAGAGTTGCCTGAGGCACAGAGAGGTAAAGTAATTTACTCAGAATCACACAGTCATATGTCAGAGGCCAAACATGAACCCACATCATCCTGACTCTTCCAGCCCTACTCCTATCCCCGCCATACTGCCTCCTCATAGTAGATATTTAAGGTTTGGTTTAAATTGATCCAAACTGATTTCATCATGGTATAGTGACAGAGACCCTGAATCTGGAGTCAGCAAAATGGGGTTCAGATCCTAGCACTGCTTTTTCCCATTGGTATGGTCTCAGGTCTGTTCCTTCCCCCTTCTCTGGGTCTCAGTTGCCTCCTAGTAAAAGTGAGGCATTGGACTGGAATGTCTCTACATTCTGTCTCAGCTCTTAATTCTATAATCCTATTAGTTGGACCAGTGCTAAGAGGGTTCCAGACTTGGTGGCAGAGACATTGGGAGGTTAGGGAAATCCTTCTGCAGAACCCGTCACATCCCACCATGAAAGTGGCCTCATAGGTCCAGTCTGTAGTCTCTTCTTGAGAAGTTACCTTTAGGTGGAAAGGCCATGTGAGTGACCTCGCTCTACGGGGCCTTTCCCTGCACTCTACAGTTCAGCCAAAGTGGCTTTCTTTTTTTTTTTTTCATACTTAGTTCTGTATTGCACATCTTTCTGCCTTGGCACTTGTTGTTCCCGTGCCTGGAATGCTCTCCCTCCTCATCTCAGCCTCTTAGAATCCTTAGTTTTCTTCAAGATTTGGGTCAAATGTCACTTTCTACAGGAAGTCTTTCCACACACTCCTTATGTGTATTTCATATATGTGCATATTGTTGCGCAACCACCACCACCTCCATTAGAATATAAACTTTGCCATAGGTCTTTGACTTGTCTTTTGGTCCCCATCCCCTTGAAGATTATGAAGGGGTTAGGGATTGACCATTCAGTCCTGTCCTTTTCAAAGCAGCTGGAGCTTTCCAGTTATTGCTTAAGGAAAAACTGCCTAATTCTAAAGATAAATAGACTTCATCTCCCTGGATATTTGCACAGCTGGTATCCAGGGGTCTGGTGTGAACCTAAAAACCTTCCTTTTCCTTGAGTGCCCAAAGCAGACTCCTGGGAAAGGCTGGGCCTTCTCTAGAAGAGTTTGCTGGGAAACTAGGTTTTTACTGTGAGACAGACCAACAGGGAAGCCAAGCTCATTCCTCCCAGAGCTACTCACTGGGTTGGGCAACAGCCTGAGGTCAGACTGACCTCTCTGGAGTATCTAAGTCAGCAATGGCAGAGCTGAACATGTCCTGAAATTGGAGTCTAGAGGCTTAGCTTTGAGGCCTGGCAGTGTAAATGATGTAAGCAGGTGACTTCTCTCTGAGTCTGTTTGTTCATCTGCAAAATGGTTATATTTCTTCTCCCTGATCCATATGGAATAAAGCTTTATGGAAAAGTGAACTGTGCTCTGGCAGAAAGCAAGACTTTTTCATTTTCCTGATGGGGCTGGGGAAGTCTCCTTGTCTCCTGGACCGTGGAGCCAGCGCTGTTGGCTATGGAGGGGATAGTCACTGGTGTAGCCTGTCCCAGTTGGGCTGAAAGCAGGAATTGTGTGAATTTGTTGGGGATGCCACACTTTCCCCTTTTCAGCCAGCGTCAGTGGGTATCCTAGTGCCTAGTCCACCTTAGACAGCTGATGAAGGATTGTCAGACAGCTCCTTGGCTCAAGCCCTTCCTGAGTGCTGATTCAGGATAGCTGCAGCATTTCAGACTGACTGCTTCTGTTCTTCCTTGCTTAGAGTGCTCCCTTTCAGCATCAACACCAACCCACACAGTCCTTCCTCAGAAACCACTGAAATTCCTCTGAGAGCCTTTGTGTCCTTGTGTGTGAAATGGAAATAATCATAAATAAACAAGAAACAATGAACAGCTCCCCCCACAGCTGTCACATAGAATGCTGCAGTAGAAATTCACAGTGTTCTTGTAATTGTCTCTTGCCTCTAAACCAGACTGCCCACAGCTGCCAGAATAATTCTTCTCTCTTTTTATATCTTCATTGAAAACCTACTGTGGCTCCTCACCAAATCAAAATTCAGCCTGGCATTCAAGGCTCACTACCCTCCTTCCCCCATGCCTATTCAGCCTCATATTGAAATGCTAGTCTCATCAGAGTTCCTATATTTACAATGGACCATGGTACTTGTCTTCCCTCTGAATTTTTCTGTCTAGAGCTAAGTGGTGCCATAGTACACAGAGATCTAGACATGGCATTAGATAGACCTGAGTTCAAATCCAGCCTCAGATACTTTCTAGCTGTGTGACCCTGGGCAAGTTACTTGTTTTTGCCTCAGTACCCTCATCTGTAAAAAGGGAATAATCATGGTACCTACTTCCCATGGTGGTTGTGAAGATCAGAGAAGATATTTGTGAAGCACGTTGACAACCTTAAAGCACTATCTCAGTGTTGTACCTTGCTACAGACTAGAACAGGCCTATACTAGAAACTCTTCAAGAGCAGAGGTGGTTCCATTTTTGTCTTTGTGTCCCCAATGCCCCCCTCATATAATATCTGGCACATAATAGGCAAAGATCAAGTAAGAAAAAATTTGGAAAGCACTTTCCAAACCTTAAAAGCACTATTTAAATGTTATCATCATCATAAGTAGTAGAAGGAGCTGTGATCTGAGTTCAGTTCCCAGGCCTGACACTTTACTAGCCGTGTGAACTTACAAGCCACTTAATAATTCTGAATTTCAGTTTGCTCTTCTGAAATGGGGATGTTATTACCCTGCCTTCCTGCCTTCCAGGATTGTTGTGGAGAACATGGTCTGTCAAATATTAACATGTCATAGAAATGGCCTGACCCACTTAATAATTAATGCTTGTTTGGTTATTAAATCTTTCATTTCTTTGCCTCTGCTGTATACTTTCCCTTCCCTCTTCTCCATGAATCTGTTTATCTGTTATTTGGAGGCTCAGCTTCGAACTCCTCTCTCCAGAAGCCTTCCATGCCTAACCTCCCCAGGGTAGGTGATTACCTTCTTTTATCTCCCTCAGCACTGATCAGTCACCTGTGTGACTTCACTACCCAGTGGAGAGACATTGGACCTCATAGGCCAGGTTCCACCTCTGACTTGAGTGATCCTGCACAGGTCTCTTAGCCTCACATTGCCCTAGGCAGCTCTGTAAGCCTAGAAGTTTCTGAGCATAAATCTGCATGGATAGACTAACTGTCATTTATTCATTGAGAGATCACTGTACCCAAAAGAGAGATCTGTTGCTGCCATACCTTCTTTTTATTTGTCTTCTCCCCTTCTCTGTATTCACATTCCTAGAGGGCAGGAACTGGGTGCCCCTCAGTAGTCAGGATGGGCTTTCTGGTGCTTAGTAAATGTTCATTAAATGGGTGATATTAAATATAAGTGCAAATATATGGAATATACATTATCAGATCCTCTTTGATGCCAAGCCATCTTCTTTTTTCAGGATTCCTCATACCTCGATGACACTTCTCTTTTCTCATCACCTGTTGGCTCCCTCTCGGATATTGCAGACTCTACAGATTTCCAGCCTGCTGAAAACCTCAACCAGACTCTCTGGGATGTGAACACTCCATCACAAAACCAAGAAGAGGTCAGTTATTAATGGTGAATAGTGTTTGGAAAACACAGAAGTGAGCACTGAGAGTTAGCAAGGGTTCACTTAAAATAAGACAAGACAGATAAGCCTGATTTTCTTTTTCTGACAATTACTGGACTTATAGATTATAAGAATGAGATAATAGAAGAACTAGCATGACTGAATTTCAGCAAGGCATTTGTCAAAATCATTGACATTGTCATTGTGAACAAAATAGAAAGGTGGGATGAGTGTAAGTACAGTTGGATAGATTTTTAACTCATTGAAAAAACTGCTCTCCACAGCTGTGCAGATGCAGTATAATGACCCTTTTGAAAATTTATTCTTTTTCTAAAATGCTTTTCCCACTTTTCCCCTGCATGGAACATATTTTGGTTATGTCTTTTCTGTAACAAAATGACTTAGAAGTTCATACCTCATGAGAGTTAGCAGAGACCTTTGCAATCATCTGATTCCACTCCTTCATTAGACAGATGAAGAAACTGAGGCTAGAGAAGGGGAAATGATTTGTCCAAGGTCACCCAAGAGCTAGAACTTGATTGTTTCATGCTGTTGTGTGGAGACTTGCTTCACACTTAATCCCCCCTTCTTTTTTCAGATTTTGTGTTCTTCACTTTCTGCACTAGGACTTCTCAAAGGGAATTAAGCTACTTAGTTTGAGAACTCTTATCTCTTTGCAAATACATGTGTGGTTTTTGTCAAATCTACTTAGCTTTTCCTATGGAGCCTAGAAAATATGGAGATTTGAGGTTGGCTCTGGTGAGATTGACTGGCTTTCTTTTTTTCCCTAATTTTTAAACATGTTTATTTAAAGTTTTGAGGTCCAAATTTCATCTCTCCCTCCTTTCTCTCCCCTCCCCACTCCCTGAGATAGTAAACAATCAGATACAGGTTATATATGTGCACTTACGTAAAACACTTCCGTATTAGTCGTGTTGTACAAGAAGACTCAAATAAAAGAAAGAAAAGAAACAAAGTGAAAAATAGCATGCTTTAGTCTGTATTTAGTCAATATCACATCTTTCTCCGGGGATGGATAGTCTTGGATCATTTTATTGCTGAGAATAACTAAGTCGTTCACAGTTCTTCATCAAATAATATTGCTATTACTGGGTACAACATTCTCCTGGTTCTGTTCATTTCACTGTGTATCAGTTCATGTAAGTCTTTTCAGGTTTTTCTGAAATCATCCTCCTTGTCATTTCTTATAGCATAATGATATTCCATTACAATCAGATGCTACACAGCTTATTTTAGCCATTCCCCAATTGAAGGGCATCCCGTTGATTTCCAGTTCTTAGCCATCGCAAAAAGAGCTGCTATAAATATTTTTATATAAATAGATCCTTTCCCCTTTTTTTGGATGTCTTTAGGATATAGATCTGCCATTGATACCTACCATTGATGTTGCTGGATCAAAGGGTATTGCAGTTTTGTAGCCCTTTGGGCATAATTCCAAATTACTGTGCAGAATAGGTGGATCAGTTCACGACTCCACCCGCAGTTTTCCAACATCCAAGATTTTTCATTTTTGTCATATTATTCACTGACTTTCTTAAGTGTGGCCAGAGAGGAGCAGTGCCCACCCCTAAGAAGAAGCCATGATATGTTAGGGAAAGCCTTCAAGTTGGAGGAGACCTGAGTTCAAGCTCTATACTTGTGACATGCTCACTTTATAGTTTGGAGTCAGAAGACCCGGGTCTAAGTTCTGACCTGACAGAATTTGTATGACCATAGGCAAGTTCCTTATCCTTTCTAAGTCTGTTTCCATATCTGTAAAATGGGTATAATAATACATTGTGTGATCTTGGGTGAATCCCTTCCCTCCAACCTCCCAACAAGGTTTTCCACATCCGAAAAAAGAAGATGTTGGACGAAATGGCTTCTGAGGTCCCTTCCAATTTGAGCCTTTATCCTAAGAACAAGCATTAATTGAGCATCTACTGTCTGTCAGTCACTGTGCTAAGCCCTAGGAATACAGAGGCCACTGTGAAATAGGACTTCTCCTCAAGGAACTTACACTCTCCTGAGGCACAAAAACATTCATGACGATAAATAAATACAAAATATATACAATGGAAATGCAAAGAAATTTGGTTGCAACTGGAAGGTCACTAACACCAAAGGGTGGGTAGAGAAGGGAGAGAGCCGGACTCAGGAAAGGCTTTGTATGTGAGATGGTGCTTAAAGGAAGCCAGAGATTGTAAAAGGAATCTGTCTATAGAAATCATTCTACTCTGAGCCACTTGATTTAACAGAGGGCCCACAGGGCTAGGCACTTTAACCTTATGGTCAGAAATAATGGCATTTAAAACAAACAAACAAAAAGTACCCGCAAGTTGTTATTTTCTCCAGTAAGCTACTCTGGTAATTATGACTCAGTCTTCCAGTAATGGGTGGGTTTTTGTATTTTGGTTTTTTTTTGTTTGTTTTAAGAGAGGGAAAGGTTTTTAATGTATGCTTTCTTCTCATATTTCTCTGGCCTTTTGATAGGGTTGATGGCTGTAGACAGACCCACCCTCTTTTCTAGCCCCAAGCTGTAGGAATGAAGAGACAAGCCCAGTACCCAGGACAAGAGCAGGGATTGCTTCACTTACCAGTATTGAGCCCCATCCTGGAGCACCATGTTCAGACCTGAGCCTTGCCTTTCAGGAGGGTCTGCATCAAGCCCGAACATGGCCTCATCTCAGCAGTGAGGGTTCTTGAGCAGGGCTAAATAAACAAGGATCCGTTAAAAGAATTGGTCATGTTTTCCTCAAAGAAGAAAACAAAATCAGGGAGACATGATCAGACTCTCCTAGAGAAGAGGGAATACTTTTTTATCAAGTTTTGAGAGACGTCAATAGTAGCATAATATAGTATTTGGGTTCAAAACGCAGAATCAGAAGGGACACTTAAGGTGCCATATGCCCTTCTCTCCCCAAGTGGGAGGCTCAAAACATTCTGCTTTAGCCCTGACTTTGTCCCTCTTTGAAGCCTATGTCTGCCCTCCAGCAGCATTGGCCACTGTCCAGTCCCGTGGTGTCTCGCCTGTTCCCTGTGATCTTTCCCAGGTGGCTAACTCAGCAGTCACATCCACCGGGTTCTGTCCCCAAGAATGTTGTTCCTCCAGACCTGGCAACTTGGGCTCCTTTAGAGCAGTTATCTCCATGCTGATCTTGGAGATCAGCCCATGATTAGCCACTTCTGTTCTGACCTTTCATCTATCAGTTACTGTCCTTGACGCAGAAAGCAGAACTAAAATTGAAATTGAGCAATTCTGCCTTCCCTCCATCCGCCTTTATTATCGTCCCTTCTACACTGAATAGCAGGTTTTCTGCTCAACATTAGCATGTGAGCTTCCTGAGCGCGGTGCTTTGGATGTGCTAAGTGCTTGATGAATGCTGTATTCACTCATTTATTCAACACCCACACCCCCGGGTTTTTTTTTTTAACTTTTAACTTTCATTAAGCTCTCAGGTTCTTTTGAGCTTGAATGTTTTTCATTCAAGCCGTTCTCACCGGCCCTGTGACGCTTTTGCAGGCCTCCTGTGTTCTTGGCCCTTTCTGTCATCTTCTGTTCATGTCTTTTTACATTTAAGTTGCTTGTATGTTTCCTCTATGTCCACAATGACCTATTTAAACAGGCCTCCCCTGCTTCTCTGTTCCCCTCATCAGAATTATTTCTCTTGGTGACATGTTTCATTCCTGAGAGCTTCCTGTCCTTCCTGGATTGACAGTATTCCATATCTAAGATACCCTTGATTCTTTCTCTGAGTGCCTTAAAGTCAGCTATCCTTGAGTCTAGGTTGCACATCAGACTTGACTCAGCTTTTCCTTTTCTCTTTTCCAAATTCAGACAGAGTAGTTGTCTCTACTGAAGCTACGAGTAAGGTTAGACTACCTTGGTGAGAATCAGCTCTTCTTCTCACTGGCTCTACTACATCATGAAAGTCAATGGCATGTCTGCTTCCCAAAGTCCTCATCTGTTTCCTCCCTCAGTTTAAGTGATTTATAGTTAGCCTCCATGACAATATCCTTTCTGTCTCTGCATCCGTTGATCACTCAAATACTCTTCACTGTTCTTCCCTGCTCTGGGTCTTGGATTTCTTCACATGAGTGCTATATGTAGAATGTTTTCACTTATCATTCACCTACCCCCTTTTATAAAATTTTAAAATCTCTCCTTTTGAGTAAGGTACAGTCTTCCAGAACTATATTTCATTCATAGATTTCATCTCCTCAACCCTTAGGCATGCCAAAGGGAGCAAATTTACAGTCTTGTTTTAGGATTTCTAGACAGGACATATTTTGCCCTAAGGGTCCAAAAGGGAGGCACTTACTGGTGTGTACTGCCCTTTAGGGTCCCTTTGCCGTAGTCCAGTATGTTTCCTCCCCACCTTTCCAACCCCAAGGGTTAGCCTGCCCCTCTCCCCTCATGACATCACCCACCATTGAACTGCTATGAATTCCATGCCATGTGTTAACCCAGGACAAAACATTTTTAGTTATAGATCTTCCTTTACTTGTCCTTCCTTTTTAACCTCATTTGGGACATTTGGCTATGGCGATCTGAGGACATGGAGATTTTTTGCTTGAGTAGGGGCAGTCTTCTTTCTTGGACGTTTCCTCTGAATTTCTAGATATCAGCTTCTACTCCTCACGTTGTAGCTATCTTCTCTGGAGTCTAGCCTGGTGGATATTTGGCAATAATTTTCTTTGTCCTCCTTTGTTAGTTTAAATTAAGGTGAAATTAAAATTTCAAGACTATAGCAAAACACATTTTTAAGCCCAGTGTCTCTGCAGATGGACAGTAAATTTGGCTCATAATTGAATAGGAAAATGGGTTACGGTGCCTTTAGTTAATCTCAAAGGCCTTTTCATAATCTCAGGTTTCTCCCAGAAAGAAAATCGCATCTTTTTAATACCAATACTTTTCTGATGTTGTACAACTACAATTGTAATATCCAAAGCATTGAAACTGAGACTCATCCAAAGGGCAGTCAGGAGGTACCTGGTGGGCATGGATGGGTGCAATACACTCACCATATATTGCAAATAAAAAATTATTAAGGAGCAGAATAGAGGATGTTATCAAAAAACATATAAGTGCAAAAAAAGGGCTGGTCATGTGGTATGAGCAAAGGTTAACTAAAGGATAGCTTTTAGTAGCCTCACAACGTCTAGAGTCCAGCAAAGCTTCCAGTACTTTTGATTGATTCTCTGTGGCAAATTTAGGGGAGATACAGGAGATACAGAAAATACTCACCAACATCAGCACCCTGACCAGCCTTGTTGGAGGGAATACCCATATTGATGAGATTATAGATCTACTTAACTGTTTTTAGGTACATTCCGTCCCTGGCCAGAAGTTTGTCATTACTGTCTTAAACCAGAATTCAGACATCTAAATTTCACTGTCAAACACTGTCTTCATTTCAAGTTTGACTCTCTTTTGAAGTCCTTACCTTCAATTGACAGAAATGATGAAAGCATTGGCTGGATTCCTGAAAGCTTTTGTTTATGGCCTAAGCTTTATAATCTTAACTCACTCCGTATGAGGAAAAACTTTCAAATAGCTTTCTATCTAAAAACGTAATGAGCTGCTTTGTGAGAGAGTAAGCTGGTCCCTGGTTCCTTCAAGTAGATCCTGTCAGGAATATTATAGAAATATTCCATCAGTAGGTAAGGCTTTGGACCTCTCTAAGGTCCTATCCCACTCTGAGACTCTGTGAGTTTGAAAGCCCAAATAACCATGTTACCTGATTTGCTTATCTGATTCAAATGAGCCTATTTCTATGTTTTTATGTTTGTCTGGTTTTTTGTGAAAACCTCAATTCCATGGGAGTTCTGAGTCTCATCTATTCAGTCTCCTCCCTGGTCATAAGCATTAACAGGCGCCTCTTTTGATAGAGGAAAGTGATCTTGGCACATAGTCACATCAGAGTGGTGGCTAACAGTCTAGGGATGTCTCCAAGGACCTCACTTTATGCTGTCTGCAGCTCTTAGAGCAGTCACACATGTTCCAGTTTTCTTCTGGGCCTTTCTTGAGTGAGGTGGAACATGGGTAGGCAAGCTTGCACCTGAAGAGGCCAAGCTCTTTTCTGCTTATTGAATATGATGTGGACCTTGTCCTCATCCCCCACCCTCTCCTCGCCCCCCAGGAGCTTGAGGATGTGTTGGAAATTGTACTCTGGCTTCCCTAGTAAGGAAAGGATATGTTCCACACAGTCCTTTCTCCTCTCTTGCTCCTGTTTCTTAGGGATATTTTTAGCTGTGAGTGAAATTGAAAGATCACTGGATTTGAAGTTAGATGGCCTGGTTTGGAATCTTCGGTGAGCAGAGGCTCAGACAGGTGTTCTGTCCTTGATCTGTGGTCCACCTGAAGGAGGGCGGCTTGCTGATGGAATTCCAATTCATTTCAGATGCACATGACAACTAGCAGCACTGAGAAGCCAATGAGGAATGCTAGCTCCTGAACCTGAGTCAAAGGGAAAGAGACATAGTCTTGGAGCCCCTTTCCCTAAGGAGGTGGTTGTCTTTCTTATTGAAAAGTAGCTTGAGCTGGGAACCTGGGGAGGCTCAACCTTTTGTATCAGTTCTGGTACACACGTGGCAATTGTAGTACCTTGGGAAAGTCACTGCACTATTTGCCTTAAATCTCATGACTTTCTCCTTCAGCCCACCTCAGCTTGTACACTGGGATGGTTGTACCCTGGATCTTACCTTTACTTACCAGGGTTCCACTCCCAAGTCCCTCTCTCTGACCCCAACCTATCATTCCATCATTCCTCATACCTCTTCTTTTCCCTCATCATGGTCTCCAATTCCTCAGCTCCTCAGTACTGTCTCAAACTATTACCCCATCCTCTGATTTCACTTCAGGGCAGCTAGCTAGGTGGTCAGGCTTGGAGTCAGGACGGACCATAGTTCAAATCCACCCTCAGACATTTAGTAGCTGTGCTGCCTCGATAGGTCACTTAACCCTATTTGCCTCAGTTCTTGATTCTGACAAATGAACTAGAGAAGGAAATGGCAAACCACTCCAGTGTCTTTGCCAAGGAAACTCCAAATGGGATCACCAAAATTTGAACAGAACTGAAACAATTCAACAACAAATAACAAATTGACTTCTCCCTTTCCCAGTCTGGATGTGGTTCAACTCCACACTTGAAGACCTTATACTGTCCTTTATCCAACCCTCACCTGGGTTATTCTCACCACCCACCTCTTCCACTCCTACTCACACAAGGGAGCTAAAGAGAGCTGGCAGAAGGCATGCAACAGGGCTGACTGGGGATACCACCAATTAGCATTCTTCAGAGTCCTCTGGCCTTCACTGCAATGAAGCAATCCTTTTATTCCTCTGTAATGGATTCCCATCCACTCCCCACAGAAGTGGTTCCAAGGCTTCTCTTCTCTTTCCATCTGAGCACCTTGGCTGATAGAGAGACATCACCGAAACATGGTCGCTTTTGTTACCTTTCTCTTCCTCTCCAAACCCCTCATCATCAGTCATCGCTCTCTCTGTTCCTCAAGTCTCTGTAACGAGGTGGGACCTTTTTCTCTCCTTTTAGGCATAGATCTGACTATGTCCCTCTTCTCAGTAAACTTCTCTAGTTCCTCAAGCCTTTTCTGACCCAGTCCTCACCATTCTTTTTAGTCTAATTGTACGTCATTCTTCTTCCCACACTCAACAATCTAACCAAACTGACCTCCCCTTGGTTCCTCACCCAGATCATACCATCTCTTTCTTGTCCCTGGCAGTCTCAAAGCCTGGAATGCCCTCCCTCCTCATCTCGGCCTCATGACACCCCTCACTTCCTTTCTTCTCCTCAAAGACTTTCCCCATCCCTCCGGCTGCCAGTGCCCTCTCAAACTACCTTGTCCTTTACTAACTTGGATTTCTTTTGTGTTTATTCCATCTCTATTTTGTGAATTCTGATACATGTATATTGTATGCATTTTGCCCGATACAATGGAAATTCCCTGAGGATAGCAGATATTTCCTTGTGTCTTCTTTATTTCCCCAGACCCTGTGCCAGTCACTGACATATATCAGCCTTGTAGTAAATGCTTGTGGATTGATTGATTTATTGATTGATTGGAGCCTTGATTTCCTCACCTATAAGATGAGGGTAATGGTAGTTGAACTATGTTGCCAAACTCTTAAGTAGATGGGGAAAAAGTTCTCTGGAACCTTTGAGCCTTACAGAAATGGCAGCCTTTGATGGGGAGCCAACACTGGGTGGGGCCCAGGCAGCCCCAGGGACAGCACACCCACAGATGAAATATCCTCTGGCCTTGCCTCTTAGTCATTGCAGATGACTATTACTAGTGTGAATGCCCCCTCCCAGCCTAGAATTGGTTTCACACATGTGCCCTGGATCCTAATTTTCCACCCAAGACATCTACTTTTTCTCCTTCTTCAAGAGAGCCCCTTTGGATCTAAGTGTCAGTGACCTGAAGTCATAAGGAATGGCAACAGGGGTGTGGACTAGGTACGATAAAAAGACCCAAACTAACCTCCTGTCAAAGGGCTGTAGAAGACTGAGGGCAGCTGTGTAGAAGGAAAAAAGGTTAGATTTAAGGTCTATATTTTAAAAAAAAAACAACTCTACATAATAGATGTTCACAGTTTCAAATACCATAATCTTCTTTATGAAATTGAAGTGTCTATTTACGTTGATGTTTACATCCATAATAAAAAAGGAACAAAAGGGTTGCCTTTGGCCTCCAAGGACCTGGATTTAAATTCTGACTGCTGTTTACTTTCTATGTCATCTTGGAAAAAACACTTCCCGTTTCTGGGCTTCAGTTTCCTCTTCTGTAAAATGAAGGAATAATTTCTCAGATCCCCTTCCATTTATAAATCCTATGATTCTCTGACCTGGAAGGAGCTTTTCAGCATAGAATCTAGAATACCCAAGGTGATGGCTTGGGTTGGAGGATACATAGACTCCTGGGACACAGGGTGTCAGAGCTGACAGGGCCCTTATTGATTATCTGGTCCATCCCTCTTTTTCTATAGAGAAAGAAGCCTTGCTAAGGCCCAGCAAGCTTATTTATGTTGGAGACCAAAGCAGTAGTTAACACAAAGGTACAGTAGAGTGGAGATGTCAGAGGCTTCCTCTGTACCTTCCCTGAAACCTTATAATAATAAGTTAGTTGCTTCACAATTTTCCTAAAATAGGAATATGTGAGTGATCCATTAGCTACTCCTCTGCTTCTCACAAATTAACCAGATAACTCTTAGAAAGAGGGCAAGCCAACCAGCCTCCTTAGCCTCAGGAACTCTCCAGAGATGCCTTTAGGCTGGACTTATGCTCAGAAGGCCTGGCATCTTGTATCCCAAACCAGCCCCTAGCCTCATGTTCCCATAGCAGTTGGACTGTTGGGCTGCTGTTAGATAAGGGGTAGTGAGACATGGGTGATTCCAAAGCACCTTTTGTTTAAACTGCTCATTTTCTGCTCTATTCCAGCTGTTCACATCTGCAGGACAGTTTCTAGGTTTGGATGATTCAGTTCCTACTATCTCAAACACCCCACTGCTCAGAAGCTACCAGGTGAGCCTTCTTGCCCTGCCCCTCCCCACACCCCAAGGGATTACACCAGCATGGAGTTTTTTTAAAGAGGGGTATGGGTACACACCCTGGAAAACTCCCTATACAGTTCCACTTCCTGAGAACACAGTTCATTTGGAAAGTCCGGTCCTCAGCTGATAAGATCCTAGGTGGCAGTTACAGTTCAGATAGTTTTCAGTTACTGGTCTTACTGGGAGCCAGCCCACCAGGGTTCATTCAGATTCAAGCACAGAATTTCCACCTCATCCCTCGCCCACTGCGGAAGTGCGCCCAGGTAGCATGCTACACGGATGTACATTTCTCTTCTGATTGTCCCGCTTCTGTTCTGTTGGGTCATCTAATGGAATTTAATGTAAGTCTCAGAATGTCAGCGCTCAGAGGGCCCTTAGAACATGGAATGTTGGAGGTAGAAATATATTAGAAATGAGAATAGTTGTGAATTGTTAGCCTGTGAAATTTCATAGCTAGGAGGGACCTTAGTACAGAGAATATCAGGGCTGGTGAGGGAGGGCCCTTAGAACAGGATGTCAGAACTGAGAGGGTCCTCAGGACACCCCATGTCAGAGTTGGGAGGGACTTTAGAGATTAACTGATGCCATTTACTCATTTTTACAGGTGATAAAAATGCAACCCAGAACGGTTGTGACTTTGCCTATAGCCATACAGTCTAGAAAGTCCATATTCCACCCCACACTCCCTGCTTCCTTGTCCTGTGGCCATAGCATTTCACCATCCTCAGAGCTTTCTTTTTTTCCAGTCACAGACTCAGCCAGAGGATGATGACGAAGGTGATGAAGAGGAGACAGAAGAGCTGGGCCATGCAGAAACCTACGCTGATTATGTCCCATCTAAATGTGAGCAACCTAGAGGGGCTGGGCTGAGTTGGGCTGAGCTCTGCAGGCCAGCCCTCTTCTGTCCTGTAGTTTCCACTCTCTCTGCTCTGAGACTCAGAGTGCTCTATAGACCTCACTTCAGTCTGGCAAACATCCACCTGTCATCTTCTTTGTGCTGAACATTCTGCTAAGCCATATGAATACAAAAATACACATGAAACCATCCCTGCCCTCGGTCTGCTTACAGTCTGCCAGGAGGGAGGGGGAGGTTGGGGAGCAATGCATTCACAGATAAAGAAATACAGCAAACCTATAAAACCAAAGCAGAGGAAGCCAGGGAACCCACGAGTCTGATGCAGAGAGTTTGAGGAAGTTCCTGGAGGCCTGGGCCTGAGTTTTGTTAACCAATAAGTATGATTTCCAATTCACAAAGCACTTTACATGCATTATCTCCCTCAATGTTCACTTCATAGCTGTGAGATCAACCCACTGTGTAGAAAAGAACATTGAATCTTAGAAGATTGATGCAGTTTGCTTCAGGTCGCACAACACAGCTCCTGAGTGGCAGAACCAGGATTTGTGCCCCTCTCCCAGACCCTCAGATCCAAGGTCTGATACCAAAGCCATGGCTCTTTTCTCAGCATCCTCTGCAGCTGGCACCCAAGGGAGTTTGTAGAAGCCTCATAAAAGCTCATTGATGGTCCAGCCGATAGAGGTTGAGACTCACATGACTAGATTCACACTCCTCCTCATGCCTCCAGTGTCCCTGGCCTCCCTTTTCCTGCACCTTGAAGGGGAAGACCCTAAAACCATGGCAGTAACATTTCTAGACTTATTTTATTTTGAATCACCAACCCAGGGTGTTTATCACTTTCATAGGGTTACAGGACTTAAGGAAGCTATGATCTAGTTCAGTGTCCTCATGTTACAGAGAAGTAAACTGAGACTCAGAGAAATGGCATATCCTGCCCACAGTCACACAGGTCCCCTCTGGCTCTGGATCCCTTGTGCTCTTTCCAAGACACCACCCTGTCCTTTTTTCCTTTCCTTGAGTAGGAAGGAAGTTGGAACCACCTGGTTGAAGGAAAGAGGAAGGGCCATGCTGCAACATGGTCCTTTCATCACAGAGGCTCTTCTTTTCTTGTGACTACGGTATGTTTTCCTTCCAGCTAAAATTGGAAAACATCACCCAGACCGTGTGGTTGAAACAAGTACTCTGTCCAGTGTCCCTCCACCCGACATCACTTATACCCTCTCCTTACCCACCTCAGCGGCCGACAGCGGGTCGTTGTCAGCACTACAGCTAGAAGCCATCACTTACGCCTGCCAGGTATGAGTGTGCCCTCATGCTGTGGGGGTTGGGAAAACATCTCTGCTGCATCTTAAATTACTCCTCCTTGTCATTTAACACCAGAAGTGAGTACGATCAACTCCCAGGATCTCTGGGTTGGGAGGGACTAGCCACATGCATGAGGGTTCATTCCCTTCTACAGCTTTCCCAAAAAGACAGTTGTCCAGCCTTTTCTTCTTAAACATGTCCAGTGATGAGGAAGTCACTATGGAGCCTGTTTCATGGTTAGAAAGTATTCAGAATTTCAAGCCAAAGTGTGTGTGCATGCACTTGGAGATGACCAAGTGTCACAGTCAGAAGTTTGAAGGCTTGGTTTGGTCTGAAACCAGGAGGGAATATCCAAAACTTGTCCTCTTCACTCTTGCCTCTCCCTGCTTTGCTGGCATTTTACAGACTGGCAGCCAGCCTAAACTTCCTGCTAGTGTCTTTGGTTTCCTTTTTGTCTCTTGGCAAGCATCACTAAAAGTAGAGGGGCACAGTCATCGTCTTCCTCATCCTTCTACTGCCTCACACCTTATTGCCCTTTAGATCTGACAAGGCCCTTTCCAGGCCACCATGCTAGGGATGGGTAGTATTAGGACTCAGCCCAATCATAAGAACTGTCAGATGCTAACTCTTCTTGTTGGCAGCAACATGAAGTCATCTTGCCCAATGGACAGCGAGCCGGATTCCTCATTGGAGATGGTGCTGGTGTTGGGAAGGGCAGGACGGTGGCCGGGATTATCTTTGAGAACTTCCTGCAGGGCAGGAAAAAATCCCTGTGGTTAGTATCCTTCCTCTTCAGTCAATGAATGGGGATCCCCAGTTGTGACCATCCCATTGCCCTTTGGTTAGTGGTCATTGTGGGCTGGAACCTCTTATTTTCCCAGCCATGGGGTTTGGCTGATGCCCTATCATTATTTGTCTCCCCTCCTCCTCTTCCCTGATGCCCCATCATTATTTGTCTCTCCTTGTCCTCTTCCCTCTCTCTCTCCCCATTCCATCTTATGTCAAGGAGGAAGGGTGGGTCAGAAAAAGGAGAGAGCCTTCGGCGGGGAGGTAACTTTGCTGCTTTGGCATCTACAGGTTCAGCGTCTCCAATGACCTCAAGTACGACGCTGAGCGAGATCTGAAGGACATCAATGCGCCCCACATTCCAGTGCATGCTTTAAACAAGGTAAGAAGAACTCCCTAGGACTCCCTGTGGAGGAGGCTGGCCCATGTAGAGACTTCAGAGGGAACACAGTGAGGCTTCCACTCTTGCCCTCCTCCAGTCCACTGGTGCCATGGCTCATTTTCTCCATCAGGACAAAAGGAGAATGAGCCTCCTTGTCCTCCCCTCTGAACATCTCCTTCCAGTAGATGGGGAGGGTCTGCCTGTAACCAGCCAGCATCCTTATGGGCATTTCCTTTGCCCTCATTTGAGCACATGACCAACAGAGGTAGCCTATCAGATGGGTTGAGGTCAGAAGGCCTCGATTCCAGGGCTGATTATATTTAATTCTAAGACAAATTGATCAAGTAGTTGCTAACTCTACCCCTTCCACTCTTAACTTGCACACTAAGAACAGCAGCCCTTGTCTGTATCACAGACATTGTGAGACTGTGAGCAGAGGTGAGTTCTCTGGACAGGAGATGCTCATGAATTCTCACTGTGGGTTTGTGCCCAGCACACAGTAAGGCCCTCCTGGGGGCTGGACTCTGCTCTGGGGACATCTGGAAGGAGGGAAGTCAGTTTGTATTATTGTCTCCATATAAACTGTAACCTGGATGGAGCTAATAACACATCTACACACATGTGGTCATCTGTACATTGCAATTAGCACAGAAGTCATGGATCCCCAGGAGGAGGAGGAAGTAGACATGTGTAGACCCAACTCTGTGAGTGGAGCCATCATCATAGCCAGGGACTCATTAGCTTTGAGCCAGAGGAAGACTTCATGATTGTCTCCATGTCTTGTGGATAGCTGGGGAGGGGGGCGGTGCATGCCTCCACACACCTGCTCTCTCTCCCTCTGTGTATATGATGTAGATGACATCATCTCTACACCAGTAGAGATAAAATGGTTAACTCCTGAATGCCTTCAGGAGCCCAAACTGGACGTAATGGGTGGGAGTTTTGAGGAGGCAGGTTTGGACTTGATATAAGGAGAATCTTCTTAGCTATTACCACAGTCACCAAGAGGAATGATTGGCCTTGGGAAGTCAGAGGAAAATGGATTTAAAGTTGGAAGGGGTCTTGGGAATTCCCCCTTCATTTTACAGATGAGAAAATCGAGAGCCTGAGAAGTAAAATGATTTACTCAAGATTACACATGTAGTGAGTGTAGGAAGCCTTTGCCAGAAAATTCATTGCATTTGCCACTGTCATAGACACCTCCAGAAAGTGGCCTCTCTCCTAAATAGGTTTGTTGAGTGTATTGTGGAGGGGGCTCTTCTCCAGCAACTAATTGGACTGCTCTTTTTAATTCCTCATTTAGTCTATCCCTTTGTATTAGACTGCTCTGTGTCCTCTCATATACCAAGTAGGACTGAGGCCAGCACACTCTGGGCCACATCCTCTCCTGTTGTTATACGCGTATTCCTGGAATGTCTGTTTATTTTTGAATGAGCCAAAGCAAACCTTGATGGATAGAGATCATTTAAAAAAAAAAGGGGTGTTGTAATCCAGGCAAACAACATGACTTGGATTACTGTACCCATGTTCCTACGTAGGAGCCATGGCGTAGGGTCTTCAAGAACAGCCCATAGCGTCTGCTTCTGACATCCCCCAGAAGCTCACCCTAGAGAGGGATTAAGAGGAGAGAAACAAGAAGGACAGTGGGGGTCCACATGGGCGTCTGTGTGCATATGTGAAGTCATCTGTTCTCTTACCAAAAATTTAGATAACAGGGAATGTCATCAGTCAGCATGCAGCCTTTTGTTGAACTTCTGGGGATAGTGGATATTCTTTGAGACATGCCCTGTAGGTAATAGGATTTCATTTCTTTAAAAAAAAAAGAAAAGCACCTGTATTATTTTTTTCTATTTCTTTTAATGAGAGGGGAATTATATTTATGAAAGTAAAAAATATCAGGCCACTCACCTGGGCAAGTTATCTAACTTTTCTGAAGGACCTTTTGGGATCAGAGGCACATGGAAGTGCCAAGCCCAGGAGGGGTAGTTAAAGCCTTGCCTCATTTAGTATTATGGTGGTTGTGGTTGCTAACATGTATAGAGCAACATAAGGTTTGCAGAACATTTACATGTACGGTCTCGTTTGAGACACACAGCCATCATAAAGAAAGTGCAGCTATTATCACCATTTTATAGATGAAGAGACTGAGCCTGAGAGAAGTTAAGTGGCTTGCTTTGGGTCACACAGCTGATCATTGGCTGAAGCTGGATTTGAACATGCAGTGCAGGGCCGTGGGCTTGTCTGGATTTTACAGATGCCATTGTAATGGCAAATCTAGTATTTTCTGGAGCAGAGGTATCAGACTCAGTCAGCTCATATGACCTGCAGCACTACCAAGTGTGGCTAGAACAAGATTAAAACATAATTGGGAAATATTTAACAAAATAAATAAAAATAAAGTATAATACAATAAAAATATAATAGCACATAAATAATGTTAATATGTGGTTTTCTATAGCACTCCCCACCATAATCATCTCCCTTCTTCCCTCCCTTCCTTCCTTCCTTCCTTCCTTCCTTCCTTCCTTCCTTCCTTCCCTTTTAACTAAAGAGAGAACCTGGCAGACTTCATAGAGCACTGGAGAGACCAAGAAGTTCTCCCTGCTCCATTACTTGGTAGCCATGTGAATTGGGGAGAGTTATTTTACTTTTCTAGACCTCCATTATCCTCACCTGAAAATGGGAGCAACACTAGTTGTGCTACCTAATTAAATGTTCCTAAGGGAAAGTGAATGTCCAGACTGATTTCCTTTACCTTAGGGGTTCATTTCATGGAATACAAACTTGCTCACAGCTTCCTCCTCTGGATAGACAAGATTTGGCTGAGATAAATTTCCTCTTTACTCTCTCCTGACTTTCTCCCCCCAGATAAAGTATGGAGACACAACTACCTCGGAAGGAGTCCTGTTTGCCACTTACTCCGCCCTGATCGGAGAGAGCCAGGCAGGGGGACAACACCGGACCAGGATCAGGCAGATTCTTGACTGGTGTGGAGAAAACTTTGATGGAGTTGTATCCTTGGCATTAACCCCCAGGAGCAGGGTGTGAGTCAGAGCCAGGGCCAGGCAAGGCTCTGAACTCTACCAGTGCTCTGAGTGTAGGCCTCACCACAGGAGGATAGGGGGGAATGGAGGGGTGGGTTGGAACACCTCTGGGGCTCTGAATTTCTCCAATTAGAGGAAACGAGAGCCAGCTGGCTGTCCTTTGAACATCGTCATCCCTGTCAGCCATCCCTTTGTTCACATGGCCCCTCTTTGCACACAGCTGGGTGGTTTCATGGGTAGGATGTTTGTGAGAGATAGAAGTAAGGCCTCACAGTTGGCTCTGACTAACTGGATTTTTTGGCCACCTGAGGGATAATTAATATTGATTGGTTAAGCATTTACTTTGTTAGAGGCCCTGATTTCTACACTGAAGGAGATAGTTTGGTAAATGAGACATAGACCTGGTTCTGAAGACTCTCATGATCTCTTACAGAGGGGAGGGGGGTCTGCACATCAACATTAGTTAGGATAAGAGGAATTAAAGTACCTTGAGATCTGAGGAAAAAGATCACTTGGTGGGTGGAGAGAGGAGGGGAACAGGTCACACTTGTGGGAAGGATGTCCTAGGGCAGAAATATTCCTTCTGTGTCAGCCCTTGTAGTGAAGAGCTCTGTAAATGCTCTCAAATCCTCTTTAGGTCCTTAGTATCATCTAGTCAGTGTTACTACCTTCGAGGACCCCTCTACCTCTTAGTCCTCAGGAGTATCTGAAGCAGAAACCTCCTGAACTCTTCTTTGTATAAGGCCCTGCCTCTATGGTTTAGATGCTCCCTGGATGATTGACACAAACTTTTCAGACTTAAGAGTGTTTGCTAAGATTGTCCTCCATGGGCCCAGCTTTAATGGGCCAGGGTCAGTTTTGTGTCCTCCAGGGCTGTGAGTGCTTACTGAATCTTGATTTGACAGCTGACAGGGGTACATAGGCTGATTGTCATTCTGAAGGTCAGTGATTGATCACTGCTCAGAATGGAAGATGTAGAGGATGTAGATGAACTGATTCAGCTGGTATTGACTTCAAGCCATGCTCTGAAAGCTGTTGTTGTGATACCTTCCCTCTCCCATTCTGATAAGGTCAGTAATACTTGTCCCATTGGACTTTTGCTCCAGTTTTGTAAGGCTTTGAGTCAAGGAAGAAATCCATGCTCACCCTTGGTTAGTCAAGGCTATTTCTTGGCAACGAGACTTGATGGGGCAATGTCATGTGCATTTCTCTTGACCCCTGGATTCCTGGACACACTGGGGTGTGTCGCTTCCTCTCACTGGAGCTAGTCTTCCGGGAAAGGGCAGAAGGCTTATTGGTAGATGGCATTTATAGCTCTAGGTTACAGTTCTCAGGGGCAGCGCAGCCCAAGTATGGTATAGCTCAGACTAGAGTCTTTCGATTGATTCTTCTCTGGCCTTGTTCCAGCTCAGGATTGTTCTGTCCCAGGGGAGGTGATCCAGTAGGCTAGTTGAGTATGTAGGTTCTAATATAGTTTCCAGTGTCATGAATCAGCAGAAGTTATAGTCCTGAAGCTGTTAGCCTTTCTCATTACTGTTCCAGAGGAATTTCAGTTAAAGAGTGAGCGCTGGATATTCACTAGCGGGCCTGGCAGATTGGGACCAGCTTCTTGCATTCATGTTGTATGCAGATCAGTCAGGGCACAAAGCGGACGTGGGGTGGTCTGGGTATTGGCAAATACCCAGGAAAGGGGGTTATCTTATCTGAACCCGATGAGGAATGCAAGCACAGGAAAGGAGCATTCCAGGAAATGGAAGGGCGGAGTGCCCGTAAACTGGGAGGGGAGAGGAAAAAGGGGTTGGTGCTGAGTCATGAAATAGCCATCAGAAGTGCATTCCAAAGGCCCATCATGGCCAGGTCCCCTGGTGTCTTCGTCTTCACCTCCTTGTCATTCTTCCTTTTTATAAATGAGAGATATGCAGAGTATGTAAAAAGTTGGTTGGTCTCTAGCTAATAATCTCTATCTTCTTTTGCTGAGGATAAGTCACGTTTTATTCACTCAGTTATGAGTAAATGAGTAGACAGTGTGGTCTATCAGGAGAATTAGAGTTGGGGTCTGAGGACCTGGGTTTGCATCCAGACTCCCCTGTCCTATTTACATGACTTTGGAGGTTATATTCCTGGTTAACCTTTGCTTTTCTTTTGCACTTAATAGTATTTTATTTTTTCCAATTATGTGTAAAGATAGTTTTCAACATTCATTTTTATAAGGTTTTGAGTTCCAAATTTTTCTCCCTCTGCCCTCCCCAAGATAGCAAGCAATCCAGTATTCGTTATACATATGTAATCATGTTAAACATATTTCCACATTATTCATGTTAGAAAAGAAGAATCTGCATAAAAGGGGAAAAACCATGAGAAAGAAAAACAAAAAAAAAGTAGAAATAGTCTGCTTCAGTCTGCATTCAGAGTCCATAGTTCTTTCCCTGGATTTGGATAGCATTTTCCATCACAAGTTTTTTGGAATTGTCTTGGATCATTGTATTACTGAGAAGAGCTAAGTCTTTCCTAGCTGACCATTGCACAATGTTGCTGTTACTGTGTACAATGTTCGCTTCACTCAGCATCAGTTCCTGTAAGTCTTTCCAGGTTTTTCTGAAATCTGCCTGCTTGTAATTTCTTATCGCACGATAGTATTCCATTACATTCATATGCCACAACTTGTTCAGCTATTCCCCAGTTGATGGGCTTCCCCTCAATTTCCAATTCTTAGCCACCACAAAAAGAGCTGCTATAAATATTTTTGTACATGTGGGTCCTTTTCCTATTTGTTTGACCTCTTTGGGATACAGACCTAGAAGTGGTGTTGCTGGATCAAAGCACATGCAATTTTAAAACTGTTTGGGCATAGTTCCCAGTTGCTCTCCAGAATGGTTGGATTAGTTCACAACTCTACCAACAATCTGGCTCACTTTTCACAGGAGGACCCACCTCCTCTACAGAAATACTTTGGGAAAAGGCCTTCTGCCTTCAGAGGACCACCAAGCACCTTCTCAGCAAAGGCCAAATGAAGTAAGGAAAAACAATCCCTAGGGAGGCTCTGCCATCACTTACCTGTGAGTCTGCTTCCTGGATGATCATCTCCATGTGACTGCTTGGAATGGCTTCTCCATGGGGGAGGCACATGCTATAAATAGCCTTTTATGGGGTGGTTCATTAGTCTAACAGCACTAAGAACAGCCAGAACCCAAAGCTCCCCCCATATCTCAGCTTCCCATCTGCAGCAGAAAGTGCCATCATAGTTTTCTGGAATTGAGACATGACTTTTCTTACCCACCCCTTAACTCCACGTTGATGCCAATTTCTCATTTCTTCTCGGTACATTTGTGTGCAATCTAATGATCAATGACCAAACCCTTTGAAGCCAAAAGACTTATAGTTTGAGGTTGTTCTCCCAACCTATCAGGTTTTTAACCTAAGAGTCATCTTGGACTCCTCTCTCTTCCTTATCCACCCATGTGGAAATCAAGTCCTGTCCATTCACTTTGTCATGTATGTCCTCTTATTCTCATTCCTGCCACCTTCTTGCTTCTGTCCTCTCTCCACTCAGGTCCACCCTGCATGCTGTGCCAGATTAAATTTTCTACTGCCCAGTTCTGATCAGATCACTCCACTTTGAGTTCTAGCAACTTCAGTGAGTCCCCATTGTCTCTTGGATGAAGGGTTTCTCCCAGAATTCCATGCCGTGTGCCATCTAGTTCAACCCTTCCTTTCTACCTAATTTGATTCAATAAGGCATGTGCAGGAGCCCACCTGTCAGGGACTAGTTGAGGAGTATGGCACAGACATAGATAAATGAAGTACTCAATAATATGTAAGTGGATAAAATTTGTGTAAGAAAAATGCTGGTACAGATTGAGGAGCTTGCAGAAGAGACTTCTTGCAGGAGGTGGCATGAGTCAGGTTTAAAGTATAACAGGTGGATCAGGCACAAGGAGCAGGTTAAGCAAAGGTGTGAAGGTAGGAAAAAACAGAGACAACTGTATGGTTACAGCTAGAGAGGTCATCCTAGGACTGGAAAGGACAGAACAAAAATGATGCCTGGAAGACTGAAGCAAGGAGCTTCTGTCTCCCTCCCTCTAGGGCAGTGTCTCCTTCCTCTGCTCTCCCTTCTTTCTATACCTTTGCTCCTATTTCCTAGACTTCAGCTGCTCGAGGGCAGGGAGGGCTGGTGCCATCAGCTTTGCTTCTGTTCTGGCTCCAAGCACAGGCCTGTGCCTACTTGATTCTTAACCAACATTTGGATAAGTGAGTGACTTTCAGCCTTTACGCATAGCCTCCTTGACTCATCTCCTCCAGATAATTTTCGACGAATGCCACAAAGCCAAAAATGCCAGCTCTACCAAAATGGGCAAAGCAGTATTGGACCTTCAGAACAAGATGCCCCTTGCCAGGGTTGTCTATGCCAGTGCCACAGGTAAGGACAGCCAGATGAAGGCCTGGAGGTGGGCACCTGACACTCCCTCCCTTGCCAGGGGTTGCCTCAGCCATTCTCCATACATAGGGGAAAGGAATAGAAGCATTGGTGACACTGAATGCCACAGAAGTATTTCTAGAGCACTGGAATGGGGTTTGTAAATCCTGGGGGTGAGTCCGGACTCTTCTGCTTCCTTGCTGTGTGATCCTGGGTTGAGTCATTGCCCTTCCTGGACCTCAGCTCCTCATCTGAACTAACTTATTCAGAAGGTTGCTTCTCACTCCTGTAGTCTACCTTGATTTTCGTGAACATGACTAGTCTCTCCACCAACACTGAGAGACAGAAGAAAATCATTACCTGTCAGGCAGTTTTGTGGTGATAGGGATCTTTGCACTTGGTGAAAATGGTCCATAATATAAGCCTCATCAGCATGACATAACCTTGCTTGAAGCTTGCACCTTCTTAGAAAAGCTGAGATGTGATGGCATCGATGGTCCCATTGACCTTTCATGCTTGTTATATACATGATCTCATTGGATCCTCATAGGAGCTCTGGGAAGGCAGGTGGAATATTTGGAGGCCTCCTTTTCCAGCTAAGGAAACTGTGGCTTGTCTCTGGGGGAGCACATTTCCTTTTCAGCAGAACTATTTCCTTGGACTTCACCTGAACCCCAAACCTCACCACTGAAAGGGCCTTATAGCAGTGATGATCTAGTGTGGGGTTTCATGGACAAATTTCAAGGGGTTCATGAACTTATATGGGAAAACAAAAATTCATCTTTATTTTCCCTGACTTCAGAATGAAATTTGACATTTCCTTCAGTTATGCACCAGATTGTGAAGGGGATCCATGAAACAAAAAATGGCTAAGGATCTAGTCCAACCTCATTTCACAGATGGGAGACTGAGGCAGAAGAAGTGAGAAGCTATTTGCCCAAGGCCACACAGGGAGCGGACCCAAGTGTCTTCCTCCTGGGCCACATGTGGCTGTGACAATGAGCAGAAGTAGGGAAATCGTGTTTTCACGTGTTTGTGATTTTTTTTTTCTCCTGTGAGTTTCACTTCTTCAGTCAGTGAATTCTCAGGTGAATAAAATTTCGTGTCAGCACAGCAGTGAGGATTGTAGAATTTCATTCACAATTGATTGCCAGAGAGAACGGGTACCAGGTGCCCCCTGGTGACGAAAATGTGCAAGTGAGCCAAGGAGGCGAGTCCTGCATTCCCATTGGGATGGCCTTAAGTACTGAATATAATGGTCATTAGAGCTGACAGGGAGCCCAGGTAATCAAACTTAACCCGTCCTTGACACGCTTGAGGAAATTGAGCCCCACAAAGATGAAGTAACTTGCCCAGGTGACCCAGTAGCAGTTAGGACTTCAGATCAGACTCTCTGATCTGAACCTCTCATTGGTGGGAAAAAGTTATCCAGCTTCTACTGGACTCTGCGTGGGAGTGTGCCTTCTGTTTCAGACACAGCTGACAGTGGACAGCTCCAGCCATTGGAAGGTTGTCCCTTCCCCTTCCTAAGCCCCTCTCTAATTGGCTGTCTCTTTGCCATCTATTTTGCCCGTGTCAGATTCCTACCCTCACTTGGTGATACTCTGAAGTCTTTCACGTAGTCTGTACTCCCTGAAGGGGAGATTTTGCCCCCTAGAAATGTCCACATAAGAAAAACAGCCATAGCCTTTCAGATATTGGTGTTCTGAAATCAGCAGCCATGCTGGAAACTTCTCCCTTCTCTCACTCTCTTATTATCCCTTGGTGTTCGGAAAGTGCTTCGGGGTGGTTTTTGTGAGGGCTTAGGATCACCAGAGATTTTGCCCAAGTCCCCGGCCCCTCTAAACTCCCCAGCTCTCTTACTGAGATGAAGGGAAAGGCTGTTCACTAACAGAAGCTTTCTGACTCCATAGGTGCCTCTGAGCCAAAAAATATGATTTACATGAGCCGCCTGGGGATCTGGGGGAAAGGAACCCCCTTCAGATCCTTTGAGGAGTTCCTCCATGCCATTGAAAAGCGGTAAGCGCCCTCTACCTCTATTTTCATGCCACCAGGAGTATTGGATTCATGTTTAATGGAGACAGTGAAAAGAATTAATGCCATTAGGCATGAGGGTTCTCTGTTGTACTGCTAATGGGGAATCAGGAAAACCTGCAGGCTTTGAGATCGCCATTTGTGTTAGTACTAGGAAACCATCTCCGGCCTGGCTAACATTCTCAAAGTGTGGGAAGTCTGAAAGGGCCCTTAGCTCCATCATCAGAGGCTGGGTAGGAGGGTTCGTAGGACTTAGAACACTGGACCTGCATTCTCTTTTAGAACATAGGAACAGGGAAGCATTATCTGAGAGTTCACAGAGAGGAGAAGCTAGTGCCCTATAGTATCCATTAGCAGCAGGGATGCCCAGGCACTAACCAGCAACAGCAAGCTTTCCTAGGACTGTTCTTTAGAGATGGGCCCCAGCCTTTAGAAGTGATTACAATTCTCTTCCCCCTCTGCCTTGCTAGGGGTGTTGGTGCCATGGAGATTGTGGCGATGGACATGAAAGTGAGTGGCATGTACATTGCCCGGCAGCTCAGCTTCTCCGGAGTCACCTTCCGGATAGAAGAGATCCCTCTCGACAAGTCATATGAGTGTGTCTACAACAGAGCAGCCCAGCTGGTGAGCCTGGGCAGGGATCCCCTCCCTGAACAAGATGGACCTGTCTCCCTGTGGCCTCTGCTGGTGGTGAAGAGATGGCACTGAAACAGCCCAGATCTGGCCATGCACCTTGTCAGATGGGTAGACAGTGGGTGCTGTCTGAGGTTGTGCAGGCCCACTGAGGGTTGGGAATGGCCCTGCGGTCTTACACTGTGTCTTGTCACCGGGTTCTCACTCTAGGCATGTTTTAGGATTAGCTGAAGCAAATTCTCAGAGAGTCATTTTAAAATATTCATTCCATAGCTAAATAAAACAACCCAGGTTTTTTGGACTGGGGCTGCTCTATCGTGACATGCACATGGAGTTCCAAAGAGCAAAACATGGAGCTGACCAGCTACCAAGAGAACATTTGTCTTGTCAGGCCCCACAATGTTGTTAGGAATACATGTACCCTCCACCAGTGTAGATGGCAACCTTTCCAGGCCTTAGTAAGTGAGGCAGGCTAGAGGAGCCACTGTAGCTCAGAATTTCATGATCCTCTTCCTGGTGACCATCTCTAAAAATTCCGGTGCTCCAGAGACAGGCACTTCCTTTGTCACTGCCCCCAAGATACTGGAAACTTTTCCAGCCTGCAAAGATGTTCTGGAAGTTGCTGCACTCATTCAGCCTTACACAGGCCTTCTCCTGATGAGTTAGTTGTCAGTTTGAGATAAGTCACTCCCATTCCCTTAGGCCTTCACAGATTTACAAGGTGCTGACAACCTCAAGAGGTGGGGAATTATCTGCTTCTTACACACTGAAAACCTGGAGGGCCACCCAGCAAACCAGTCTGCCACAGCTGATGTGCTCAGAACCGGGAAGGCTGACTAGACCAACCCCCTGTATTTGTAGATGAGCATCTTGAGGCCCATAGAATTGCAGTGACTTCCTTGAGGTCATACTATTGTAAGAGGCAGAAGGGAAGTTGGAAACCTGTCTTCTCATTCCACATCTGCTGTCCAGCACCATGCTGCAACGTCCTCAGGTTCTTTCTGTGAGATGGTGAAGGCAAATGTTTCTGTTCCCAGTTTTATTGATACAGGGATTGCCCTGGCCACATTGGTCTAGGTAATGAGAACAAGATTTAGAGCTAGCTTCTGTACCGCACTCAACGAGAAGCTCAAGATGAGGAAAGAAGGGTAAGCTTGGTGTGTATGTGTGACCTATCTGTTCTCACACCTAAACATTTGGGGCCTTCAGACAACTGAGAAATTCAGCACCCAACAGACAGGCCCTCATGGAGTAGCATGGGAGAGTGTAAATTCTTTGTGGCATCTGAATTGTGTGGATGTTTTTTCTTTAAAAAGGAAGGGTATATGTCATTTAAATTTAGTTTAAATTTAAATTTACTTTAATTTCTGATTTAAAATTAGTTCAGACACAAGTGAGTGAATGTCATGGAGATAGAAGGCCTTTGAGCAGGTCTCTTAGTGTCTCCAAATCCCTGTCTCCAGGAAATTTTCCTTGTTCCCAAATAAGACTGAAACTGATTTCCTCTGAAGTAGTAGCCTTGCAAGACTTTTTCCTCTCCCATCCCTCCTTGGTGTATGCAGACTTCCCCTGCTCTCCTCACCTTGGCACAAAAGGGAAAGCCTTCCCTTAATCTTCCTCCTCTGGTTGCTTTCTTTGCTGTTCAACCCCCCTAATGAAACCTGATGTTCTCTGTTTAAGTGGGTGACCTAACCTACCACCTTCCCCATGGGTTTGCCTTGACCTTCTGGGATACATTTTTCTGCAACAGTTAAAAGCATTAAGATCCTATTTATTCAGGGCCCATGTGCTAGGGATGGAAAGGTCAGACCTGGGGCTCAGAGACCTTCACAGAAAAGCCTACATTGCAAGTATCAAGGAGAAATCCAAACAAGATAGGTGGACAGAAGGAAAAATCGGGTGATCAGGGAAAGGCCTGGACAGGTTCTGAAGCTCGCATTCAGAAGTAGAGGAGGATTTCAGTGGTTCTTCCTAGACTGCAGTTTCCCCTGCTAGCTTTTTTGTACATCTAGTGCTTACTACATGTCTGTTGAATTGAGTTCATCAAATGAGAAAGGGGAAAATCAATTCCCAATATGGTGGGGGGAGAGGAAGAGGCAGCCTGTCCAAAACACAGAGGGCAGTGACCAATTAGTAATCTAATTGTGCTGGAAGTAAATGAAGTGACATAAGGTAAGACGCCACAAAAACAGGTCAGTGCCAAACCATGGCGTTTGCTGAGTGCACAACTAAGGGGCTGGACTTTGTTTGGTAGCGGTGAGGAGCCTTTCAAAGATCTGAGGTGGTTAGATCAAGAGGCCATGTCCCATCTTCTCTGTCTGTGTCATTGCAGTGGGCAGAGGCATTAGTGGTGTTCCAGCGGGCAGCCGAGTGGATCGGCCTGGAGTCCCGCAAGTCCCTCTGGGGTCAGTTCTGGTCTGCCCATCAGCGGTTCTTCAAATATCTCTGCATTGCTGCCAAAGTCCGTCGCTTGGTTGAACTTGCTACGGAGGAGCTGGCGAAGGGCAAGGTATGGTCACAGATGCCGCAGGGATGGTAGACAGCTCCCAAGATAACCCTCCTTGCTTTTTTGATCAATAGGGAAATAGGCCCAAACCAGGAAAAGACCCTTGCCCATCTGTGCAAGGCAGCAGGAGGGCCTCAGTTTCTCCTCGTAGAAGGAGCAGGTTGGGTCAGGAGGAGACCTCGGTGCTCCTGAGGTCCCCGACCCTGCCGCCTGTGAGCGCTGGCTCCGTCACGTTGCCTGCTCTGGCCTCCACTTCCTCATCTGTAAAATGAGCACACTAGCTCCCTCACTTGGCTCTTGGGAGGAGAGTGCTGTGTAAATCCAAGGGCCGTACAGTGTTGTCGTCATTATTACTTTTGGAGGACAGGAAGGTCCTCATGGCAGCTCTTGACAGGCTGTGGTGACTCAAGTCAGCTGAGGCAACCATCCCTGAGTGGAGCAGTTTTGTAGGGCCTCCAGCTCTGGCACAGCCTGGCCTGGGCTGCCCCTGATGTTCCATACCATCTAGCTCACACACTCCCTCCCCTGCACAGTGTGTCGTCATCGGACTGCAGTCTACAGGAGAAGCTCGCACCCGGGAGGTCCTGGATGAGAATGATGGACACTTGAACTGCTTTGTCTCTGCCGCAGAGTGAGTACAAGCTCTTGGGCGCTGTAGAGGGAGAAGGAGGAGACAGCAAGTGCCCCCAGACCAAGGAGAGCTGCCCTGAGCAAGGGAGTGGGAGCTAGAGTATTTCCTCCACAGGCCTCCCTGCTACCCACCGCTGCCCCAGACTTGGGGAGCTGCCATTCTGAGTCCCATCCCTCTTATAGACACAGAATGTGCTTAATGTACAAGAAGGGAACAAATCACTGAGCTAATTCTGTGCTGCACAGGAGCTATGTTCAAGTTTTAACTACTCGTGTGAATGTTGGTAACTTAAGCTGATATCCAGGCAAGGGGCTGGGCCAGACTTCCCCCATGCACATGGGCATGACCTTCAAGGTTATACCTCCCCAGTACCAAAGCAGACAGCAGGCTTTGCTCTGGGGCAGCCTGTGTAGAACCAGCCCAATAGATTCCACAACCACCAGTCATCTATGTAAATGGCATGTCTCTCTCCCTGTCTCCCTCCCCCAGCCTCAGTCTGGGGGCTCTGTGTGACTTATCCAGTGTACCCATCACAACCAGAATCCCTTTTTCCAAAGTCAAGAGGCTCCCATAGTGTCTCAAAGGAAATGAGCTTTCATCTCAGGGCTGAGTTGGGGACATTCAGGGCTGGAGGAATGTGACCAGCAGGCTGGAGAAGAATTGTCATTTGCTGCTACTAATTCAAGCAGTTAAATAATCAATCCACTGACCAATAAACTTTATTAGGCACCTTCTGTGCTAAATACTGGAGATATGAAAAGGGCAACAGGCAGTCCCTGCCCTCAGGGACCTTACAGTCCAACAATATATATAGATCACAGTTTAGAACTTGAATCCAACCCCTCATTTTACAAATGAGGAAACTGAGACCCCAAGAGGAAAAAGTGAGTCATCCAGGATCTTCCAGCTAATGAGGCGTTATGCCAGTATTCACATCCAGGTTTCTGATTCCAAACATAAGGCTTTGCCCATGTGCTATGCTGCCCCTCTCGCTAGAGATAACAGGCACTGAGAGGAGAGGTGTAGTAATGATATGAATGGTCCCTTGGGCCTGCTCTGCTCCTGACTCACTGTGGCACCTTGAGCAAATCCCCTCTCATGTAGATCTTAGATCTTCCTGTCTGCAAAGTGAAGGGGTTGTAGAATGCTACAGAATGTTGAGAATTGGAATCGACCTCAGAAATCATTCCATTTCTAAGCCCTTCATTTTAATTAGGAAGAGGAGATTGGTGCCCTCATTATGATCCTATCAGTGCCAGATGCCCTCCTGCTTGGTAGTTGCACCCTGCTAGAAATACCTGTCTTACCTGGTTTCCTTGCACAGAGGAGGAGCAAGGGAGTGGCTGAGCCAGAGGATGAGCCCAGGTCTCCTGGCTCTGTGTTTCTCCCACACCTCCTTCTCCTCCCTCCTTTCAGCTCTGCCATAAATCTAGGTGATCCTCCCTCCCTGCTGGCATCTTCCTAGCTACCACCACTTAGTTTGGAGTCTGTCTGTTTTGTTAGGCTACAGGATCACATTTCCCCTAGTCCTTTCTCCCTCCCCTCCCAACTGTTGAGTGGGGCACTCTCAGAATGCTCACTGTGTTACTGAGTCTGTCTGAGTCTAGTTGACTTGTCTTACCATATGCCAGTGCTGACACCTTTTCCACCCCTCCTTTTGCCAGGCAGATTTTTCACTGAATGCCAGCTGGGCTATGGCATCCTAATTTTGCTTTGAGTTTCACTGCAGACTATCTGAGCTCAGAATATAGAGAAGGGAGAATGTGTATGGATTTAGGGAGCGAGGTGGGTAGTAATTTGTTCCAAGAGGGCCCAGACTGCGTGTCATGTGAAAGTGCAAGGGGCTTTTCTGGTGAGAGTGGCTCTCCTGCTGCTTCAGACTTCTCAGACTCCTACACCAGGCTTGGGGCAGCCCACTCCAGGGACAGGAACCTGACCTGCTGCTCAGTGACCAGCTCATCATGTAGATGTTGAGGGAGAGCTCTTTCTTGTCCAGAGTCAGGTGAAGGAGATTACTCCCTAAATTTTTAAGCCCAAAATGCTTCAGTTTATTCTGGAATATTTAACTCCACATAACCTCTTTCCTCTGAGGGTTAACTCCCTGGTTCCCCCTTAGCACTGATGATCTCAGAAGCCCTCCCTCCTGACCCTGTCCCAGCAGAAAGTCCAAACCCAAGTCTCAGCAGCTGCTTTTCCCACATCCTTCCATGCCTTCTCATCTCCCCACCAGGGCTATTGCTCCAGACAATCCTGCATTGAAGGATTTGCTCCTTTGTTTGCCCCTAACACCGTGTCTCCTTTTCACCTTCCTGAGTTCCCATCTGGGCCCCATTCCATGACCCTGCCCATGTTTTGTCCTCCTTCTTTGTTACTTTGAAAGCAAACAGTCCTCTCCCTGAAATCAGAGTGATGTGTCTCCCATTTGATGGACACACAGACTCATCACTTCTAACATATCTCCCATGAGACCAATGGAGAACTAAACCACTTCTGGCCTTATATCCCATGGAAAAGTCACAAAAAGATGCACTTTCAGCAGCCTCATCCAAAACCACCCCCGAGACTCTCTTCTTGTGAAAGGCAGTAGAAAGAATTCTAGATTTAGTGTCAAAAGCCTTGGGTTCAAGTCCTGCATACACAAGTCAGTTCATTCTCTTAGCCTCAGTTCCCACATCTATAAAACTTCCCAAGTTGTTGTGAGGAAAGCACCTTTTAAGGTAAAACTTGATCATTAAGAAATGTGAGCTATGGTCATTAATTTTTTTTATTGTCATTCATTAGACACCTCCTACCCATTGTGTGCGTGTGTGTGGGTGTGTTTCTGGTGTGTTTCTGGTGTGTTCTGCCAAGCATGGAGCCCCTCTCAAGTACTTGCCTTAAGTATCATTTGCTCTGCCACCCATCCCCCAAAAGACCTCCCTTCCACGAGGGATCTGAAATCCCAGGATTCTCTGGCATTCTCCATGTGTTGTAATGGCATCACCACAGTCTCTGCTCAGGAAATCCTAATGTCTTTCTTCCACTTCTCGGCAGGGCTCTGTCTCACTCGAACCCTTGGGTTCCTGATTAGCCATTGGTTAGCACATTCACTTTTTTGTGTTGCTGCCTGCAGAGGCCACAGACCCAATCCAGTTACTGTTCCCTCTTTCAGAGAACAAACCCAGAACTGTCACCCCTTAACTGGCCCACAGTTGGGCAAGTCCCTGAACCTTATTTGGGTCTTGTATTTAGTGCTGGCATTGGTGTCTTTTTCAGTTTGTTCCTCCACAGACAAGCACTAGCAGGAATTGGGACGTTAGCTATAACAGATGTACCCCTCACCCACCACCCACCCCCAGCCAGAGAGAGTTACTCGGGGTCCATTGAACTAATCAGGTCCCTTTCCTACAATACTTACTAATACCTCATTGTTTAGACTCACTGATGGTCAATGTGCAAGCTACAGAAGGCAGAATTCCTCCCCTTTTCACACTGAGAAATGATTCAATGAGTTTATCTCTACCTTCTAATGAGAAGATGTTCCTGCTGCCACCAGCGAGAATAAATTGTGCATCTTACTTTCAGAGGCGTCTTTCTATCACTAATTCAGAAGCACTTTCCTTCAACCAAAAGAAAGAGAGACAAAGGAACTGGCATTAAAAGAAAACGTAAGACCCCATTCCCCAGCAAACTCTGACCTCCTGCCCAGCGACTGTGGCTTGTTTGCTGTCTCCCAACCACCTCTGCCTTTCTTGACTTGTCCCTGCCCCTTCACCCTTCCCTCATCCCTCCCCGCCTCCACCCCACCTCCTTGCCATGCTTCTGCTGCTTTCTCCTCTTGATTTTGGCCAACTTTCCTTTGTGAAACCATCCTCTAGTGCTCACCCAAGCTATGGAGCCTCCCTACCTTCTGATTCCCCTTTCCCCTCCTGCTTCCCTGTCCTTCCCTCGCCTGCCAGAGAAGCACTTTTTTGTTCTATGCCCAAGTACCTGTTTCTCCATCCTCAACCTGCCATAGCCTCCTCTCCTCTTCCCCTTCCCTCTAACCCCAAAGGGGCTGGACCTACCTGAGCCAGGTGCTAGGCTAGAGCCCCCATCAGAGGAGGGAGGGGCTAGAATTCCCCCCACCCTTTCTTCCCCCTACCTGGGCCTGGCCTGGTATGGCCATCCCTTCTCCAGGACTCAGTTTGACCCTTCTGATAGAGATATCAGTGACCTTAAGCTTATGTGACTGCTTTGTTGGGAGAGCACAGTCCCTATTGGGGAATCAGACTCTCCAGAACCTACACATCCAAGTACATTCCCTCCCTTGAAAAGTCGTTCCCCTAGGATACCCGTCTTATTCCCAAGAGGCTCCCACTGCCCAGCAGCTCTGGGTTTGCTCTTTTATGAACTAACTAGAAGTCCCTAGGAAACGCCTTTAGGGGGTCAGACTGGCACCTTCCGTTTAGGCCTTAGGGTCAAGTCATGGAATGGATTTTCCTTCTTGGCTTCTAACCTGGTTCTGATCTGAATTCCCAAAGCCAAACCTAGAAATAAGAGGCTTGGGAGCCCTGCTGGAGTTCCTGCCCACAGTTGGGATATACCTGTTCTGGTCTGTTTGCCAGGGGCAGGAGGAGGCAGGACTCAGTGCCATTTATTTTATCACTCCCCCTCCTGCTCTTTACCCTGGCTTCTGTGCAAGGTAAGATTCTGGTTTCTTGTCCCAACCTGTGGCATTTTAGCTCATTTCCTGCCCACTAGACATTAACTCTGTGGGTCCTCTATCTATACACACTGGTCAGGAGCCAGCAAGAAGAGATGCCCTAGCTCTATGTTCCCAAACAGCCCACTTTCCCCCAGGAACTGACACAGATATTTAAGCCACATGCCTGCTCTCTACAGTCCCCTGGATCACGAGTTAGCCAGGACACCTGTCACCAGGGACATTTTCTCTGGAGAGATGCACTCAGGGATGCTGAGGGACAGCATAGGCCTGCAGTCACTCCTCCTGTGTCACTGGGCCATAAGGACAGGCACAGGGAGGGCCGTGGCCACCCCACGTGTAGCAGCATCAAATGGGGCACATCTTCCTTTCTCTGTTTCCTGCTCTTCTTGTTGGAGGGAACCCATCACTGCTTTGGTCTCTCTGATCTTTGTTTGATTTGGGGAACCCTTGGCTTTCTGGTGATTTCTCCTCTGTCTGTATCTGCGCCTGCCCTGCCTGCTGGCCAGAGTGCCCACCCTCCTCCTAGTGAGCCCCTCCCTCAATGCTCCTTCTGCAGGGAAACCTAAAGGCCGGCCCACCAAGATCTCCAAGATGGCGTGTGAGTTCCCAGGGGTCATCAAGATCAGTGACGACAGCAGCACGGACTCCGACCTTGGACTCGATAGTGACTTCAACTCTTCCCCGGAGTCCCTCATCGATGATGATGTCGTCATCATCGACAACCCCTCTTCAGATGACAGAGGTAGTGCTTTGGTGATGAGGGAAGAGGTCCATGCTCTGACTGCCTGGAGGCAGGGGCTTTGGCTCCTCTGTGACCAGTCAGTATTTCTGATCCTTCCCTTGAAGCCCAGTGACTGGGAGTCAGGAGCCCTGTCTTGGAAGCCTGGATCTTATTAGCTGTGTGACTTTGTGCCAGACTTGGTTTCCTTCTTTGTAAACTGAGGAAGTGAGGCTTAGTGACCTCTAAGGTTCCTTTGACTCAGAAGGTCTTTGATCCCTTGCACATCAGTGGTGGATGTAGGTATGAGTCCTTTCCCCACTGGGCAGGTTAGGTTATGATCCTAGTCTGGTCCTAGGCCAGATGCTCTTAGGACTGTCTGTGCCCACGGAGAACAACTGGGCTTGTAGCTTTGAGTGAATAGTTGTGAAGAGGACACCTTGTAAACCACAGAATGCTATAGAAAAGCCGTCCAGCTCCTATTATTAGCCTTCACATTTTCCTTGACCTGCCCACCTCTTTTAAGACGCAGCTCAGTCCTTTCCTCTCCCAGGAATCCTTGTCTCTTCAGTTTGCTTCTGGTAAAAGCCTTCTCACCTCTGTGGTTGGTGGAGGTATCTTAACTCCCCAACCAGTTTGTCTTGAAGGGCAAGGAGGATGTCTTATACGGCAGTGTGTCCCTCACAAAGGAGATCCCCTATATGGTTGGATGGTTCTCATGTTACCCAGTAGGGAAAAAAGTCTTCCTTGAGGTTTCAGGTCCTGTACCTGAATGACCTCCCTTTCCTAGAGTCACAGAGAGTGCAGAGGGCATCTTGCTTCCCCTGCTCCCGCAAGCATGAGTCCCCACTACTCCTTGAGTAGTCATCCAGCTTCTGTCGGTCCACTCTGTCTGACTGCTGCCACAGAAGTTAGCCCATCTAATTGCATCCTAATAAGGATGTGTTTCCTGATGGTGAGCCAAAGCCTGTCTTCTTATAGCTTCCTCTCATTGGTTCTGATTCTGCAGTCTGGGACTTTCTCATGGATACAACTTGGAAGAAAGCCCTGGATTTGGAGTCAGAGATGAGGCTCTAAGTCCCAGCTTTGATGCTACTACTAGCTTTGTGACCTTGGGCAAGTCACTTGACATCCCTTGGCCTAAGTTTTCTCATCTGTAAAATGAGGGGGTTGGATTAGGTGATCTTTTAAGACTCTTCTACAGCTAAATCATATGAATTATAACAGCTTTTTGAGTATTTAGGGGCAGTGATCACATCCCTTATGAGTCTTCCCTCCTCCAGGCTCCTTACCCCTCATCACCAGCCCTACTCATTCTGGCTTTTTACATGTATCTCTTCCAGGTCCTTTGCACTATTATGGATCCCAGAGGGATATCCACGGCCCTGGGGTGCTAGAGAAAGTCGAGAAACTGAAACAGGACCTTTTGGCCAAAGTCAGAGCACTGGGCAGAGATCTACCTCTCAATACCCTGGATGAACTCATCCACAAGTTTGGAGGCCCTGAGCATGTAGCGGAGGTAAGTGTCTCTCGTCAGCCAGACCTGGCATACTCCACACGCACAGATTGCCTCTCCAGCAAAGTTAGTGGCAGGCCTCTTGCATAGGGGATCCCTTGACAGGCTCCAACCTGGGGAAGAGGCCCTATTGAGGGTCTTAAGTAGTTTAGTGATGACTTGAGAGAAAGGGACATGTGCTAGACTGCCCAGAGCTGACTTTTACCCATTAGCATTCATTACATGACTCAGTGAGTAAAGGTGGAGGCCTTGGGGGCTGTGCCGCCATTTCCTCAAATGCTAGTTCTGCCCCCTGCCCCCTCCTGTCTAGCTGGGAGGGAAGAACCTGTTATGCCCAGGTTCCTGATAGCAGTGACTTATGAACCAGCCATCCTCTGGGATCTTTTCCATAGGGCTAGCTTAGACAGGCCTGAGTTCTGCTCCTGGGTCACCAGGCAGGAACCTTGTTAGCCTCACAAGTGGATTCTGAAGGGACAGGTTAAAGAGCCATCATAAGCAGAGTTTCCTGAACTTGGCAGAGATTATGAATGGCGTGGGTCCTGGTCTTCCTTCAAGGCACCTCTTGAGATAGCCCATCTCACGTTTGGGCAGCTCAGTTAGGAAGCCTCCCTTGGATTGAGCCTATGTCCGGCTCCCTGCCCTCCCCCAGTGCTCCTGGGCCTACTTCCTCTTGGTGATGGCAGCCTTTCCTGTCATAGACTCTCCGGATCTTCCCTTCTTTGGGCAGAACACTGCAGACTCCTCCAGCCCTACCTCCCTTCTGCCCGCAGCTTCTTAAATGTGCCCCACATTGTCCACATTGCTTCTAAAGTGGGCTGCTTGGGTCAAGCAATAGGAAGAATGACCCCTGCAAAGCAGAGCAGGCTCCCTAATCTTCTGGGTTTTAGACCACCAGGTCCTTGGCAGGCCTTTAAGCTGGCTGGTGCCACTTGCTGGTCAGTCATGGCCTTAGATGAGCCTGGAGAGGAGCAGAGGCTCCAAGGAGCTTGATGTACCTGTGCATGCTGTGTTGGGGGGCAAAGCAAACTTAGGACAAGATCCACACGACCCTGCCTCTGGGGTCTGGGTTTCCTCCTGAGTGTCCTGGTAGCCTATGAATGCCAATTGAAGGCCTGGGCAGTATTTCCCAGTAAGCACGCTGCAGAAATGGATTTTTCCTTGCAGCTCTGCCTCCTCCTCTTGGCAGCAAGAGTGAAAATGACAATCTGCTTAGGTTTTTATAAACATAGAATTTAGGGCCAAGGGGATCTCAGAGGCCCTCTCGTTTGGTTTACTGATTTAACGGCCAGGTCCTTCACTTCAGCAACTCCTGTGAAGAACCTCCTCTACCAGATAGACAGGTGGCATCCTCCCCTCTCAGAGAGGGGCCCAGAATACTGAGGGTCTGAGTAAGTTCTCTCAGGGTCATACAGTTGGTTTTCGTAGAGGCAGAGCCTGAGCCCAGTTCTGCTGCCTGTGTTTTGCACTATCCACTCTGCCCTTCCGGCTGCATTTAGGCCCAGAACAATCCTGCAGGGCCTTTTGAGTGAGGTAGTTGCTCCCTCGGAAGAACTCGGCCTCCCTCTCCACCCATGTGGGTGTGAAAAGACCCCATAAAATGGATTCATTCATGCACATATCATAGGCTAGCACTGCCAGGGGCCAAGGAGCCTGCTAGCTTCAGAACTGGGGTAGAAGTAACCAGCAGGCTGCCAGTATCTGGGACGTGGGGTGGTGTATCCAGTGACCAGGTGGCCCCTTGATGTTCCCTGACACAGAAGCCAGGCATGCATAGATAGATCAGAGACAGAGGAGGGGACCCCTGCTGCCCTCAAGCCCGGCATTTCACAGCTGAGGCCCACACACAGGAAGACCTTGGCCAGGTCCCACAGCCAGTAAGTTTCAGAGGTGGGATTCAAATTCAGACCTTCTCGACACCAAGTCCAGTACTCTGTCCACTACACCTTTCTGCCTGTCTCTCACTAAATGGATGTGAATCATGGGCCACCACCGTCTCTAAGAAATCAAAATTACAGGTGCTCCCAAAGGTACCTTTTATCTAAACCTCAGATTTCTCCTCTATAATGACACTTACATAACCTGTACATAGCCCAGGCTTATGATGAGGAAAGCATTTTGTAAGTCCCAAATGACATTAGAGGTCGTTATCCTTTTTAGGACCTCTTCCTTCCCCTTGAGCGCTCCATGTGGATGTCCATTCTTGCCAACAGTCTCTTCCCTTCCCCTGTATACAGATGACTGGAAGGAAAGGCCGAGTTGTGTCCAGACCAGATGGGACAGTCACTTTTGAGTCACGCGCTGAACAGGGTCTTTCCATTGACCACGTGAACCTGAAGGAAAAGGAACGTTTCATGAGTGGAGAGAAGGTGAGTTGGTCCTTGGCCCCAGAGGTCATAAGGAGGCAAATACAGGCTTGAGATAAGGAAAAGCCTTCCTGATAATTATCACTGATTGAACTGCCTCAGGAAGTACTGATAGGTATGGGCTGGATAGATCACCCTAGATGCTCCTTCCAACTTCAAAACTCTTTGAATCTACTGGAATCTCAGAGCTAGAAGAGACTGGAGAAGGCTCCTAGGCTGGCATTTTTCAGTGTCTCAAGTAGTCATTCCGCTTCTGTTTAAAGATCCCTGGTACCTCCAAGTCAGTCCATCCCATTGTTCAGTCACTCCAGATATCGGGAGGTTACCTCCCAATCACTCCCACCCTTCAGCCCTGGGTACAAGAAAGAATTTCAAGGGATTTTTCCATCCTTGAATCATCTTGCTGGCTCAGAGGTCCCATGGAATTAATTGCCTTCATCTCCCCACCCATTCGCCCCCTCCACATTTTCTTTTTTTTTGTTATTAGTTCATTGATGCTTAGAGGATTTTACACCCCTGTTACTTTTCCTAGAAGCCTTTCATAAAAAAGAGTTCAGCAATACAAACAGTGCCGCAACTGCAGCTGATAGAAAATGCAGCTAGCACTCTGCTCCCATAGACCATCACCTCTCTGAGAAGAGGAATCCTGTTTTGTCATCTGAGATATTGTGGATGATCTGAATTCCGCTGCCATTGAGTGTTTTTCAATATGTTATTGTAGGCATTATGTGTATTGCATCTTCCCAGGTTTTTCCGAATTCCTCATATTTGTCATTTCTGTCAGTACAATAGCCCTTTACATCCACCCCTTGCTGTTTCTGCAGTCATTACCCAGTCAGAGTCCCCTCTCTGTCCCGTTTTTTATAACAACACAACTACTTGGGTATGTGTAGGACCTTCCTTTGTACTTACAGAGCACTCACTTTATGTGAGTCTCAGAGCAGAGTCAGCAGAGTAGTTGCTAGCATCCCCATTTTACAGATGAGCAAACTGTGGCACTGAGAAGGGAGTAGCTGGGCCAGTACTTCTGACGAGGGGCAGCTCCTACCATGAAACCATTCAGCTACTTGAGAAAGAGAAAGGGAGTAAGTGTTTAACAAATGATTCCTTCATTCTTGATGGCAGACCTAGGGAGCTGGATTGGCCACTCAGCCCTTTTCATGATATTCTTATGAAGCATTTGGGAAAATGTAGAGTGCATGTACCAGGACTGGCTCAATGGCAGGATCCAAAGAGCAGTGACTCATGATTCAGTGTCTCCCAGGTGTCTTCCAGCCCTAAATCTGTGACTTGTGAAAAGAGATCGCATGCTCATGAAATTTAAAAGTAACCCAAAGCTAAGTAGGATAAGCTAAAGCTTTGGACGGCTCATTTAGACTCACAGCTCAGTGGGTAAACTGTTGGGCCAAGTCTAATGAGGTGAAGTTTAACAGGGATAAATGTGAAAATTCAGCTTCCCTAGTACAGAATGGGGGAAGCAGGCCAAGACAGTAGTTCAGAAAAAAAACTGAGCATCTGAGTGTTCCACTAGCTCTATATGGATTCACAATATGATGACCAAGGAGCAGAATGGGGTCTTTGGCCACAGGCTCCTGACCTGACTCCATCTAGAAGACACACTCAGGCTTGAACATGGTAAAGGATGATGTGGATATACTAGAGAGCTTCCAGAGTTCTGGGACCAGGAGAGGGAAGGGCCTTGGAGTCATGCCAGCAGAGGGTTCTTCTTACAGAAGAGAGGCCTGAGGGAACACAGTGTAACCATCCACAAGCATTTGAACATCTGTCCTGTGGAAGAAAGAACAGGGCAGAGACAGATAGATTTAGTCTTGGTGTTAAGAACTAGACATGGGATGGGCCGCCTGCAAAGGAGGTATATCCCCTTCACCCAGAAGGCTTTGAACCAAGGCTAGAGCAGGGGCTGCCAACCAAGGCCTGGGGACTGAATCTGGCCTGCCACCTACTTTGGACAGCATCTAAGAATGACTTTTATATTTTAAAATAAAGTTTTATCACATTTAAAAATGTGAAAACCACTGGCCACACAAAAAACGGGTGCTAGGGTCAGACTTAGCCCCTGGGCCCTAATTGGTGACCCCTAGTGAGCGCTGGTCTAGATGATCATTTGCCATTAGCTGTTTGGGAGATTCTTGGTCAGGTGTAGACTAGACTTTATGGTTTCTGAGATTCCTTAGAATGCTGAGATTTTGTGAAGTCCCCTTCAGCAGTCATTCCTGTGATCTCTAATGGATCACTGGCAAGTGATCTCTAATGAATTATCACTGGGAAGTGGATGCTGATTTGTGTTACTGTGACCCCAGAGGGCAGGCTGAACAACAAACATGAGATGCAGGGCAGCTGACTTGGGCTGGATGAAAACTCGCCTCACCTCAGGCCTCTCTGACGGGCAGCCCTCTGCTGCCAACAAAGCCCAGATAACTCGTTTTTGGAGACACCACCTCTCAGTAGTGTGGCTCTGCCATTCTGGGATCAGATACGATGATGGAGCTGTGGTTGAGGTTGGCTGGGCCCAGGGAGCCTCCTCTGCCTCTAGCCTCCTCTCATATCTCCTCTCTGCCTTTCGCTCAGCTTGTCGCCATAATCTCAGAGGCCTCCAGTTCTGGGATTTCTCTGCAAGCAGACAGGCGGGTGAAGAATCAGAGGCGCCGGGTGCACATGACACTCGAGTTACCCTGGAGTGCCGACCGGGCTATCCAGCAGTTTGGTGAGTGCTGCAGAGAGGGGTTTACTCCTCTTAGCATCCCTGTGTCCCAGGGCCTAGCAGTGGTGGGAGGGTATTTTCAACTTTTCCAGCTTCATTTCTGGTTGCAAGGGACCTTGACTCAGCACTTCCCAAACTGAAAATAATCTGCCCCCTAAACTTACCCCCATCTCATTTCCCCCTTCTTCCCAGTTACTCAGGGTAACAACCTCAGAATTTTCTTTGATCCTTCCTGCTTACCTCATTTCTCATATTCATTTGTTCAGACATTTATTAAGCAACTACTGTGTGCGATGCTTGGCACTTAGAAAAAGACCAATTTAAAATAAAACAGTCTCAACCTCATAGTCCCTGCGTCTGATAGAGGACTTCTCTTCAGTAGGTACTTCAGTAAGTGCTCAGGGCTGGGGACTTGACACAATATAGCCAAGAGAGAGTCTCTACTCTCATGAAGTTTACCCTACAAGAGGCTACTTTTGGTCTTACTGTGGACATAATCATAAATTGGTTAAAAAGAGAGAGACATACAGAGACAAACAGACCAAAAGAAACAGAAAGATGGAGAGAAAGAGAAGAGAGAGGTCTAGATTCACATTGTGTCTCCACTGTTTATGTACGTTGCCTGTGTGTCCTTGGGCAAGTCACTTAAATTATCTGGACCTTATTTTCTTCAGCTTTTCCCTGAGGACCTCATCTCTAGATTATCTCAGTGGTCCTCCTTTCCTAGAATCTGTGGTCATGGGGGTATGACAGAAACATGGACAGAATCACAGAAGGCAAAGAGAAAGGGGAAGGGGATTGCTGGCAAGGGAGAAGGAGAGACGGACACTAGAGTGTTGTGTGTGAGTGTGGAAAAGCAAAATGAGTCATGGATTTAGTCATTCCTTCAGTAGACATCGATCAGCACCTCCAATGTATTCAGAGCAGAGGAAGGTTCTTTATGTGTGGATAATGCCACATCTCCGCCAACTCATATCAGTGTGTGAGGTTTTGGGAGAAAGTCATCACCCACAAGAGGGGTCAGGAAGGGCTTTGTGGAGCAGCTGTCACTTGAGTTGGGTTTTAAAGGAGAGTTAGGAAGCAGTCAGTGAGTGACAAGCATGAGGACAGGTATTCCAGGCCTCAGGACCATGCTGAGCCCATAGTAGGCTTGGGGTCAAAGAGTAGCAGTGCCCATGAAGCAGCAGTCTGGATAAAGGAGAGGTGATCAGAGGCAGTTAAGAACCTGCAGGAGGTTTTGATAGCAGAACCAGGAACACTTTGTGCACAGCAACGACCACAGTGTGCGAGAGTTTTTTCTGGTAGACCTGGAACTTTGTAATAACACAAGAACTTACTGAAAAAAAAAAAACCCAATGTCAATTTTCTAAGGCAAAATGCCTTCCACACTCAGAGAAA
>CM053773.1:199160204-199385960 GCA_028658325.1 Potorous gilbertii
GAATCTCCTCCCCAAGACTTTGTCTCCGCTTCTCTCTCTGGGGTTTAGACAGACCTGCATTACCTCTCACGTGGATGATGGGCAGGCATAGCTTTCTGCCTGATCCCCCTCCCTCAATTTTCCCCTTGGCAGAGCATCAGAGTTAATCCCCTAATTCTTGGGAGATCAAACCCACCCAGACCTCCCTTCAAGCAGATGTTTTTGCCTCCCCCCATTTCCAGCTTTCCCAGATGGGCCTCTTCCCCATCTGAATACTTAACCCCCGACTTTTACGGGATTGTGTCTTTACAGGTCGAACACACCGATCGAACCAGATCTCAGCTCCTGAGTATGTCTTCCTGATCTCAGAACTTGCTGGTGAGAGAAGATTTGCCTCCATTGTTGCGAAACGTTTGGAAAGCCTAGTAAGTTTTCCACAATTGCCTGGGTGAGCTCACTGACCCTTCCCCTCAAAAAGCATTTCCCTTACCCACAGTCGCCCTGTCAGGGGGAGTCAGGGCTGCCAAGATGCTGATGAGTTTCCTAAAATGCAGCTAGATCAGCCATATTTAGTCCACTTTGTGACTGGGCATGACACTGGATTCCAGGTCCATTTCACACTGTGATAACTGACCAGCATGACTCAGGCCAAGCCTTAATCATAGCAGCGCTCTCCTCCTTTGTCACCACAACCACTGGGCCTCCAAAGCCTCTTCTTTAGATAAAATTCCATGATCCTTAACCGAGAGTTCACTGACTTTCTGACTAGGCCTTCCTGACTAGGTTTTGCTTCCTTCTATCCTCCCATAACCCTGCAGAAGAAGGCTCCCTTCGCAAACAGCTCTCCCACTCTCTCCCACAGGGTGCCTTGACCCATGGAGACAGAAGAGCCACTGAATCCAGGGACCTCAGCAAGTATAATTTTGAGAACAAGGTAACCCGTGCCCCAGCAATTGGACATCATCATGGCAGGGGGCTTGAAAGGGAGGTGTAGGTGGGTGGCCTAGGCTTCTGTGGCATAGGCTGAAGGTGTCTTGGGAAGAGCATGAAACTGGCAGTTACATCCAGGTGCCAGCTTCAGATCTGCCCTTGAAAACATTTCACCCCAGAGCCTCGTTTTCTTCATCAATAAAATAGTTCATATTTATAGTTCTCTCTCCTCTCCTCTCCACCGCCCCTCCCACCCCCCCACCTCCAGAGTTGTTGAACAAATAAAATGTGCTTTGTAAAACCATGAAGTTACATAAACATGGGCCTGGACTGACCCTTCCTGACCCAGCCTTAAGCTGGGCCTCAATCTATCTGAAGCCCCATTCCCTTCTGCCTTCCATTGGACTGTGAGAGCTGTCCCAGTGCCTGACTGGTACCATCTCTTTACAGTATGGAGCTAGAGCCCTGGACAGAGTCCTGTCCGCCATCTTGAACCAGTCTGAGAACAAGGTCCCCCTGCCCAAGCACTATCCGGGAGGAGACGCCGCCTTCTTTCGAGGTGAGCCTTGAGTTAAGGGACTGGAGATGGGGACAGCCAATCCTTGTGAAAGTCCTGCCTTTTAAGAGCAGGCACTCCCAGAGTGATGGGAGACTAGATAAGAAGCTTAGCATCTGGGTCCTCAGGAAAGACAAAGGTACTGGGCTGGGGCAGCCCTCAGGAGCTGTGAGTTCCTCCATCCCCTTTCCTTAGCAGAGGGCTCCTCTCTCACTATCACCAATATCACTGCCGCGGCCACCACCATCATCACCACCACCACTACCACCAAGGATCAGTGTTTATTCAGCTCAGCCGGTAATATTTATGGAGTGGCTACTGCATGCAGAGAACCATGCTTGGAAAGAAAAATTAGCCAAGGTGTAGCCCTCATCCTCATGGAATCTTCACCAAGTGGTGACCTCCAGTGAGGGGAAGTCCACCATTAGCTGTGGAATAGCTCCATTTGTTAAGAGGATTTCCTTATATTAGGCACTAGGTGGCGCCGTAGTGCACAGAGTGCTGGCCCTGAAATCAGGAAGACCTGAGTTTAAACCCTCCTGCAGACCCTTAGGAGCTCGGTGACCCTGGGCCTCTCACCAAACTTCTGTCCACCCCAGGTTCCTCATCTGTAAAGTGGGGATAACAATACCACCCCCTCTCAGAGTTTGTTGTGAGGATCAGGAGAGACAGTATTTGTGAAGTGCTTTATAAACCCTGAAGCGCTATGTAAGGGCTAGCCATCATTATCATCATTTATTATTTTCAAGTTCATCAGTTTGTCTCTACTTGCCTCTGCTGCTTTTCCCCAGTTTTCCTCCTCCAACTCTCTGGAGCTGAGCAGAGTGACACTGCCGTCCTCCTCTGATGCCACCCTGTGATGTGGAGGTGACCCTGAGTTCCCCAGGGGCTGTGACTATTAAGCCCAGGCTTAGGTGTGGGACAGGGGCTCTGGTTGGGACTATAAATATGAACGAGCATCCCTGACACGCCTCTCAACTCGTGGGGCCTTGGGCACGTGGTTTCATCTTTTTGCCCTCGATTTGCTCACCTGTGAAATAAGGAGCTTACACAAGATGGTTTCTAAGGAGGCCCTTTCTAGCTCTGAGCCTATGATTGTGTCCACCTTCCATGGTCCAGACCGGTATCTCTGATCCATATCAGAAGTGCATTAGAGAAGGACAGCACAGGAAGTTCCATGAGAGGCCCCCAAGCAAATATGAGACTCTCAAATAAGAATCATTCAATGGAATGAGAATAGGGACTCTTTTGCATCTCCCAGTACTGTACTTGGCACCTAGTAGGGACTTCATAAATGCCTGTTATTTGATTGACAGGCAAAGGAAAGGGAATGACATTCGAGGCACAGGAACTTGCCTAAACAAAGGCTTGGAGGCAAGAAAGCCCAAATCATGAAGGCAGAGACTGATTGGAAGTATAGTATACCTAGTGGGCAGTAGTATATATAAGGCTGGAAAGGTAGGAGGGCCTTGAAGGTCAGCCACAGGAACTTGATCATGACTTGGGAGGTTCTACAGGTCCCTGAGAATTGGTAACATAACTGTCTAAGTTCTGAGGGCCCCACCCCCAAGATGGCCACATAGGGAGTGATTTGCTAAGTATGGCAGTTGTGGAAGGCCATCGACCAGGCCTTAGCAGGGTTGTGAGCTGTGAAAGAAACACCCTCCTCTCCATCCAAGACAGTCTAGCAATGTAGGGAAAAGGCACTGGGGCGGGAACAGCATGGAGGTGAGTAGACCTTTTAGGAAATCCCAGTCATCTCGGCCTGCTACATCTGGGACCTTGTGTCAGGCCCAATGTGGGAAGAGAATACGCATGCTGAGGTCTCAGTCCTCCAGTGGCATAGCTCAGCCGGATAAGCAATATATATGTTGAGAGACAAACTAAATGGGACCACAGGTGGTTGACTTTTGTTTCTGTTTTTTTAAATCATACCACTGCCGTCCTCCTCTGATGCCACCCTGTGATGTGGAGGTGACCCTGAGTTCCCCAGGGGCTGTGACTATTAAGCCCAGGCTTAGGTAAAGGTCTGATGACAAGCCAGGTGTCCAGGGACCAGCCTTGTCAAGGACAGAGAGGCTCAGCCCTAGAAGGCTGACTCCCAAGTGAAGCATGAAGGAGGTGGCAACCTTGGTGACAGGGAGGTTCCAGCCTGGGAACATCAGGGACACTGGAAGTACTGAGGTCTGGCCTCAGTTCTGGCCTAGGTAGACTCAGGTCATGGTCAAGGAAGACTTCCTGGAAGAGACAGACTTTGAGACTAAGCCTTGGAGAGGAAAGGACAGGCCTCTCCAGAAGAGGCATCAAGTCCGGGGTGTGTCATGGGACATGTTTGGCCCTGGTGGAGGTGCATCAGCGTACCCTTTAAGGGCAGGGGAAGATGAAGAGCTGGTGCTCATCCTCTTCCCTCTGCCTCTGCAGAGATGAAACAGGGCCTGCTCTCCGTGGGAATCTGCTGCAGAGAGATGAAGTTTGGCTGCATCGCCATTGAGAAAGGTGAGTGCCAAGGAAGAGACAGGCCTGGTAGGCAGCTGCCTGGGGCCTCTGGACAGCCACTCTTCCTCCAGCCCTCTCCTGTGGAGGGCATCTCCCCTGTTTTATCCTGTTCCCCCAAACATCTGCTCCCATGCTTTTTCTTTTTTTATTATTTTATTTGTTTTCAGTGTTCTACAATCATTTCCATATATCTTAGATTTTTCCCCTCCCTCCCCCCTCCTTCCCTAAGACAACATACAATTTTATAGAGGTTCTACACATAACATTTTAAATACAATTTCACCTTAGTCATGTTGCATAGAAGAATTAAAATGAATGGGAGAAATCATAAAACAAACCGAAACATAATACAAAAGAAAATGATCTGCTTCATTCTGTGATCGAATTCCATAGTTCTTTCTCTGGATGTGCAAGACATTTTGCCTTAAGAGACCATTTGGAATTATTTAAATCCTTGCATTGCAGTGAAGTACTAAGTCTACCAGAAAAATTCTGCACACTGTGGTTGTTGCTGTGTACAAAGTTCTCCTGGTTCTGCTCCTTTCACTCATCATCAGTTCATATAAGTCTTTCCAGCCCTCTCTGAAGTCTTCCTGTTCATCATTTCTTATAGCACAATGGTATTCCTTTATATTCATATACTACAATTTATTTAGCCATTCTCCAATTGATGGGCATCCCCTTGATTTCTAGTTCTTGGCTGCCACAAAAAGAGCTGCTATAAATATTTTTGTACATATGGGACCCTTTCCCGTTTTTATGATCTCTTGGGGATACAGTCCTAGAAGCGGTATTGCTGGGTCAAAGAGTATGCACATTTTCTCCCATGCTTCTTCTGCGCCCATTTCTTCTTTGATTTTTTGTGGCTAGAGAGAACAAATTGCTGAATTTCTCCTAAAAGCAACACAGTGTGTTAGAAAAAGCCTTAGACTCCAGAGTGCTGTGTTCTAATCCTGGCTTCTGTGCTTACTAGCTGCTTGACCTCAGACAGGTCACTGAACTTCTGAATCACTGCCATTTTCCTCATTTGTAAAATGGAGGTAATAACGTTCCTACTCCCCAGCTCTGCCACAGTTTTAGCAGAGTGAGCAGCTGGATGACAAAGTGGATAGTGTGGGGGTCTGGGGTTAGAAAGACCCGAGTTCAAATCCAGCCTCAGACACTTCCTAGGTTGTTGACCTTGGGCAAGTCACTTTGCCTCTGTCTGCCTTAGTTTCCCTGTGTATAAAATTAGAATAATGATACCTACCTCTCAGGGTTGTTGTAAAGAACCAGAGAGATCATATTTATAAAGTACTTGGTGAACCATAGAGCCCCAAGTTCGGGGCATTGTTACTGATGTTTTATAATGCATAAAGAGCCAGTTCTAGGTTAGGGTCCTGCCCCAGTGCCTCTGGGTCATGTGATCCTGGACAAGTCCCCAACTGCTCTAAGCACCTCTAGAATGGTGAGTTGCCAGTGACAACATGCGTTGATAGAGTAAGTTTTCCCCTCAGTAAGATCCCTTCACCATCTCTGTATTACAGGACTAGGGGAAGTACTTGGCTAAATCTCTACAACTGAGTTACTGACATCAGAATGGGAGAGTTCCCTCTACCAAGTGAAATGACTCATCCATCCTCCTTGACCTCTGTGGGAGGCCTGGGCTAGTGTGTGTTGGGGTCAGGAGGGTTTCTGGTCTCTGGATTAGAGCTTCAGATCCTTGTGGCTCTTCGTCTGAACTGCCTCTCCTCCTCCTTTTCCTTGTCTTCCTCCCCCTCCCCCCCAAGACTGCTCCATCACCAAGTTCCTGAACCGCATCCTGGGCTTGGAGGTGCACAAACAGAACACCCTATTCCAGTACTTCTCCGACACCTTTGACTACCTGATCGAGAAGGACAAGAAGGAGGGCAAATATGACATGGGCATATTGGGTAAGAGAAGGGGCTGACCAGGAGCAGGGTCCTCCCAGGGGCTGGGAGAGAAGGACAATCCATCCCTGCACCTTGTACAGATGGAAATTCCTACAATGTCTCATGGATTTAACTAAATCCCAAGACCAGGTCAAAATAAAAAGTCCCAAAAGTAGGTGGCCTCCTGAGATGTCATTGCTCTGCAAGGGATGGTGCCCATGGAGAGTTATGTCTAAGGTGCGAGCTTATGAAATAGACCAATGTTGCCCATCGAGGAAGATTAGCTGGCATGTTCAGTGACAGAGGACCAATCTGAAGACAGTCTGATAGGCCTAAAACATCTAATAAAACAAAACTGAATAGGAATAAATAGAGAATCTTACCTTTGATGAAATTGAGCGGGTTTATTTTGTTATTACTACTGTTATTTACAAATTGTTGAGATCCTCTGTGCTTCAGAGAAACAGTTATCTCAATTATTCTCCATTCCAAAGAGCCATCCCATATCAGATAGTATTTTAATTTTTTAATAGTATTTTATTTTTTCCTCCAGTTACATGTCAAGAAAATTTTTAGTATTCATTTTTACAAGATTTTGAATTCCAAATTTTTCTCCCTCCCTCCCCTCTTCTGGAAATGGTAGGCAATTTGATATAGGTTATACAGGTGCTATCATATAAAAATATTTCCATAGTCACAGTTGTAAAAGAAGAAACAGATCAAAAGGGGAAAAAAACTACAGGAAAGGATAAAGTAAGTGAAAAAAAATACGCTCCATCTGGAGGCAGGTAGCATTTTCTGTCATGAGTTCTTTGTACTTGTCTTAGATCATTGCGTTCCTGAGAAAAGCTGAGTTGTTCGTAGTTGATCATCACACAGTGTTGCTGATACTGTATATAATGTTTTCCTGGTTCTGTTGATTTGACTTTGTATCAGTTCCTACAAGTCCTTCCAGGCCTCTTTGAAGTCTTTCTGTTCATCATTTCTTAATAGCACAATACTATTCCATTACATTCATATACCACAGCTTATTCAGCCATTCCCCAGTTGGCATCCTCCCAATTTCCAGTATTTTACCACCACAGAAAGAACTGCTATAAATATTTTTGTACATGTGGATTCTTTTCCCCTTTTTATGATCTCTTTGGGCTATAGACCTAGTAGGGGTATTGCTGGGTTAAAGGGTATACACAATTTTATAGCCCTTTGGGCATAGTTCCTAATTGCTCTCCAGAATGGTTAGATCAGCTCACAACTCCACCAGTAGTGCATTAGTGTCCCAGTTTTCCCACATCTTCTCCAGCTTTTATCATTTTCTTTTTCTGTCATATTAGCCAGTCTGATAGGTATGAGGTGGTACCTCAGAGTTGTTTAAATTTGCATTTCTTTTGTTAGTGATTTGGAGCATTTTCTTCATGTGGTTGTGAATACTTCCTGCAGTTCTTCTTTTGAGAACTGCTTGTTCCTGTATTTTGACCACTTATGTAGTCTTATAGATATATTTATATATTGTTTGTATTTCTTGGATACCAAACCCTTTTTAGAGAAATTTAATACAAAAATGTGTTTCCCATTTGACCACTTCCCTTCTTACCTTAGGTGCATTAGAAACTGATTGTTTTTTTAGCCCCATTACAGAATAGCTGGAGGAAGTACTGAGTGAAGTCCAAGGTATCTGAGGTTGTCATAAATCTGTTTCTGAGAGTTTGCACAATGGCGTGACTAGGCAGGGAGTGAGCCTGGGGAACTCCTCACCATTGGAGCCTTTGCCCAAAGACCTCCCTGACCACTTTGTGTGTTGTTAGGGGAGTGAACTGATTGGCCTCAGGAGCCTCTGATGTCTGTGTGGTGTCTGGGCCAGGTTCATTAAGGACTCCAGTCATGTAACTTCCTCCCCCTATAGTATCTCTCCCATTCAAGCATCTTGAGGAACTGGCCCCTGCCAGGAGACTGTAGGGAGGAGGGCCCAGTGGTTGGTGATCCCCAGACCCTCATGTGCATCTCCTTCCTTCAGACTTAGCCCCAGGCATCGATGAGATCTATGAGGAGAGCCAGCAGGAGTTCCAGACGCCCGGCCACCCTCAGGATGGGCAGGTTGTCTTTTACAAGGTAACTGCAACCACCCCAGGCCCTGCCTTTCTGGAAGCCCCACCTTAGCCTCTCCTCCAGGATCTCAGCCACGATATACTAGCCTGAGTCTGTCATGTGGCCACAGCACACCTACCCTCTTCCTTCCCAGCCCAAGTTACAGGCCTTGGGTTCCAATTCTGGCCCTGCTGCTCACTACCTCTGTCTCTCTCTTTAGAGGGGACTAAACTAGAAGCAAGAGGACAAGTGACTCAATTGCTGGTCTTGGGTTCAGATCCTACCTCAGACATTTTCTGAATTAGTGAGCCAGAACGAATCACGTGGCCTTTTATCATCTGAGCCGCAGTCTCCTTGTCTGCAGAATGAGGAGAACCTCATCAGGTTGTTACACAAATCAAAAAAAAAGGCCTTGTAGCAGACTTCTTGTGTCTGAGAGTCTGTCCGGCTCCATCTCAAACCTGTGCATGGTTGATGGGGAGTCCAGAACCATGGACTACTCCCTCAGCTCTGCCACCAAATGACCTCGAGCTGGGGAGACTGAGCCCTGGCCACCTTATGACCTCATGGGGGAAGTGGATGATCCATGGGAGTGGAAGATGTGACGATGAGGATGGCAATAGTGACAGCAGTGGTGGGGTCACTGTTACTGTTACTGCTCTCCACAGATCAGTGTTGACCGAGGCTTGAAGTGGGAGGAGGCTTATGAGAAGTCGCTCCAGATGACCGGCGCTTACGACGGCTTCTACCTCTCCTACAAGGTGAGCAGGACAGCATATGTGTGCAGGAAGGTCTCCTAGCATTTAGTGAGAGGCCAATTCCCAGAGACTATTCTGTCCACCCTGCTCCTTTTAAAGATGGGGCCCCTTGGGCCCAGAGACAACCAGCACTTGCCGGGGTCTCCAGCTGACACGCAGCCACACTGGGGCTGGAGCCCAGGGCCTCTAAACCCACCTCCACCATCATGCTGCCCCTTAAGGAGCTACATAGCCTCCTGAAACAAGTCGGAGCTGTGCCCTTCCCCTGATGCCAGAGAGGGACCCTGAGCCATTCTGATCTTCTCAGGGGTCATCCTGGAAAGGTCCCCACATCAAGGTTGCTACCAGGAAGTATGGATCTGTCTGGGCCTTGGCTTCTCTGGCCCCTGCCGAGGACAAGTCATTTCTCCATCTGAGCCTCTGTTTTTTCTGAAATGGCAATGAGCAGTGGTCTGTCACCTTCACTGAGCAGCCACATGACAGATTCGGGGCTCTGCCCCTGCAGCACAGAAAGGGTGCACAGTCCATCACTGAGTAGTCCCAAGTGTGTCTATTTGGCACAGTTTCAGTTCCCTGCCCTCCCCACCATCCCAGCAGCCCCCATTGCTACAGAGCACTTTCCTCCCAACCCCTCTAAGGTCAGAAGCGAATCATCCTTGTGTCTAAAGAGGAGGAAATAGAGGTTCAGAGAAGGGACATCACCGTACTGGGATACATCTCAGATCATAGAATTAGGACCAGAACATACTTCAGGGCAGCCCATCCGAGCGGGGAGTGGGCAGCAGCTGCAGATGGCCCCTGGCCCCTGCTTGAGCCCTCTTGTCTTAGGATCCACACGGAGTGGCAGAAGAAGTTTGAGTCAGAGACTCCTGGGTCCAAGTCCTGGCTGTGTCACTCATGGCCTATGGTCTTTGGGCCTCTGTTTCTTCATCTATAAAATTAGGGAAGATTGGACTTGGTTTCTGAGGACCCTTCACACTCTAAATCTCTGGTCTTGTGTCTGAACTCAGCCAGGATTTCCTTTCCCCTTTTGGGCCTCAGTTACCTCATCTGCCCAGTGAGTACTAGGGATCAGCTGACCTCCCACTCCAATGTTCTCTGGTTCTAGGTGCGAGGCAATAGAAAGAGCTGCCTGCTGGCCGAGCAGAGCCGTGGGAAACACTTCATTCTGTACAAGCCCAACATTGGCAAGCAGAGCCAGCCTGAGAGCCTAGACAGCCTCTGCAGGAAATACCGGCGGGTGAGTCAGGCCTGGTTGGACACAGGCCCTCTGCCAGCACAGTGACTTACATGGGGCCCAGGGCCCACTCTTTGCATTTCCCTCATCATAGGGAGTCAAATCAGGCACAACCAAGAAATTTCCAGGCTGTAGAAATAGAAGAGTGTGGGTACCTCTGGGAACTCCCAGATATAAAGACATGTCTGTTCTGGGTCTGGGTCTGGTGGGAGCACAGAGAGCCAGAATTACTTCCTGGAAAGAGGTAGGCCATCGGCAGTCTCTCAGTCATTGAGCATCTATGAAGCACCTGCTGCATGCCTGGCCAGGCTTAGGCACCAGAGGTCCAAAGACAAAGACTGAAAGGGTCCCATCCTGATAGGGCAAGATGCCTCTCCACAGGTCCCTCCTACTCGTAACCCTTGCTGATGTACCCCCTCATGGGCCTGCAGTTTAGTAAAGGGGGGATCCCTGTGACCCTGCTTCTGGTTGGGGGGTGGATGGGCGGCAGTGCTCTGGAGTCTTTGCATAGCTGCAGAAATACAGTTGCTTATTTAAAGCTGGACCCCTCCTCAGAACGGGGCCTTCTTTGCCAACCAGTTCATATAGGTGATTGGAACTACAGTGCTTCTGACTGCTCCTGCCCCCAGCTTAGGGGTGACCCACCCTTTGGGAGGCACCTGTCTACACTGCTGCCAGGGGAATACCAGGCAAAAGCAGGGGAAGGTCCTGCTGTGAATCGGAGTCAGAGCTGCCACTCACCCTCTGTCTTCTCTGCTGCAAACTCTAGTGAGGTCCTGGGCCTCTACCAGGCATGACCTTCCCTCCCCCTCCCTGGAACTCAGCTGTTTCAGAGACTGAATGAAGTTGCCCCATGCTTTCCTCTGTAGGTGACAGCCGAAGATGCCAAGGAGCACTGGGAGAGCAGCTACGACTTCTCTCTGACACACTGTAACCACGCCATCTGGTAAGTTGGAGGGACACAGTGCAGTTGCAGACCCCTTCTCCAGGAAGCCACAGGTCAGGTCTGTGCTCCTGGGCACAGCCGGCCAGCCCATGAGTAGCAGAGGGAAGGTGGCTATATGTCAGAAAAATTTTCTAAAGAGGAAAGCTGCCTCAGCGTGGCATGGGTGTGAGGGGTTCCTCCTGTTAGTGGTCTTCAGGTGACCAGTCAGGGATGTTGGGAGGCTGGGTCTTGTTCAGTTATGGACCAGACTGAATGGCCTCTGAGGGCTCTGCGATTCCATGAACTTCAAGAACAAAGGGTGTCCCTCAGAGCCAGAGGAGGGGGGCCCTTAGAATGGAAGGTGTCCATCAGAGCCAGGCAGGGAACCCTGAGAACAGAGGGTGTCCATCAGAGCTGAGGGGGAGGGAGCCTCAAGAACGGAGGCCATTTATCAAATACCAAAGGCTCTTATCTAACCTGACTCTGCCCACTCCTGCTAGGAACCGACACTGTAAACTGGTCCAGGAGGGCAAGGAGTGCTTGCAGGGCGCCCGCCTGCGGCACTACCACATGCTGTGTGGGGCCCTGCTCCGTGTTTGGAGCCGCATTGCCAGCATCATCGCCGAGGTGACCAGCAGCAGCTACCTGCAGATTGTGAGACTCAAAACCAAGGATAAAAAGAAACAAGTTGGTGAGTTGGGGGCGCCTTGTGGGAGGAGGATGGTGTCAAGCTGCGCCACCTGATCCCTGGATGGGACTGAACATTGGGGGCGGGGTCTCTGGCAGGCATCAAGATCCCTGAGAGCTGTGTGCCCAAGGTGCTAGAGGAGCTGAAGCAGATGGATGCCGACGTGAAACGGAAACAGGCCCGTGCTGCCCAGCCTGTGGGCCTCCCAGACTCCCTGCAGCCGTTCCAGGCAGCCCTGCTGGGCTCCTGGCCCCCCCTCTCCATGCACTCCAACCCCAACGAGGTCTTGGACCTGACCTCCAGTCCCCTGGACGATGGCCTCCCTGGCGGACTTCTGGGCCTGGACTCGGCAAGCCTACCTTTCTCCACGCCAGCCCCTCAGCTGACCCTGCCACCACCTAGGTTCACCTACCCCCCGCCTCTGGACGGACCAGGGCCCAGCCTCCCCAGCAGCCATGCACTGCCCTCCCATGAACCCTTGCCTCTCCTGCAACTTCGGCCCCCACCAGATGACCTCACCTCACAAGGGGACATCAATTTCAAGGAGATCCTGGAAGACATGTTGAGGTCTTTGAATGTGGTCCCCCCAGAGAACCCTCTGGGCCTGGAGCGACAGAGTGTCATCCAATTCAGCCCACCCTTTACAAACTCCTAGGAGCAGGCAGCCATTTGTATTCCCTAGGGGACTGAGGAGGTGGCAAGCCCCACTGGTTCTTTGGAAGGGTTTGACATCCCTGCTTTAGGGTGTAAGCAAGAAGGGGTGGACATATGACTAGGAAACCATATAGTTCCTTTTAAAACAAAAAAAAATTTATTTATATATAATATACATTCACACATCTATATAAATATAAATTTTTTATGTTCTATATAAAGAGTAGGGGGACTGGATGGTCTTTATCCCATGGCTGAGGCCACCCAATTCTGTGATTTCCCCTCCCCCTTCTCCAGTCATGCCGTTGTTTAAAGGAATTGCCCCAGGTTTGGGCGGGCAGGGAACTCCAGGGAATAAGTGACCTGACCCCCCCAACACACTTGCCCATTCCCCCAGGCCTCAAGGGCCAAAATCATAGAATAGTTGATGGGTTGCTCCACCCCATTCTCCAAGGTCAGGCAGACTACTGAGAGGGAAGGTGCTAGGCCGAGCACTGGGAGCAGGGCCGCAGGGGAGGGCTAGACCTCCAAATGACCTTAAACTGACTTTCCCGATCCCACCTCCGGGCCCCAGGAGGGATGGGTCTGCCTGGGGAATCCCTCTTCAGAAAACTCAGAGCTTAGGATGCCCAACTGAGAGACCCTAGGAAAAGGGCCTTCGCTGTGCCCAGCTCCTTCTCTCCAGAGATGGAGAGGAAACACGGGCAGGATCAGAATCCACGTCTACTGAGTCCTGCTCCAGCTTCTCGGCACTTGTCTCATTCCCATCCTGAGAAAGGCTGTTTGAACCCTTTTGGCCCCATCAGAAATCATCTGCAGGCAAGCCGAGCCTTCAGGTTTTCTCTACCCTTCTAAAGGGCTCCTTATTTACCCTGAAAGAATCATGGAATATCGGCGCTAGAAGAGACCTTAGAGGTCATCTAACCCAGCCCCCCTTCATTTTACAGATAAGGAAACTGAGGCTTGGGGCTCTCTGCCCCATGATTGGTTTCCTTCTCCATCTCTCCTGCCTCCTTCCCTTTCCTAGTTGCTCCATTTTTGTCTTCTCTTAAGGAATCAGCAGACAGCTCCCTCTGACTTGGGTTGTTAGGCCACTTGGCCATTTAGACAAGAAGAGGTCAGGGAGAGGAGAGGACAGGACGGTAAAGAGCGATGACAGCTCCCCCCCCCTTCCTGAGTCTTCAAAGTCTGCATCCCCATTATCTAGGCTGAGGAGGGGCCAATCCTGGCTCGCTCTCCTCTTTCCCTACTTCTTCCTCCTCACTGTTTTTCAGGGGCTCAGGGGAGATGTTGAGTGAATGAGTTTCAGGGAGCTATGGCTGAATTTGATCTGGATTTCTCTTCCCTGGGTCCCCGCCCCCCACTTGTGCCTCCTCATCTTCCAGGGCAGCCCCATCCTGCTCCTCCTCTTCCTCCTCCCTCTCTATTTATAATGTCCCCTCTCCAGTGTTGGGGAAACCTGGCACTGACTGCCAGAACCCCAGAACTGTGGGAGCTAGAAACTCAGGAAAAACCGAAGGTGCTGTCCCTCTTCCTTCACTGTCTCTGCCCCCACCCCCATGAGCAGGATGCTTTTCATGGGTGAATTCCTCCCCACCACCACCTTTTAATATATGCAATTCTCTCCTCTAACTGTATAGCACCTTCACCCCCTGACCCCCAGGACAGGCAGGGTCAAATATCCGTCACTGGGGATTGTGCCCCTAAGTTATTGCCTCAGTCCTACTGATGATATGTTGTGTGTGAGTGTGTGTGTATGTGTGAGTGTGTGAGTGAGAGAGAGCCTTGTGTCATCCCCTCCCCTCTGTGCACTTTGGAATCTGCTTGTTATGTTGGGCCTTCTTGGATTTCTATGTGTATTTATAATTAATTGAAATGTGTATATATGTAAAGAGATTTTTTTTTTTTAGAACATGTGCCTTTTGACTAATTCCTAAATTTTCTACTTGTACCTTACCTTGAAGAATAATTTTGCATTCATTCTGCTCAGTAAAGATGGAAACTCATGGGCCACCATGTGCTCTGTTTGTACAGTTGGGAGTCTCTCCTCCTCCCAGTGTTCTGGAAGGGATGTCCAGAGGGAAGGTTTGGGGATCCCCATCCCTTAGTTCTCCCCTCTGGTTAGAGGCTTGCTTTGAACAATCATAGCATGATTTCAGAGCTCAAAGGTACCTTAGAGAACATGTCATGTCTCCCTCATTTTACAGAAGAAAAAAGTGTGTTCCTAGATGAGAAATGACCTTGCCCAAGGTCACACAGAAAGTCAGCAGCAGTCAGGACTAGAACCCAGTACTCTTGACTCTTTTTCTGACAGTATCACAAACTGGCCACACACCCTTGTGAGGGGATGATCAAGACAGAAGACAACCAGGATCCACATCGTCTTCCTCTCCACATATGCCCTTGTCAGCATGTGTTAGGAACTGTGCGGGACAAAATAGTCCCTTCCTTCAAAAAGTCCTCATTCTAGTGGGAAGAGAACATGCAAACAGTTATGTATAGCCAAGCTCTATACCACATAAATTGGGAATAATTAGCAGAGGACAGGCCCCAGAATTAAATTAGGAATTGATTTCCTAATTAAATTAGGAAAGGCTTCCTGTAGAGGGGGATTTTATCTGAGACTTGAAAGAATTCAGAGGAGCCAGGAGTCAGCCATAAGGTGAGAGTGGGTTGGCTAGGGAAATACTCCGAGCCATGAGATGAATGACAAGAAGTGTGATGTCCCTGGACCGTTGAGGGGGAGGGCATCTCTCTGTAAGGTAAAGAAGACAGGAAAGGTAGGAAGCGGCCAGGTTCTAAAGGGCTATAAAAGCTAAACAGGATTTTATATTTGGTCTTGGAGGTGATGGGGGCCACTGGAGCTCATTGAATGGGGGTAAGGGGTGACATGAGACCTGCACTTTAGAAAGATAACTTGAGCAGCTGAATAGAAGTGGAGAGCAACCAGGGCAAGTGACCTACCAGCATGTTACTGCAGAATAGTCTGGATGTGAGGTGATAGGGGCCTGGATTCGAGAAATCCATATACAAGAGATGTGAATCAACAAAACTTGGTAATGTTTCAGTTATGGGGTGGTGAGAGCATGAGGAGGTAAGTATGATAAAGAGGTTGTGAGCCTTAGTGACTGGGAGGGAGGGTGCTGGTGTCCTCAACAGTGATGGGGAGTTTGGAAGAGGGGAAGGGCTTGGGTTCAGTTTGGGACAGGTTGAATTAAAGGTGTCTATAGGAAATCCAGGTCAAGGTGTCCGATGGATAGTTGGAAATGGGAGGGAGACTTGCAGTCAGTGTGGAGATTAGGATTAAATAAATAGAGCTGAGAATCATCTGCATCAAGACAATAAATCTCTGGGAGCTGTAATCACTGAGTGACTTGACTGTTCCCTGTATGCTTTTCCCTCCTCATCACCTCCTGGCATCAACTAAAATCCCATCTTCTACAGGAAGCCTCTCCCCATCCCTCAATTCTAGTGCCTTCCCTCTTAATTATTTCTGTCTCCCCTTTTCAAATCATGAGCTCCTCAAGGGCACAGTATATCCTTTGTTTGTCTTGTATCCCCTGCACTTAGCACAGTGCTTGGCACAGAGTTGGTACTTAATTACTTGTTTACTAAGTGATAGAGGCAAAAGAGAAGAGGGCCAAGGACAGAGCATTAGGAGACACCCATGATTAGCAGTTGAGACTGGATGAAGATCCAGCCAAGGAGTGATGGTCAGGACTGGGAAGAGAACTAGGGGAGAGGTAGTATCAAGGAGAAAAGGGCCATCAACAGTGTCGTCAGCTGCAGAGAAGTCAAAGAAGGATGAACACTGAGAAAAGGCCACTAGATTTGGTGATCACTGGTAACCACAAAGATCTCTAGTCTCCATCTCCAATCTAGTCTCATCACTAGGAATCGATAGACCCATTTCCCATCCAGCTTCGGTAGGGGGTTTTCCTTCTTAGGAAGTGAACAGCTGATTAAAAAGAAAGCATGTTACAACAGTATTTGAACTTCTGAACCATGACTTAAAATACATGAGTATCCTCGGCTTCTGGCCAAGAGCTAGAGTTCACCTACAAAGGACTAGTAGAAAAATATTTCCTACAAGTCTTCCAAATTTAGTCCAAAAGGCTATAAATTTAAAAGAATGGAAGAGGGAGAAAGCTGCCCAAAATATCCACCAAGGAATATAAAGGAGATGGTTAAAGTGTAGGAAGATGCACAGAAATTCACAGGAAAAAAATCCTAGAAAGGAGCTAGCCAAAAACCCTGTCTACACACATGGAGCAGTGTGAATGACAAGCAATCCAACACACAAATTTAACCCCCGTTGAATAAGAACTGTCTGGAACATGGTTCTAGAAGGCTATACTTTTTCCAAAAGGATCAAACTAAAGGGTCTGGAGAGCCAGTGGAAGGGGTGAAAGGGATGGGCATAAATACCAACTATTAAGAACATGTACTTATTAAGGAAATCTGAAAAGACGAAGATAGCATTTGGGTGGCCATGGAGGAGAGCAGAAAGAAAGGCGATAATATTCTACAGACTGCCATGAGAGGAAGAGGAAATGAATGAGTTCAAGAAACATAAGCCTCGCAGAGGCTTGCTGTGATGGTGCTGGAGGTTTTCAGTTATCCAGACATTCAATTCAGAAAGTCTTTATTCAGCAAAGACTCTGTGCTAATTGCTAAGAATATAAGACAAGAAAAAAAACAAGCTTTGCCCTGAAGACACATACATGATACATCTGCCTAAGCCCACTTCCTGTCAAAACCAGAGGAGTTTAGAAAACAGAGTAACTGCTGATAATTTAATGATGGGGAAGGGGATGAAGGGTGGGGTGACTACCCTATCATAGAAGTCATGGTAGAGCAGAGGAAAAGCAGGCACCCTAGATTTGGGGAAAGCATATTTCAAACGGTTAATAGAATTGAATCCAAAAGGACTAATATTCTACGAATGTCCAGGAGGGTGGATGGAGGGATGGATGGATGGATGGATGGCATGATCTTAGGTATGAACATCTGAAGACAAAACCAGTTATAATGAGGAAAGAGGAGAGCTGTCTAAAATAAGACACGTACAGGAGATGGAAGAAAGGGTGGGAATATTTATCAGTCAACCTGCTTTAAATAGCTGCTATGTGTCAGGTCCTGGGTTAGGTGATGCTAATACAAAGTCAAAAGGGAAATAGTCCCTATCATCAAAGGGCTTACATGCTATGGGGGAAGACATGGACACAAAGATGTGCAAAATAAATACATAAATACAGAATCATTGGCAGGGGTGGGGGAAGAGTCAAGAAAGGCATACTGTAAGTGACACGAGATGAGCTTGAAGGAAAGAGGAGAATCTAAGAGAGATAAGAGGAGAGAGTGCATTCCATGTAAAGATCTGGGGACCAGAGATGGAGTGCCATATGAGGAACAGCAGTAAGGCCAGGTTGGCCAGACTGGAGAGTACAAGTAAGGGGTAACAAGCTGAAAAGATAAGTTAGAGTCAAGCTCTGACATGCCAAACAGAAGACTTCGTATTTGCCCTTGGAGGGAACAGAGAGTCACTTAAAATTGACTGAGTTGGGGAGTAAGATGGTTGGACTTAAACTTTAGGGAAATACCTTTGCCAGCTGTGTAGAAGATGGATTAGAGAGGAGCAGCTGGAAGCAGAGAGACCATTTAGGAGCTATTAGAATCGTCCGGGCAAGATGTGATAAGGACCTAGAGTCGTGGTCACGTAGGTAGAAGCAAAGAAATGGATTCGAGAGGTGTTTCAGGGACATAATCAATGAGACTTGGCAACTGATTGGATAGCGAAGAACCGAAAGAGAACTCTGAGATTGAAAACCTATATGAATGGAAGGACAGTGGTATCCTCAACAGAAATAAGAAAGTTTAGGGGTGGAGGGAACAAGTAGAGGAGCACTTGTAATCGCTGGCTTTGAAGTGCTGAGCTTGAGGTGCCTTTGGGACATTCAGTTCAAAATGCCCACTAGGCAGTTGGTGATATGGAATTAGAGCTCAGGGGAGACTAGGCCTGAGTCTATAGGTCTGAGAGTCATGTGCATAGAAGGGTTGAATTATGCACCAAGTAACAGTGTAGGGAAAAGACATTCCAAGACAGAACGCTGGAGCTCAATTACAGTCAGTCAAGTAAGAGAAGAACCATGAGGGAGCGCTTTAGTTAAAATCTAGAACGATGTGGGGAAAAAAGGGGGAGCAGCAGTATCAGATCCTGCTGAGAGGTCGGGAAGGATGATAGGGGAAAGGCTATCAGACCTGGTTATCACAGAGATCGTGGCTAACTTTGGAGAAAGTAGTTTCAAATGAGTGGTGAGATGGGAAGCCAGATTGCAAAGGGTTGAGGAGAGGAGAGGAAGCCGAAACAATGACAATGACCTCGCTGGCTTTTTGGGTTTTGACTTTTTCTCCCCTGGCTATTTCAGAGTTTGATTCTGAAAAGAAAGAGAGCCAGAGGATGAAAGTATGTGGGCCTAGAGGCGAAGAGTGTGTGTGTGTGTGTGTGTGTGTGTGTGTGTGTGTTTATGTATGGGAAAGGGCTGGCCATTTGTGAAGATGGAACCAGTAGATAAGAAGAGATCGAATGTTGGGGTGCAAGGTGGATGTGGGAACAATCCTCTGCCAGAGCAGAGAGGGGATGGGATGAACGATACAACTGGAGCATTTGGACCTGGCAAAGAAAAGAGACCCACTTCACCAGAGACTTGAATGAAGGAAGAGAGTATGGAGATGAAGTCCAGGGGTTCTGAGGTGCAAAGTAGGAGAGAAGAGGGAGCTAACAGCCTCAGGATTCTCAGTAATGTGGTCCTCAGCTCTAAGGGAATGGGAAGGAAGGGTATAGGAAGCTAGAGGAGGAAAGAGAAGGTGGGAACAACCACTGTGCTGAGCGTGATTGACAACCAGCAATGAGAACCCAGTTTAGGTAGCATTTATTTATGGTGGACTCACTCAGCATAGTTGGGTGATCTTTCTCCGGGTCCATTTGGTACTGTATGAGCAGGGTAAAGGAGATAGATGGTGAGGAGTCGTCCAGGGTTGTGGTGGTGATGATAGGAGGAGCAGGAAGAGGGGAAAAGGTAGAGGCAGGAATTCCAAGGTACAAAGCAATATAGAATTGATTTAGTAAACTATAGGGTCTGGAAGGGAGGAAACCAAAGCCAGAGAAGGGATGATAGTGACCTAAAGGAGCAGAGAACTGAAAGTTGCCAAGGGTCATACAACTCTATCTCCAGTCTTTCTTTTTGTATTGCACCGCCAAGCCAAGGAGGAGGTGGCAGGAGTGAAGGTAGAAAAGCAGATGATGGAATCTCAACTTCAGATCATGGCTAGTACAGTAGTCCACTTTGACTACTACCTAGAACCTGTGAGGAGCAGTGAGTAATGAGAAATGAGGTTGAAAAGTAGGTTAAAGCCAAATTAGAGAGACTCTTAAAGTCCAGGTCAAGGACTTTTCATTTTGTCTTCAAGGCACTAGGGAGCCATTGAAGATTTTTGAGCAGTGGGTGTCATGGTCAGCTCTGTGGCCCTGGACCTGAGGAAGGCTATTTTTGGTAGCTTGTAGATGATAGATGAGAGAGGGGAGATCCCACAAGTATAGCAGATGAGGTAGGAGACAGGTGAGGTGATGACAGCCCTTACTTATGAGTGCAGAGAAAGTGACATGAGGTAGGAGGGAGAATCAAATACATTTGATATGGAAATAAGGGAAGAGGAATGGAATGAACATTTTTTTTTAGCTCCTGTTATATACCAGACACTTACTAAGCACTTTACAAATATTATCTCACTTGAAATGACAAGGGAGAGGGGAGAATCTCATGCCGCACCTAGATGGCTGGAAAGATAGCTGTCAGCCTTGGATAGAAGTAGGGAGCAGAGGGGCACACTGGGTGGGGTGGGTAAGGAGGGGAAAGAAAAGATGATGTCTTCTCTTTTAGACAAGACGTGCCAATGGCACGTCTAGGAGGAAATGTCCAGCGGCAGCTGTTGACTAGAGCTCACGAGAGAGAGATGTTAGGGCTGTTTTTCACAGATCTCAAAGTCACATTAAGTAGAAATGATTTTGAATCTATATGATTAGATGAGATTATCAAAGGAGAGAGACTATTGGGAGAAGACAAATAAAGAAGGAAGATGTGGGATGAGGATGGGAGAATGGAAGGAGGATGGGAAGTGACTACAATTTTTTTAATGAACATCATTTATATATGTATATATACATACTTATGTAATTTATACTATATATATATATATTAAGATATATACATATATATATTAAGAAGGCCTAGGACCCCCATGTGTAGGATTCAAAAAATGAAGGAATGATCTTTATCATCATCAAACTTTTATTCAGAACCTACTGTGTTCCAGGTACCATGCTAAGTGCCAGGAATACAAAGAAAGGCAAAAAACATCATTCCTGTCCTCAAGGAAGTCACAGTCTAATAGAAGACAGAGAAGACATACAAACAGCTATGTACAACCAAGATATATTTAGGATAAATTAGGAATTATGTTAGAGGGATAAATTAGGAATTATGTTAGAAGGTAGGCAGTAGTAAGGTGGGGAGGGAGGAGTATAAAAGGTTACAGAAATGGGAGATGGAGGGTCATGTGTGTGTGTGTGTGTGTGTGTGTGTGTGTGTGTGTGTGTGTGTATGAGACAGAGAGAGAGACAGAGAGCCAGAGAGCAAACCACTGCTGCTGGACTGTAAAGTGTGTGGAAGGCAGTAAAGACTGAAAAGGGAAGGAGAGACCAGGTCATGGAGGTCCCGAAGAGCCAAACAGACTAGAGGAGATAGGAAGCCCCTGCAGTTTACTGAGTAGATGAGTGACACCATCAGACCTGTACTTTTGAAAGATCACTTTGGCAGCTGGGTGAAGGATGGATTGAGTGGAGAGAGAATTGGGGAAGGAGCCATCAGACAGAATAGAGGTGAGTCAGGAGAAAGCAGTGATCAGTCATGTCAAAAGCTGCAGAGGTCAAATAGGTTGAGGCCTGAAGGAAAAAAAAACCAAGAGGCCTACTGGTATTTGATATCATTAGTAACTTTGGAGACAGCATTTTGAGTTGAGAAGTGGAGTCAGAAACCTGATGGCAAAGGACTGAGAAATGAGTAGTTGAGATGGAAGTGGAGGCGGTGAGGACCATGTCTGGGAGATTAGTATGCAAGAGAGACACAGGATGACAGTTGGGGGAAATGGCCCTTTGAGGGCAGGAGAGACCTGAGTATGTTTGTAAGTGGTGAAGAGGGATGCCAATAGCAGAAGGCATGCTGGAGAACATTTGGGTTATGACCAATGAATGGAGAACCAGAGTATGTGACAGACCCCCTAGAGTGGGGATTCTGGACCTTTTCTGTGCTCTGGAGCCCTGTGGTGGTCAGGCTGGTGAAGCCTGGGGACCTCTTCTCAGAATTGTGTTTTTAAATGCGCGAAATAAGATTGGATTACAAAGGAAACCACTTTATTAGAACACAACGGTCAATTTCACACAGATCCTGAACCAGACAGAGGAAGTAGATAATGAGTTGAGGAAACAGTTGAGGATCACCAAGGCCTAATGTAGTAGGGATGGGAGACTTCAGTTACCCTCGTGTGTGTGTGTGTGTGTGTGTGTGTGTGTGTGTGTGTGTGTGTGTGTGTGTATGAAAAGCAGAGCAGCTGATAACTTCTTCATCCTTCAGAAGGTGGAGGAAACAACAAAAGGAACTTCTACTCTGAATCTGATTCTCACCAAAGGGGAGGAAATGAAGAAACTCTTTGGGGGTGAGGAGGAAATGATTACTACTGTCTTAGAGTAGTAGAGACAGAGAGATAGAGTGATAGAGAAGACGCTGGGCATAGTGATCTGATACACACCCTAGACATGGGAAGTAGATTTCAAAGGGTCCAGACAGAGGAAGGACAGGTTAATCCAGGAAGGATGGGAAGTTTTAAGAATGAAATTCTCATGACACAAAGAAAATGGTCTTGTGGCAGAGAGAACAATGTAGATACACAAGGAACTCATCAACCAACTTGGATTTGTAAAAGACATATATAGATGCTGAAAGTTAGTGGTAGCAGAGAATAAATATAATGAGATACAGATAAAGGATTTGAGGAGATCAGATTTGGAGCAAATATTGCAGGGAATGTATAGAAAAATCAACCAGTGAATGAAAAAAATTGTTGTGTAACAGAAGACACAGGTGAGATAGGAAACATCAGTCTGTAGTAGATCAAATCAGATGATTTCTTCTCGAAAAGCAGATAGATGGTGAAGGGACGTATGGTTGAGAATTGATAGGTGGGATGGCCAAAGGAAATAGGAAGGGGGAGGGAATTAAAAGTGCACAGTTGAATTGGTCTTTGATGGTTGAATAAGGCCAAGATGGTGAAAAGATAATGAGATCAAAAGAGAGATGGATAGACTAGGAGAACAGGGAGGGATGGAGGAACTAGAGATAGAAATGAGAAAATGGGTTTGGAAGGAGTTCAGAAGAAGGAGGGATTATGATCACAGAGGGGAATTTCATACTTAACCACAATGGAGAAGGCACAGATGAGGGGGAGATTTAGGGTGAGATTCCTCCTGTGGGTGACTGAGGTAGAATGGAGATGAAAGACCTGAGTGTTTGAGAGGTTGATCAAGGTGTTCAAGGAGGTATCAGCATGAATATCGATGCTCCTGCGTATAAGGATAAGAGTTAGAGAGGAAGACTCCAAGCCAGAGATGGAAGAAGAGTGACTTTAGCAGTAGATCTTTTCAGCCAGTTAAAAAAAAAAACAAAACTTATTCATTAGATGCCTGCTATGAGATGCAAAGACAGTTAAGCAATGGCTGCCCTCTGAGAGCTTACCATCCACTTTGCTGTGGAGATAGAATAAATACAAGATACATACAGATAAATAAATACATACAGGTAAATATAAGATAGTTTGAGGAAGGACAGAATGTTTAGAAAAAGACTTTGCAGAGAGACTTATGAGCTGAATCTTCAAGGAAAAGAAGGATTTTGAAAGGAAGAGATGATGGAGGAGTGCATTCCAGGCACAGGGTATCAAGCAGCTGCAGGGAGAGGGGAGTTTGGAATGTGGAATCAGAGAATGACTAGTCGGTGTTTGGAGAGGACAGATGAAAGAGGAGTTAATGGGAGAGAAGGCTGGAAAGGTGGACTGGAGCCAGATGATGGAGAGTCTTTATTATCTGGCCAAGAACTGTTAAAAAGGACTCCATGTTGGTAAACCTGGAATGAATGGGAAGATGGTGAAATGTCCTCAAATAATAGGAAGATTTTGAAGAGAGATGGGTTTAGCAGAAATAATGACCATGAGTTCTGTTTTGGACTTGCTACATTTTGAGATGGTCATGGGATATCCAGGTAGAGATGTCCAAGAAGCAGCCCATAAGGCAAGTTAGAGCTCAGAGGAGAGATTAGGGCTGGATATATAGATATTGGAGTTATCTACAGAGAGATTATAATTGGACCCATGAGGGGTGATGAAATCACCACAAGAGAAAGTGAGAACAGGGCACGAGACTGAGCCACGAGGGACACCTATGTTTTGGGAACAGAAAATGGCTGGTAAGGCATAAAAGGAGTCTGAAAAGAAGTCAGAGAAGGAGAACTAGAGCAGGGCAGTGTTGTGGGAGCCAAGAAAAAGACAGTGAGCAGGGGGAGGAATGGAAGTGGCAGAGAGGGCGAGGATGGCATTGGATCTAGACATAAAGACATTCCATCTCCAAGAGTGGAGTCTGACTGCAAGGGGTTGGGAAGTAATTGGTGAGGGAATAGAGAAAGTGAAAGGGAGTGGATACAGCTTGGGTGGATAGTAGGAGCAAATGGTGGGTGTTTTGGTTCGTTTGGGGTTTGTTTTTTAACAATGGGAAGATATAGGCATGGTTGTAGGCAGTGGGGTTGGCACCTATAGATGAGAGGCTGAAAAAAGAATGAGGAGAGAATGATCCCTGGGACTGCTGGCTCCTGTGGAATTTCAGTGGAATGGGGTTGATGCCATTTTCTCAAAGACTGGGACAAAGAGTAAGAGAACAGATGATGAGGTAAAGGAGTCTGGCAGATGATGAGGTAAAGGAGTCTGGCAGAAGTCTTTGGCCTCACCTAAAAATGGTGGACAAGGCATTAGCTTCCATGGGAGTGACAAATTCCCTACCCTAGGGAGTTGGAGGGAGTAGATATCTCAGGGAGTTCTTTATCAGTAAATAATACCTCATGATCAGGTTCCCTGTGCCAGACTGAACTCTTTTCGTAGCCTTATGCCAAGATGGTGGGAGATGAAACACACCCAAAAGATACTACGTGGAACAAGCATTAAGGTCCAGATATGAATCACTGGGAAGCAAAGGCCCTTTGGTGTCTCTGGGTGTAAGGTTCAAATCTCAGATGGTTCTGAGACACTGGTAGCAAACCATGACTGGAGAGTGGGTACTGAATGAACTCAAGTTTAGTGCCAAGTCTTTGGCCTCACCTAAAAATGGTGGACAAGGCATACCCAATACCCTGCATATGGAAGAACCACTTGAATTCAAGAAAGCACTAGACGTTTCTGGAGCAAATTCCAGCAAAAAATCTCTTCCCTTTGCCTGGAATTCCACCCAGGTAGTATTCTAAGGAGTCCATATCTCCCGATATAAAGCTGTCCCCTAGAAAGAGGAGGGAGTCTCTTTACATGCTATGGCCTTGGATTAGAATCCTCTATCAGGTAATCTTAATTGCCATACTTTTAAAACCTTATTTGCTGAGTGCTTTAATTTTTCCCCCCAAATTAATTTGTTTTCAATTTTCAACATTCACTTCCATAAGTTTTAAATTTTCTTGCCTCCCTCCCCAAGACGCATGAATCTTATATGGTCTCTACACATACATTCTTATTAAATACATTTACACACCAGTCATGTTTCATAGAAGAATTATAATGAATGGGAGAAAACATGAGAAAAACAAAACACAACACATTGAAACATAGCAAAAAAGAAAATAGTCTGCTTCATTCTGTGTTCCAATTCTATAGTTTTTTCTCTGGGTGTGGATGGCATTTTATATTGAGTTCTTTGGAAACGTTTTAGGTTCTTGCATTGCTGTGAAGGGCTAAGTCTATCAGAAAAAAAAAATAGTCCTGGCACACTGTGGCTGTTACCGCACATAATGTTCTGGTTCTGCTCGCTTCACTCAGCATCAGTTCATATAAGTCTTTCCAGATTTTCCCAAAGTCTGCCTGCTCATCATTTCTTATAGCACAATAATATTTCATTCTATTCATGTACCACAATTTGTTCAACCATTCCCCAGCTGATGGGCATCCCCTCCATTTCCAGTTCTTGGCCACCACAAGTGCTATAAACATTTTTGTACATGTGAGTCCTTTTCCCATATTTATGATCTCTTTGGGATACAGCCCTAGAAGCGATATTGCTGGGTCAAAGGGTATGTACACAGTTCCAAATGGCTCTCCAGAATGGTTGGATCAGCTCACAGGTCCACCCATAATGAATTAGTGTTTCAACTCTCCCACATCTTCTCCAACATTGATCATTTTCCTACTTTGTCATGACAGGTGTGATGTGATTTTGATTTATATCTCTCTAATCAGTAGTGATTTAGAGCATTTTATATATGATGATAGCTTTAATTTCTTCCTCTGAAAACTGTTTATTCATATCCTATCGATTGTAATCTTGTAAATTTGACTCAATTCTCTGTATATTTCAGAAATGAGATCTTTATCATAGACACTAGTTGCAAACATTCTTTGCCAGTTTTCTGCTTCCCTCCTAATCTTGGTTGCATTTGGTTTGTTTGTGCAAAAAACTATTCAATTTAATGTAATCAAAATTATCCATTTTGCATTTCATAATGTTCTCTGTCTCGTTTGGTCACAAATTTCTCCATTCTCCATAAATCTGACAGATAAACTATTCCTTACTCCTCTAATTTGTTTATAGTATCAGCCTTTATACCTAGGTTGTGTATCCATTTGGACTTTATTCTGGTATACGGTGTCATATGTTGGTGTATGCACAGTTTCTGCCACGCTATTTTCCAGTTTTTCTAACAGATTTTGTCAGACAATGAGTTCTTATGCCAGAAGCTGGGGTCCTTGGGTTTATCAAACTGCAGACTAATGTAGTCATTGACTGTGTCTTGCGTACCCAACCTATTTCGGTGATCTGCCCCTCTATTTCTTAGCAGTACCAAGTAGTTTTAATGATTACTGTTTTATAATACAATTTAAGATTTGGTATGACTAGGACACTTTCCCTAGCATTTCTTTTCATTACTTCCCTTGATATTCTGGACCTTTTGTTCTTCCAGATGAATTTTGATATTATTTTTTCTAGCTTCATAAAGTATTTTTTGGTAGTTTGATTGGTACAGCACTCAATAAGTCAATTAATTTAGGTAGAATTGTCATTTTTATTATATTACCTTGGCCTATCCATGAACAACTGTGTTTTTCCAGTTATTTATATCTGACTTCATGTGAAAAGTATTTTGAAATTGTGTTCATATAGTCCCTGTTTATTTTGGCAGGTAGACTCCCAAATATTTCATAATGTCTGCAGTAACTTTAAATGAAATTTCTATCTCCTGCTGTTGAGCTTCAATATATATAGAAATGAAGATGATTTATGTGGGTTCACTTTATATCCTTCAACTTTGCTAAAGTTATTATTTCAAGTAATTTTTTTACTTCATTTCTAAGTATATCATCATATTATCTGCAGAGTGATAACTTAATTTCTTCTTAGCCTATTCTAATTTCTTCAATTTTTTTTTCTTCTCTCATTGCTAAAGATAACTATTCTAGCACCTGAGTGCTTTTAAGGAGAGCTGATTGCCACCCCTTGGGAGGGACTGCCATGTGCTGGCAGGGAATCCCCAGAGTGTAACAGCTTCCTGACAGGGGGAGACCACTGACAGAAGAATGACACTTGGGTCACAGTATGTGGCTTGTTTCAGAGGCTCCCACTTGACACAGAAGGCCCTGTGCAACATGGAGACCTCTAAATTTCCTTGGCTCATTTGTCCCCACCCAAGTACCTCAATGTATGTACACCTCCCCTATCAGCTCTCTTCAAGGGCCCCTATTAACCTCTCAGTTTACAGTTAAGGGAATGAAGACCCAAAGAAAAAGGCTTGACCCAAGCTCATTCAGTCAGCAGCAGAGCTAGAGCAAGACTTTGGCTCTCTGGGCTCCCCGTTTAGAGATTATGGCTTGATCCCTGACGACTCTAACCTGGCAAAGGACGTGGTCACCATCCATGCTACTTCTGGGAGACCTAAGTTGGCAGGCTGAATGACAAGGGAATGTGGATGCTCTGGTGGGTCTGATCATTGGCCCACATTCTAATCTGACTAGATAGGCTCAGAACCCTGTAACTTTCAGGCCTGTTCCTTGCCAGACTTCTGTTCACACCTGGGTCCTATTTCACTGGAAACGAGGGAGGTGGTGGTATCAAATTCAAGTTTGCATTTTCTTGGGACTTGCCCTCAAAACTTCCTTGAATGCAGCCCTCTCACAGCCTCCGCATCACTGCCTGGCCCACCTGGCGGATGTCACAATAACCTCCTTCCTAAACCAAGTTGTTTGTTCTCCTACTTTGTCCAGGTGGACAAATTCTGAGAATCTACCTTCTCTCTTTGCCAAGTGATACTTGGCCCTCCTCCCACTTCTGGCCCTCCTCCCACTGTTTCCTGTCCTGTAGGCCATGCACAAGTGGCAGGGGAAGGGTAGCATTAAGCCTTGGCATAGGAACCCTCTGGTCTATTCACCATGAACATCACGGCCAAATGCAACATCAGCACTCATTCAGTTGAAGAGAAGTGGGGGCTGGGCAATTGCCTTTGGGGGACGACACACAGGGCTAGCCCTATTTATGGGGGTGAGAAAAAAAAGGTTGGGGCCTCAAGATGCCTCCCTGAAAGTCACTCCCTGGGGGGCTTCTAGAGTAGGGGTTCCCCCAAAGCTGGACTCCAAGAACATGGACCTTTTAATATCAGAATCCTTGTATTTCAGGATAATTTCCTTCATTTTATATCACAATGTTTCTCCAGACTGACCCCCAAAGGTCCACAGAGCCCAGAGAACTATAGAGACACAGAGCAGGGCACAGAACCCGACAGTGTCCTTGATACCTGCACTGCCCAAGGCTCTGATTCTGCCTGTCCTCCCCCTTGCCATCACAGTTCCATCTCCCTCAATCAATCAAGGCAGAGATGTGAGTGAAGGTGTAGGTCACATCTGAGACAGACCCTGAAAGATCCTTTCCTCTTCCTTGGGGGCTCACAGGCCAAGCTTTAAGCCTGGAAGACCAACTTCTTTATTTACTGAAACTGAGAAAACTGAGGCCTGGGGTTCCAGGAAGTATGTACACAGCCTGGGTTTGAGCCCAAGTCCACTGCCTGCAGCTCCAGTGCCCTTCCTCCTATGTCCAGGGCTGGCTGCAGGCAGTTACTGGGTCACTTAACACAAAGCCACTCTTGGTGACAATGAAGAAGAGGGGAGGGGACCCCACAGGGGGGCAGGGAGCCAAAGGCCTGCTCTTGCTAGGCTGGAGGAGGAGTCAATGGAGATTAAGCTTCCTCCTCCCTTGTCCTGGCCCTGGCTTAGCCTGAGCTCCTGCCTTCTCAGGGGCCCCTTCATGGCAGCTGCTTTGAATACTTCCTCACCAGGCTCCCAGCCCCCAGGCCTTCAGCAAAGCCCTGCCCCCCCAACAGTTCAATGATGTAGCTGGTCAAAGTGAGGAAATCAGCAATGAGAGGGGGCAGTAATTTTCCCCAGACAATCCCAGAGCAGAGTCAGAATTAGAACCCAGGCCTCCTGCTCCTTCTGCCAAGGATCCAACGGAGGTACCATAGAATGAGACCTGAGTCATGGATGTTTTTAACTTTTTATTCCAATGAATGAGCCAGGGGCTCGAGGCTGCAGGCTGTCACCCTGTGACCCTCAGGGTCTTCCTCCGGCTGAGATGCACGCCGGGTTGTCGGGTCTACCCCACCAGTGACCTGGTTTAAAGGCAGACCGTCATTGGTGCCGGGTGGAAGACTCTAAGGGTTGGGGGAGACAGGTGCAGGAAGGGAAGGGGAACTAGAGGTAACAAGGCAGGTCCTTCTCAATCACCTGGAGGAAGAATAGGAGAGAAGAAGGGTGAAAAGGCAGCAAGGAGCCCCACCCCCTCCAGATGCCCTGCTGGCAGAGGCCTACCCTCCCAAGGCAGACAGCAGACAGGCCCCAGGGTCTGCTGGGGAATATATATGCCTCTCCTCCCTCACAGTGCCCCAAAGGGCCAGGCAATGCATTCGGTTTGCCTGGGGAGCACTGGAGAAAGTCCATGTGGCACCTACCAGAGGCTCTTCCATAGGACCATACCGCTTCACCACACAGCCATCTTTGTCAATAAGGAACTGGAAAGAGGAAGAGAAGAGTCACGACAGCAGTGCTGTGTCCTCCCAGGGGCGGCTCACCAGCTTTACGGGTACTAAGTGCCTTAAAGGTGGCAAAGGGGGTTCGGTCTGCTCCACCTCGAGGCAGGATCCTGGCTGCCACACTGCTATCCCTCTTTGATGAAGAAGCAGGGCTCCAGAGAAGGGAAGTCATTTGCACTGGAATATCCTATGTGGCTCAGCTGGGACTGGAAGCCTGGCTTCCTGAGGCTCAGCCAGATGAACACTCATTCTGCAAATGAGGAATGAGGCCCGGACAGAAGTGACTTTGCCTAACAGGTTTAGTGCAGAAGCAGATCTCACATTCAGGTCTCCAGACTTCACATCCAGGGTTTTCCTCACTCTCCTTGCACTCCCTATTTGATCACCAATCTCCCTGCCCCACCCAGCTCCCTTCTCCTCCCAGTATCAGAGTTGGAAGGACCCTAGCTGTGCCCTCGTCTGACCTACACTTAACAGACCCAGTGGGTGTCCCTGCCAGTTTTAAACCCCTGAGCTCGTGAATCCCCATCACCACATGGCCGACATCACTACCTCTGCCTGTGGCTCCAGGACCTGCTAAGACAGGTCATTCTGCTTCCTGGACAGCTGACTGCCAAAGGGCTTTGTGAGGCCACAAGAGAAGCAACATAACTTCGAAACTCATCCTGCTTCCAGTGTGTCTATTAGCTAATCAGAGAAGCTGTGAATTTGGTTTTTTCCTGGGAGGTCTAGTAGCAAGAGCCGAGTTAAAGAACTGATATCGACCCTCCTAATGGTGGGTCTCTGGCATCAGTTTCCTCACATGTAAAATGGGGCTGTTCTGTCCTGAGACAACATCAGCTCCTTGGAAACAGGCTGTTTCATTTTTGCTTAAAATTGTCTGGCACACAGTAGGCCCTTAATAAATGCACACTACCTGGCTGGTTACTCCCACTCCCTACCTCTAGGACTGTTAAGAGGATAGAACAAAAACATGAAATCCTGGCTATGACATCTCCCCCTGCTGCAGCTGAGCTACGATCACCTGTATCCACTGAAACATACATGTGCCCGTGAACACCCAGGGGAACACACAGAGGGACAGTGCAGGGAAAGAGCAGACCAGGAGCCCAAAGAGGGTGCCAGCCCAGGGACATCAGGGGGACTGAGTCACAGTGGTTCTGTGGTGGTGGCCCATGATGCCACTGTCCCCTCGGATGACCAGACCAGGCTTACCTTGGTGAAGTTCCACTTTATTGCACTAGAAAGGAAAGGGAACAGAAGCATGAGGCCTCAAACAAGAATCCAACAGTACCCATCCCAGTTACCTCACAGACCTGAGCGCCCTCCCCCCCCCCACAGCAGCCACATTTCTAGGCCCAGGTGAGCTGAGACCTAATCCTTCTGTCCCTCCCTCCCCACCCCCAGGGCTCTTTTCCCCCACAGCTGTTACTCACTTGCCCAAAATGCCCTTCCCTCTGGGTTGGATTTTCATCCATTTCCACAGGGGGTGAGCATCATCGCCATTGACACATATTTTGCTGTACATATCAAACTTGACGTTGTAGCCAGCAGCAAATTCTCGGATTTCTGCATTACTCCCTGGCTCCTGGAGGATGAAGAGTGCCAGGGACAGTTGGTCTAGGTGGAGGGGTTGGCTTTGATGCCCACCGTTGCCAAGCAAGGAGCTCCTGCTTCAAATTTAAATGCTTTACATTTTAAATTTGTAGATTTAAATGCTTCACATTTAATTTTGATAGGCTAACGCTTGCTGCTAAGAACCTGCCCTCCACTATCCAAAAGCCCACCCAAGCAAAGGTCCCCCTTGGGCTCGGAGCGGCCCCACCCCCCCAAGCCCCACCACCTACCTGCCTCCCAAACTGGTTGCAAGGGAAAGCTAGAATCCGTAAACCACACTCAGCATATCTGGCGTGCAGGTCGACAAGCTGAGTGTAGTTTACGTCCGTCTTTCCTCATTGTGAGGCTACATTGGTGACAATGCAGACACAGCCCCTGGAGGAGAGATGGGGGAAGCGATTAGTGGGGGGAGGGGGTAGAGGTCATCCCATCGGTGACAAACCATAACTGTATTTCCCAGAGGCCTGCTCTCTGTTCCCGCACACTCTGCTCCTTGTTGGCTGCAGGCCCAGGATTCTGGTATGCCTTCTGGATGCCATCTGGGCATGAGTGGCCAGCTCAGGTTACAGAAGCAGCATAATCAAGACTGGCCTCAGGGAAGGGCCATCCCCTCCCCCCATGGGGATCCTAGCAGCCTCAGGCCACAACTCTCTCTCCTCACCGGTACTTATCCAGGGACACTATTCGGCCATCAATGTCCTTAGCAGAAAAATCGTGCATTGACCTGGCACATCTCCAGTCATTGCGGGAAGCGCACTGTGGGACAAAGAGAGACTGCTGAGCACCCAACGAGCAGCACCAACCTGGGGCTCAGGGTGACTCTCTGAGTTGGCAGCTGATGCATAAGAGGAAGATTAGACCTAGCAGCATCAGAGGAGCTGGGTACAAATGCTTCCTCTGCTGTTTACGGTCTGAGTCCTCCACTTCCTTCCCTGCCCATCTCCTGAGGGAGGGGGATTATCTCAAGGTGCAAAATGAAAAGGTTTTGGACATGGCCAACGCAGGAGGCTGTTTTGCTTGACCATGCAAATTTATTTTGCGTCTTTAAACTGATGGTTTTTTTCAACATTACTCCATCTTCCCCAGTAACCGTTCCCCTCCCGGAGAGCCATTCCACATAATACTATTTTTTTAAAGATAAAAAAAGGGAAGAAAAAAATTAGCAAAACTGATCAACACATTGGAAAAAGTTTGAAAATATGTACAGTATACAATGCTCATGGGCTTTTCCACTCTGCAAAGGATGGCAAGGTTGGGAGGGGTCTTCTCATAGCTCTTGCCCTGAAAGCCAGACTACATGTATTTGTTATAAGGGTTTTGTTTTTCTTCAGTGGGGAAAGGAGAGAAAAATTAGTGCTTGTTAATGGAAAAAACAAACAAACCCTTTTAACACAAGTTAAAAGCAGAGAGGAGCCTGACTGGTGGAAGTGGTAGCTAGGACAGAGGGTTTGTGGGGGTCGAGGCCCCACTGATGCTCATGCCAGTACAAGGCGGCCTCCCCTTCTCCCCTCAGCCCTTCATGATGCTGAAAGGAGCTCAGAGTTAGATGTAAGTCACCCTGCCTTGGCACAAGGTAAGCTCCTTAAGGCTGGTTTCAGTTTGGGCTCTAGCTCATAGTTGGCACAAAGCAGGTGCTTAATAGTTATTTGCTGAACTGAGTTGAGGGAGCTGGCCCCTGTGGCTGCTCTGGAGCTTCAGACCTTTCCACTGGAATTCCTCTACTCCATTGGACTGCTCTTCCTAGGAGGCCCCTCTCTATACTGTGGCCTCTCTCCTTTCTGGAAAGGTCTCCAGGTTCCAAGACAGCTGGAGATAGAAGCCCTGGAACATTCCAGTCCACTCTGGAAAGCCCTCAATATCTTGGAGGCCAAACCTGGCTAGATAATCTCCCTTCTCTCCTTCACTAGGCACACAAAAGAGCTTAACAGTGTGCTGGCTTGTCTCTCCCACAAAGACAGGGCACACTGCCACATCATGTGATAGCGTATGAAATGCTCTCACAAGGCAGGTCGCTCACACACTGCACTACCTATTTCTACGTTTACTAGAAAGATGGAAATGCTGATCATCAGATTTGAGTTGAAAGGGTGCTGCAAGGTTTCTGAGGTTTGGCACCACATCCCAACAGCCCCTAGGGCAGACCTAGGCACAGCAGGAACTTGGGCATCTTTGGCTGGGGAAGGAGGGAGGGAGGACCCTGACCCAGTTCTTGACTCCCACTGGGATCCAGAACGAGCAGCTCTGTCTCCTTCCTGGCAGCCAAGCTCGGCAGGGCCCTAAAGCCCTAGGATGCTAGAGAGGAGCAGTCATCTCACTGGCAGTGAGCACCTATCCTGGGCACAGCATGGCAATGGACCGACCTGGGCACTGAGCCCCACCTTTATCACTGAGAACTTGTCAAAGTCTCTGGGGTTGGAGCAGAAGATTTCTGCCCATCATCATCAAGAGGCAACATGAGGTAACAGAGAAAACCCCTTGGAGTAGGAGGACCTGGGTTTCAATCTTGCCTCAGTCATTTACTACCTACATGATCCTGAAGGGGTGGGGTCACTGAACCTCTTGGCCTCAGTTTGCCCATCAGTAAACGGGGCTACATATGTAGCCTGTGTGATCCTCCTGACAATCTCACAAAGTTTTGTCAAGCACTCTGAAACCTTAAAAGGATGGGATCCAGATCTAGGATTTCACTGGGTCAGGGAACTCTGGCATGAGGAAACTGCAACTCACATGCTCAGAGCTCTGGAAGGACTTGAACCCAGGCCTTCCTAGCTGGCTGGCTCTAAGCTGCTACAACAGCAGAGGAGAGACAGTCACACCTGGAAACTTTAACGCATTATGTAAAATGCCTTGGCCAGTCCCACTCACTTCTAGGACACCCTGAGGTTTCCATAGTGTAGGAGCAGTCTGAGAGCTGGCATGGCCTTGGGAGGCCAAGTGTTCAGGTGGATAGAGGCACCAAGCTGACCTCTGCCCAAGCCTTTGGGTACCAGATCCCTTTATGGCTTCCAGGCTGTTTGCTCACTAGTAAGAAGCCAGCTAGTCCAATCCCCTCCTTTTACATGTAGAGATCCTCTCCAAGATCCAATGAACCCAGGAACTGAGGCTCCAAGAGGCCCCCAATTCACACAGTTGCTCAGGACCAGAGGCAGGAGCCCAGGCTAGGCCTGCAGGGCCCTGATGCAGCCAGAGCTTTGAGGCAGAGGCATCCTCCTCATGCCAGGTGGCTCCTTCCAGCTCGAGAAAGACTCAGGTCATCTCCACTGACCCTCTCATTTTATAGAGGCCCAAAGCTAGTCAATAAGCACTGTGCTGTGCTAAGGTTTTGAAGAAAAGCCAAAGCCAGGTCCTGCCCTCAAGGAGTTCCTAGTCTAAAGTGGGAGACAATACTCAACATGAGGGCCAAACAAGCTGAATGCAGACTAAGCCCTGCCCAGGGTCCCAAAAACAGCTCCAGTCAGGCCATCTCCCAAGAGTGGAGGTTCTCAGGGCAGGGCTGCTTTCATTTCTTTATCTGTATGTCCACAACTTGGTACGATGCCTGGCACGCAGAAAATCCATCCAGTCAGAGACTTCCCCCCTGTGCCAATGCAGGTGGCACCTTCTCTGAAACTGCTCATGCCCACTCTGGACCCAGGGGCCTGGCATGTCACAAACACATCATACACGTTGGCTGGACTGATCTGAATTAGGAGCAAGGCCAGGCCTCTTCATTCACGTGTCCAACAGGGGCATCAGGCAGTGCTCTGAGGCTGGCTCCCCTCAGGGGGTCTATTTGGGGGGAAGTTACCAAGCAAACACCTCAGTCCCTGTTTTCTACATGTGGTCTGGGCCAGCCCAAGCCTGGCTGTTCCTTGTGGTCTCCTCCCATGACCTCCCAAGCAAAGCACTTTCTAGAGAAACAGTGGACACACCCATAAAATTACTCCAGGGAGGAAAACAAACCCAAATCTCAAAAATATTTACAAGCTAGAGGCTGGAGTGTGAAAGGCCAGGACACAGCAGAGGTGGTGAAAGCAGCCAGCCCAGGCCTAAAGTGGGCAGGGCAGGGAACAGAGGACTCCAGTCCCACACATAGCCCAACTCAAAGTCCAGAACAGACATCTTGTGATCCAAATGATTCAGCAACCTCCCCTCCTACCTCTTACCTCAGAGCTTTCAACACTGTCCCCTAAGTCGGGTTATCTACCCACACAAAGGGAAATAAGAACAATGATCCTAGCTGTCCATTTCTAGGCAGTTAGTTCAGTTCAGTCAAGTCAATGTTATCAAGCCTAAAGATGTAGAGATGAAAGGGTAGTCAACTTCTGGCCTCAAAGGGTAGTTAACATAGCGGCTAGAGAGAAGGAAGAGGTATGTACACAGAAGTACCCAAATTGGAATACAATCAGTTAGATGCACAGGAGGGATCAAGAGAGATTCTGAGGGGCAGGGTTCAGTTCTAGTTGGGGTCCATCAGGAAAGGGTCCCTGAGATGGGCCCTGAAGGGAGAGTAGGATGTCAGCAGGCAGAGGCCCTCTGGACAGTGGAGAAAGGTGGGCTAGACTAGGGGAGTGGGGCTGGGCAAAAGAGAGAGAAGATCCCTGGCAGGAAGACCATTAGGGGCCTAATTACAACAACCCGGGTGATGTGGGCTAGGGGATAGTGATAAAAAGGAAGAAAGTTGAGTGATATGGTGGGGCCAGAACGAACAGGGTTTGGTGAATGGACATGGGAACTAGGAGTGAGATAGAAGAAGCACCATAAACAGAGAGAAAAGAAGACTTATACTGTTATAAGGTGCTTTGTACTTCAGGAGAAAGGAGTTCAATTTGATGTGCTCAGTTCAATGACAGTGCTAATATCCACTTTTTGGGCCCATAAACACACAATGCATGCCAGTGGCCCTACCTCATAACCAGAGGACAGACAGACTCCGCTCCCATGACAAAATCCTTGGCTTTGCAGACTTCAGAGAAACTGCTACATTTTATTAATGTGCTTGTCTCCACCACCCTCCCTCCCATTCCCCCAATCCCACTTCCTCCTCTTTTCTTAGCTTCCCCAGCCCAAGGCCAGCAGGAGTGGAGGAACAGTGGTTGACTTGTAGGTTAGGAGGGCAAGAGTCGCCATCCTGCTTTTCCACACGGGGAAACTGAGCCTCAGGGAGGAAAAGTACATTCCCAAGGTCACAAGACAAATGCAGATCAGGGACTCATAAGATTGGTAAAATTTTAGAGCTGAAAACTCCCCTTCCTCCTCCTTCTACAGCTAGGGAATTTCAGGCCCCAAAAGGTGAGTTTACAATATGGAGAAGGGGTCTGTGAACCTGGATGGAAAAAAGACATCTTTATTTTCAATAAGCTTTAACTGAAATTTGGCATTTCCTGCAATTATTTAAAAACATCCTTCTGAGAAGGGGACCTATCCAGGCTGACAGAGGGATCCAGGAAGCAACAAAAGATGGAGAATTCTGCTATAAATAGAGTTAGAAGGGACCTCGGAGGCCAACGCCCTTGTGTTACAGAGAGGGTCTCCACGGGTCACGGAACTCGCCCTCTTGTCTTAGGGAAAGGAGAAAAAGATGACCCAGGGAGGTTAAGAGCTCAGTCCTCGATCGCACCCCAAGAAAGCATCAGACGCAGGAGCAGAACCCAGGGCCCTCCCTTCCCAGCTCCGGGGCGAGGGGACTCAGAGGCCACCCGGCCCAGCTTCCCCACCATTAACAGATAAGGAAACTGAGGCCCAATAAGTGAACGGGTGCCAGGGTCACCACGCTGTCGGAAGGGCCTTCGGACCCCGGTGCGGCTACTTCAGGGCACTCGCGGAAGAAACAAGCAGAAGGGTCGGGGATCTGACCCCGCAGCCCCCTCCTCCTTCCCCTGCGCGGCCTGGAGGCCAGTGCGAAGCGGGGGGGGGGGCCGCCTCACCCCTCCCCCTCCCGGCTCCGGCTTCGGAGAACAATCGCCTGCTGACGTCTGGTCCGCAGCCCGGTCCCCTATGACAACCTCCCCCACCGCGTCTCTTCCTCCCTCCTGCCACCCCCTCCCCCGCCCCCGTCCCGGGATTTGGGAAGGGGTCTGGGCCCGACCCGGGGCAGAGCGAGGCTGGCTGGGGCGGCTCGCGTCCGAGGGCTGGGGGGCCGGCGGGGAGAGGGGCTCGCGCGGCCGCCCCTAACGGCCCTGCGGAGGGGAAGTTGGGGCTCAATGGCCCCCTCTCGGCCGGGTTCCCCCCCCTCGCGTCTCCCGCAGCCGCGCAGGCCGCTCAGGCCGCTCAGGCCGCTCAGGCTCACCATACTGCTGGAAAGGCTGGGGGCCGCCAGGGCTGCGCACAGCAGAGCTGGCTTCACCAGACGGTAGAGGCGGCTGAAACTCATTTCTGCGGCGGCGGGGGAGCCTCCTTCCCCAGAGGCGGTGCCCTCCCGAGCGCCCCAATCAACGCGCGCCCGGGGGGCAGGCCGTACCGAATCGCCCCACCCTCAGGCCTTCAATCACTGGTCCGAATTGTGGGGGGGCTGGATAGGCGGCTCAGCCAGCCAATCAACAGCCAGGAACTGTGGGGGCGTGCCTTTGGGCTCGGGGGGCGGGGTTTGGGGTGTGGCCAGGGCTGGGGCGAGGCATTGTGGAGTCTAGCTACGTCTGCTGAGCACCTGACTCCTTGATTTCTCGTGGCCTCAGGGGATTGATGCTGGGGTCAAGTCGGTCCAGGGACTGCGGCTTTACTGTGTGGCCTATTTACTTGGACTGTGTGCCCCAAATAACCTGGTACTCAACTCTCTGGATAACTTAGTTTGTCCCCTAGACTATGTAACCATAGCCTATAGGGTCCAGTTTCAGCGTGCTTAATCTGCCTAATAATGATGTAGAAGGATATAATTCGCTTATCAACTAAGCCACAAAGTCCAAGTGAGTTTTATCTGCACATCTTTCCCAGCAAGTCACGAAGGCTAACTCACAGGCATTCAGGGGTGCTAATTCCAGGCCCCCAAGCGTAAATCCTCAGACTTGCAGGATTTAGAGCTGGAGGGACCTTGAAGATTATCTAGCAAAATCCAAGCAGCTTCATTCCTTGCCAAGTCTGCATGGGAGGAGGAAGAGGAGGAGGAGGACTACTTACTTATACTTAGTATGTTTGGCGAGTTTTGGAAAGGGAAACTCCTTGGGACCAGCAGAGACAAAGAGAAGGGCTTTGTTGAGGGGTTCCCAGTCTTGATGGGATCAGAGTCTGGGGAGAACTGTTAAAAATTAGGTTACAAAGGCTCTGCAACTAGGCAGTTTCCTGTTAATTTGATTTTCTAACTACCTCTCTCTGTTAAATCTTCTTAATCTGTGTTTTCTGGCTTTTTACAAATAAATCTGGGAAAACATACTCTTTGGGTCTGGAATGTGTAGTGTACGTAGGATTCATTAAATCTTAAGTTAAAATCCTACTTCCAACATTCCACCTTTGTGACCTTGAAAAACTCACTTATTCTTAATTCACTTAACAACTAACTTGTCTTGTGCCTTCTATGGACTACCTCTTCTAGATCTGAATTGATAACTTATGAAACTGGAGGTTCCCAAATGGTCCCTCTTTTTTATTAGGTAGAGATTTAAAGAGATGAACTACGGGGACCCTAGTTATTGTAAATGGGATTCCTGTTCAGATATAGGTTGGACTAGACAACTTTTGAAGGTCCTTCCAAATCAGAGATTCTGTGATTCCCTGGACCCCAAGATCAGTGGAGAAATTGACTACCTGGAATAAACTGCCTTGACACTATTCCTCAGTATCGGAAAATTATCACTGATTATCACTAAATTGCGGTGTAACTTCTCTTCCCTCTTCTATGGACCTCAATTTCCTTCTCAATAAAATGAGGTAAATGATATGGATTTCCATGAGAGCTCCATGACAAGGTCAATGGCTTGTCTAAATTTTGTGTCTCTCCTGGCACTGAGCACACAGAAGAAAGCCTAATATTTGCTGATGTCCCTCCCTCCCAGTTCTGACCTTCCAGGACCTCAGAGTTTGAGAGGACCGACAATTTGGAAAACTACGACTCCCAGGGAGTCTTGCGCCTAAAGACACGCGAGAATTTCTCAGGGGATGGGACTTTGCCTGGAGCTTCTAACAAAACAACTAACAGCCGACTTCCGAACGCTCAGTCGTCGGCTTGTCTATCACACTGCCTGCTCCCTTACTCTAAGGCATTTCCTAAGACAGCTCAGCCCAGGCACGAAGGGGGCGTGCTGTTGGGCCTCGCGCAGACGCACTTGTATCGATGTTCGGCCTCGCGCAGACGCACTTAGTTCCTTCAGGGTCCTAGCTGAGGGGCGTGCGGTACGGGAGAAGTGGAGGGTTTAGTCCCTTATTAGGCCTGACGCGACGGGGACATGGATGACGAAGAGGAGACCTATCGACTATGGAAGATCCGCAAGACCATCATGCAGGTAAGACAGTCTCCCTTGATCCCGAGAGAGGTAGAGGAAGGAAATGAGCGCGTGAGGGTAGAGGGCGGGTAAGGCAGAAGGCGGGCGCGTGGGGGGTTATGACGGGGAGGAGGGAGAGAGCGGGCTGCATGGCGGGTTATGAGAGGGGAAGGCTTGAGAAGCGGCGCGTGGGGAGTTCTGGGAAGGGGGGAGCGGAAGCTGGAGAAATGAGGGGGCTGGATGCGGCGGGGGGCGGGGATCGAGAAGGGGCGGGGCAAGAGCAGTTTGGAGAGGGAGAGACTTGAGAAGGGGAGGGGGTCAGGCCCACGTGGATCCTTTCGGAGGAACGTCAGCGTGCTTTTACTTTACCATGTACTGTCATTTCATCAATCAGGAATATTTCTATGCTTTCTCTGAATTCTTGGGGTATATTTATCATTTTTTATAGCACAGTGATAATCCATTACATTCATGTACCGCAGTTTGTTTAGCAATTCCCCAGTCAGTGGGTATCTCCTCCAGTTCTTTGCTACCACAGAATGCGCTGCTACAATGTTTCGATGTATGTGATACTTTTTATCCTTCTTCTCTGGGCTAGCCGTAGAATCTGTGAATGAATGAATTTTAAAAGCGCTTGTTACGCAGCGCTGTGCCTGAGGCTGGGGATGCAGATAGAGAAGACACTCCCTACTTTCTAGGAACTCACCTGGAGAAGGTGTCTGCTTCGAGTCAGATGGAAAGGTCCCATGGTCCTTAGAGTGCAGTAGCAAAGCAGATAGTAGGGTATCATTTTTAATGATGTTTCCACTGCTAAAATCATATCAGTTGCTGATATTGAATCATTTGATAGCTCCAAGGACAAAAGAAATTCTTTTCTGGGTCTTCAGTAACTTGTGACTGTAACACCTTCAGAATTGGTAGACCACATCTTCCATAGGAGTTGTTTCCCAGGATGGTGACTGGGCGCTGAAAGTAGCAGGACCAGTGGTCTAGAGGAAGATTGCTACTCCCAGGACTCCTGGACTTGCCTCCTAATTAGTGGCAGTTGGTATTAATTGTGGCAAGGAAGGTGAGCCCCTTCTCCAGAATGATTTCTCCTAGAAGCAGGATCCCTAGCTAGAAACAGTGCTGGTGGGCTTGGGGATATTTAAAAAGTTTTTGGAGGTGGTAGTGGGTGGAAAGTGATGCCTTTTGTTTTTCTCTTACGATGAGTGCCTTGCTTCTTAAGCTGTGCTGATTTGCCTACTACGTATACAGTAGTTGGTGATTTCGTTTCCTTAAGGCATTGCAATTTTCTACAGGAAACCTTTCCCAACCCTTCTTAATTCCAATATCTTCCTTATCAATTATTTCCTGTTCCTTCTACATGTAGCTTGTTTGTACATATTTGCTCCTTGTCTCTCCCATTAGATTCTGGGGGAATCCCCCAAGATTCTGGACTGTGTCCTTTGAAGTTTGAAGGGAGGTAGTGGTAGAGGTTTGACTCACCTTGAATGAACTACTACCCTTAGGGTGCTTTGCTGCATCAGCTAACTTGTTTGCCTGTTTCATAGGCAAAGGCTATGGAAAGGTTAGTCACTTTTTGGGGTATAATTCCAAATTGCTTTCACCAATGGTAAATTAAGTGTACCTGCCTTTTTGTATTCCCTCTCCAACATTGATTATTCCTATCTGTTGTGGGTTTGGGGGGTATAAGGTGAAACCTCATAATTTTTTTAAATTTCCATTTCTTTTTTTAGAACATTCTTTCAAATGGTTAACAATTTGCCATTTTTCTTTTGAAAACTTTGTACATGTGTTTTGATCATTTATACATTGGAGGATGGTTCTTGGTCTTAGTTCCTTTATTGACCATCAGGCACTGCAGACCGAAGGGCCACCATAAGCACCAATATAGCAGCTTTTTTTGTAGCAAAGAACTAAAGCAGATTCCCACAAGTGGGCATGACTTAAGATTGTGTGTAGTACATGAGTGTCAAGAATATTACTGTGCTGTGAAAAAAACAACAAATGTGAAGAATTCAGAAAAGCATGGAAACATTTATGAAGTAATCAGAACTGGAGTGGCGACAACAATGTAAGGGGAATGGAGCATGGCTGAACTGAATGCTGAGCAATTATATTGATCAGACTTAACCTGGAAGAAGAATTGCGAAAATGCTGCAGAGGTGAAGACTGTAGATCCAGAATGTTATCTGTGCTATTTAAAAAAAAAATCCCATTTTATTTTCAGTTCCCGATTCTCCCTTCCCCCAGCCATTGAGAAGACAAGAAAAGCAGAGCTCATTACAGACATATGTGGTCACGCACAGCGAGCTCCTCTTAGCCATGTATCAGAAGGACTTTGCACTGGGCTTGCATTTCAAAGTCTTTCGGAGTTGTAGTCATCAGAGGTCCTAAGTCTTGCAAAATTATTATCTTTGCAATGTTGTTGTTATTGTATAAATTGTTTTGCTTATTTCACTTCCAGTCAGTTAATAGGTCTTTCCAGTTTTTTTCTGAAACCATCCCCATCATCATTTTTGCTCTAACTTGTTCAACCATTTCCCTAGGTGATGGGCATCTGCCAAGTTTCCAATTCTTTGCTGTCATGAAGAGAACTCCTATAAATGTTTTTGCACATGTCTCTCATTTTCCTTTTTCTTTGATCTCTGGGATATAGCCATTACCTGTACTCGTCAGCTCACTTTATACAACTTGGTTTTGCTGAGCCGCTTCCTCCCCTTTCTGTATTCTTTGTTGCAAGGAATGGCTCGCTGAGTGGAGCAGAGATGTAATCTAGTAGGATCTGTCTGGTTAGATCCTGCCCCAGGCATGCACTAGGTCTGTGACTGTTGCCAGATCACGTAACCTGAATGAAACTGTTTCATCTCCTCTCTTATGAGAACAATATTAGCATCTAGTTCAGTTGGGTGATTGTGAGGATCAAACGAGTAGACTTTAAAGTACTTTATAAATGTGGACAAGGAAGTGACGAGATCTGGAGGGAGAGAGTTTGTCAAAGTAAGATCGGAGCCTGGGTAGAAGAACACGTTTAATTTGCCTTCAGAGTTTGGGGCATAGAGGTTATAGTTTGAGAAAATTACCAAGTCTATATTGTAGTTCTCGATATGTAAACAGGCCAGACTTGAGATGGCAACAGTCTTAGAGGGAGTTGGGACACGGCTGCCATAACGCTCACTGAATGTGTCCCAACTAAGGAAAGTTGTCCAGGCTGAAGAGGGATTCTGGTTTAGATGTGAGAGAAGTTCTAGGTAGTTGGTGAGAGTGGTTGAATGGTAAGCCATGAGTGAAATCTGTGTATTCAGAGATAAAAAGCTAAGTTTCTATCCCCTGCACCAGGTGGAGTCCTTTCTGACAGATTATCTGGCTTTTTCACAGTTGTGTCATGATCGGGGCTACTTGGTGACCCAGGATGAATTAGATCAAACTTTGGAAGAGTTCAAAGCCCAGTTTGGGGATAAGCCCAGTGAAGGACGACCTCGACGCACTGATCTTACCGTGTTGGTGGCCCACAATGATGACCCCACAGATCAGATGTTTGTCTTCTTCCCAGGTAAAGAAGAGACTAACTAGTGGGAACCCATTGTCCAGAAAAATAAATAATATTTCCTAGCCCAAAATTTGGGGAAGTAGAGTATGTGGCTTTGGAATTTGGGTTACCAGTAAGTTTTAGGTTCTTCATTACAAAAAATGGGACTTTCTACCTAGCAGGGTTATGGGGAAGAAAGCACTTTGTAAAATGTTGATGTATTGTGGAAGTGTGAGTTGTGATTGTTTGAATTATGCTCTACCACACCTAGCAGGTCTATCAGATAAGACAGTCTGACAAAGCTTCATTTGATCCAGTGTGTCAGATTCCAGGTGAACTCTCAGTTCTCCCTGACAGTTAGTTGTACTGGGGTTGGGATGTTGGTGTTTATTTACATTCCCCCTCCCTACCAGAGCTGCCTCTGTGTTGTGTGCATGTAAATTTCTGTGTAAACTGGAAATCACATCCAGGTATACCTGCTTCTCCCTCAAATCTATCTTGTCAGGGCTCCCTCCTGTTTTTCCCAATACTGCCATCATAGAATGGAAAGGACCTCAGAGATCAAGTTCAGCTGCGTCATTTCACAGAGGCTACCCAAACTGGGGAAGCAGCTTATCACAAGCTGTGTTATGGGTCACGGTAGACTTGCCAGCTTCCTGAATTCATGCCCCACTTCTCTCTTGTACACAGTGCTGCCTGTCACTTCTGGTATAGAGATGGAAGTGCTGCATTCTTAGAAATTAGTTAGCTCCAATACTTTATCATCTTTGTTACCATTTCAGGAAAGAACCCATAGGCACTAAAAGGCTGTGCCAGTGTAACTTGAGCTTTAGCTGGTCCTGCTGAGTTGAAAAATTGTAAATATGGACCCATCATCAGTAAGAGAGGTTCTTCACAGAAAATTTGGCCACTGACTAATGAACTTTCTGATTACAGCGTTTAAGGAAACCATCCACGAACATATGTTTGGGTGGTAAGCTATATCATTATGGAAGGGAAGGCTTACACTAAAAAATTAGTTCTTGAAGTATTGAATCGCAGTTCTGGGTCCATGGAGACAGAATGGTTCAGAAGGGTAAGGCTTTTCAAGTGAAAGTTACAATTGTAGCTGAAAATAATCTCGTGTTTTATTTTCCTAGAGGAGCCAAAGGTTGGAATAAAAACCATCAAGATGTACTGCCAGCGGATGCAGGAGGAGAACATCACCAGGGCCCTCATCGTGGTACAGCAGGGCATGACGCCCTCTGCAAAGCAGGTGCTCAGTCCTCTTGGGGCCAGACGAGAGAGAAACTCATCTCTCCCTTACCCTGCCTTTGGAGGCCAGTGCTTTCTTAGACTGTTCCTGAGCCTTCTCCAGCTTTAGTCTGCAGTGCTTAGGTGGGAAGGGACACTTACAGTGTCGTCCTGTTACCCAGAGCTGGGGCATCCAAACAGGAAGATGACTGAACTGTCCAGAATGTTTTAACCACTTCCTGTTTGGTTCAGACATGAGCAGGCTTACTCTTGTGTTCCCCTCTTCCTGCTAGAACAGTTTGTAAACCACAGTTGTAATTTGGCTATGTTTGGGGAGTGAAATGGGCCAGTGCTCTTGTGTCCTACTCAGCCCCTGGAGTCTTCACCCTTGTTGTGGTACAGTTGAAATGCCAGGACCCTGCTGTACTGAGGACCCCTTTTTTTGTTCTGTAATTAAGTCCATTAGTCCTTTTAAGGAGCTGAATAGAACAGGAGAGGTTGGAAAGGCTTGGCGTAGCCTCCCCCTCAGAGTCCAAGTCCCATCTCCAGTGACCTTTGCTCAAGGAACTTCTCTGAGCCTCATTTTCCTCATATGTGAAATGGGGGTGATATCTGCCCTCTATTTCAGAATTGTTGTGAAGACCCTTTTGTTCAGTCAGTGTGGAGCTAAGGGAATCAGCATTTATGTAGCACCCACTCCATGCTAGGCACACGGTCTAAACTCTATTACAAATACTATCTTATTGGATCCTCACAACAGCTCCGGAGGGTATATGTTATTATTAACTCTGTTTTGCAGTTAAGAAAATGGAAGCAGGCAGGTTAAGTGACTTGCCCAGGGTCATAGAACTGTTATGTATCTAAGGCCAGATTTGGGTTCAGGTCTTCCTGAACGTAGACCCAGAATTCTATATGCCAGCTACCTCATAAGCTTGTATTTTATATTTTTATTTGATTTTCTGTATTGTGAAGCTTCTCGGTTAGAAAGCTTGGAAAAATTATACAAATAAGGATGAATAATTGTTAGTAGAAAAGTTATGAGGGCCTTGGCTTTGGATATAGCTCATCACTGCAAGGAAACTTGTTTTTTTGGAGCTCTGTATAGGATTTGGAGGGCTTTGTTGCTGATAAAGAATTTCAGAGCTTAAAGGTTCCAAATAATCTTACGCTCTCAGTTTAAAACAAACTTATTTATTATTTTTGTCTTTTCCTACTTTATTTTCCCAGAAAATGTTCTTCTGTCATTTGGTACTGTGCAGTAATATTTTATTACATTCATAGACTGTAATTTGTTCAAGCTCTTCCCAAATGATGGCACTCCTCTAGTTGCCACTTTTCTGCAATGATAAAAGAGTTCTCATAAGTATTTTTGTACGTGTGGAGCCTTTCCTTTTTCTTTTATTTCTTTGAGAGGTGTACCTGCTGATGGTATTGCTGGGTCCCTCTCATTTTACAATAAAGGAAACTCAGGTTCATAGATTTCTCCAAGGTCACATAGGAGATAATGATAGAATCAGGTCGAAAATCCAGGCCTTCTGATTCCAGGCCTGTGAAATCCCCCCCCCACCCCCCCCCACCCACCCCCCGAGTAGTACATAAAGAATCAGTCTGAAGAGTACTGGACTTTTTTCAGTGTTGGTTTCTTTTCTTTTCAGTCCCTGGTTGACATGGCTCCCAAATATATCCTAGAACAGTTTCTACAGCAGGAGCTGCTCATCAATATCACTGAACATGAGGTAAGTCACCGCTCGGTGAACTCATTAGGAAAGAAGGAATAATTAGCGTAGGACTGGTGTATCAGAAACAGTGTGTGGCTGAGAACTGTATATGCAGCTGTCTGGGAAAGAAGATGAAAGAAGTTAGGGCATCTGCTCCAAAAGAGATTGAACAGTTGTAGAGCCTGTGCTGGCAGGGACCTTATTTATGATCCAGCTCAGACCTTCAGAGACAAAGGAACTTGAATAAAGCTCTGTGGCTGGAAAACTGGCAGTCCTGTTCTTAGGGCGGTGTTCTTCCCAGGCCCTGCGCAGCTCCTCTGGTTAAAGAAGCAAGGCAAGCGCTTCAGTAATTAGGAGCCAATATGATAGTTTATGACTCACTTCTGTGTTCCTGTAGTTCAGGACAAGGAAAGAGCTGTGCAGCTAAAGCAGTAGGAAAATCCTTCATTCTTGAGGTTGAGTTGAAGGGTGGTGGGATATGGAAAAGGGGGAGGCAGAGGTGGGAGGGGTAATGTGTTTAGTCTAAGGGGATGCCCAAGCAGCTTCCCAAGTGGTCATCAACATGGTGGCAGTGGCAGCACAAGGAGCAGGGGTAAAGCCTGGATTAGCTGGAGCCATTCACACCTGAGCATTTTGTTACTAAGTGCTTACTATGTGCTAAGTGCCAAGAATCAAAATGGCAAGTGAAGATCCACCCCTGCCCAGAGTGGGAAGAGCACATTTAGAAGAGTGTTGGCCTGATGCAGGGAGGCTTGGTCAAGTCAGGCAGCATGCCCTTTTCAGAAGCAATGGCAGAAGTGATTTGATTGTGGTTTCAGACCTGGAAACCTGGGAGCAGAAGGTACAAGGCTAGTGATTACGGCTGCTGTAGCCACTCCAGAGCAGGCAGTGTTTTCCACTTTTTATCTTTGTATCCACAAGTGCCTAATATATGCTTGTTCATTGATTAGGAGATAAGATTCCCCAGGTGTGTAACTAATGGATAAAACATTCAGGAAAGATAGTACTGAGAGTACAGACTGAGCACACAGTAACTGATCTCTTTTCAACTAGATTCCTAGTCTAGAAACTTACTTTAGAACTGCTTCTTTTGATTTTCCTCCTAATTTCATAATTGGTTGATTTTCCTTACAGCTGGTTCCAGAGCATGTTGTCATGACAAAAGAGGAAGTCACTGAGCTGTTGGCCAGATAGTATCCTTCATGCCCCCTTTGTTTGCCCCTTTCCTTTCAGACATTAAATGCTTGGGGTGGTTGAGGGGGATGAGAGGAGGTATTGGGGGGGAGGGGATTGTCGTAGTACCTACCAGACTCTTTACCAGGGCCAGAGTTAGTTTTTCTTTCACTCTGTTCGTTAGTAAGCTTCGAGAAAACCAGCTGCCCAGAATCCAGGCTGGAGATCCAGTGGCACGTTATTTTGGAATAAAGCGAGGGCAGGTAAGGAAGCAGAGAAGTCCAAGGACATGTTGGTGGTGCTGCCAGCCTTCAGAATTATTCAGATTGGCAACCTCAGAGACGTATTCATCTTTCCCTCGCCTTTCCCCCTCACATACCCACCAGCCTTCCACCATCCACATGGCCAGCCCCTTAGTTCTAGTGTGGACTCTCATCTTTGTGACTGGCTTATTGAAGAAGCCTCCTCATTGGTTTCCCTACCTCATATGTCTCTCCACTCTCAAACACTAAGATTTGTGACATCAGAAACTCCTTCAATGATGCAGACCCACAGAGATCCAAAATAGAGCTTCCTGAAAAGCACATGTGTGACCATGTCACTCCTCTACTCAGGAAGTATCAGAACTAAGCCCAGACTTGTGTTTGGCTCTATCTGGTATCTCTTCCAAGACTGATTTTTCTTGCCATCTCCCCCACTCTTGCTCGTTGTCTGATCCAGGATGCCCTGCTATTTGTTCCTCCATCACCTACCTCTGGCTGCAAGGGGAAAATGGTCCCCCATATCTGGGATGCACTCCCTCCTTTGCTTCAAGAAATGTGGGACTTTTTTTTCAGAGCCCACTCAGGTTCTTCTTCCTTCAGCAGGTCTTTCCTGCCCTCTCAAGAGAGAATATGTTGAATATATTTGAAGAATTCCTAAAATTGTAGATTTGAGCTGGAAGGTTAGAAGAAGCCTCACTTTACAGATAAATCACAGGCCCCAAGAGTTTGAGGGACTTGCTCAGGGTCACATGGGTAAAGCTAAGTGGCAGAACTAGGATTTGAACCCAGGTCCTCCAAATCCCACGTTATTCCCCCTGTACCACAGCGCTACCTTGAGCGCTACTCAAAGGAGGGGCTCATTTACTTTGTGGAAAGGATGAGATTGAAGTTCATGGAAAAGATGATATTTGAGTTTAAGGCTGAACGTGTTTGTACTTTATGTTTATTTTTTCTTTATATCCAACAAGTAAAGCTGGCCTTTCCTTTTGTATTTGTAGGTGGTGAAGATCATACGACCCAGTGAGACAGCAGGCAGATACATCACCTACCGGCTGGTGCAGTAACTGGCAGCTGGCTCCTGAGAAGTGAGTGCCAAGCTCTTCCTTTCTTATGTCCTGGTGCTTATTTGGGGGAAGGAGAGGGCAGCGCCATGGAGTAATGGGTTAGTATTTAGGATATTGGCTTCATTTATTTAGATCCATCTGTTATATAGAGAGCACTGTGCGGGCAGCAGAAGAAATAGAAGACAGGGCTTCTTCCACTCCAGGTGCAGCCCCCTCCCATCCTAGCTGGTATATTCAGCCCAGGCCTGACAGTCTAGTCTAGGACCTATTACTCCTTTTATATAAGTCTGTCAAGATAGATAGTTCTTTTGCTCATTTTTAGTTCTTCAGCCTGTGTAAACCATGTCCAGAGCAGTGGGGGTTGGGAGGGGTAATGTGTCCTTCCCCTAAGCAGGGTGCCCACCCCCAAGGGCAAATCAAGCCTGGCAGTCTACTCTGGCTCCCGGGGTATCATCTCTTCCTAGGTCATCTGTTGGTCTCTTCAGATGTGAGCACCACCTTTCCCATTCCATGCTTAGTCTCTCAGGAACAGCCCTAGGGATGGGGAGAGGGAACATCAGTACAGAGCTATGAGGTTTGCCACACGAATGGCTGCATTCTGCTGTGGTCTGAGGTCATTCCTTTCTGCCAGGCTCACAGTGTTTGCCTTGAAGACCCCAGAGAAGGAGAATCTCAGTGGTTTTATATTGGCTGGGTCCTCAGGTGACCTTGAAGTCCCAGTTAGCATCACCAGTGGAGCTGAAGGATGTTTTGTGAGACTGCAGAAAGAAAGAAATGGCAGGGGCGGGGAGTCTTACAGGGACCTGGCTCCTGCTTACTCCCCCACCAAGGCTGTCTGCCTGCCCCTTGCCCCGTACTCAGACTTTGCCTTCTGGGGAGTTCTGCCCAGGATCACCTTCCCAAGGCTGTCTTCCATTTTACTCTCTGCCACTGAACCAGGAGATCCCCCAGGGCAGGACTGTCTGCCCAGCCTACCACCAAAGGGCTGAAAGTCAGTGCTAAATTGTATCTAAGAAAGTGCAGCATTTCTTTGATATGTATGCTTCCTCTACTAATACATATCATAAAAGCACCAAATAAAGGAATAAACTTCAGTGGGTTCAGACATTATTCTGCTACTTACTGGCATGACTTCAGACAAGTCACCTAACACCTTGACCCTACTATCCTCATCCTTTTCTGTGTCCTTCCCTCCCCCTTCCTCTCCCCTCTCCAGCTCTCTTTCCTGGGCTCTTCCTAAAAATGATCTCTCTCTGTCTTGCCTTCTCCACCCCACACACTTCAGTCTATTGTTTTATAAGGTGCTGTGGCCAGTATTAGACAACTGTTTGGCCCATCCCCATGCCCAAACCTAAAGCTTTGCCAGCATTAAAGGATCTGGCAATACTGGTACAGGCTGTAAGAGCCCTGGGTCACGCCCACTCTGTGAGGAATTGTTGGAACATTTTATTGGAGGTGAATTGTAGATCTCACTGAGTTTTGCCTGGTAAGTTGCTGGGAAACAAATTCCTCTTAAGCCCAGTCTGAGCCACCAGTAGCCTGTTTTTAAGTATCCCAGCTGTAGCATTTTCCCTGGTGGGTAGCAGGCAAACAAAAGCACAGTCTCTCATCTTGGACCTCTGTGGTAAAAGGATACCCTAATTTTTTGGGTGAAGTGAGAATTGTGCAGCTATTGTGGAGTTCACTTCTCTCCTGGTAGTCATCTGACTCTCCTAATGGATCCTCTTCCTCTATCATCGATCCTCCACAGCTGGGATCAAATAAACTGGGGGGTCTTTTGGTTTGTTTTTGACATTTTAAAGCCCTGTAATTCACAACCTGGTTCCTATGATACATTACTTCCCTTCCTCCACTTGATGGTCCAGCCAAACTGTCCTTGTTTCTCGCACGGAGTTCTATGTTCCCATGCCTGGAATGCTCTTTCCTTACCTCTGAATTCTTAGCTTCCTTCAAGACTTCCCTAAAATGCTGTCTTAATGCTATCCCATGAAATTACTTTGTCTTAATTTGACATATATTTGTGTGTGTGTGCGTGCGCTATTTAGCCCATCTGTGATGTCAGCTTGAGGGCAGGGACATTTGGCCTTTCTCCATATCTGCTATTTGGCACACTGCCTGGCACGTGGTGGGCATATACTAAATGCTGTTGTTTAATTCCTCTTTCCATGTCACCCAGCATCCTTGGAGATACGCCAGCCTCAGTGTGCAGAGCAGATCCACCTGGGAAGACGGCTAACTTCGACACCACATACTTGTGGGCTGCTGCGTGTGCTGCCTAACCAGTGAATGAAGCATGGGTTTTCCCTCTCACTTGCTCAACAGGACTGAAATTGGGAAAAGAAGAAATATAATAGAATCTTTTTTGGAGGGGAGTGGTGGGGAGCATAGTGGTTCACCAGATAAAATGTATATTATGTATCTTGGTCTCTAAACCACCCTTTGCACAGCTGCCAGATAATTGTGCTACTATACAGGTGTGATCATACTTTTCATGCCTAAAACCCAAGGTGGTTCTCTGTTGTCGCTAAGATAAATGAGAAACAACTCATCTTTGACCTTTGTGTCCTTTCCCTTCATGTGCTGACTGTACGGTGTTCCGCCTGACCTGGATACGCAGTTAGTCTGATGTTACCCTGCACGGCGTTGCCTTTTGTAGGCTTTACCTCAGCACTAGACCCCTTTTCTTAATTTCTGCCCATTGAAGTCATTGGCTTGTAGTCTGAGGAACCATCTCCTCCGTGAAGTTTTATCGTTGGTAAAGGTGGAAGTGGTGCTGGACTTGGCACGGGGAAGAGCCAAGGCTGAAATCTCGCTGAGCCTTTCATTTCATTATTTGTTAAATGGCAGTACCTGCCCTAGGCTTGTTGAGAGAATGGAATAAAGTGCTTTGCAAACCTAAAAGCACTGTGTGAACATCATCTACTTCTCTAAGAATTATCTCACCCTCATTTTTCAGTGTTTTAGATTTTTACCTTTCTTAAACTTTACCTCATATTATACTTGTTTGTGCATGTCCTGTCTCTCACATTAGACTTAATCATTGGAGGGTAGGGAATATTCACCATTGTGACCCTAAGTGCCTAGTATAGTGCTTTGTCTATGACAGGTACTTAATAAACAGTTTAATTGAAATGTGTGGTTGGTATTGCTTTGAGAAACAAGATCTGATCTCCAAATTTTAGATAAATTAGTGCCAATAAATGAAGGAATTGGCAAGGTGAGTTTTCAGGGTAAATTCATAAACCTTTTGGGATCAAATTGGCACAAATGAGAAGGTAACAACTATTTCCAAGGTAGTATCTACTCATTCTCTTCTCTTGGGAGTTGGCATTTGGCCTAGCTGAGAATGGCCCTTGGGGCTGGTGCCTGGGGATGTTACTGTGTCAGCAGCCTCACTCTTAGGGCCTCTAGAATGAGTCTGGCTTTTTTTATTATGGAGGTGCTAGGAAGAAGACCCATTGGCAAACTGCTTTGAAATAAGGTAGAGGCAGGTGTAACAGAACGGGCAGAGGGAGAAGGTGCCATTGTCACTTAGATTTCTGGTAGTATGCAGGCATGAGTTTGTGACAACAGCTTTGAGAAGCCTGTGGAATATTCTGCTTGGCTTCAGAGGACAGAACTAGGGTTGAGTGGACTTTCCAGATGCAGATTAGATTGTGTATTAGGAAAAAGAAGCATGCCCCCTTGTGGCCTTCATGATAGCACGTTGGTTAGGAGAATATAGGCTACATCTACCCTGACGTGTTCTACACGTGGCTATTCATAGACTGAGTACCCTTTCAAAGATGCTGAGCTGCTTCTGTAGGGAGGTTCCTCTGCTCTCCTCGACTTGAATGAAATGCAAACCTAGAACTCGTAGCTCTGCTCTGAGTCCTGGATCTCCTATGTAGCTCAGTTGATTTCCCACTACTCATGTCTTAAATCACTGTGAAATTCTCCGTTAAGGCGACTAGAATGAATTATTCTCTCAGAGGAGGAAATGAGCTCCAAATTTTATTTTAAGCAAATGAATTAATATTTTTAAAATGTGCATTTCAAAGTCCCCAGCGAGATGGAGAAAACATAAAAACCATGAGTGTTGTGCTGCCAAAGGACCACCATATTGATTCTCTGTCCATGGCAAATAACATGCCCTGTCCCCAGCTGCTGAGCTGAAACAGTGCCTTAGCCCAATTTAGTGCTGCCCATTTATAGAACAATCCTTCCTCTATCCTGAGCACTTCTGCAGCAAGCATGAAACTAGCTCCTTCCTTTCCACTAAGGGGTGAAATCAACCAGTAGTGCTTAGTTTGGCACAGGGGAAAGTCAAGAGACCTGAGCCTGAATCTCAGCTCTTAAAATAGGGGCTCTATGATCACAAACAAGTTTATTACCTAAGCCTCTGGTACCTCTTTGGTAAAGCTGAGAGGAACCTTGCATTACCTAGCTCAGGGCTACAGGGAGGAAAGCTATTGGTAAGTCTTAAAGCAGTGTTTATGTGTTCGTGTATGTACATACAAATATCATTTCCAGCACAGATGAAGTCTGGTTGTAACTTTGTAAGGACGGTATATTAAAACAGGAATAAGAGTTGGCTTCCGGGAGAGAAGAGCTCAGTCACCATCCCCATGACATTTCACACTGTGTCACGTGGGACTGCTATAAAACATCTTAGGCAAGACCGCTTTGACCCTCCTAAGTACACTTCACACTTCACACTGTGTTGCAGTAGAGTTGAGACCTAGAAAGGGATTTTCTCAGTTTGTGAACCCTGTCTCCCTGGGCACTAACTCCAGCTATGACCACCCCACTGGGATAAAAGGGCCCTACACCAGATACTATTCAGGATCTCTGGGACAGAGATCAAAGGTTAGGTCTGAATTGGAGGGGAAATGGATCTTTATGTGAAGGATTATATTTGTGGATTTCAAAATTACTGTATAATTTGCGATGTCAAACTCCTGCTCTCCTACCCCAACCTCCCTAAATAGATCAGGAACCTAATGCTGTACAAGGGCTGTGGCCCCAAAGTCTGGTTCATTTTTTTCAATCACCCTAGGCCCACCAGGGGTCGGGTAACAGATTATTAAAGACCCAACCTACGTTACAAGAGAAGGAACCCGCCTACTCAGTGCCTCTCCTATTATGCTAGAGGCAAGGCATTTGGGCCTCTGAGGGTACTGAATCCAATATGGCTCAGGGGATACATCATACTAATATTCTTCTGAGAATCCCTCATGTCCCTACTCCGAAAAAGTAAAAATAAACATTTTTTTAAAAAGCAACCCATTGGCAAAAATCACCTGTTTTAAAATAGAGTTCTGGCCCTCTGAAATAGGCCAGATAGCAGTTGTCAGGAATCCCAAAATACTTCCAGATCCATAGAGGAAAAATAAAAAGTGAAAAAAATTACTGGAATTCCCATAGTGGAGACCAGGAAAAAAGTGGCAAGTCAGGATAACCTGAGCTGTGACAGTCATCTAGCTGTCTATGTTCAGACCAAGTTGCCTTCGTGGAGTTCTTTCTGGAGAAACCCTATGTCTGCCCAGAACCAGCTGCATTCACTCCAGTTCTCACCCAGGCAGTCTTCTTCATTCCAGGTTTTTTTTTAATGTCCCAAATAAATCTATTACATTCTCCAAATTCAATTGCAGAGATCAAATGCTGTGCTAACAGCTTGAGTTCAAACAAACTCTGGCCGCCTTTCTTGGTGAGTGCCCATGGTGATCTTTCCCCCACGGAGTCGGACGGCAGGGAGCTGCCAGCTGCCTGCCTGCACCTCCTGGGCAGAGCTGGGCCCTGTCTGGAGGGTGTTATTGGACTGGTTGGAGTTATAAGATGAGAGCTGGAGGACCAGAACCTCTCTGCTTGGATCCTGACCTTCGTCACCATCGCTCTGCTCCCCTCTCCCTGGGTCCAGGTGCTCCACACTTCCTCTGTGGCTCTGGGACCCTTCCTCGGTGCTGGTCTCACTTTCCTGCTTCATCAAAAGGCTGAGACGCAGGGCGCTGGCACCATCAGATGCCTGCAAGTCTGAGCTGTCCTCTGGTTCTGAGTCAGAATCGTTGGAACGATTAATGGATTCTGGGAAAACCAAAGAATAAAGCTCACATAGGTCTTTTTACAACTAACAAACCACTTTGCATATATTCACTCAGTATACATTTTACTTAAAACACCTACTATGTGCACTGCACAGCCTGATACACTGGGGCTACGAAGACACCAAACAAAAAACTAGTCCCTTCCCTTAAAGAGCTTGCCTTCTCCTAAGGCTACAACAAGATAAGTAAACAAAAGATCACCTCAGAAGAAAGAGCACTAATAACCAATCTCCACTTCCTTGGGCCTTAGTTTCCTCACCTGCAAAATAAGGGGCTTGGACTCTTGGCCTCTGAGCTCCCTTGTCGCTCAAGAAAGGATTGGAACTGGAAGAGCTGACAAGGGAGCTTGTACCAGTGGAGGAGCCAGCGCAGGAGTGCAAGGTGGCAGTCACAGAGGACTAGGCCACTTGGGCTCTTGGACTGTATAAAGGAAAGTAATGAGACATGTTTTAAAAGGTAGCGGGGAGCCAGTTTGTGGAGGGCTTTAAAGGCCAAACTCAATTTCTACTTTATCCTAGAAGCAATGAAGAAAACCACTGAGGTTTTTTTAATTAAAAATTAATAAAAAGACATGGTCAGAACCAGGCCTTAGAAACTCAATTACTTTGGCCATTAGATGGTAGATGGATTGGAGACAGGAGGTCATCAATTACTACTGGCTGCCACCTTAGCAAGAGTGAAGGCCTAAGGAAAGTCAAGAGAGGCAGTCAGGAGAAAGAACTGACAGGAATTGAGAAATGACTAGATGTGGGGATGAGTTTGTGATGGTTGTGACCTGAGTAACTGGAAAGATGGTGCCTTCAGAAGAAATAAGGATGTTCTAGAGGAGGGATTGGTTAAGGGAGTAAGAGAAGTGATGGACTGGATCTGAAAAGCTATATGTAGAACTGTCCACCAAGCAACTGGGGCTTAGACACTTGGGAGTCCTCTAGGTGGGGACACAAACTGAATCCATGTTATCGTCTTTTAAAATAATATGTTATCATCTACATTTAAGCTAGCTTTGAAATTACCCCTTAGAATCACTTTAGCAGTAGTGTTACCCATTTTATGAATAGGGAGAGAGAACAGAGAGGGGCCCCCCAGAGAGAAGAGAGGGGGGCAAAAATGGATGTTGATCGAGCAGATGAGACCAAGAAGAAACGAGACAGGAATGAGCAGAACTGGGGAAAAGCTGAAGTCCAGGGAAGAGAGAACAGGGAGGAAGGCAAAGATGAGGGAGAAGGATGGCCAAGTAAAGCACAAATTGAGAAAAGACCTTTATATTTAGCAGGTAACCCAGGAAAGAGCAGTTTTGTTTGGGTGGTGGGTGGGAAGCCACCTTAGAAGGGGTTACAAAGTCAGTCAACAAGCATTTATTATAAGAATATATGTGTGGAACCCATATAAGGTTGCAAGTCATCTCAGGAAGGGAGGGGGAGAAAATTTAAGACTTATGGAAGTGATTGTTGAAAACCGAAAACCAATTAATTAAATTAAAAAAAAATTAAATTAAAAATTTTTTTAAAACAACCAAGCATTTATTATAAAGAATATAAAGACATAGCGCCAAAAGGTCTGCAAAATGCTTTACAGCTCCCTTCTCGGGATCCTCACGACCACCCCGGGAGGTAGGGGCTACTATTATTCCCATTTTACAAGTGAGGAAACTGAGGCAGGCAGATTCAGCTCCTTGCTTAGGGTCACACAGGTAGTATCTGAAGCCAAACTTGAACTCAGCTCCTCCTGACTCCAGGTCCAGGGCTCTACATCCCCTGCACCACCCAACTGTCTAAAGATGACTTAGGCATTAAAGTTGATAAACAATAGGAGCCATGCTTAGCATAGAAGGAAGGGCAGAACCAAGTCCAACCCAAGGTCCTAATCCCCCAACTTCTCCAACAGTCTGTGCCCCCAGCATGCCCATTCTATCTACTCTTTAATCCTCCCTCTCTCGGGCCTCCCTTCCCACCACCCACATCCTTAGAAAAAACAACCACCCCTACCTTGCTCCTCCCATCCTTGTTAATCAGGATCTCCCTTCTCTTCCTCTCCTTCTACACTAAACTCCTCTAAGAGCCATCTACGCTCCTCTCCTCTCACTTGCTTCTAAAGCCTTTGCGCTCTGGCTTCTGACCACATCACTTTAGTGAGTCTGCTCCCCTCAACGTCCCCAGGGATGTCCTGAATGCCAAATATAATGCCCTTTTCTCAGTCCTGTTCCATCCTCTCAATCACTGGGTTTTTGTAACACTGCTCTCTACTCATTCTCGGCCTCTTTCTTAATCTCCTTTGTTGGATTTTGATCCAACTTACACTCACCCTGACTGTCCCAAAAGCTTGGTCCTGGGCCCCCCTTCTTTCCTCCTTCTATACTGTCTAGTTTAATGATCTTACCAGCTTCCACCAGATCTAGAAGTTCGGCCGGACTCTTTAGACCTTCAGTCCCACATCATCAAATGAATTCTGAACATCTTAAGCTGGGACGTCCCAAAGACATCTTAAACTAAACATGCCCCATACACTGTCTCTATTATCTGTAGGAGCACCATCATCCGCTCACCCAGGCCTGCAACCTCAGTGTCCACCCCTCCAACCCTCCTATTCCACAATCTGGGGCCAGGTGTACTTGCACATCTCTCCATTGATCACCTCCCAACCCCTCATCACCAAGGGCTGACCACACGAGGCTCCAACTCACCTCCATAGGCATTCGTTTGGAAATCCAGTTCAGCTGTATCTTCAGTCACCTCCAAGAAAGGTATCTCGCCTCGAGGATGCTGCGAAGATGATCCATCCTAGAAAGGATTTGGGAGTAATGAAAAAAGCATCACAGCCCCGCAGAGAAGGCCGAGCTCAACCCCATGGCAGTTTGACTGGGATTTGGGGCCCACACTTTGGTGCAGGAAACCCCGTCCATCCAAGCAGGATTGGCAGTTTCTCTTCCACCTGCAGTCTTAGAGGGTTACTTGGGCCACAGAGAGATTAAACAACTTGCTTAGTGTCACAATCAATCAATATTTAGTAATCACCCACTATGCACCAGGCACCCAGCTAAGCACTGGATTGTTGCCCCCTACAATAAGCAAATGAGGGAGCATGGAATAGTTTACCTGTCAGATTTTTGGATAAGAGAAAAATTTAGGTCCAATTAAGAGATAGAAAACATTGTGAGATGTAAAACAGATAATTCTCATGACATTAAAAAGATTTTGCAAAAAATATATAGAAAACAATCAAATTTAAAAGAACAAGAGTCTTTCCCCAATTGATAAATGGCCAAAGGATATGAATAGGCAGTTTTCAGATTAAGAAATCCAAGCTCTATCCATAGTCATATGAAAAAATGCTCTAAATCCCTACTGATTAGAGAAAAGCAAATTAAAACAACTCTGAGCTACCTGTCAGATTGGCTAATATGATAGGAAAGGAAAATTACAAATATTGAAGGGGATGTGGAAAAATGGGGCCCTATGTACTACTGGTAGAACTGTAAACCAACCCAACTATTCTAGAGAACAGTTTGGAACTATACCCAAAGGGCTAGAAAATGTGACCCAGCAATGCAACTATTAGGTCTATATTTCAAAGAGATTTTTTAAAAAGGGAGGGGAGGAATTATACAAAAATATTTATAGCAGCTCTTTTTGTTGTGGCTAAAAATTGGAAATTTATGGGATGCTCATCAATTGGAGAATGACTGAACAAGCTGTGGTTTGTGATCATGATGGAATACTATTGTGCTATAAGAAATGACAAGCAGGATGACTTCAGGAAAAACTTACATGAACTGATGCAAAGAAAAGTGAAAATTGGAGAACAAACCCTGTACACAGTAACAGCAGCATTGTGAGATGACCAACTTGGATATACCTGGCTCTTCTCAGCAACGAAAGGATCTAAGACAACTCCAAATGCTAGCCACATCCAGAAAAAGAACTCCTGAGTCTAAATGCAGAAGGAAGCACACCATTTTTCCTTTCTTTTTTCTTTCTTAGTGTTTTCCCTTTTGTTGTAATCCTTCTCTTCAACATGGCTAATGTAGGAAAATGTTTAATATGATTGTACATGTATGGCCTATAACAGACTTCATGCCATCTTGGGGGAGGGGGAATTTAAAACTCAGAATTTTATAAAAACGAATGTTGAAAACTAAAAAGAAATAAATATTTTAAAAAAAGAACTAGGAGAACATTGTGCATAGTCATAACAATATTGTTTGATGAAGAACTGTGAGTGACTTAGCTGTTCTCAGTAATACAACAATCTGAAACAATCTCAAAGGACTAAAGATGAAAAATGTTGTCTACTTCCAGAGAAGAAACTGTTGGAGTCTGAATGCACATCAAAGCAGACTATATTTCTTCCACAAAATGATTAATGTGGAAATATTTTACAGGACCACACATATGTAACCTATGTCAAATGGTTTACCATCTCAGGGAGGGGTGGCTACCTCTCTCAGGAAGGGAGAGAATTTAGCACTCAAAATTTTTAAAAATGAATGTTTAAAAGTTTTTACATGTAATTAGGAAAAAAAGTATTAATAAAAATTCAAGGGTCATCTGTTGTTCTGGGCCTTTTTCTGCCCCAGCACCAAAAAAAAGATAAAAACACTCTGGTAACATGGTTCTGATGATGGCTGCTCCAGGATGAATTGAAATTAAAGGTATAAAAGTACTATTTTCCCTGCACTCCTTCCTTTTTTCCTTATTTCTCTGGATATTCCAGATCTTGTTTCTCCTGATAAATCCTATTATCACAAAAGACAAAACCCCCACAGCTGTAAGGAAGCAAAGCTGACCATAATAATGAAGATGCTGCCACCATATGTACTGGCCTGAGTTCTTCCCTGACCTCCTCCTGCCCCTCAAGGAGACCAATGGACAACCTAGCCTTCCCATAGGGCCTTTCCGGGGGGCAAGGCAAGACCTTCAGCTCCCCAAGGTGATGACGGGAGGGCAGGTAGGCCACCAGAACATCCAGCAGCTGCTTCTGATGGCATTTCACTGCTTACAAAGCGCCTTTTTCATAATGGCCCCAGAAATACAGAGTGTGAGCATTCTCAACCCCACTGAACGTGAAATAATCCGATTCGATACCTTTTTAAATGACTCCTATTTACAGTTAACAAACGGAGTCACGATTCTTTGAGTTTAGGGAGAAATTCAGGGGTCCTCCAATTGGCTAGGTTCAGAAAGCCAGTTCTCTCGTTAATCACTTTCCATTCTTGCCTCAAAGAGATCAGTTTCCCTTGGAGGCTATCTGCTTTGTGATGCAAAGCCTCTAACACGTTTCTTAATCCCAGGAGGGAAGGAGGGCTCTGCCCAACTTCTCACCAGTTGTAGCTTGTTCCCTGCCTGTGAAGTCCTATTCTTCATGCCCATGTTCCTACAAACTTCTAAAAGGGCAGCCCTCCCCCACCTCTGGGTCTTAGCCTCGCTGGGGAAGCCGAGATGATACTTCTTGGTAAACTCATGCTTTACTCATCAACTGTCTGTGCTCAGAACTCCATGTATCTTGTTTCTATTTAGGTTTTCACTTATGTCCAATTTTCTCCCGTTTGGGGGTTTTCTTGGCAAAGACATTGCAGTGGTTTGCCATTTCCTTCTCCAGCTCATTTTACAGATGAGGAAACTGAGGCAAACAAGGTGAAGTGACTTGTTCAGGGTTGCATACTGAGACCACATTTGAACTCAGATCTTCCTGACTCCAGGCCCAGCATTCTCCCCACTGAGTCAACTAGCTGCCCCATTGAGGCCTCAATCTACCTTAATTTTTAAGTTACAAACACATCACAAAAACTGAGGCTCAGAAGAACAGGGAGAGAAAAGAAATAAGCATCCATTAAGTGACTATTTTATAGATATCTCATTTAACCCTCACAACGACCGTAGGAGGCAGGTGCTATTATCACCATCCCGTTTTACAGTTGGGGAAATCGAGGCAGACAGGGTAAATGACTTGCCCATAGTCACCCAGGTATTAAGTGTGGGTGTTCAAACATGGCATGCCAGGTTTATGGTCCCCAAACATCTGGCGTACCTTGGGGACAAGGTGGAGATGGTAAAATTAAGAAAAGGGAAAGCTATTGGCTGCCCACTCCAACTTGCCGTCTGCTCTGTAGTTCTGGGAAGCTTTAGGGAGAATCCTTGGCCTCCAGGGAAGGACAAGATGACCTGTCCAGCTCCTTCCATTCTAAGGAGTTAAGGAGACTGTGGAAAGTACTGGATTCAAATTCTCCTAGCTACCGGATCACAGGCAAATCACTCTAACTCTTCTTAGAGAGGGTTTTCCATGCCTTCACCTATAAAATGGGAATACTAATGACATAACTTACCCCCAGGGTTACTGTGGGGAAAGCAAGTTATAAGGCTGAAACTGCTGCAAAAACAGGCATGTGGCTTGGTTAAGCTTCATAATATGGATTAATACTGATCCCCTTTCTACAGTACATGGGTGGCCAGTGTGTAATCTGTTCTGCAGACAGACATCCCGTGTGACTTTGCCATCTGGTGCTCACCCCTCCCCATGGAGCCGCGGCCCCAGATTGACCTCCTGGCACACTGACCTCACTGATGGGGCTCTCCTCCTGCACCTCTCCAGCTGGGACCTCAAAGATGACATCATAGTAGGATATGAGGGTCTCCACAATTCGTGCCTGGTGCGGGTAGTCCACCAGGGAGGAGAGGGACACAGTGGCTTCCGTGGGCCGAGGGCGTAGCAGGGTGGGCCCAAAGACAATGCCCAGGTTGCCCGGAGTCATCTTGTTGTCCTGTTCCAACTCCACAATCCTGCCCCAGGGTGAGAAGACCATGGATTAACAAGACCGTTGTATGAACAATCCCTCTCTGCAGTCCATATGATGGTATACCTGGAGAACCCTAGAGAACCAGCTGAAAAACTAAGTGCAACAATGAACAACTTCAGCAAAGTCACAGAACATTTCTATATATCACTAACAAAGTCCAGTAGCCAAAGAGAGAAATAGAAATTCCACTTAAAATAAGTGCAAACAACATAAAATACTTGGGAGTCTACTTATCAAGACAAACCCCAGGAATTATATGAATACATTTATAAAATACTTTTCACACAAATAAAGGCAGATCTGAACAACTAGAAAACAATATATGGGGAGTTTGAGCCAATACAACAAAAATGACAATTCCACTTAAATTAATTTACCTATTCAATGCCATAGCAATCAAACTACAAAAAAAAAATTGTTTTATACAGCTAGAAAAAAATGACAGGATTCATCTGGAAAAACAAAAGGTCAAGAACTTCAAGGGAATCAATAACAAAGACATGGAGTAAGGTGGCTTAACCATACCAGATCTCGAACTGTATCACAAAGTGGTGATCACCAAAACTGGCTAAGAAATAGAGTGGTGGATCAGTGGAATAGATAAGTATACAATGCACAATAGTAAATGATCACAGTAATCTGGTGTTTAATAAATACAAAGAACCAAGCTTTTGGGACAAGTAAGCACTATGTGACAAAACAGGAAAAGAGTCTGGCAAAACGTAGGTACAGAGCAACATCTTACACTATCCACCATTATAAGGTCACAATGGATACATGACTTCGATATAAAGAATAATATGACAAGCAAATTAGGGGACCACAGAATATATGACCTGTCACATCAATGGATAAGGGAAGAATTCAGGACCAAACAAGTGACAGCATTCTGGGATGTAAAATAGTAACTGATTGTATTAAATTAAAAAGGTTTTGCATAAACAAAACCAATGCAACCAAGATTAAAGGAAAGCAGAAAGTATCTCTAATAAAAGCCTCATTTCTCAAATATATATAGAACTGAGTCAAATTTTAAGAACGTAACACTTCTCAACTGATAAATAGTCAAAGCATATGAACAGGCAGTTTTCAGAATAAGAAATCAAAGCTATCTATAGTTATATAAAAAATGCTCTAAATCACTATTGATTTCAAGAAGCAAATTAAAACAACTTTGAGATTCTACTTAACACCTATAAGATTAGCTAATATAACAGAAAATGATAAATATTGGAAGGGATGTGTGAAAATTGGGATCCCAAGGCATTGCTGGTGATGTTGTGAACCAATCCAAACATTCTGGAAAACAATTTGAAACTATGCCCCAAAGTGCTATAAAACTGCATACCCTCTGACCCAGTAATACCACTACTAGGTCTGTATCCCAAAGAGATCAAAGAAAAAGGAAAAGGACCCACACATACAAAAATATTTATAGCAGCTCTTTTTGTGGTGGTAAAAAATTGGGAACTGAGGTGATGCCCATCAATGGGGATTGGTTGAACAAGTTGTGGTATTTGTGATGGAACACTACTATGCTATAAAAAAATGACAAACAGGATGGTTTCAGAAAAACCTGGAAAGGCTTACATGAATGAACTGATACAGGTGAGGTGAGCAGAACTGGAAGAATACTGTACCCAGGATCATCAACCTTGTACAATGATCAGCTGCGAAGGACCTGGCCACTCTGAGCATTGCAACAATCCAGGACAATTCCAAGACTCATAATGAAAAATGCTATCCACGTCCAGAGTCTGACAGTCTGAGTGCAGACTGAAGCTTACTTATTTTTTGCTTTATTTTTCCTTTGTATTTCTTTGGGGGGGTTGTGTCTGTGTTTTCTTTCATAGCCTGACTAATATAGAAATGTGTTTTGCACCTGTGTAATCTATATCAAATTGCTTGCCTTCTCAATGAGGGGGGAAGGTAAGGAGGATGGAAGAGAATTTGGAATTCAAAATTTTTAAAAAAATGAATGCTAAAAGTTGTTTTCACAGATAATTGAGAAAAAAAGTAAAAGATTTAAAAAATAATAGCACACTACATATTCTATAGCAATTTAAGGGTTGTGTTGTATTTTCTGCATGATCACCCTGAGAAAGAAAGGACTTCAAGGTTTGCCAAGAGTTTTATCCAATATTTGTTTATATGACTTTCACAGCAAGCTTGCTGGATGTACAATGATTATATATACATATACACACACATATACATACACATATATACATGCACACACATATGTATACATACATACATACATACACACACACATATACATATACATGCACACACATAATATATAAAGGACTTTACTGATGACAGAAGGGACTCAGGATGGCTGCCCAGTCAGTCGACACCTTTTGGAAGGGAGAGTTAAAGCTTATCCTCCTGACTCCCAAACCCACTATATCCCAAGCTGGACCTCAGAGATCAACAGGTCTAAACCTTTCACTCCCCACTTTACAGATGAGGAAACTGAGACCCAGAGGAGTTCAATACTTCTTCCAGGGTCACAGAGCCAGACAATTATCAGAATAAGAATTGAAAACCAGGACTACCGGAGCACAATTTACATAACAACAATATTGTAAAAGCAAATAAAAGACAAGGGCTCTGACCAACCCAATGACCAAAGGATTTGGGATGAATCCTTTGCAAGGATTCCAAAAGATACATGATGAAACCCACTTCCTACCTCCTGACAGAGATTAATGGACTCAGGGTATGGATTACTGGGACGTGGACAATGGGAGGATTTGTCCTGCTTGACTATGCATATTTATCATAGGGAGCTTGTTTTTCTTTTTTTCAACGGGGCGTGTAGATGGAAGAAAGAAAAAAGATTTTTGTCAATTGAAAAAAAATTCTTAACACAAACTGACACAGCCCCAGGATCCCTGACTCTGGGATGCACCATGAGGGATGGCAGCCTTCCCTTCCCTCTCTGGGTAGCTGCAGAGACCCCTGCCTGGCCCTGCTGCCACCCTCACCTCCGAAGGTGCCGGATGAGGTACTGCAGCGTGGCTCTGTTCTCCAGGGGCAGCTCCTTCAACAGGTGCCGGAGTCTGCTTGTCATGGCTTCTGTATCCTGCTCCTTGTCTCTGCTGGACTCACTTCGGCCCCGAGCGGCCTTGGCTTCTGCCTCAGCCTGCAGGCTCTCCTTGGCCAGCCCCATGAGTTCATGATACAGGCGGAAAGAAAGGATAGGCTCGGGTAGCTGTGGAGGGACCAGTGAGGTGTGAACATCTGAAGCCTGCCCTGCCCCCATCAACCCCCCTTCCTCATCCTCACTCCTCCGGCACTGCAAGCACCTTCCCCACAAGACTGTTACTGCTGCTTTACATTTGTGGAAGCTGGGGCTCAGAAATACCGATGGTCACAGAGCTTCTGAGGCCCAGGGCTGGAACTTTCAGATCCCCAACCTTCTGACCCCCACGGGCAGTCATTTTTACCTCACCATCACAATGTTTCTCCACAGTAATGGTTCCTTTCATTAGATTAATGAACAGATTAAACCTCACAACTCAGTGATGGAATCACGAAAGGCTCATTATCCAGAGGACCCTGAGAAAACTGAAGCTTGGTGAGGCTGACCTGCCTAGTATCATAAAGCACTGGAGCTAAGATTGGAACAGAGGCCTCCTAATTCTAAAACCAGCACACCAGAGTGCCTGATCCCCCACACGGGGCTAGAGCACTGGTCCTCAGGTTCAACTCTCTGCCCCACTGTTTGAGCTCTGAGATCAATCTCCTTTTGGATGTGTAGTCTGGAATACCCCTCTACAACAAAGAAGTTCAGAATGTCTCCCTCTCTACAATAAATTCACAGAACCCCAAGTGGAGGAGGGATGTCTGGGGCCATTTGGTCAAGAATTCCTTTCACAACCTTCTCAAAGAATGGCTGGTCCTCCAGACTGTCTGCAGGTCTCCACAACCTTCCCAGAGAGGACCCCTTGCCCCCACAACTTTAGGACAGCTCTCACATAGCCTTCAACCAGCCATGAGTCTACCAAACTCTCTGTCCTATTATCTGGTCCACAAAAATCCTAAGAGAAACTATCAAATCGTCTGTTGAACCATAAATGACTGTGATGCAAAAACAAAAGGGAGAAATAACTTTTTAAAAAAAAGTTTTATTGAGATAGCTAGGTCTCAGCAGATAGAGCACTGGCCCTGAAGTTAGGAGGATCTGAGTTCAAATTCAGCCTCAGATATTTACTAGTTGTGTGACTCTGGGCAAGTTAATCCTGATTGCCACCTCCCCTACCCCTCACTGCATGATTTAAAGCAGAATGAGTTCCCTGGAGGTAATCATTTGGGGATCAGGTGACTGAGCCCCACTGAATGGCCGGGACAAGGTCAAAAGCACCTATATCTGAGGAAGCCCCAGCCAGTGCAGGGGGAGTGGGGTCAGTCGAACCCTTACTCATTGCCCTAGGGACAAACTGAGCTTGACTCAACGAGGCCCAGGAAAGTAGGGGGACACGCCCAGCCTGCATGCCCAGGCTCACCTGACGCAGGTAGAGCTTCAGGACGTTGCTGATGTCGTGTGGAGAGGCCTGGGACAGCTCCACCAGCTCTTTGCCGTTCTCAAAGGCCTGGCAGAGTTTCTCCACTCGTGTCTTGACTCCGTTAACCCGGTAGATTCCCTGTGTGGTCCAGAGCAGAGAAGGTCAGGGCAGACAGAGCAGGTAGAAAGCCTGAAGACCATGGTCTGCTTTACCTATGCCCCCAGTGCCGTGGATCAGAGGAAGGCAGGCAGCAGGGGCACAAGCATCAGAGTCCCCAGCCCTGGGTTTGAATTCTAGCTTTAGGCATGTACACATGATCCTGGGGACCTCAGATGTATCTCTTCACATCTCTAGTTCATGCCCACATCCTCAGGCTATTTTCATAAGAGGCACTAAGAAGCCAGATGGCACTGGGTCCTGCCTAGCACAGAGGACAGAGGGTCACAGGTTCAGAGCTGGGAGGCATCTCAGATGATGCCTCAAACCAAGGCAGAGAGAGGTTAACAAACTTGCCCAAGGTCACAGAGAGAAGTCCAGGATTGGAGCCCAGGTCCTTGCTACCAACGCCAGCACCCTGCCTGCCACCACAGTAGACTGGGGATTGCATCGTATGGGGATCGCAGCCCCTCCCCGGTTCTGGAGGGGGTGGGGTGCAGGCAGAGGAACATAATCATCATCATTGTCAGTGATATAATTGCTGTACGATGACACAAGACTATTTTTCTGGAATTTTTTTTTACTCTATTACTATGTTTCCACAGTACTCCAAGGTTTTCAAAGTGCTTTCTCCTACAACAAAACAAGGCAGTCCCTGCCACTGTAGGGATGAGCAGACTAAAAGTCCAGGAAACCCTGTTTGGAATCACACCTTACAAAGGTTAGTCAGGATTAGAACCCAAGACTGGTGCTGCTCCTTCTGCCCTAGGAAGCCCCTGCAAGGACCTGAGGCCAAGGAAAGCTCAGCAGCCTGCCCCTGGGCCCCAACCAAGGGTGAGATGCGAGCTGGGGTTCAAATTCAGGCCTTTGGACTCTGAACAATTCAGGTTTCTATGAGTTAAGGGTCTATGAGGCATGTTCATGACAGCTTTGTGAAGTAGGGCAGGGAAACAGCTGGCCCATGGTCACTGAAATGATGAGGGACAGAGCCAGGGTGCAAACCCATGAGTCCTCAATACCAAGACCACTCCTATTACGCAGGGGATATAGTGCGGGCTGGAGTCAGGGAGATCCGAGTTCAAATCCAGCCTCAGGCACTTAGTGCGACCCTGAACAAGTCACTGAACCCCTGCTTGTCTCAGTCTCAACTGTGAAGTGGGAACAACAGCACCTCTTGTGAGGGTCAAATGAGCGCTCAGCACTGGGCCTGGCACACAGTAGGTGCTCAATAAAAGCTTGTCCCCTCCCCCATTTATAAAGTGCTTTCTTCACAACACCCCCACAACACTGTAAGGCCCATTTTACAGGACAAGAACCTGAGGTTCAGAGAGAGCTTGCTCGTGACCCTGGAGCCGGTCAGCAGCATAATCAGGATTCACACGGCTGCTCCCTCATGGCCCCAGCACATAGGGCTCCCCACTCAACCTCCCCCACCTCCTCTGACCCCAGCCTGCCTCACCCCCCCGGGGCTAAGGCCTCAGGGCACAACTGCCCCCTCCTGCGGGGCCTCACGGGGCCTTCACCTTGGTCCTGAGTGCCCGCCTCTCAATCTCTGACAGGCATTTCTTGATGATGAAGGGGATGCCATCGCTGGTGCCCTGGGCTGCCTTCTCAAAGTCCTGTCCAAACAGCTGCAGTTTTCCCTGGAGTTTCTTGTGGCCACACTGGATAGCCAGAGTCTCCAGACACTTCTTGTGACAGGCCAGGCAGCACTGGAGGGAGAGGACAAAAGCCGTTGTCATGAGAGGCACAGCCTCACCATGCTGGGGGCTGGCATGACCTGGAGACCTCCCTATGATGCCCACCCCACCTCCTCGCACTCGGCTCCCTGGAAGTAGACATAGCTGTTGCATTCACGACACTTGGAAGGAGTACGAAGCTTCCGAAGCCGGTGAGTCTGGGCTGCCTTGGAGAGCCCCACGTTTCGGAAGGGACCAGTGGGTACAGCAATCTCAGGGGCAATGCCGTTGAGGTCTGCTGAGGAGGTAAAGGCAAGTCAGTGCCTCCCACCCCAAGTCTCCAGTCCGTGCCCAACAACTTAAGATCATCAAGGGCAGAGATAGTTTCATGTCTGTCCATGCAGCTCCCACGGTGCCTGGCACACAGAAAGTGCTTAATACATGCTTGTTTCACTGAGCCAGAATCTGCTTCTGTGGCTATGTAGCTGCCTTCCTCTATGGCCTGCCTCTCTCCTCCTTGACCAGTGTGGATATGGCCACTCTGAAGTCCTCTTGCTGGTCTAACCCTATATGCCCTTAGAGGCACCTGTCTCTGCCCAACTCCCAGCCCGACAGGGCCTGACAGCCCTGGGTGACACCTGCCCCTGCTCTCCCCAAGATGATCCCTTTCCCTCTCTTGTCCCCCAGCCTTTTGCCACTGCCCAAGCCCCAAAGGGAGAGATTTACTAGATAGTGCAACTCCAAATGGTGTAATTCACACTCAGAAAGCTCTTCACAACCCACAAAGCAGTTTCCTCACAACAATAGTGGCAGGTTTACGGTGCAACATTTATTATCCCCATCTTTCAGATGAGGAAGCTGACACAGAATTTGGCTGGGGTCCCCTGCAGCTTCTCATTCTCAGACCCACGTCTCCTGACCCTAAATCAGTGCTCCATCCACCGCAGTGCCACTCAGATGCCCCTTTCCGGAGGCCCCAAGGCATCTACTCAGTCAGGGCTCAGAGGAGAGGAGCTCTAGGCCAGGGGACAGTCACTGGAGGAGAGGCTTGATGTGCCCATGCACTTTGGCCATGCCTCTCTGCAGGAGTATGGATCTGAGGTCCAGCAGAATTAAGTATTGGCATGAAGTCCCTGCCCCAATCACCCCTACCTCCTTTACGCCCCCTGCCCCCATCATCCCCTCACTCAGTGACCCCACCCAAGAAACCCACGTACTCTGTTCAAACGTGCTTGAGCTGCCCTCCTTTTCAGCTAATTCCTCGCTGGATGACATGGTGCCACTGGAGGAGGTCCGCTCAATCTTCTGGAAGCCCCCTCCTAGGAAGCACCCCACCCCCCACAGTTCACATTATCCAGGTGTCCTGTGCCCAGTAACACCACCCTGGGACTCCAGGAGACTGGTCCAGGAAATAAATGGCATTGGACAGTCAGGTTCAAGGGACTTCCACATACATGATAGACAAGACTCCATCCCACACCCCAGTTTCCTTTCAAGAGGGAAGAGGTCCTGAGAATAGTTCTCAGAAACTTTTCTGTTACCTGCACCAGGGGCACTAGCGTCCAGGCTACTATCAGAGTCTGCTGTGGAGCCAGGCCATGACTTATGCACCTGATGGCCCCGTCCACCTGGAAAGGAGTTGAGTCCATAAGGGGCTGGGGGCCAACACCAAACCTACCCCCACTGCCCACCTTAAACAGTCTGATCTCCCTCCCAAAGTCAAGCTCACCTCGCTGATCCTTAGGTGCTGCCCCTCCATCATCTCGGGGAGGTCCACCACCCTCTGCTCCACTGCTCACATCACTGGTATTGAAGCTGGACTTCCGTGCCCGGGATAAGGGTGACCTAAACAGAGAACACAAGAAAGGTGTCACTTAGCAGGGGAGGGAGACTCAGACTTAGGAACAGGCAGAGCTAGGAATGACTTCAGAACATGGAACCAAGTATGTCAGGGCTGGAAAAGACCTCAGAATCTAGAACACTGGGGCTGGAAGGGAATTTCTGAGATCATGCAGTCCAGTCTCAATAAACTGAGGCTGAGGGAAGGGAAGTAGCCTGCCCAAGAAAACCGCAAATATATCCTCTTGGCTCAGTGGAATCTGTATAACATATACAGCTACACACACATACATATAGAATAATATTTTATGTATGTAGATGACTATGTTTCAATATAACAGATTTCTAATGTAATCCTATATATTTTGCTTTCTGTATTTAAAAATATTCATGTGAGAAGAGGTCCACGGTCTTCACCAGACTGCTAAAAGGTCTGGAACTCCCACAAAACGTTAAGAAGCCTTTACCTAAATAACTGATTACTGGGAAGAAGGGGGCAGAGGTCATTTTAGGAACTGTCCTGGCTTAGGACAGGACAATCTCAAGGTAAGTGGAGAGAGGCGGACATGGGGATTCCAAACATCTCCAAATTTACCACCATGTTTATTTAATGTTTGCTAAAAAAAAAAAAAAAAAACCAAAAAAAAAACACCAAACCCTATAGCCCGAGGGCTTAATCTGCTCTCCTGGGTACCTCTCACTTCTGCCAGGAGCCAGACAGGACATCTGCAGCCTAGCCATCCCCAGAGCCCATTCTTCATGAATGGCAGAGGTGTCATGGCAGATTGATTGCCAGAAATGAAATCGGTAAGACTCGAGTGTGAATCCTGCCTTGCTAGCAGTGTGACCCTGGGCTAATACATTACTTAAAAGCTCTCCGAGCCTCAGTTTCCTAATTTGTAAAATGGAGAAAATCACAACATCTATCTCTGAATGTTTTTGTGAGGATCAAATGAACCAATGTATACAAAGTGCTTAAAACACTATGGAAATGTTGGCTAGCAAGCTCTATCGTGGACGATAAGGACCGCTGTCCTGCACAACTCCACAATGGCTAGGCACACAAGTTATCTCCAGCTTTTTGTTACTACAGGTTGTGCTGGGAATATTTCAGCAAATATTCCTCTGCCTTTCTTCCCCGGCTTAAACCTAGAAATCAGAAGCCACGTCAAACCCAAGACCTGGGTTATGAATCAGAAAGTTGGGCATCCATCATTAGGAGATACCCAGGGCCAAGCAATGCCTGGTCCTGTAATTCTGAGGAGCAGAAGAAAAGGTAACTGCAGACCTACTTGGGCTGCGGCTCAGGCCATACCAGGTGTTGTGGGACACGTAGGGCTCAAAGTCGTACTGCGTGTCTGGCTCCACATCCCGCTGAAGCTGCCGAACATGGGAGGCGTACTGTTGCCCTGGGTCATACAGCTTGCTGCTCTCACACATGGTCTGGAAATAGACAGGCAACGGGGCCGTCTGCATGTGCATGGTCTGGTAGTAGGAGATGGTGGCCTGTGGGATCCAGGGATGGAGAGAAGTTAGGAAGGCGGCCTTGGGTGCCGGAGCTCAGGAGGCCCCTTGTCTAAGTCCTGTTCCCCCCAAAGTCCACACCCAAGCAGAGGGTCAGAACAGACACAGGGATCAGAGAGCCATAGAGAGATGCACAAACAGTACCCACCCAGGTACTGAAAATCAGTCAGTCCTTCAAGTGCCTAATTATTCATTAAGCCTCTAGGTGCCAAGCACTGTAGTAGGCTTTAGCTGGGGACAGGAAGGCCAAGGAATCAAAGAGAATGAATGAAAAACATTTACAAGGCACTGATTATGTGCTAAGCATTAAGATACACTTTCCCCTCCCCGCCATTCCCCCCAGGGAGCTTTTAGGGATGCTCAGATAGGCCCACAAAGACACAGAAACTCAGAGATACTCGGAGACGCAAAAGACACAGAGACCAGAGACACATTCATAGGCATGAGCATGTGAACACACACACATACACACACAAACACATACACACCCATTACACACAAACACGGGCGCACATACACGAACACACGCACACATGAACACATACACACACACGCGCGCGCACGCACACACACCCACTCACCAGCGCTAATAGATCACCAAATACATTTCTTTTTAGTGTCACAAATCACCCAGGTCTTTCCAGTGGGAGCTAGGGCCTCCCATGTCCTCACCTTTGTGTGACCCAAGCCTGGGTCCTTAGCCCTCTCTTTCCCTCTTTATACTTTCCCAAGGGTTCAGTGATCACAAATAATGCAGAGAAGTCTAAATTTCTTGATTCAAACCTAATTTCTTTCCTGAACTCTAATGCTGCATCTCCAGCTGCCTGCTAAGAACCTCCCAGTACCAGCCACAGTCAAAGCCAAACCCCCCAGGACCCTCCTAAGTCTACCAGCCTCAGCTGTCTCATTCCTGAAGAGGTCGAACATCACCATCCTCCCATTCTTGGTGCAGGCACCTGTGCCCACCCCCACCATGTCTAATCCACAGCCAAGTGAGGCCACTTCTACATGCCAATTCCTCTCACAGCTGTGGCCCCAACCCAGTTCACTTGGACCATCACAACAGCCTCCTAATTATCTCTCTTCTCCCACCTATCCACCACCCAGCTGCTGATGGGATCAACCCAAAGTGAGCCATCTCATCAGTTACTGCCCGAGAAGCACCAAGGGCCCCCCCATCGCTGCTGAAGCCCTTTTCCATCAACCTCCCACTAGTCTTTCTAGCTGTATTTTACATCATTGCCCACCACACTTGATGCTCTGGCCACACTGAACCCTCAGCGACTCCCTGAGCTCACACACTCCATCTCCCACCTAACAACACTTGTACAAGGAGACTCCCCGCCCCAGCTGCACTGGTCTGGCTCTGCACACTTAGCTTCCCCAAAGACCCACTCCCAGCAAGGTTCCTCCAGCACTTCTGTCCCCCTCCTCCACTTTGTCCCCATCAGACTGGATCCCGCATCACTCTCAGTTGTCATCTTGCTGTGGCCACCTGCCTCAGCCCCCCACCACACTCCAGGCTCACTTCTTCTCCCTGCCTCCCCAAGGTCCGGCCAGCGCCCATCAGGACTCACCGACTTGATAGTCTGGTCGCTCTGCTTTATGACCTCCTGGATCTGGCGCAAAGCGTTCACCTTCACATCCTCCAGCTCTTGCTTCTGCGTCTTGGCATCAGCAATACAGGTACGGTATGTGGCCATGGCTTCTTCTGCCTGTGGCAGTGCAGGGAGATGTGTGAACCACGCTCATCAGGGATGCCCTCACATCCCATGGAGACCCAGACACTTCCCATTCCCTGGGACAACTGGTACTCCTGAGGCAAACTCACACAGAATATTTCCCAGAGAGACTGATTTAGAGTGGGAAGGAACCTCGGATGCCAACCCTCCACTTCTCAGAGGAGGGGCCTGAGGCCCAGAGAGGGTGAGTGATTTATCCTGGTCACACAGCTAGCATCTGAGGCAATATTCAAACCCAGGTCTTCCTAACTTCTGCTATCCAGTCTACCATGGTTAGTAGGGGCTCAAACCCGTACTGGGAAACCACATGGATATCTAGCCCACCCCTTTAATAACTCAGTCAAGAACTAGAAAATGGGTGTTTATTATCATTAAGGGGAAACCCAGTCACCCAAGCTTCAGAGACAGAAATTTGAATTCGGGTCTTACTGACAAGCCATGAGTACAGTGCCCAGGAGCCAGCAGATCCTCAATCAATGCTTGCTGACAGACTGCTGACTGAGACTACCATGCCTGGCACCCGGTCTGGCCCAGCATCAGCTCCCTCCTCTGTCTAGCACTCTGTCTAGCACTGCCAGCTCTACATCTCAGGATCCATGTTCCCTCCCCAGCCCCGCTCCCCCAACATCTTCTCTTCTCAAGCCTCCTCTCTGGTGTTGAAGAAGGAGAGTGCCTAAAGAAGGGGAGGGACACTGGGAGTGTGCCAGGCGCCCTTCCCTTACTCTGCCACTCTCCTTGCCCAGCTATGTCTCTGTACCTCACCTTGTTCTTGGCCTCCTCCTCCAGGCGCCTCTTTTTGTCCAGGGCCTTGGTGGCAGCACTGCTGGCCCCCCCGCCTGCGCTGGCCCCGCCACCACTGCCCTGTTCCTCCTCAGCCTTCACTGTCAGGTACTGGGCTTTCTCATAGTCCTCACAGCGCTGCATGTAGCTCTGCTTTGCTTTCCGAAGGTTGGTCTCTGCTTCTTGCTGAGGAGGGAGGGGAAAGAGCTGAAAGAGGAGGTGGGTCCCAGGCCAGACTCCTCGCCAGGGGTGAGTGGACCCTGCTCTGCCAGAGGGAGAGGAGACATGAGGCTGCTCAGGCCTGAGCACAGAGCAGGTACTGACATGCAAGAAGGCTCTGAGGTAACCTGGGTCCCCTTGGGTGAACCCCTAGCCTCTGTTGGAATAGCCCCAGATCACGTCCTGGCACTAAACTGGCTTCACTATGTGTTGCGGGATGAGGGAAGCAGACCGGATTGGGAGCCAGGAGACCTGGGTTACACTCCTGACCCTGCTATTGATTCAACGAGTGACTGTGAACAGGCCCCTCCCCCTAGAAGCCTCATCATCCTCATCTGTAAAAAAAAGACACAGGTTCAGCTGAGTGGCCCCCAAGGCCCCTCTGATCCACGGCCTCCTGGGCAAGGCTCAGACACACTCCCCTACCAGCTTCCTCTGCGCCCGATGCCACTGCTCCTTGATTTCCTTCCTTTTCTTTTCATGCTCTAGACGCCGCAGAGTCAGAGGCTAGGGAGGAAGGAGATATACATGTAGGGGGTGGGGATGGGGGACCCTGGCCCTAGCACCACAGGGACACTTCTCTGCTGTGGTGTAGGTGGAGCAGGGACCCTGTAACCAGTCACCATGTGCAAAGGCTTCAAGGAAGCTTGCCCCTCACCCCTTCCCAGTTCAAGTCTATCAAACATCCCAAAGACACCTGGCTCCCCCAATGAAGGCTCCAGGCAGGTGACATCTGTGACAGTGAAGATAAATGTCCCCCTCCCAAGTCCAATCCTGCACTGGGTAGAAATCCCAGGGTTCAGTTGAAAAGTCAAGGCTTCAGGAGAGGGAGCTGGGGGAGGGGCTGAGGAGGCTCCCACCTGCATTAAGGTCTGGTTCTGCAGGGTAGCCACCACCTGCAGCATCCCATGGCTGAAGTCCATATCCTGTTCTAGGGCCAGGGAATAAATGGACAGGAAAGGCATGTGGGGCTGCAGAAAGAAGGGACCTGGTCAAACCTAGGAGGCCCCTTGCATGGCCCCCCTCCCTGGCAGCACCCCCAGCGAAAGCCCCCATGCCTATCCTTTGCTCTGGGCGAAGGAAGTCAGCAGGAGCAGCTGCCCACCTCCTGGGTGATAGTCTGCCTGCAGCTGTTCACGATCTTCTGTAGACCTTTGGCAAACTCCATCTCTGGGCAAGGGGAGAGAAGGAGGGGGCCCGTCACTGCTCAGCACCTGGAGGCGGCACACAGGAGCTGAGAGCAGCGCAGGCCCACCCCATGGCCATGGGGATCTTCATTCTCTGGATTTCCCTTCCATTGTCGCTTGGAAAGAGCTCTCAGACATGGGTCCACAGGACTCAGGATTCAGAGCTGGAAGGAAGTCTGAAGATCACCTGCTCAAACCCTATCATTTTTCAGGACACTGAGGCAGGAGAGGCTAGGTGAACTGACACAAGGTCACTCAGGCAGTCAAAGCAGCAGAGGCTCCTCACCCCAAACTAAGCACTCTGTCCAATGACTGAGGGAAAGAGCAACGTCCTTCTTGGAGCATGAGCATCAGTGACCTCAGTACCCTGAGCCCTGACCCCAAATAAAGGACCCCTGTCCGCCCTCCATCTTCCACATCCCACCACTTTCCAACTTGCCCTTCCCAACCGCCAAGGATATCTTCCTTTTCTTAGATGTCTTAGAGCCTGACCCACCTAAAACCCCATCTTGGATTATGCTCTAACTTCTAGGTGTGCTACAATGTACAAGCCTGGTCTGGGGACCCTGCCAGTGACACTCTGCAACCTTGGCCAAGTCACAAAGTCTACGGCACTATTCAGCTTCAACTGTAAAATAAAGGAAATAGACTGTGCAATCTCTAAAGTCCCTCTCAGCCCTGACATTCTGTGTTCTAAGGGCCCTCCCAGCTCTGACATCCTGTGTTCTAAGGGCCCTCCAAGTTCTGATGTTCAGTGCTCTAAGGGCCATCCCAGCCCTGACATTCTGTGTCCCAAGGACCCTCCCAGTTCTGATGTCCTGTGCTCTAAGGGCCACCCCAGCCCTGACATTGTGTGTTCTAAGGGCTCCCCCAACCCTGACATCCTGTGTTCTAAGGGCCCTCCCAGCTCTGACGTCCTGTGCTCTAAGGGCTCTCTCAGTTCTGACATCCTGTGTTCTAAGGATCCTCCAGCTCTGACCTTCTTGGGTTCTTCCTAGCTGTCACATTTCCTTCATTCTTGTCTCATTCTCTGCCTTCTCCTTCTCTTATCTCCTCCAGATCCCCAGCTGTCATTGGGTCTCACCAAGTGTCGTCCGCTTCTCCAGGTAATTGATGAGATCTTTCATATACTTGGCGATATTCTTGGCGTACTGCAAGGCCACATCCACACCCCCCTCACAGCGCTGCAGCACCACATCCACATCTTCCGCCAATAGGCAGCCTACCCCAAGAAGACCAGGTTTTGAGGAAGCCTCTCCCATGACTTCCTCCCAACCACTTACAGCTCCCAAACTGTTCTCTTCAGAGACATTTTGGGATCTGGTGGAGAAAGAATCCTGGAAAGAGCTGTGCCTTTCATCCAGCAGCATATCTGCCCTGTCTTCAAAGGCCACACTTCCCTCTCCAGAGTAATCTGACTTCTAATGACCTCTTTCTGAGGGCAGGGGCTGATGGCTCCTCAGACCATGTATGCCCTGGGACAAAGGGCTGGGCATTGTCCTCTAGCTACAGCCCCACAACTGCTGGCTTATGCTGGGAACAACAGTTAGCTACCAGGAAGATACTGCCCTTCCCTCCATGCTGAGCCCTGTGTTACTCCAGCTGGGTGCTTTAATAGTGAAGGCATCACCAAACGCTACACCTGCCCAACAGATGCCTCCACCAAGCTCCTGGAAGCTACCAGGCTCCCCTGCCCAGCCTTCCCAGCACCAACCAGAAGCAATGCACCAAGGCCAAACTGCCCACCCAGGACAAGCTGAATAGCCCAGGTGTCGCAGGCCAGCTTACCATAAGGCTCTGTGCCAGGGGACATGCTATCCACACACTGCCCTGAAAGGCCTCCATAGAGGTTTTCCATGGACTTAGGAGAGAAAGAGAAAACAGGTTTACAGGTTAGAGAGTTTGCGATGTAAAGGAAGCCTAAACTACCCACACTGTAAGGCCACCAGGAACCAGGAACCTTCCCTGGTCAGTATTTTCAAGTTTGTGTGTGACCTTGACTGGTTTGTACAATACCTATAGGAGACAGGGAGGTTTAAAGGAAGAGCCTGGACCTGCAAGGCTTGATTGGCCCTGGGTTCAAGACATGTGCCCTTGGCTAAGTCCTTTCTCTCTTATTTTCTCAGCTCTGGCATTCTCTGTTCTAAGGTGCCCTTTCCAGCCCTGCCCTTTCCTTTCTAAGGTGCCAACTCTGGCACTCTGTTCTAAAGGTATTAATTCTGACAGTCTATGTTCTAAGGTTCCCTTTACAGTGCTGACATCCCATGTTCTAAGGTCCTTCCAAACTCTTAATAGTCTATGTTCCAAAGTTCCTCCCAAGTCTGACATTCTCTGTTCTAAGATTCCCTTTACAGCGTTAAAATTCCAAGTTCTAAGGTCCCTCCTGATTCTTAATAGTCTATGTTCCAAAGTTCCTTCAGCTCTGACATTCTCTGTTCCAAGGTTCCCTTTACAGTGCTGACATTTCATGTTCTAAGGTTCCATGTTTTTATAGCTGACATCCTACGTTCTAAGTTATCTTACGGCTCTGACACGTGGGATGCCAAGGGCCCCCCTACCAACAGCACTATTATTCGTCACAATACTTTAACATCTGCCTCACTTTCCTGGGAGGCAGGTAATACAAGTATTGTTACTCCCATCTCACAAATGAGGTAATAAAGCCTGAGGTGCAATGACTGCCTTGGGTCACAAACTTAGTAAGAGACAAAAGCAGAATTTGAACTCAGGTTTCTCCTGACTCCAAGTCCGTTATTCTTTTCCCTGCACCAGGCTGCCTCTGTGCCAAAGGGCCTTCAAAAGTTGACATGCTCAGATCTACAGTCCCCTAGCCCCAGTATTCTATGTACTAAAATTTCTCCCAGTAAAAAAGAGGAAAGTCAAGTTTCCTGGGATTTTCCTACTACTTTTAGGAAGCAGTGCCTGGCAGGTGTGTATTAACTTAATTGACAGAGTAGGCAACTGAGGCCCAGAGAATGGAGAAAAGGGGAGGTTTGCCTAAAGTGAAACAGTGGGTGTGATCCAATGACATAGGCAGGTCTACTATTGAGGTTTCTGTATCCCCAGGCCAGGATTCTTTTCTTCCCCATATCTATAATCTGATGTCCTCCCAGATCTAGAACCCTCTGACAAGAAAGGAAAGGGCAGGGCCCACTTACCTGGTTCTGGTCACTGGGAGGCATAGAAAGGAGGGTACTGATGTCCACCTCACCCATGAGGAACTCAGACACACTGGAGAGAGAGAGGGGACAGAGAGCCTGGTAAGGAGGCTGAGAGTACTGAGGAAGGTGGAGTACAACCTCTGTGGGGCCACCAATAATCTCGTAAAGCTACACAGTACTTTGAGATCCACAATCTTGTCTGATTCCAATAACAGGTAGGTCAGAGGGGTTTTTTAATCTCCATTTTATAGATGAGGAAACAGAGAGCCCAGAGAAAGGAAGAGACTAACCACAGGAGCTAAGATTTTTAGCTAGAAGGGACCTCACTGGTCAACCCCACTCCCTTCATTTTACAAAAAGGGAAATTGAGGCCCAAAGAACAACATGACTTGTTTCCTGTCACACAACGAATGGCAGAGCCTGGACTTACAAAGCCTATAATCTTTCTACATGACCATGGTCAGAGTGAAAACACCGACAGAAGTGGGGCCTCCTGACCACCAAGCCACTGCTCCATCTGTCTACTGCTCCATGAAGAGGATCAGAGGTCTGGAGACTAAAGTAGGAAAAACAGGAGGACTCCCCAGACACCCTTCCCTTTACTTAGGGCTGGGGGAACCCAGAGGGCCCCAGTCACTCACGTGCTACTGAAGGATACTGCAATGGTCTCCAGGGCCTTCTCCAACTCTCGCTTATCAGACTCATTGTTTGACTCATAATGGAACCCTAGAGGGTGGAGAGAAAAAAGTTAGAGCTTTCTCCCAGGAGCCCCTTAAAGTTAGAGTTTAAATCTGTTGTCATAAGACATCCAGGGCCTCAGGTAATCCCATTTGAAAACTAAGGGAAAAGCCCAGGAAATCCCCCAGCCCCCCAGACTTGACTGAAGCATATCCCTAGGGAGCCAGAAATCTCTAAGTGGGGAAGGTCCAACCACCCCAAAAGCCCCAGAGGCACAGCCACCCCGCTGGCCATGTCCAGTTAATACTGGATCCCAGTATTCAGTCCTCCAGGTGACCTACAAGGATGACGGAGGCCCCCAGTGCAGGGATCCTTCCCAGAGGTCTTCTTCCCTCCTCCTGGCTCCTTGACCAAACCCCAGAAGCCATTCTATTACTGTTCAGTTGTTTCACTCTAGTCTGACTCTTTGTGACCCCATGTGGGGTTTTCTTGGCAGAGATAATGGAGAGGTTTGCCATTTCCTTCTCTCACTCATCTGGCAGATGAGGAAACTGAGGCAAACAGGGTGAAGTGACCTGCCCAGGGTCACAAAGCTCGTAAGCTTCTGAGGTCAGATTTGAACGCAGGAAGATGAGTCTTCCTGGCTCCAGGTCCAGCGTTCTATTCACTGCATCACCTAGCTGCCCTCGCCAGAAACCATAGAGATGTCCAGAGAAGCCAGCAGCCCACTCCTCCCCACCAAAGATAAACAGCTCTCCCCATGGTCTGGATCCCTCTACGACATCCCATAGGAATAGTTACAGACACAGGTCCAGGAAGCTGGTCCTGAAATGGCGGTGTAATTAGGCTTAGACATGGCCCGCGGGCCAGGACTGAGGGCAAAGGCTCACTCCTGGATTTGCTAACACTTTCTAGAACTTTCGGTGCTCTCCCAGACCGATCACCACCATTGAGGAATGACCCTGAAGGTTCAGCCTGAACCCCAAGAAGGGAGGGACATCCTTCCCTTCCCACTCACCCACCCTTCCACCACTGCCCTTGATCAGTCTGCTGGGAAATGCAGAGTCCAGCCTTAGAGGGGAGTTGGGGCAGGGATAACAAAAGCTCCTGCTCAGGGATGAGCCCTCGGCTTTGTGGGTGGATGCTCACCTATACGTCCCACTAGTACCTCCACTCAGCATGTCCAAAATCAAGCCTATGTGCTCTCCTAGATGTGTTTTCTTGCTTTAGACTCTGCTTTCTCTGTATTCTGTGTCCCAAGAACCTTCGGTTTCTCACGTTTCTGGCCTCAGCACCACCATTCCCTTGTTCTATGTCCCAAGCTCCCACACTTATCCAGCTACCAGGGCCTGTCGTTTCTGCCTCTGACCCTGTCTCCTGAAGCCCTCCACCGCCCACCCCCCAGCTCCTGATCATGCACCGTCACTTTCTCCCTACTTACTGACTCATTCCCATCTACCCACAAACAGGCTCAGGTCCCCTAACCTTTAGTCCTTACACCTCTTTTTGGACCAGCCAAGTCTTTTCCTCTCTTCCCCAACATTATCATGGTGAGGCTTTCCCGACATTACCCACCCTTGATGACTGCAGCTTCTCACTGTCCTCTCGAATCTTGGCCAATCCTGCTTCTCTGTGGAAGCTGCTCCCTCCATGGTCGCCAATGGCCATTTAATAACCAAATTCAAGGTTCCATGTTAGCCTCCACCTTCCAGGATGCTTCTCTCACTTGGGACACTGCAGAGCACACCATCCTTCTGGATGCTCTCTCCTCCCTCAGCTCTACAAGTGTCCCAGTCTTTTGGAGGGTTCTCAGCCTCTCCAACACATTCGAGCAGGTATTTCCCATATCCTAGACTTTCTTTTCTTTCCACTACTCCTTGATGATCTCATCTACTACCATGGCATTAACTACCACCTCAGTGCACATGATTCCCAATCCCTGACTATTCTCTGGAACTCCAGACCCAGACCTCCAGCTGCCAATCCTACATTGGAGGGCCTCCTGGCACCTTCAACTCAGCAGAGACAAATCACCATCACTCCTCCCCTTTGTCTGTGGCACTTACCACCACTTTGTAACCTAAGGGCTACCTTTGCTTCTTCTCTGTCCATTTTCCGAGCATGTCTGGCATCTGGACCTTCCTCTGCACCCCTTACTGCCACCAGCACTGTTGCCCCCCAACTATCATCTCTTAATGGTCTTCCCACCTACTTAGGATTCTATCCCTTCTGGTTGCCTCTTGGTGAAAGTTTAGACTCTTTTGCTGGTTCTTCAAGGTCTGCTGCTCCAAACCCATCTCTCCTTCCTCCTCTCCAAGTACTGAACATTATGGTTAAATTCTGTCCCTGCATGTTCAGGGCCCCACACCTTCTGGCCCCCATGCCTTGACTCGCTCTAGGTCTGTGGTCATGGAACGTGCATCCTCCTTTCCAACATTCCTGCCAAATTCCAATCTGTTTTCAAAAGCCCCCTCTGTACAAGAACATCCTTCTTCCTTGGGGCTCTTAGACCATTCCAGTATCACTAATGCACTTACAACACAATACTCTGTATGAAAGTTGTCTATGTTGGCATCTTATTGCCCCACTGGACCCCAGACTCCATGAGGGCCGGGATTGGGGTCCAGACTTTTCATCTCTCTCAATGCTGAATGCAATATGCAGACAGTAGGTGTTTAATAAATGTTAGCTGTTGTCACCCAGGGTCTATGGTACTGCCAGAGAAATAGAGTCTGGGCCTTAAATCATCCAGGCCCAAATTATTCTCTTCCTCCCCTCAATTTGGCAAAGCCTGGATCAGGTAGGCAGATGCCAGCTCGAGGGCCTGAAAGGTCACTCAGAAAAGCTCTTCCCCAACCACTTCACCCCAGCTCACCTTTGACCTTAGAGATGAGGGTCCCAGCAGCTGTGAGGGTCTCTAGAGTGTTGAGCAGAGGGTACTTGCCGATGACCTGTCGGAGGACCCTCAGGACTTCACCCAGGCACTCATGGGCCAACGGTCGCCGGGCATCAAGTTGCTCTGAAATCATCCAGAAACATCAGTGATACAGTACAGGGCAGAAGTCCCCACATTATGGCCATGTCTATAACTCCTGTCTAGTTCAGATGCAGGGCCATCCTATGGTCAGAGCCCAGGTCAGGTGAGGTCAATAACATACACATATATATATATATACATATATATATATGGGTGCATAAGGAAACTGAGGCAAATAAGATGAAATGACTTGCCCAGGGTCACAAAGCTAGTATGAGTCTGAAGCCAGATTAGAACTCAAAAATACAAATCTTCTTGACTTCAGACCCAGAACTCTAATCACTGTGCTACCTAGCTGATAGACAGACAGACAGAAAATGTGATCTTCACATCAACATGTGGTAGTTTATCATTATCTGTATTTCACAAACGAGGAGCTGAGGTTTGGAGAGCGTGCCCCAGTCACACGCCTCCCCAGTGTTAGAGGCAGGACTAGAGGCCAGGTCTCTGCTGACTTCCAGTCCAGTCATCTTTCCACTACACTACAAAGGGTAAGGGGAAGGAATGGGGAGAGACACCTGGATATAAAAACTGTGGGTCTCTGGGCAGGTAAAACCCTCCCTCATCCTCCTCTGCTCTGGACAAATAGAAAACTGTGGAATTAAGAGGGTACAAGACAGAAGGAAGCTGGAGGTTCCTACATTCAATCCATAAAGCAAATCAAACTGGCCAAGAATGAGAGAAAGAGCCCTGCTGGCCTGAAATTCAGAAGGCCTGGGTTCTAGTAACAACTGGCATTTCTATTGCAAAGCACTTCCTTCACCACAACCCATGTTTTATTTATTCCCTACTTGAAACATAATGAAATTGAGGATCCAAGGAGTGAAAGGATATAGGCACAAAGCTAGTAACTGACCAGGACAGGATTTGAACTCAGGCCTTCGAACTGGATGTCTAGGCCCCTCACATTGCCTTGTGCAACACTGCCTCTCATGTTACTAGTTCTAGCTCCTCATCTGCCAACAACTCCTTGTGTGATCTGAGCCAAGTCCACCTCCCTCTGTGGGTGTCCGTTCTCTTCCCCGAAAAATAAGCCTGTTAGAATCAATGATCCCAGCAGTGTTTTCACCTCTAACGTGTGTATGGTCTCAGCCACGCCCCTTTCCCCACACAACCAATCCCCAGCTTGGAAACCTTGTGTTCTAAAGTCAAAGAATCACAGAACCTCAGAGCTGTAAGGGACCTCAGGGGTCATCTGAAGTCCATGAACTTAGAAAAAAAACACTTGTGATAATTCTATTTTGAGAATTATTATTTATTTCCTTTGTGATCTTATGTATTTAATTTTCTGCACTGAAAATTCTGAGGAGTCTATGGGTTTTACTGTCACCTAGGGGTCTAGGTCACAAAAAAGGTTAAGAATTCCTGAAATAATACAGCCCTTATCTAAACAGTAATGATATCTCCATCGAGAGGTCATTCAACCTTCCCTTGAAGAGTTCCAGGGACTGGGAACTCATTACCTTCTAAGGAAACTCATTCACCTTTTGGACAGCTCTAATTCTTAAAACAAATGTTCCTTTCTTTGAGCCAAAAATTCTCTCCCAAACCTTCCCCCTCAGCCTTGCTCAATTCTTCTGCCTTCTGGGGTCAAAGAGAGTAAATCGAACTCCTTTCCCATTGGACAACTCTTCAAGTACAGGGTGTCCCCAAAGTCTTAATAAGCCTTAAGCTGCACTAAGACTTTGGGGACACCCTGTATTTGAATACTCTTCCTTGAAGTGTGTCTTCTTTGGAATTTTCCCAACAGAGCATCTGGAATACAGTTTAAGAACCCCCACTAACCTGGGGGTCATTCCAAAAACCATGTTGCCCACAACAGAACATACTCTAGATGTGATCTGACAAGGACAGGGGATACGTTAGGATGACTCATCATCCATTGTTCATGTTGTCTAAGATTGAACTAGCCTTTTTGGACACTAACAGGCTGTCATACTGTTGACTTATATTGACCCTCAGATCTTCTTTTGTTTTTAATTTTTCCTCCATCTTTTTTATTTGTGCCATTGATTTCTTTTGAACCCATATCCAAAAAAGGTGTTTACATTTATCCATATTAAACTTCTTATGAAGTTCAGCCCACCAATCCTTTTTGGGTCTGAGATGTATTATCTATCCCTCCAAATTCTATATCATCTATAAACTAAATAAGCATCTATCTATGCCTTCACTCAAGTCATTAATAAAAGTGTTCAGCAGAAGAGGGCTCTGGGATACCCCACGAGAATATTCCTCACCAAGTGGCACCACACCCATTAAGGACTAATTTTCATTTAACTAGTTCCAAACCCATCTAATTATACTATCATTCAGCCTACATCTCTCTGTCCCATCCACATAGATAATGTCAAAGATTGTCAGATGGCTGGATGAAATCTAGATCCATCTCTGCAGCAATCCCCCAGATCACAGTGAGAAGAAAGTCTTAATATTTAACCGACACCAACCTGACCAGAAATCCCTCCCACAACTTCTCCAACAAAAGCTCATCCCTCCTTGATTGGAAGATATCTAGGGACAGCGAATGATTCCTGAGGACAACCAATTCTGATCTTGATTAGCTCTGACTTTTGGCACATTTTCCCTCGAATATCTAACCCTAAATCTCCCTGCCTGCAACTATTGCCTATGTTCCAGCTGCTGCTCCCACTACATCTACTCTTTGGGGCCAAGGAGACTAAAGTGCTATCCCTTGTAACTGGACTTATATTTCCTAAAGTCCCTTTCAACTCTATTGCTCAATGTTCTAAGGTCTCTGTGTCAACTTGCACATCCTGTGTGCTATAGTTCCTTCAAGCTTTGACATTTTACGGTTCCAAGTCTTTCCTAGCTTTGTCACTTTACGTTCTAAGGTTCCATTAAGTTGTAAGGCGCGCTGAAAGAGACAATTTCAGAGAAGTCTGAGTGACATCAACCAGTGAGAACAATTTATACCAAAGTAACAACACGGTAAAGGAAAACAACTTTGAAAGCCTTAAGATCTCTGTTCTCTGGCAGCACATTACCCTCCTCCTAACAAAGAGGTGCAGAAAGTCCTACATTTTTGCTGGATTTGACTTGACTAGTGATTTGTTGGAGGAGCTTTTCCTCACTTTCTTTTGTTTTTGTGTTTATTATTTAATGGAGGAGGAAGGGGGAGAGAAGGGATTAGAAACAGTGATGCCACAAAGAAGGGAGAAGCCCTGAAATTTTTTAAAATGTGACAGAGAAGTGCAGAAGGAAGTTCAGACAAACAAAACAGTTTTGACAGTAACACATGGAATTTATTCTTAAAATAAGCAGCATCGAACTGAGACTCGAGGTTTCATAAACAATCCTCTTTCTGAGGGCTGTGCTGTGTAAATGGAAATGCTCCTTTTGGGTGGGGGGATGTGTGAGAAAGTTCAGAATTTAAAAAAATGTTCTAGGTCACTCCCAGTTCTGCTATCCTACGTTCTCAGGTCTAAGACTCTATAGGCTAAGGACTGGATATCCTATAAAAGCCTCACTTCTCGGTTCTAAGGCTCCCTCCAGCTCTGGTTCTGTGCTCCATGGGTAAGGGGGAGGCACCCCCGCACACCTGGTCCCATGTAGGGTCCCCTCCCGGGAGGGGGAACCCCCGCACACCTGGCCTCACATAAGGTTCCCTCCCGGGGGGGGAACCCCCGCATACCTGGCCCCACGTAGGATCCCCAGGGGGGCGGGCACCCTCGCACACCTGGCCATGTAGGGTCCCCTCCCGGGGGGGGGGAGCCCTGAACACCTGACCCCACGTAGGGTCCCCTCCCGGGGGGGCGGGCACCCCCGCACACCTGGCCTCACGTAGGGTCCCTTCCCGGTGGGGGGAAGCCCCGCACACCTGGCCCCACGTAGGATTCCCAGGGGGGCGGGCACCCCCGCACACCTGGCCTCACGTAGGGTCCCCTCCCGGGGGGGAAGCCCTGCACATCTGGCCCCACGTAGGGTCCCCTCCCGGGGGAGCGGGCACCCCCGCACACCTGGCCCCACGTAGGATCCCCAGGGGGGCGGGCACCCCCGCACACCTGGCCCCACGTAGGGTCCCCTCCCGGAGGGGAAGCCCTGCACATCTGGCCCCACGTAGGGTCCCCTCCCGGGGGAGCGGGCACCCCCGCACACCTGGCCCCACGTAGGATCCCCAGGGGGGCGGGCACCCCCGCACACCTGGCCCCACGTAGGGTCCCCTCCCGGAGGGGAAGCCCTGCAATCTGGCCCCACGTAGGGTCCCCTCCCGGTGGGGGCGGGCACCCCCGCACACCTGGCCCGGGCCCAGATCCGCTCCCCGGCCAGGTGGGGGGGAGGGGCCAGCAGGCCCAGGAGAGGAGCGGAAGCGCCTCGCCGCACGGAGAGGGCAGAAGCCCCCCGCCCCTTGCCCCTCGACCCCCCCTCACCTGGCGGACCCGCGGGGCAGCCGAGCCGGTCCCGCTCCAGCTGGGGATGCAAGCGGCCGCACACGCACATGGCCGCTGCGGGCCGGGGGACCCTGGCCCTCGAGGAGAGAAAGCGAGGAAGGGGCGAGAGCAGCGCGAGCAACAGCGCGGTCAAGACGTCCAGCAGCTCGGGCGGGGCGGGGCGGGGCGGGGCTGTTCGGCCACACCCCCGCCCCTCCCCGCCCCGCAGGTGACCCAGGTCTGCGGGGGCCGGGGCGGGGGCGGTGAGGCGGCTCTCCGAGGGAGGTCGCAGAGCTCCCACCTCCGCCCTGGTCGGCGGGGCTCGGGGCTCGGGGTCCCCCCGCCCCAAACCGCACCAGGTGGACTTCCGCCCCCCGCCGCCACCCTAATGGACTCGTCCTCTGGCCGCCCACCCCCCCGCATTCCAACGGCGGCGAGCCCGGGCTGGGGGCGGGGGAGAAGCCCCTGGTCGGTGGGGGAGGGGAAACAGGCGAGCCACTCCTGCTGCGGAGCTGGGAAAGCCGTCTGGCCGGGGTGGTCCGGCCCAGCTTACAGAAGAGGAAACTGAGGCCCCTGCAGGGCTGGTGCCCGGGTCACGCGGCTACCCTGGTTTCCCCAAGACTGCAGTGGAGTCTTAAGTACCCCAGAGAGCCGGAATTGGAGCTGGTTCAGGGTGACCTTCTCTGGACCTCAGTTTCCTCATCTGCCTCGGGCATCTTGGATGCTGCTCGTGGAATCCTCCTCATCCTCCCAACAATAGCAACAGTATTTATGCAGCACTTTGTAAATATGTCATTTTATCACCGCAACAACCCAGGGGCGAAAGGGCAATCATCGAGGGAAGGGGAGAAAATCTAAGACTTCTGGAAGTGATTGTGGGAAACTGAAAACAAACTAATAAAACAAACTAATAAAAAAAATACAATAATCATCCCCATTTTACAGCTGAGGAAACTGAGGCTGAAGGGGTTTCAGTGACTTATCCAGGATCCCACAAAAGCCAATCTAGCCCAACTACCACATTACATTGGAGGACTCTGAAGAGAAGGAAAATGAAGTGACCCGCCCCCAAATCACATGGGGTTTTAAGGGTCTCGGAGGTGGGACTAGCTAGTCTCTAGGATCCGATTTCCCCATTCCCCTCCAACTCCACCCAAGAACTGCCTCCCCTTTTTACAGTCAGCCCCTCTTCCTTTCGGCTTCAGGTACTGCCTTCCTTGGTGGGGGAGGGGTTGTGTGTGAGGTCTATGGAATTTAGAGCTGAAAGATTGACTGGTCTGACCCTCCTCCTTCCATTTGTAGATAAGGAAACTGAGCCTCTGGTCACACAAGGAGAAGAAGCGCTTTAGAGCCTAATCCAAGACCGTGCCCCGCCCCACCCCCAAATTCTTTACTCCTACGTCACAGAGATTTGTGGGCTTGTCTCCCCCACTACCTTGGACAAATCCTGGAGAGGAAAATCTGAAAATGTATGTCTTCAGTCTCTAGCCCAGGGCCTCCTCGCACACAGTGTTAATATTATTAATAATAGCTAACATTTATATAGTATTTACTATAGACTAAGTACTTCACAATTATTATTTTTTAATCCAAACAACAATCCTGGGAGGGAGGTAATGATAGCACCTCCATTTTTTGTGGAAGGGCAGACTTAGGCCAACAAGGGTGACTAAGACTTGCCCAGCATCACCCAGCTAATGAATGAGGCTAGATTTGAACCGAGGTCTTCCCAATTCCAGGTCCAGTTCTCCTGGATCACCAAGCCAAAGTTTGTTGAATGGAATTGATCTCTTTTAATGATGAATGCATCACCACACAGACAAACCTCTGGAAGCGTAGGTAAACTCACTAGCCAGAAGAAAACTGAATTGAGTTCTGGGGAGGTGTTTAAGTTTTGTCTGTTGGTGGCGAATTTTTGGTGAGGTGGTGGTTTTTGTTTGCAAAGGTTGAAGGCAGGTGGCTTATCTGTGATCATAAAAATCCTCCCTTTACTTCCGATGCCTCCTCCCTTTTACAGAGAGGACTGAGCTCCCCAAGGCTATCAGAGACACCCAGGCTCCGGTCAGTATTCTTCGGACAGAAGGGCTTTGTTTCCGGACCTAGGGACAAACTGCCTATCTTTCTCTCCTTGACCAAAGGAACTGAGCCAGAGGTTTATGTCCAAGAGGGATTGTCACCAAGTAAGGCATTTTTTTCTAGGGAAATGAATCAGGGGAGGGATTCCTCTGTTTATCTCCAATCAATTCCACAAATTCTATGTACAAAGACCTGTTTTAGGCCCACCAGACTCTGATCACTCCCCAGATCACTCAAAGCCAGCTACAATGGGGGAGTACCCTGCCCTGCTGAGAAGGGCCAGGGAACAGTGGACAGTCTCTGGATCAGACAGCTGGCAAGGCCGGGGAAAGGAGACTCCTGCTTCTACACTTCCTAGCTGGGTGTCGATGGACAAATGTTTTCATTCCTCTGGCCCTCACTTTCCCCATCTGTAAATAGGGATAAAAGTTCCTGCCCTGCAGAACTGAAGTGTTAGGAAACTCAAGAGAGACTCCATTCCAAACACTATTAAATTCCCCTTATTACAGCGTTGGAATGAGAAGAAATATAAAGTGTCAAGGAGTCTTTAGAAGATACGTTCCAGAGCCAGAAGGCACCTTACAACACAAAACTTGGAAAGTTTAATCAGGGAAGGACTTTAGAATATAACAGCCAGAAAGGCATAGAACCTTGGAACATAAAATGTCAGCCCTGAAAGGGACCTTATGGTAGAGACCTATGCCAACAAGGTGAAGAAGTCGATAGATTCTTGAGTTCAAATCCAGCCTCAGAACATTAGTAGCTGTGGCAAGTTACTTAACTCCTCTCAGCCTCAGTTTCCTCATTTGTAAAATAGAGGTAATAGTAGCACCCACCTCCCAGGGTAGTGAGGAGGATAAAATGAATTTATATTTATAAAACATTTTACAAATCTTAAAATAAATGCTGGCTGTCGTTATCGTTGGGTTATTGTGAGGACCAAGTCAACCTTGAAGAGCTCTATGTAAAATTGTTATTAAAATGGCACAGGTATAGCCTCAGACACATACTAGCTGTGTGACCCTAGGTGAGTCACTTATCCCATTGCCTCAACTCCCTCCCCCCAAAAAAGGCACAGAACTCAAAAGAACCTTAAATAACAGAATGTAGTCTCTGGGAGAGACCAAAAAGATTCTTCAGTCCATTTTTGTAGATGGAGGGCCCTTCCTACCAGACCACACCTGCCTTAGGGAGCCAGAGAAGGTGCCAGGCTGATCTGTCCTCTTCTCTTTTTGCCTCTCCTAATCCCCCCAATTTTTAGTTCATAGAGGCTGAAGGTTATCCAAGCCCAGGCTAAGGAGGGGTGGGAGTTGCTGTGGTGATTCTCCAATGACTCAGGGGGAATTCAGGGCCATGGAAACCTAAAGAAGGAAGAGGAATTTTTTTTAGGGAAGGGAGGAGGGCAGCGGACTCACGCACGTGAGGAAGGACAGGAAGAAAGTCTATTAGCCAGAGGCAGGAAATAACAGTAGATTCCATTAAGAGGCTACACATCCTCCCCTGGGAACACCAAGGGGAGACACTTGTACAGTGGAAAGAACAAGTGAGCTGGTAAGTAAGGCAGAGCTTCAGTTCCCAGTTCAGCCACTGATTCAGTGGGAGACCTTGGGCAAGTCCCCTTCCCACTCTGGGCCTCAGTTTTCCCATCTTGAAAATGGCCTCTCCCTCCTTCCCCACTCTCTGGCCAATAACCATCTTTCAGGGTTTATAGAAGAAAGGTCCATTGAGGCAAAAGAAAAGGGAGATGGGAGAGTTTTCCCTAGGAAATTACTTATTCTGGTAAAGGCCCCCACTCAGGGCTGGGATACAAGCTGCTGGACCCTTCTCTTCCAAGGAAAAGTCCCGATGAGGAGGGAGTCCTATGCCCATGTGTACTTCCTCCGTGTTCCTTTCCATCCTTCCCTCAAGGTCCACAAAGTGGTGTAAAACAATCATTTGAAGCTCAGACACCCCCTTCTTAGCACTGGGGTAGGTGGGTCCAAACTATGGAGTTTGGAGGAAACTTGAGCTCCTCCCTCCCTTCCAGTCAGAATGTTATACACGGTGATCATAATCACTTGGAAGAGTCATCTTACCAAAAAAGAGGCTTCCTCTTTTCCATCATAAACATCAGACCAAGAGGTCCCTTAGAACATGGAATATCAGAACTAGAATCAACCTTGAAACAGAACGTCAGAGCTGGGAGGGCCTTTAGAACATGGAATGTCAGGGCCTTTAGATGGGAGGGCCTTCAGAGGATATTAGAGCTTGGAGGGTCCTTAGAACACTGAATGTCAAAACTGGGAGGGCTTTTAGAACATGGAATGTCAGAGCTGGGAGGGCCCTTAGAACAGTGCTGAGAGGGCCCTTAGGACACAGAATGTAGGGACTGAGAGGGTTCTTAGAACACAGAATGTCAGAGACAGTCAGAACAGAGTAAGTCAGAGGTAGGCGAGTGACCCTTAGAACACAATATGTAGGGGTTGAGAGGGTTCTTAGAACACTTAGGATGTCAGAGCTGGAGAGGACCCATAGAGATTCTTTAGTCTGACTTTTCCAGGTCATACATCAGGCTAGTGGCAAAACTTTAGACTAGAATCAGAGCTCTTGACTACCAGTCTCTTAGTCTGTGCTGTGGATGCCTCACAGAGGGTGAGGAGAGAAAGGACTGGCAGAGGCTTAGTTCTAATTCATAGACAAGTCATATCCACCTTGATAAGAATGTCTCCCTGCTTCCTTTATCTCTTCTGGGACAGGCATCCCCTTAAAGGGCCAATGTGGAGCTGTGGTCCCCTACACATGGAGTCCTTTAGTCATCTTTTCCCCTCTCCTGCTATTGTACAGAAGCCCAGCTCCATCCCTAGTCACTGAAGCACTTGGGGCAGGGACCTGGCAGCCTTGGGAGCATTTATCTTGGTGCCCCTGGCCCAGCCCTACCCGCCGACAACTCTGAGGCCCTGATGGGTAAACAGGAAGACAGGCAGATGAAAATAACTCTGGGGCAGGAAGCTCACTTATCCTGGCCCCAGGGACGGGGAGTCAGAGCTTAAACTTAAGCCTCACCCAACACTTCCCCACGTGGCCTTTCCACTGTGACAGAATGGGGAGGTCATACTAGCTCCTCACACCCTGTGGTTAGCTATATATCTTCCTAGGAGAACCTGAGGACTGATTCTGAGGTAATAGAAACAATCCTCAACAGTTCACCCAGGTCAATGGGTGGCAAAGTTGGGATGGAGTATGTATGAGATTGTTAAAACTAGAGAGACCAAAGAATATGGAATGCCAGTTGGGATGGACCTTAGAACATGGAATGTCAGAGCTGGGACAGATCTTAGAACATGGAATGTCAGAGCTGGGATGGACCTTAGAACATGGAATGTCAGAGCTGGGACGGATCTTAGAACATGGAATGTCAGAGCTGGGATGGACCTTAGAACATGGAATGTCAGAGCTGGGCAGTGAGGGGGAAAGGGAAGAGTGGTTTTCTGACATAGAACATCAGAGCCAAAAGGGCCTTTAGAACCCAGAATGTCATAGCTGGGGGAACCCTTAGAACATGGGCCATCATACCTGGAAGGATCCTTAGAAAATGGAATTCTAAGTCTAGAAGGAGCCTTCAAGACTCTATTAACTCAGTCAGTTCATTTTACAGAGGTCAAACCAAGCCCAGAGTGTGGCAGAGTTGCTGAAGTTATTGTGGGACATTAGTGGCAGACTTCCGACTCAGCCTCAGCTCCTCAACTCCCATATACCAGTGCCTGACCTTGATGGAGAAGTACCTGACAGCTTATGCCCTGACTGTGCTCGACTATGGGGCACGTGGCATCGACCTCAACCTTGGAATAAGGGATAACCCAAGGCTGAATCACGTGCGTTTTCCGAGCTTCAGAGGACTGGTCATAGCTAAGCGAGGGCTGTAGTAAGGTGGGGGGTGGGGGAGAGGTCAGAGATAGCCTGTACGTATCAGCACCAAGGCCAGGCCATGGAACAGGGCAGGGTAGGAACGCTGCAGGAGAGGACATTGACGCCTAATCATTATATTGTAAGACTTTGAGCCGGAAGCATCCTTAGAGTGGACCTAGTTCAGTCGCCTCATTTGACAGATGATGAAATTGAGACCCAGATCTAGGTTCTAAAATTCCTCCCAGCTGGGCAACATTCCAGGTTCTCCCTCCTGGTGCTGATATTTGGACTTCTAAGTTCTGTGTCCATGGGGTTACTGAAGTTAAGTGACAGGGGGTCACAAGAAGTAAGTGGGGGAGTTGAAATATGAACCTTGGCCTTCTGATTACCCCCAGGGTTGTCCTCAGGGATGCCAAGTGAGGGGGGCTGAGGATAGATGTCCCATGGGTCCATCCGCACAGGATGGAAGTCACTGAAGGGGGAAAGGCACTCACCATCTCTCAGGATTGTGTCTTTGAGCTTCTCCAAGGCCTCGGCAAATCGGGCCACGTGAGCCAGCAGCTGGGAGATGTCCTCCACATCCACAAAAGGCCCATCGCTGCCTTCCACGGGGTTGTTGGTCATGGGGCTCTTATGACCCCGGCCCAGTGTCCAGGTGCCCGGGGCTGAGAGGGGGAAGCCGGCAGCACTGGCATGGCGGCTCAGGCTAGTAGGGCGCTTGAGAGTACCCACAGTGCCCGAACCTAACTTGGTCCCACTAGGAGATGACTCTAGTCCAGTGGCATGAGATGGCAGTTCTGTGGTATCTTTCCTGGGCAGCTCCTGGTAGGAAGAGAGGAGACATCATGAGGTGGGGGAAGGTGAAGAGACCAGGATGATGCTAGGGGAGGCAGGAAGCCTGGATTCTAATCCTCTTTCTGCCCTAATTTGCTATGTGCCCTATTCTTCTTTCTGGACCTTACTTTCCCCATCTGTAAAATGAGGGAATATACAAACTAGGGATCTAGGAATATATAAGCTTGGGCTATATACGTTAGAGATCGAGAAAAGAGAAGCAGGTGGTGGTCACAGAGAACCCTGCAGGGTTTCATCAAAAACAGATCATGCCTGACTAACCTTATTTCGTCTTGTAACAGGTAGACGAAGGAATATCGAAAGAACCTTACATAGGGTTTTTTAAAATTAATTTATTTTTAGTTTTCAACATTCACTTTTATAAGATTTTGAATTCTAAATTTTCCCTCCCCACGGTCCTCCCCCAGACGGCATGCAATCCAATCATATTAAACATATTTCTACATTAGTCATATTGTAAAAGAAGAATCAGTCTTACATAGGTTTTTAGCCAAGAGTTTGATAACAACACCCTGCTGTTGTAATGGAGAAGATGTAGAGATGGAACTAGACAGTAATACAATTAGAGAGAACTGGTCAGATGGCTAGCCTCAAAAAGTCGTCAATGACTCCGTGTTAACTTGGCAGGAGGTCTCCAGTGGAAGCGCCCCAGGGATCTGTGTTTGGTTTATCAGAGACTTGGATAAGGACATCAACATTCTGCTTATCTGAGTGGCAGCTCTCAGGGTGGATAGGGGACACATTCACTGGATGACCATCAAAATCCAAAAAGATCTTGACAGGCCGGAGCAGAGATAACATTCAGTAGGGCTAAATAAATGTCAGTCTCACCCTTGGGTTCAAAAAATCAATTACAAAAATATAGGATAAAGAGTGGGGTTAAACAATCATTTGTTTAGAAAATATCCCTAGGATTTTAGTGGGTTGTAAGTTCAATGTGGGTCAAGCCATGTCTTGGGGCAGTCAAAAAAAGCTGATATGGGGCAGCTAGGTAGCACAGTGGAGTCCAGAGAACCTGAGTTCAAATCTGGTCTCAGATACTGATTAGCTGTGTGACCCTGGGCAAGTCATGTAACCCTGTTTGCCTCAGTTTCCTCATCTGTCAAATGAGATGGAGAAGGAAATTGTGAACCACTCCAATATCTTTGCCAAGAAAACTCCTCAAAAAGGGGTCATGAAGAGCTGGACACAACTGCAAAACAGGAACAAGCAATATTTCATTTTGTAAGAGGTCGATGAGGGAATGATATCGATAGAACCTTACATAGGGTTTTTAATCAATTCTCTGTGCTGTGAAGTACAAATGAGTTAACACACACATGTATATGTGTATATATCACTGCAAACCTTAAAGCAACATGGAGAATTTTCCCCCTAATCTTGTGTTGGTGTCTGTGTATTTTACGTTTCCCAAAACACCAGCACCCCTGGAATGCCCTCTCTCCTCTTCTGAATCCTGGTCTTCCCCAGCTCAGCTCAAGGGACAGCAACTTTATTTTTATATTTTTCAGTTGTGTCTGACTCTTTGTGACCCCATTTGGGGTTTTCTTGGCAAAAATACTGGAGTGGTTTGCTATTTCCTTCTCTGGCTCGTTTTACAGATAAGGAAAATGAGGCAAACAGGGTGAAGTGACTGGGCTAGGGTCACATAGTTTGAAGCCAGATTTGAACTCAGGAAGATGAGCCTTCCTGACTTTAGGCCTGGTGCTCTATCCACTGAGCCATCTGGCCACTCCACCAGCTCTTTCATGAGTCCTTCCCTGATCCCCCCAGCTGAAGGTATTCCCTCCCTCCTCCAATATTCCAAAATATTTGAATATTCTTTATCACCTATGGCTAAATTGTTCCTCCTCCCCAACACCCCTCTGATCTGCCCTCTTCCTTCTGTGTAGATGACCACCTCCATAGTCAATCAACTCAGAAATGGCATCCAGGCTTTCGGTTTCTCCTCTCTCCAAAACAGCTTTCACACTGAAGCACTGTGAAGATTACTCTTTTGTTGTTACTGTTACAAGCTGGAGGAAGTCCAGAGGAAGGAGGTGGCCTTGTTGAGAGCAAGTCATATGAGGATTTACTAAAGGAACTGGGAAAGTTTAGCCTGCAGAAATGAAGTCTTGAGGAGGATGCTGCTGGCTTCGAGTAGTCAGGGCAGTTTTGTGAAAGAGGGATTCTACAGACTCCAAGTGGCAGAACTAACCGTGAGGAAGGGGTTTTAGGCTAGAATTAAGGAAAACCTGCTGTCCTAAAGTGGAATGAGCTTTCTCCAGAGGTAACGGGATCCCTCTCTATGGAGGTCTTCAATCAGAGATTGAATGACCTGTGTGTGTGTGTGTGTTTGTGTGTGTGTGGACAATGGGGTTAAATGACTTGCCTAGGATCACACAGCTAGTAAGTGCCTGAGGTCACATTTGAACCCAGGTCCTCCTGACTCCAGGTTCTCTGTCTCCTGTATCACCTAACTTCCCCTCTTCCTACTCGAATACTTCCAATGTTCTTTGGTATAGGGTTGGATTGATGACCTCCAAGGTCTCCCAGAATGTGCACATTCTGCACTCCAAGAGTTCTCCTAGCTCTGATGTGCTCAGGTTCCACTAGGAAGTTATGAAGCATCCCTGGGTTTACAGGTCAAAGACAAAGGGGTGAGATTTATTGTGGGGTTCCCCCCCACCCCTTTCCATACCCCCTCTATTACTCAATTTCCTCCTTCTTGGGGGCCCTTTCACAAGAGACTACAGAACCTCCAAACCACAGGGCAGGGCGGCTCAGCCCTCTCTTCCTGCTCTGACTAGAGCATGGTGGGGGTGGGGTGGGGCTGCTTGCTTCAGCTCCATTCCCCCCACCCCCCAGGAAGACAGGGTGCCACAATCACAAAAACTCATAGCTGAGGGCATGTAGTCCTACCCGTCCATGGGCAGGACTCCTTTCTACAACTTCCTGTTCAGCTTCTGCTTAGGATGGGGAATTCACTCTCTAACCTCCTCCAGATAAACTCAAACACCTGGGTTCTTGCTTAATCCTCCCCTAGAAGGCCAGGAAGGAGATGAAGAACGGAGGGCAAGACCTTTATGCAGAGGCCCAGGTGAATTAGAAAGGGCGAGAAGGCAACCCTGGGAAACCATTTTGAGCTCTAGGGTCACAGGACTCAGGGCAGAGTGGGGCAAGACTTGGCCCTTTCTTTCAAGGAGATTCCTGGTCCCCATCTCTAAATGTGTACAGTACTTCCCTCGTGCATGTCCTCTGGGGCCTCAACGAGTCCCTAAATGAAGGCCTCTTCACTCAACACCCTCTTTCTCTTGAGAACATCAGCATTCTTCCAAGTACCCAGGCTCAGACATCTTTAACCCTCCCTTCTTCCTCATCCCCCACATCCAATCCATCGATTCTAACCCTAACCCTTTCTCCACAACTCCTCTCAGATTGGCCCCTTTCCTTCTGTATAGACATCAGTCAGCTCAGAACTGGCCTCTGCTTTCAGTTGTTCCTCTCTCCAATTCAACCATCACAGTGGAACAAAAACCCCTAAAATCTTTTGAAGCACTGACCATTCTACCATCAGGCTCTGAAAAGCTTAGTGACTCCGTATTCCTCTAAAGAGAAATGAAGACTCCTTAGCCTGGCATTGCACCCTCCACAATCAGCCTGATATCTACCTTTCCATTCTTTTAAAAATTTCTTTATTATTTTTTACCTTTCTATTTTTATATTATTTTTTAGCTTTTCTATTCTTTTTAAATTCTTTTATTTTTTTTTACCTTTCCATTCTTTTTAATAATTATTTTTTAAATCTTTCTATTCTTATTTTACATTATTTCAATTAACTGTATATTTTAGCCGAACTGATTTGAGAGAAGAGAGTTCTCCTAATCTTGTGCTACGGTCTCCACCTCTTCATATTTGTTTCATAAAACACCCCCCACACCTCCCCAAAATGCCCTGCCTTCCCATCTTGGCTCTTTAGAATTCTCATCTTCCTCCAAGGCTCAGTTCAGGGGCCAACTCGTTTCTGAGGCCTTCCCTGATCCCCCCAACTAAAGGTGGTTATTCTCTCCTCAAATATTCCAAAAGCACTTTGCATTTCTCCTTTGCTCCCATCTATCTTGTATTATACCAAAATATAAATTTCCCCCTTAAAGGAAGGGACCATGTTTAAAAACAACAGCAAAAAAAAACCAAACCCCCAAAAACCCCACAACATTTTCCCTTGCTTTGAGGACAAAACTTTGCACATAGAAGGCACTAGGTAAATGTTAATATTGCTGTTTCCCTCTGCTAAGAGGCAGCGTGATGCTAGCCCACAGAATGTCTCCTTTGGCCCCCAGGAATCTGGGCATGGAATGGCAGACAGAGAATTAGGAGCTCTAGAAGTGGGAGGTAGAAGGGATTTTAAAGATCATCCGATCATTTTATAGATAAGGAAACTTTGACCAAGAGAAGAAAATATAACTGTGTAGGAGAATCAGGACTCAAAGCCAGGTCCTCAGACTCCAAATCCAGCTCCTTTGTATTCTAGTAATACTGCCTCCTAGCCAGTGCCCAAAGAGAGGAGCAGGAGGGCAGGAAGCAGAGAATGATGTCCCTCAGCAGATGCCACCATGCAGGGTCTCCATTGGGTGTGAATCCCAACACCACCACTTTCTGTGGAACCTTGCACAAGACCTCTTTGGGTCTCAGTTTCCCATAATCTAAAATGAAGGAATTAGACTAAATGATTTCTAAGGTCCATTCCAAGGGTGATGTGCCAGGATCCCAAGGGCCCCACAGGTATTCCCCATAAGTCAATCAATCAAGTATTTATTAAGCACCTACTGTGTACCAGGCATTATGCTAAGTGCATCATCCCCAGACAGCCCTCATCACATCCATCAGAGATTGGGGGATTCTTGCCAGAGATAATGATAGGTTGGTCAAGAAACTGAAAAATTACGGGTCAAGGGTGGTGTTTTGCATCTCTACTGTTCATTGGAGTCAAGGGATACAGAAAAGGAAGACTGAATCCCTAGCTAAGGACACAGTGTCTGAGAGTATGTGATCATGGCAAGAGTCACTAATGTCCTTCAGTTTCCTCATCTATAAAATGAGAGGATGGGATTAAATGACCTCCAAGGGGATAAGACACCAGCACAGATAAATGTGATGATCCAGTTGCCATGATGAAGGAGGGTAGGAAAACTCGAGGGACATCAGGAAGGCTTTCAGGAAAACAGGGCTCTGGGGTTGGGCTTTAAGGAAGGAACAGGAATTCATGAGGCGAGGAGAAGAAGGCATGGTGTTCTCTACCATCTCCCCTGATCTCCTCCCAGAACCCTCAATGACCTGGAGTCTCCCTAAAATGGCCCCCAATGACCCTTGGGAAGAAACGGCAGCTTCCTGGAGTGGGTCCCAAGTTCTAGAGAAAACTGCCCGGTCCTTGGGGGGACAAGCAGGTGTCCAACTCAGGCAGGGGGATCAGAGGGGGAACTGACAGCAGGGCCTCCCCCCACACCCCTCTGCTCAACCAGGCTTGGGAACCCAACTTCCCCCTTTCCCTCCCGCCATTCTCAGTGCCCTAGTCAGGCCTACCTTCAGCTGCACTCGGGGGTCTCTGCTGAGAGACTCAGCCCCCCTGAGACCCACTGAGTAGGGACTGTAGCTCTGCTTTGTCCCCAGTCTCCGGCTTAGCATCCCCCTGACCTCCAGTGCCCCGAGCGGGGGACACAGGGTAGCAGGGGGAGCCCCACCTACAGAGCTTCTTGGGCGCTGCTTCATGAGGGTGGGGGAGGACCCTGGGCAGGGAAGGGAGGGGGACCGAGGATGGGCGTGATCACTGCTGATGAAGCCCAGAGCATCCCCGAGAGAGGGAGCCCCCCCACCCAACCCCAGGACAACAGTGACCCTGCTTAGAATCTCCTTAAGGCTAACCAAAACCCACTTCAATTTGGGGGCCCACACCCGAATCTCAAGGGAAAACGTGAGGGGAATGAAAGAATTGGGGAGCTTTGACCCGTTCTGGACTCTAGGACCCTCAGTTCACTGCAACTTGGAGACCCTCCCTCATCTAGCTTTAGGGTTCATTTCCTGACCCAGCCCAGACCCCAGAGTAGCTAGCTCCTCTCCTCTCTGGCCCTTCCCCCTTTTCCGCCTGCCCCAGAGCATAAGCTGAGGTTTGGGGTACAGAGCTTAGTCTTCTTAGGACCGTTAAACAAGGCAATTCCCCTCTCCGGACCTCAGTTTCCCCTCCTTAAATGAGTGGGCTGGATTAGCTGATGCCTAGGGGTCTTTTCCAGCTCTGAATCTCAGGAGCCTCAGGTCTGAGCTCAGTGTGGGCCCGGGGCCTGCCCAGCCTCCTCCCCCTACCCACCAGGACCACTCACCGAGGGGGCCTGGGGGCTGGGGCTTCCCGCACGGCTCTTTTTGGAAATGGATGGGGTTTTCATCAGCTCCCGCTTCTTCCTGGAGAACATGATGTGCCTGCCTCCTGGGCTGGAGGTGGGGGTAGCAGAAGGGCAGAGCTGAATGCTGGCCACCCTCCAGAGGGGGCCAAGAGGGCAAGGGGACCCAGGTGCCTGCCCAGCTCAGGGCCCTGGAGGGGGGCTGCAAAATCCCCAGCCCTCCCTCTCGGTTCCTCCCTCCAGACGTCTGGCGGCTGATGGGACCACATTGGCTCTCCCCCCTCCACCTCCAAGCTGTCAGAGCCAGGGCCATGTGACAGGGGCCCCGTCACTCATTGGCGTTGGCCCCGTGGTCTCCCCCCGCCCCCCCAACAGGAAAAGGAGCGGAAGGCAAAATACACACCCACAAAAAACAACCACTGGGCTCATTTTCCTCCCTGGGACACTATCTTCTCAACAGGTCTGGCTTGGGAAGCCTCTCCTGGGCTCCCCTGCCCCATTCCCCAAAAGCTTTGGAATGTGGAGGACCCTGAGAGGCAGCACCCCTGGGATCTGAGGGGAGGGACCTCAAATACAGCCCCCTCCCACACACACCTCATGGAAAAATCTTGGAACCAGGAGACCCCCAAGTCTGAATCCAATAGCTGTACTTAACTTCTCAGTTTCAGTTTCCTCATTTGTACAATTTTGGGATATTCAAATGATATCATATATAAAGCACAGTATAAACCTTAAAGGGCTATATATACATATCAACTATAAATGTAGTCTAATCCACCCACCAGCACATGCACACCTTCCCAAAGGGTAGAGAGGCCTGGGGAGACCTGGGGCTGGGGGTGGTCTAGTCTCAGCTGGTCTCAGTTCTTCAAGTATTAATCGGACCCTCAGGTGATTTTGGAGCAGGTGAGTTCCCCTCTCCTAGGAGCAGAAGATTCAGAGCTGAGAAGGAGCTTAGGGATCATCTTATCCAATTGTGAGGCCTAGAAAGGGGAAGGGAGTTTGCTCAAGGTCCTGCAGCTCTGTAAGTATCGGATCTGGGATTCAAACTCAGGCTCACTGATTCTAAAGCCAGATTTCTTTCCACTTATTTCAATTCATTTGACAAATATTTATTAAGGACTTAGTGTGTGCTAGACATGAGAATAAAAACACACAAATGAAACAATCCCTGCCCTTAAGGGCAGAGTCTGCTACTGAGCTAGGTGCTGGGAAAAGAGTCTTCTCACAGTGTTCATACAGAGAGCCTCATTTCCCACCTCTGTGCCTTTGCCTTGGCTGTTCCCCCCTGCCTAGAATGCACCCCGATCTCCCCTCTACCACTTGGAATTCCTAGTTTCTCCTAAGACTCTGCTTAAGCCATCTTCTATATAGGAGACCTTTCCTGATCCAGCTACTAGTGTTCTTCTCGCAAAATTTTATGGAATCCATTTTGTATCTTTTGTGTAGTCTTATACATGTACATATTCCCCCCGACCCTGACTATAAGTTCACTGAGAGCGGGGACTGTTTCATTTCTGTTTTTCTACCTCTAATGCTTGGCACATAGCATATATAATTAAATATAAATGCTTTTCAGTTGATTGAAAAGGAACAGAGGGTGGTGAGTGGCAGTAATTTGCGTTTGGAGTAGAGATGTTTCTAGAGTTGCACACATAGTAGTCACTTAATAAATGCTTGCTCCTTTCCTTGTGTTATATAAAATGGGAGAGATAGTTTTTTGTATGTGCAGCTAGGTACCAGACCTGGAGTCAGGAGGACCTGAAGTTCAAATCTGGCCTCAGACACTTCCTAGCTGTGTGATCCTGGCCAAGTCACTTAACCCTATCTGCCTCAGTTTCCTTCTCTATAAAATGAGCTGGAAAGGAGATAGCAAACCACTCCAGTATCTTGCCAAGAAAACCCCAAATGGGGTCATGGAGATTTGTACATGACTGAAATGACTCAAAAATAAAAAAAAAAAAGCTCTTTGTATAGGTTGGGAATCCCAGAGAATGGGAAGGGCACTGGAGCTCACTAGAATGGCCGTTAGCAAGGGGTAGCCCCCTGGAGTGTCCTGAGGGGACCCCAGGACTACAGAGGCTAATCTATTTGGGCCTCTGGGATGAGGGCACTTGCCTCCCCTGGGGTCTTGGGGCCTGGCAGGGGAATTCACCCTCTTTATTGGTGGGAAACTCCTACCCTGCCACCCCTGAGAGCCCCTGTACCTGCTTAGCCAAGTCTTTCTTCGCCCCTTCCTTCCTCCCTCCAGCTATTTCAGCTTGCTTCAGCCTCTGGTTTGGAGACTCCTGGGAGCCAGTCACTTGGGCAAGTTAGGACTGAAAATCCTAGATGTACCTTCATCCACTCTGATATAGAACCAGTCACCTGGAAAAACTGACATTCACAGATATATCTTTGCACTGTCTCTCTTCTCCCCTTCCCCAGTCCTCTATCACCAACACTGGACATTTAGCACTGGGTGCATCACACTTACTCGCAGACACCTCTACTATTTTTTGTGGTTGTTCTTTAGTCATTTCATCTGGGACTCTCCATGACCCTTTTGCGGGGTTTTCTTGGCAGAAATATTAGAGTTGTTTGCCATTTCCTTCTCTAGCTCATTTTACTGTGGCTCTCTATTACCTCCGGGGTAAAATATAAAATCTTGTTTGACTTTTAAAGCCCCTTACCAAAAATCCATGTGCTCTGCATGATCCAGCAACCTTGGCTTTCTTGAAGAAGACACTGCTTTCACCTCCTACATGGGAGCCTTTGCCTTAGCTGTGCCACTGGCCAGGAACACCCTCTTCCCTTACCTCTGCCTCCAGGCTACACTGGCTTCTCTCCAGACTCACAGGCAGAACTACCACTTTCTGCTGAAGACCCTTCCCGTCCTTTCCTGGGAGACCTCTATTTACATTGGATAGATCTCCTGGTATATAGGTAGCTCTTTGCATGTTGTCAACATCTGAATGCCAGTGGTTGGGACTACCATCCACAGGGCAAATTGTGGTGTGGGACCCCAGGGAATGTGCCAGCTACATTCTAGATATGCTGACCCACCACACACACACACACACACACACACACACACACACACACTCATGTCTATCCATATCCCTGTCTCTCTCTGGGCCAGGATGCCATCATTGAAGGGGTCAAATACCTGTAAAGTCCAAGGTGAAGGTTTCTGGGTGTGTCAGTGAGTGTGCATGGGTGAGGGGGATGCCATAACTGAACCCTGATTGACCATTGGCTGCCTAGGAGGGCTAGCTCTGCCTGCTGTACAAAGCTCAGCCTCTGGGCTCCTGCCAGCTGGCACCTGCCTCCGATGGGTAAGCCTGGCTGCTCCAGGGCACCTTTACTTCCCCTCCTCTTCCTCATTCTCTTCCTCCCCTTCTCCCCCTCTTCTTCCTCCTGTGGCCCCATTCAGCCTTTACAAAGCATCTCCCCACCCTACCCCCACATCATCCCCTCCTCCTGTCACCTCCCAGCCTCCCTCCTCCCCAGATCTCTCTTCTCACTCTACTTCCGGCCAGCCCCACCCTCCTTTGGAGACTCTCTTCCGGCCACAACAACACCATTCCCTCTCTGTTTCTCCAATTGTCCTACCAGGGCCTACCCTGAAGCCTAGGATCCTGTTGTGCTCTCCCTTCCTTTCCCCATCCATCCCCTTCCCTCTTCTCTCTATGCCTTTCTTCCCCCCATCAGGATTCCCAGTGACCAGGGGTAGAGTGAAGGTGGCTAAGGCCCTTTCCCAATCTCAGCCTTATCCTGGCAGTCATCTCCTTGACCAACCTCTTCAGTCATGGGGCAGACTCCAGCCTCTACCCAAAGACCCCAAGCAATGGAGACCTCCCTCCCTCCTTCCCTACAAGACACTGGGTTTCACATTTGAGTAGTTCCTATGGTCTGCAAGTTTTCTGAACTTAGACAGCTCCAGAGATGGGTGACTGGCTACTTAGTCCAATTAGCGGGCAAGTGGGAAGTCAGTGAACCCTACTCCCTTCACTGAGGCCTCCTGACAGTCCAGACAGAGCCTGCCATCTTGTCACTGAGTAACCAGAATCACAAAACCTCAGTCATGGAGGTGTCCTAGCCCAGCCCAAACCAAAGCAACCATCCCATCCCCCATTATACGCACATGGCTGGCCAGCCTCCATTTAAAAGGAGGTCCCCATGGTCCCTGTGGCCTGAGGTAGGCATCCCACTCCACTCTGGGACCTTCTGCTGGTTGTATGATTCCTCCAACACTAGACCCACTTTTTTTACTCTTCCTTCTGTCCTTTGAGGCCAAGCAGGAAAAGTCTAGTCTCTAATTCACAAACCTTCCAATACTGTTATGTCTACACTGTCCCCCTCCCCTCCATCTTCTCAGGACCTTTCACTCATCCTCATGTGGCAAGGTCTGGAGGCCTCTCATCCTCTTCCAAAGGCTCTCTAGTTCATCAATGTCTTTCCTAAAATGTGTCCCCCAGAGGTGATCTAACCAAAACAGAGCATAAAGGTAGTCGGACCCCATGTTCTGGACACACTACTTCTCTTCATCCAGCCTAAAGTCACACAAGCCTCTCCGGTTTTTCTGTTTGATTCAATTTGAGCTTGTTGTCCCATGGAACTCTCAGATCTTTTGCTCAACTGCTATCTAACCACACTTTCTCCACCTCCAATTCTCAACCTGTAGAGTTGATTTGTTTGGCATATAGGACTTTGCACTGATCACTTCCCTTTCAATCTTGGACTCAGTTCATCGTCCATAAGCAGCGTCTGTCCAGGGTATATTTACTGATGGACCAACTTTATGGATTGTCCCATCCAGCTGCATTTCATAATCCAGACCAGAGCCACAACTACCATTGAACCAGAGCAAAGAGGGCTTTGCCAACAATTAGTATGGGTAGGGAATAATATTCTCCTGAGGATAGGGAGAAGGTAGTCTTACTTCCTGTGGTGATTAGCCAGCCCATGTAGTCACACAGCATAACTAAGGGCTGGCTACTGCCCTTTTCCTGGGCCTCCTTCCCTCCTCCTTACACACATGCACACATACACATGCACACACATGTGCACACATACACATATGTATACACACACTTTCCCCTCTCCTGATATAACTGGTCAAATTGCTCCCTGTTATCATTGTCCTGCCTTACCCCTCATCTGCCCAGTGAGAAAAGTTCTACTTTCAGGTCTAGTCTGGACAATATTCTTCATCCACTAGTTTTTTCTTGTGTGGACAGTTAGTCTGAACTCTTTTGATGTTCTCATTCATTCAGGAGGATCTGTAATATTCTAAGGCAACCAGTAGACAGAGCCTGGGTCAGAGTCAGAAAGGGCAGAGTTTAAATTTAGCCTCAGACTCTTACTAGCTATGTGTGACCTTAAGCAAGTCACTTAACCTCTATTTGCCTCAGTTTCCTCAACTGTAAAATGGGGATAATGATAGCACCGACTTCCCAGGATTTTTGTGAGGCTCAAATGAGATAATATTTATAAAGCATACAACACATGAATTATATAGCACATAATTATATAGTACACACTATATAGATATTAGTTGTTATCTACAGGGAATCCCACTTCCTTTTGGATCTTGGCTTCAACGTCCTTCTTAGTGGGCAGCACATAGAACGGGGGCAATGCTAGATTGCTTTTGGTGTCCCTAAACTTCTCCCTAGCCCACTGAAAAAACACCTATATTCTTCTGGTGATAATTATATGAGTGTAAGTCATGGAATATCACATGGGAAAAAGTTGATAGTCTCCCAAAAGGCAAGGTATGGTGAGCAAAAGGTACAGTGGGCACAGGTCAATTATATTATATGACCAATGGAGAGACAGCATGATGGATGTCATCAGAAAAATAAATGGCTGGAAAAAAAAGCTAGCACTCTATGTACCCATGGTGAAGCATGGGCAGCCAAGATATAATGAGGGATGTCCATGGCACACTGGGTGGACTGCCTGTGGACACTGGGTGAACATTGAGAGCAATGCCTGCAGAATACACATGCAGAAAGACATGAACAGGGGTCACACAGACTGAGAAGACATGAGTGGGTTGCAATCTGCACCAATGGAGGGCATAGCCACATAGATGAGATCATAAGTATAGAAGTCTAGGCCTTGGGCACCTACCTGTCTTTCAATGAATATTCTCAATTTGATCTCAAAAAATCTAGCCTCACTGTCAGACAATGAAGCTTTCCTGTTCTTTATCATGAATTCTAAGACTGAGTGGTAATTTTCTACCAAGGTTCCAATCATTCCCCCTTTGTCAACTAATTCCTCCTTTTTTGTATGTCTGTTAAAAAATTAATTAGACTCATAATAGAACTCCCCCTCTCTGCTTTTTCCACCTTGTGAAAAATGTACGGGCGGGTGCATATTTATCTTGGGAACTATATCTCCCACATGCCTATACAGCAGGTGATGATGCTCTCCAGTAAGGCTTCTGGTTGGATTCGGTCATTTTCAGTATACCTAATGGGAGGCTAGGAGTTAATTCTCTAGAAGGAGATGGGATGGGGAAGATTTGACTAGGATGCTGGAAAAGAGAGAGGATCAAATAGAAATGGAACTGGAAAGGGACTCCAAAGTTATGACCAAGTCTGGCTGATCCGAATGAGAGTCCAGGAAGTGCCCTGCGTATGGACCCTCCCTGTTGTGGGTCTGGTACTGGGAGCTGCAGTTCTCATCCCAAGGAGCTACTTTTGCAAGACTTCAATGTTTCCCAGACCTGATTTGAAGAAGCAACATCTTGCAAACCCTGAGGCTCCTGGCTCCAAGCGCTGGTCTAGCGGCTAACATCCCTTGCTCATCCCCTAGGTTTCTGGGGCTGCCTGATACAACAGTTCCAGGAACGCAAACTCAGAAACCTTTGGGGTTTGTTTATTTTTCTCTTTTGCTCACTCCCAGAGCTGTGCTGATAAGGCAGCATGGGAAGTAGGTCCAAGAGGCCTCTCAACCTGCATTCCCTGGAAGTTTAGAAGGCTTAGAGCTCAGGAAGTACAGGGTGAGAATATTCATTGCTGCATTATTTCTTGTAGCATACCATTCATTCTCTTTGAACTAAGCATACTTTTGCATTACCATGACATTACATAATCTTAATAATAATCAACTACTTAAATGAGCACTCCTTAAGGTTAGCAAAGTCCTTTACATATTAGTCGATAAATATTGATTAAGTGCCTACTATGTGCCAGGGATTGGTCCAGAGGCTGGAAATACAAAGAAAGGCAAAAGCCAGTCCTACCCTTAAGGAGCTCAACGTCTAATGGAGGAGACAAAATACAAATAACTATAGACTAACAAGCTATGCACGGGATAAATTGGGAAATAACCAGTGGAGGGAGGCACTAGCATTAAGAGAGATTGGGGAAAGTTTCTTGAAAAAGGTGGGATTTAGCTGAGACTTGAAGGAGGCAGGAAAACCAGGAGGTAGAGAGAGGGGCAGGCATGGGGAACAAGCCTAGGAGCTATTTTTAGCCCCATTTTTACAGAATTTTTACAGAACAAAGAAACTGAGAAACTGAGGCAAACTGTGGTAAAGTGACTTGCCCAAGGTCACACAACCAAGAAACTCAGGTCTTCCTGATTCCAAGTCCAACACTCTATCCTCTGTGTTACCTAGTTGCTCCACATTAATTCCAGCTGGCTGATGGGGGTCAGAGAGGGAAATGTGGGCTCTTGAGTAGTGAGTAAAAAAATTATGAAACTAAAAGCCCTAAGAACCTGAGCATAGCACTGGAGTCCGATATTTGAAATTACCATTAAGGCAAGTGATTATTTTATGGGTTGCTCCAGCAGAGAGAAAGGTCTAGCAGATGTCGTTACGTAGCTGAAATCTAAAAACAATGTATTTATTATATGGATTTTTTGATATGGAAATTCATTGTTTTGCATTGAGTTCTCTCTTATGGTCTGTTATGTACATGGCAACGTTTTTCTTTCTTTTCTCATTTTGTATGCGTGTTAAATAAAAAAAAAAATTACTCAAAAGTGGAGTTTAAAGAAAGAAAAAGAACCTAGGGAAGGGGGCAGCTAGGTGGTATAGTGGTTAGAGCACCAGCCCTAAAGTCAGAAGAATATGAGTTCAAATTCAGCCTCTGACTCTTACTGGCTGTGACCCTGGGCAAGTCACTTAACCCCAATTGTCTCAAAAAAAAAAAAAAAAGAAAAGAAAAGTAGATAGGGAATCTAGTGATAAATTTTAGAAAAATTTCCATCAAAAAATGGTTAAAATAAATGTCATATAGCTCATGGCTTCCCATCCTCTGGGCTCACATGGACTGGGTCCTAGTCTGGGGGCTGATCTCCAAAAAATCATCATCTCTTTGATGTGTTCTACCCCTCCCCCTCAGAGATTACTCTGGGGAATCTCCAAATATTATTGGTGTCTAAGTTTCACAAATATGGGAAACAGGGTCCTCAACTCCTCTAACTTCCCCTACTGCTTCTGTGGTTAGCCTCTGGTAGGCAAGCACAACAAGTCAAATGCTCCTTTCCAGTATTTGAAGAACCCTGTTGTGATCCTCCAGTCCTTCATGGCATGATATCAAGGCCCTTTGTCCTGACACTTGCCAGTCAGCCAGCCAGTCAGTCAAGAAACATTTATTCAGTACCCAGGTGCCAGGCACTGTGTTAAGGGCTGGGAATATAAAAGAGCACACAGTCCAAAAGTTAGGACTATGTATTGTGTTTGTACAACAGCAAGTCATATGCAAGTTAAAACAGAGAGAATCTTAGATTAAGGAAAGTTTTCTAGCTTTTTAAAACTGAACACAGTGGTCCAGATAAGGTCTGATGGAGGGTACTGTACAATGGGATTGTCACTAAACAATTCCTGCAAGTTCTGCCCTGCCAAGACTCAAGAGTAATTTTCTTGGCTGCCACTTCACACTTCTGACATTGACCTTGGAGTCCACTAAAACTCCCAGATCTTTATCAGACAAACTACTGCCTAATTATGTTTCCCCTTTCTTGTGCTTACAGGTAGCTAGGTGGCTCAATGGATAGTATGCTGGACCTGGAATCAGCAGAACCTGAGTTTAAATTCAGCCTTGGATACTTATTAGCTGTATGATCCTAGGCAAGTCACTTAACTTCTCTCAGTCTCAGTTTCCTCATTTGTAAAATCTACCTCTCAACCTCCCACTGTAGTTATAAGGATAAAACAAGACATCTAAAAAGCACTTTACAAACCTTAACATACTATATTCTTGTGAAGTAGACTTTTTGAATTCAAGTGTAAGACTTTCCATTTTTCCCTACTGAATTTCATCAAACCCAATGCTCAAGCCTGTCATTAGCCCTTTTTCTGGATCTTAACCATCATCCAGGATGTGAAAAAAAATTCTTGAGAATGCCCGTATGTCTAAATAAAAATAGGGTAAAGGACATTCACTCCTGACTTCTTTGAATCTTTTCCATGGACCCTGAAAAATTGGAGGAAGAAGAACTAAAAAGAGTTAGATTCTGAGACCATCTACTATGAATGAGATTTCCTCTCTGTGACAGAGGGAATGCCAGAAGTGGGATCATCCCAAGGTTGCAGTAAACTTCCCCACTACAAGGGTGTCCTCCAACAGGATAAGAGACACTATCTGAGCTATGCACTCCCTTTTCCTCTCTTCCTCTCATTCAGTCCAGTCATGAGGCAAGCAGCATTAGGGTTCATGAGATGAAACACCAGGGCTGATCTAGGTGGTCGACAGGAGATGCCACACTCAGCATTACCCAGAACCACTTGGGCAATGAACTGGGGGAAGATGCCGTCTTATCCAGTTTTTTTTTATCTATGAGTCTCAAGCAGACAAGTGAATGGTGCTCATCTCATTCCTCTGTAGGAGGGGTGTGCACTGTCAGAATTTTTCTTCCCTCCAAACTGATGATTGGGGAGAAAATGGATATGGAGGGACAAGTTTATATTTAATGTGGTATTTTCTTTCATTCTTTTTAAAGCCATGGGATTGTATATGGAATGTCCATATGAATGGGGGCTGACAGAATAGACCTAGAGACTAAAATATCTCATGGGGTCAGAGTAGTCAGTCAATAAGCATGTATTAAGCACCAACTGTGTGCCAGGTTGTGCTAAGCACTAGGGATACAAAGAATGACAAAAGTCCCTTAAGGGGGAGTTAGTTTAATGAATCAAATACATACACAATAAATTTTAGAGTTTCTATTACTAATATTTTATTCCCTCGAGTAGATTTGGACTTAAGTCAACAAGAGGTTAAAGGGAGAAAAATCTTCTCAACTGGAATAGCAGAGTGGAGAAAAGAAGCTCTACCATGGTGAGGAAAGCAGTCTGGTCTAGGGCATTTGCAGGCTTGAGCACCCTCTAGTGCCCCAGGGTGACACTGATTGTTAAAGGGGACTAGTCCATGGCAAATATAAATGAATGACTACAAAAACTATAGTAGAGCAATATATGTAACTCTGATATTGTCCTTTGAGCTAATTTGTACTCTTTGGGTGAATTATTACCTATGTGATAGCACACCTCGCCAATACTCCAAAGTAAATGCCAATCCTGGTAAGTATCCAGTGTTACTATTTTAGCCTATTCTTCAGAACTAAGGCTTTGGATGTTCATGGACTAGATTCAGTCTTGGGAACATCACTTTCAAAATTCTCTTTAGCTCGTATTATACTTGGAAACATCAGAACATAGCTTGTGTCTAGGTCTATATGGAAAAGGTAAGTGTACATCTTCAGTTCCCTCACAAGTACCCAGGTTAACAATAAACCGAACATAGGACAGTCTTTGTTTTGCCCAATCCCATAAAGAATCAAAACAACTCTTCTCCCATCTCCTATAGGCCTCAACATATCCCAGGTACTATTCTAGAGTTGAAGCTCATCCAAAAGGAAAAAGCTCTTGGTGGTACTAAATATTTAGTTTCTTTCCCTTTGCTTAGGGATCTATGCAGTCCTACGGACCCGTAGTACTGTCCTAAGGTTGAGGTGTGTGTGCTCGTTCTTGGTTGCCGAAGAAGACCATGCCATCAGAGAAATGATGACATGACTTGCACTTGACTTTGTTTTTTGAGTGAGGGAAGGCTCACTCAAGGTTGAGGTATCCTAAAGGGTAAAGGCCTGTTCTCAAAAGAAAAGAGCCAAGTCCCTTTTCCAGGCTCTTCACAGTCTGTATCACTAGTGAAAGACAGGGTCTTGATTTGTGCTGTCATAGTTTGGCTCTTTCCCCTCCTATTCAGCAGTGAGGTAGGGGTGGGGGCTGCATTCCAAAGCTCTAGCTTTGGACCTGGGACTAAATCCTGCCTTTGTCACTACTTTAGGACCTTGGGTAAATCATTTCGCCTTAATGAGTCTCAGTTTCTTTATTGGTAAAATGAGGAGACTAGACTACTTGGCCCCTATGGTCCCTCCCAGTTCTAAATCTGTGAGCCTACAAAGCCTTCTTGGCTTCAGTTACTACTTCCCAGAGACTGTGGATGTCCAGCATCTCCTCCTCTTCCCTCCAGGAGGCTTTGTTCAGGAATTCCTTCTCTTATCTAGGAATTCTTCATCTTATCTAGGGAGCCCACTGCCATCTTTGTGATCACATATTTCTTCCTCTTCCAAGGGCTCGTGATTCCCAGGAGAGGCCCTACAAAAACACAAACTTCTCCTTCAGAAAACAAAATCTGAGTCTCATAATTCAGAATCTTCTCATTTCTGAATCTCCATCTTTGTAGTTCCCCCTTTTTAAAGGTCAAAATCAAGTGTGTGGCTTTACGTAAGAATGATCTGCCATGACTCATGTTCTAAATGTAGGACTAAAAAGGGTTTTCCCACCTTGTATAGGGTGACATTTTCAATGCCAGAAAAAAAGACTTCATCCATCACTGTAACTGGGACTTTTAGGTTTTATATAGCAACAATATTAATGACTAATATTTATATGGTCCCTTAAAGTTTGCAAAGGGATTTACATGTGCTTATATGCATGAATCTCACAGTAAGGTATATACTCTTGTTATCATCATTTTACAGATGAGGAAACTGAGGCTGAAAGAGGGGTTAAGTGACTCACCCAGGGTAACACACCTAGCTTTGGAGGCAAGATTTGAATTCAGGTCTTCCTGACTCTAATACTCTATCCACATTACCACCTGGCTACCTCATTCTGTCTACCAGATGTTATTTAGTCCCTTAAGAATCACTAGGAATTGTCAGAGAATTGGGAGAATCCTCATCAGAGCCAGATCCACATGTCATCCTGGGTTGGACTCTGGCCCTGAGTCAGAGGGGCTGTGGAGATATTGCGCTTTCCCAGCATTCCCAGCATGAGATGTTGAAGTCATGAATGCTTCTTCCATTGTTTGTGTAAAGTTCTGGTAGTAAGATCCCCAGAGAAGCAAGGTGTGTCCTTCATCCTGCAAACACAGGAGGAGAAGCACAGACTTTGGAGGCATGTAACTGTAGGCAGCTAATTGGCACAGTGGATAGAGTGCCAGGCTTGTAGTCAGGGATACTCAAGTTCAAATTCATTAAGACTCATTAAAGTGAAGTGATTTACCCAAGGTCATAAGGTGGTAAGTGACAAAGGTAGGATTTAGACCCAGGTCCTCTGAATTTGAACTCAGATATTTTCTAGCTGTGTGACCCTGGGCAAGTCACTTAATGCTATTTGCCTCAGTTTCCTCACCTGTAAAATGAGCTGGAGAAGGAGATGACAAATAGCTCCAGTATCTTTGCCAAGAAAACCCCTGAAAGGGGCCACAAAGAGTCAGACATGACTGAAAATAACCAAAAAATAACAGCGAAAGGTGGCTGCCCCCTTTGTAGCTACAGAAGGAGGAATTTGCTATAAAGGCATCAGAAGTCATCTTACCCAGTCCAGTCCACCAGGCTCAATGCTCGCTGGTCACGGTCATTACTATGGAATGTTAACTCAGGCAGTATCTGTTATGGTAGCAGTACAAGGGTGGCCTTCTATCCCCTAGATCGTAAATTCCTCCTTTTCCAGGGTTTCTCTCCCAGAACTCTCCCTGAATAATCTGGTCAGAAGTTGTTACACAGTTCAAACCTTGGTGGCTAACTGAATGCTGGGAATGTACCTGACACTCCATGGGTTAACCTGACCAATAGCTAGATTCAGAAGTAGGGTTACACGGGGCCTGAGGGATGTCAGGCTGACCTGACACCACTCCCCATATCTTCTTCCTCTGGCTAGTAACGGATGATCTCTGGCCTCAGGCCACCTGTGGAGTTGTTTCCTCTGCAAATGGTCCAGTCCCAGCCTCTTCTGGAGGAATTTCACCCCTATTATTCAGCTGCAACCTCCTGTAGGTGAGAATTCCCCTCCATCACTTCACTTTTTCCTTTGTTTTCTCCTTAGAGCGTTTCTTCACTTTCCTGAAGGAGCATTTCCCCCTCCCAGATAATTTGAAAGTTACTGATACGTCTCTCCATCTCCTTCATTGTCTCCCAGAGACCAAGATGGCAACCAACTTATGTTCTACTCATGTCTAGTTGTGATTTGGGACTGGAAGCAACAGAAATATAGCTCACTTCCAACAGGTCACTGGAAAATTCTCCAATTTGAACTATGTCCAAATGGCTATAAAACTGTACCTACCCTTTGATCCAACAGTGCCACTACTAAATCTGTATCCCAAACAGATCCTAACAAAAAGAAAAGGACCCACATGTACAAAAATATTTATAGCAGTTCTTTTTTGTAGTGGTCAAGAATTGGAAATTGAGGGGATGCCCATCAGTTGGGGAATGGCTGAACAAGTTGTGGCATATGAATGTAATGGAATAATATTTTGCTGTAAGAAATGATGAGCAAGCAGACTTTATAAAAACCTAGAAAGATTTAGATGAACTGATGCTGACTGAAGTGAACAGAACCAGGAGAACATTGTGCACAGTAATAGCAACATGGTTTGATGCTCAGCTATGATAGATTTAGTTCTTCTCAGCAATACAATGAGCCAAGACAGTTTCAGAAGACTTAGGATGGAAAATGCTATCCACACCCAGAGAAATAATCATGGGTCCTGAATGCAGATTGAGGCATACTGTTTTCACTTTGTTTTTTGTTTTTCATTGTTTTTCCCTTTTATTCTGATTCTTCTTTCATAATATAACTAATGTGGAAATATGTTTAACATGGTTGCACAGGTACACCCTAAATCAGATTGCCAGCCATTTTGGGGAGGGGAGTAAAAAGGGAGAGAAAATCTAGAAATCAAAATCTTATAAAAACTAATGCTGAAAATTATTTTTCATGTAATTGGGAAAAGTGAAATAAAATTCTCCAATGTGCACAAAGCTAGATCCTAATTCCACGGCCTTTTTGTTTGCTTTTATTGGCATCATTTACGTGGTTAACTTGTATGACGAGTGGCGGGTTGCTTGTCTGGGAGCTGATGAGGTTCCTGGCACAGCTCATAGAATGCTGGGCTGAGTTGAGTCAGGAACCCCCAGGTTTGGATTCTGATGCTTGTGAGCCACAAGTGACATTGGGCAAGACATTTCATATCATAGAATCCTGGAAAACACCAACATCTCCACAGCTTGTCTGACTCAGGACCAGAGTTGACCACATGGCAACATGAGTATCTGGCTCTAATGAGGGAATTCCCAAGAATCATCAGTTAACTTAGCTGTAAAATGGGATTAAAAATACCTCTAGTAACTCCTTCGCAAGACTGTGGTGAAGTCCTATCTGTAAAGTACTTGACTTTAAAAACAAATTTGAAAATGCCATCCACCTTCATTTGACTGGACCTGTGGTTTCATCCAGGGGATTCCTGGTGCAGAACATCTCTCTATACAGATTGGTACCTGCTCTGAAAATTAGAGTCTCAGGGAGTTTGCCTAGGACCGTGACTTGGACAGGATCGCACAATTAGTAGGTGTCAGAGACAGGTCCTCCTCTCTGTCAATGACACTACATTGACTCTCATACTGCCCTATACACTTCAGTTAGTCCCAACACAAATCCCACCTTCTACGAGAAGGCTTTCGCAGAACCTCTTAATTCCAGTGCCTTCCCTTAGTTAATTATTTCCCATTTATCCTGTATAGAACTTGCTTTGTATATGTTTGTTTACATGTTCTCCCCTCCTCCCCTTCCCCATTAGATGGTAAATTCCAGGGCGGGGACCATCTTCTGCTTCTTTTTGTATCCCCAGAATTTAGCACAATGCTTGGTACATAGTAGGTTACACCACCATTCTTGGGAGCAGGGACATGTACATAGGGCAAACATGTAAGGTTAGGGAGATAGTGTTTTCCTGTCTTTTCTAGGGGTAGGAGCAGGGTTGTGAGAGCTGATTGTTAAATTTTAGTGTTAGCATTTATACTTTGAAAATAGGCAAACACTAAAATCAGAGTTTGAGTCATTGTTTCGTTGTTTATCTAGAGCCAGGGGTGGGGAACATGTGACCTTCTAGGTCCTTGGGTGCAGCCTTTTGATTGAGTCTAAGTTTTACAGGAGATTCAAGAAAGCGATGGATAAAATGTCTTGTTCAGTCATGTCTGACTCTTTGACCTCATTCTTGGCTCAGATACCAGAGTGGTTTGCCATTTCCCTCTCTGGTTCATGTTACAAAGGAAGAAACTGAGGTAAATAGGATTTAAGTGACCTGCCCAGGGTCACACAGCTAGTAAGTATCTGAGGCTGGATTTGAACCAAGGTCCAGAGCTCTACCAATGGTTCTACCTCACTGCCTCAGACAAAATGTTAGTAATGCTGAGGAAATGTTAAAGCATGTCAAATGTATTTCCCCCACCCTCATTCCCTGACCAAGCTGGTTGACCAGACCACTCCTCGATAGGAGATGTTGTCCACTCACCTACCTCTAGATAACCATTAGCTAAAATGAGTTCTTGCCATGCTCTAATGCAAAGACAGGTGGAGAGAAGCCAAGAGGAGCAGGGAATCAACTAATTAGATTTATCTCCTTGCTACTGGTCTGTTGATAGTTCTGTTATGCCTTGACTGCTTGGCTGTCTGTCCCCACTAGAGGGCAAAACATTATGCAAATAGGTATAATATAAGGGAAAATAATCAACAAACATTTATTAAGAGCTTATGTTAAGTTCTGGAAATACAAAAGAATAAAAATGAAACAGTTCCTTCTGAAGGAGGGGGCCATGGAGAGAGATTCTAAGTGGCAGAGGTGACCAAGGAGGGCATTCCTGGCAGTGGGCCAGACTGTGTGCAAAGGCATAGAGATTAGAAGTGGAGTGTCTAGTGTGAGGAACAGCATGAAGGCCAGCTGGACAGGATGGTGGAAAGCATGAAAGAGAACGATGTACAGTAAAGTTGCAGAAGCAGGTAGGAGTCACATTAGAAAGGGTTTCAAAAGCTGGGCAAAAGAATTTGTGTTTAGCCCTAAAAGTAATAGGGAGTCATTAGAGCTTTTTGAATCATTTAGGTGGCACCATAATGCATGGAGTGCTTGGAGTCATCTTCATGACTTCAAATCTGGCCTCAGACGCTTACTAGCTGTGTGGTCCTGTGTAAGTCTTTTGACCCCGTTTGCCTCAGTTTCCTCATCTGTAGGATGAGCTGGAGAAAGGAATGGAAAATCACTCCAGTATCGTTGCCAAGAAAACCCCAAACTGGGTCATGAAGAGTAAGGCATGACTGAAATGACTGAACAACGATGGAGAGTATTTATTGGGTAGGGGAGCAACATGGTCTGATCTAGTAAAAAGAGTTGACATAAAGTATTTTAGGAACATTGAGCCTCCCTTTCCTTCATGGAGTGCTTATATCCCACAGTCACCATGCCCCTCTCTAAGTCCCCATCTCTCTGTGACCCTCATTGTCTCAATGAGTCACAATTTCTCCCCCAAGTTCCTCCTTCCCTCAGTGACACCCTTCTTTCATTAAGATCCTATCTCCCACATTCAATTCCCACCTCTCACTCCCAGTTCCTATGTTCTTCATTGGGTAATTATCCCCTTTACTGATCCCAGATCACACTCACTGATCCTCCCATCTCCTTACTAAGTCACTTCTCTATGCCTCCACCATCCTCTGGAGCTCTCATCCTCTCACTGAGCCCCCATTCTCTCACTGAGCCATTTACTGATCCACCATCTTCTCAAGGATCTCCATCCTCTGTATTGAGATGTTCTTGCCCTTGCTGAGACTTCATCCACTCAATGACTCCATCCCCTATTTATCCTGACATTTTTCATTCCATCATTGAACTTCCACTTTCCTCCCTGACCTACCATCTTTATTACTCAGATATGACCAACCTCATGGAACCCAATCAACTATCAAATTGATCTTCCTGAAGTTTGGCTAAGTCTGAGCATAGCATTTCCTCTAGTGACCCTCTGTGGTCTCTAAGATCCAATATAAAAACATGCTGTTTGATTTTCAAAGCCCTTCACAACTTTGCCCCTTCCTACCTTTCTAGTCTTCTCACACCTCACTCCCCTTGATCCTGTGACATTGGTCTCCTTGCTGTTCCTCACTCACAATGACAATCCATAGCTCTCTCCCTCCTCATCTCCACCTCCACCTTTCCTATCTTTTCCTCAAACTTCCACTAAAGTCCCACTTTCTGCAGTAAGCCTTTCCTGGTCTCCCTCAATCCTAGAGCCTTCCTTCCATTGGCTATTTCCAATCTATCTTTTATATGTCTTGCTGGTACATAGTTGTCTGCATGCTCGGTATACCATGAACTCCTTGGGGGAAGGGTCTGCTTTTACTTTTCTTGGTATCCTCAGTGATTAGTACAGTGCCCAGCACACAGTAGGTGCTTAATAAATACTTGTTGCCTTGACTTAGCTTCCTGAGCCTGAATCCCTTCATAAGCCCTTCCTTGGCTCCCTCTTTTGGATATGCTATGACTTATCTACATCCTTTTTAAAATAGGATACCCAAACTTGAAGGTAGCACTCTGGACAACCCCAAGGACAATAGGGCTATCTTCTCCCCTCTCCTGGATATTATACCACTCTTAATTCAGCTTAAGATCTCATTAATGTTTTTAGCTGACATATATAGGTGACACATTTTGAATGATCACTCTACTAAGATTTCCATATTCATTCAAAAAGTTTTATTTATGCCTTTTTGGTTTTGTTTTGTTTTCCAAATCAAACAAATTAAATCCCGATATTGACTATGTCCAAAAACGCATGTCTTATTCTGCACCCTGAGTTCACCACCTCTCTGATAGGAGCTTGGTCACATAATTATCACTGGTCATCAGGCATAGTAGATGATTTCTTTGTTGATCAGAGTTTTTAGATCTTTCACAATTGTTGGTTTTTACAGTATTGTTATTGTTTAAATGGTTCTGGTTCTGCTCACCTCTCTGTATCAGTGCATACAAGTCTTCCTGGGTTTCTTGGAAACCATCTTTTTCATTATTTCTTACAACACAATAGAATTCAGTCACATACAAATCCCATAATTCATTCAGCCATCCCCCAATTGATGGGCACCCCCTCAATTTCTAATTATTTACCTCTAAAAAAAGAGATGCTATAAATGTTTTTCTACCAATGGGTCCGTTTACTCTTTCTCTCATCTCCTTGGGGGTATAGACCTAGCCATGGTAACATTATTTATATGATTTTTATTTATCACACCAAAATTTTTTCCTTATCTCCTACTCTCCCTTGTAACAAAGAAAAAATAAAGCAAAACTGACCCTTCAAGCAACTGCATCTGATAACTATGCTTCATTCTGTACCGAAGCCCTACTAAGGAGGAAGGAAGTATATTTCATTTTGTGTTCCCTGGAACCAAGCTTAGTCATTCTAATGACTTCAGGGTCTGACTCATCTCCTCCTGCTCTCCAGCCTCCATCAGCATTCCATGCTGGAACAATGGTGAATATTCACCATCATCTAGCTGAGCCTCAGACCCACCGTGCTACTCTCTGGGCATCTTCATGCCAAACACGAGGTTGTACACCCCACCTCTCCTGTCTTCTAATTCTGGCTCTGAAAAGAGTGATCAAGCTTCCCCTCCTGCCTCTCCTCTCCCTCCAATCTTCCTTTACAGGCCTCTCTTCCACTATCAGAAGAGAAACCAGTTTTATTTGTATCTCCAATATTTAGCACAGAACTTGATGCACAGTAAGTGCCTAATAAATACCTTTTCGTGCACTATTGTAATCGTGAGTCTATTTTCTCTTAATTCTGCTTTCCTCACTCTGCAATGACTGATAGTGTTCCCATGATTCTCTGAGTTCCTAATGTCAGTCCTTTCTTACTACACAATGATATTACATTCTAGTCACACACTACAGTTCATTCTAGCTTTGCCCCGATAAATGGGACCCACTTTGTTTCAGTTTAGGCAATCAGACAAGAAGGCCAGGGTCATTGAACTGTAGAGTACCCATGGATGAGGAAAGTAAGAAAACTGGAAAGGCAAGAAGGAGCCAGGTCATGAAGGGCTTGGACTTTGTATTTCCACAAATATATCAAATAATTGTATCACGCTACATTCTGAGTCCTTCGCTTCTCTAGTCCTCTGAAATCTCAATTGGTCAATTACACTGATAAGAGTTCATAAATTTTTTCAGTAGTTTGCCTTTACCATGCTATTTTAACAGTTGTTATTGTAACAGTTGGTACTGTAACAGTATTTTTGGTTCTATTCACTTCACTTTGTATCAGTTTATACAAATCTTTACAGGTTTCTCTGAACATCATCCTTTTCATCATGTCTTACAATACAAGTCCATTGCATTCATATCCAGGCCCCAATTTCCCAGCTTATGGACACCCCTTCAGATTCCCATTCTTTGCTCAAAAGTGTTATAAATGTGTTTGTTTGTTTGTGCATCCTTTGAGTTGGTTTTACTTAGGGCAAATCCCTCCCTTGATCTGTCCTACTTTAATTCTCCTCCCCTTTTCCACCTATTTTCCTTTTGGGCAAAATGTATTTCCCTACCCAACTCTGTGTGTGTGTGTGTGTATATGTTCAAATTTCTTTAGACCAGTTCAGATGAGAGTGAAGTGTCAGTATCAGTCATCCTCTCCCCACCACCTCTTCATTTGTATAGATCTCTACTTTTGTACCCTGTTATATGAGATAATTTCCATAGCCCTCTGGTGAGTCTCCTTGCTTCAAGTTTTATCTACTCCAATCCATTCTCTGCTTAGCTGTTGCTTCCAAAAATGATCTGAATAGGTCACCGCCTATTCAATAGACTCCAATGGCTCCTAATTACCTCCAGGATCCAATATAAAGTCCTCCATTTTGATTTTTAAGTTGGCCCTTTCTACCGTCTCGGTTATCCTGTGCCTTATTTCCCTCCACATACTCCTGAATCCAGTGACACCGACCTCTGTTATTCCTCATACAAGACTCTCCATCAGCTCTGTGCATTGTCACTGTGTGCCCTTCATTGCTGGAATGCTCTCCCTCTTTATCTTAGTTTCCTGGCTTCCATCAAGTCTCAACCAAAGTCCCAACTTCTGCAAAAAACCTTTTCCAGTCCTCTTTGTTCTTAGAACCTTCCCTCTGCTGAATATTTCCAATTTATCCTGTCTCAATCCTGTTGGTATGTAGCTGCACACAGTTGATGGCATGTTGTCTCTTCCTTTATCTTGTGAATTCTTTGATAACAGAGACTGGTTTTTTGTTTTGTTTTGTTTTTGCTTTTTTTATTGTATCCTCAATACTTAGCACAGTGTCTGGCACATAGTAGGAGCTTAATAAATGTTTATCGACTTAGTTTAATCCCTGCCTCCAACACTACTGGTATGACCCTGACAATCACTCAATCTCTCTCAATCTGTTCCTTCATCTCTAAAACAGATTTGGCGTCAAGGTCTCTTCCAACTCTCACTGAATCCCAATATATTTAATCTGGCCCATAGTTATAGCTTGTCCAGATTCCCTTATTACAACATGGCAACTGCCACTCCAAATTCCAGGTCAGCTGTGGATTTGACAAGCATGCCTTCTATGTTTTTATTCATGGCGGTGATTAAAATGTACAGTATCACAGGGCCAGGTGCAGAACCCTGGGGCATTTTCCTGGTGATCTCCCATAACGCTGACCTCCTTTCATTTAATGATGTGTCTTTGCACAGGGTCATTCCACCAGTCCCCAAGCTGCCTCCCTGTGCTTGCCTTTGGCCTAACTTCAGCCCTAATAATCGGCAATCTTAGCATGAAAGACTTTTGTCAGTTGTCATCACAATTTCTCCAGCCTTGCCTTGACCATCGATCAGGTTTCTAGTTTAACAGACCTCTGATTTCATTGGCAAGGAACTCCAGGTGAGGAAACTCCCTCTGACAAACCAGTCCGTGCTTTACCATCTTAAAAAGTTGCCTGGGCACTCTGAGGTGAAGTGGCTTTCTGGGTCACTCAGCTCACAAATGTCAGAAACAGGACTTGACGTCGTGTCTTCCTGACCCTGAGGCTGGTTCTCTACATACTCTGCTATCTGATTGTCTCTCTCCCTGTCTGGTGAACCTGCCAAAAAGGTCTGTGAAGTTAGTCTGTTATAACCTGCTCTTTCTGAAGTCAGACTGGATTTTTAATCAAATAAAAAGCATTTATTAAGCACCTACTCTGTGCTAGCTAGCTGTGTGGTAGGGTGCTGGGAACACAAAGACAGAAATGAAACAGTCCCTGCTCTCAAAGAACTTATATTCTATTGAGGTAGACAGCACATATACATACTGGTGATATGCAAAAAGTGATTTGGGGACAGGGAATTTAAAAGTTGGGGGCTCAGGTGGAAGCTAGTACTCCAACTAAATGTCAGAGGTGGCTGGAGAGTCTAAGTGAGAAGGGAACGGATTCCAGGCAGGGAGTACAACCCATGCAAAGACAAGGAGATGAGAAATTAAGTTCTATGAATAAGGAATTGTAATAAGGTTTGTTTGATTGCACTACAGGGATCCTGAAGTGGAATAATAAAGCTAGAAAGGTAGTTGGAGCCAGAAAAGGATTTCAGATGTCAAACAGAAGAGTTTCTATCTGATCTTAGAAGGTAATAGGGAATTGGGCAGCTAGGTGGTGCAATGGATAGAGCATTGGGCTTGGAATTAGGAAGACTCATCATCTTCATGAGTTTTAATCTGCCCTCAGACACTTACAAATTATGTGACTTTGGGCAAGTCATTTGACCCTGTTTGCCTCAGTTTCCTCATCTGTAAAATAAGCTGGAGAAAGAAATGGCAAACCACTTTAGTGTCTCTGTCAAGAGGACCCCAAATGGGGTCATGAAAAGTTGGACTCGACTGAAATGATTCAATAACAAAATAAGGAACTACTGGAGTTGACTGATCATGGTTATCCATGATGTGCCATCCCCTTAAAGTGACATTCTAGAATTTTGGCAGGAATTGAAGTCAAGCTCACTGGCCTATAGTTGACAGAATCTACCCTCCTCTGTTTTTTGAGAATTGGGTCCTTTGCCCCACTGCCTCAGTCTCCCATCTCTTCATTGAGGCCCTATTCATTGTCTGAACCCACATCCACAGTGAACCTTCTTTCATCTTCTCACAGGGTCCTCATTTCTCTAAGTCTTCATCCCCTCAATGGATTCCCACCCTTTCACCGGACCTTCATCCGCTCTCCCAAAGTCCATCCTTAAACTCTGTCCCCAACTTGAACCTCCTTCTCCTCATGGAGCCCCTACCCCTTCACTCAGTCTCTTGATGTCACCTTTCCCCCTTAGTGAACCACTACCTGCTTTGACCCTTTATCCACTTATTGAGCCCCTATGCCAATCACTGGGGGCCTCCACCCACCTGGAAGAGATCCCCTGCTCTCACTGAGCCCCTATGCCAATCAATCACTGGGGGCCTCCATCCACCTGGAAGAGACCCTGTGCTCTCACTGAGCCCCTATGCCAATCACTGGGGCCTCCATCCACCTGGAAGAGACCTCCTCCTCTCACTGAGCCCTAATCCATTCACTGAGCCTTCATCCTCCTCAGTGAACTCCCAGTTCCTCACTAAAACCCATATTCTATCAATGAGGCCCCCTCTACCTCTATATCCTCCCTCCCCTTTCCTGGGCTGTCCTTTCCCTCACACAGACCTGCCTCTTAAACTGTGTCCTCATGTACTCGTTAACCCCTCCTTGTGCCCCTCAGTGCCCCTGTTTACCCCCTTCCCATCCCCCTCAGTGTCCCTATGCCTTTGCTGAACCCTTGGAGCTCATATCTCATATTCACCTGCTTTAGTCTCCAGCATGCTCCTGACTAGAGGTCGGAGGTAAGGACTCCATAGTCATTTTATCACTGTCCCCCCCTTCTCACTCACCGGAGTTCTTTGGGTTTGCTGGGGTTGAGCTGGGCAAGTCCAGCCTGTCATCCAGGGACAGGCCCTCTGTACCCAGCACCAGAATCCCTTCATGGCCTGGAGAGGACAGGGAGGATCCTGGGGTCAGCTCAGCCTCCTCTTGGGACATGACTTAGACCCGGGGTCACCCATCTTGGGCATTGTGGGGTGAAGGGATCCCTCATCTGCCCTAGGTCGGCTGCCCTCTTTGGTGCCCCGGAAGGGCCTGGCAAGGCCTGGTGTCTACTTGCCTTGTGCCCTCCCTTTGCTCTCGCAGCCTGGGTCAGGCAGGCAGCTGGCAGCTGGACAGGCGGATAAGGATTACTCTCGAAGCTGAGAGCAGCTCCTTGGGATGCCCAGGTGGTGAGCTCATCCCTGAAGGAGTGCTCTCTCCTTCCCCCACTCCATAGAGACATGCCTGTTGCCTTGAACAGTCCACAGGCCTAAACATACATGCACAAACCACACTAACTCAGGGAGGTATGCATGTGCAACCAACATATACATCCAAGAATCATATATGGGCATGGGTATCATTTGTTTCTTTTTTTAAAAAATGTCATGTAGGTATTCTTTTTTTTTCTTTAAAAAAAACCCACCCCTGTCTTTTCCCAATGACTCCCAACCCCCAGGCAATGGTACCTTCACCCACACTGGAAGAGGCCATCCCAATCAAGCCAAACCAAGAAACACTTTGGCTGTGTCTGACAACACATGCCATGTGCCATGCCCATAATCACCATCTCTTTGCCCAGAGGTGGAAGGCAAGCTTCACTGCCAATCTTTGATAAGTTACTACATTGAACAGAGTTCTGCAATCTTTCCATTTTTTTAAATTTTACATGATCCACAGGTATACTTGCATATATGCAAATATAAATAGCTCATAGAATTTGGAACTGGAGGAGACTATAGCTATGGCATAATGGAAAGAGCACTGTTTCTCAAGTCAAGGATTCTAGGTTCGAATCTTGTCTATGACACTTCCGACTTGAGTAACTTTAGGCGAATCACCCATTCTCTTTGTGTCTCAATTTCCTCATCTGTACTATGAGGAGGGTTAGACTACATGGCTTTGGAGGTCCCTTCTAGCTCCTGAGAGTATATGATCTAGTCCAATCCCTTTAGTTTATGGAAAAATTGGCTTTGCAAGCCTTCAAACATCACCTAAATGGGAGCTATGGTTGTTGATGTTGTCACATGGCCACAATCCCTGAAGAATTCAAACTGGACATCCCCCAAACGGTCATGGAGAGGGGGACAGAAGCAGATGCTGTAGTGCATTATAAGGAAGGAAGGTCTACAAAGAGGTATCAGAGCAAAGGATGCCATCAAAGAAATGCAAGCATGAATGGGAAAATGAGCTGGCCCTGTGGGGAGATGGAGGGACGAGTGGTAGATGGACCAGGCATCACATTGGCACCTGCACAATGTCAAGAGAACCCCAGAAAGATCTGTGCCTAGTTGGGTGGGACCTTTTGTGGCCAATACATAGGAGAAGTCAAGTCAACGAGTACGTATTAAGTACCTACTACGTGCAAGGTCCTGTGCTAAGAGCACAAGATAAAGGCCAAAGATAAAGCATGGTTCTCAGACTTGTGGGTTAGTGTCCTGTCTAGATGATAATGGGGGTGACTGCAGATGAGGAAGTGGAAGTCTAGAAAGGGGAAGGGATTTGCTTCGTGGAAGAGCCCAAATTCCCATGCAGGATCTCTGACTTCAAACACGGCACTCCTTTCTAGCACAAAGGATTGGTGAGCAGGTGGGGGGTCGGGGGAGAAAAGGAGGAAGGAGCAGACGACAAACTGAAGCTTTATAATTCCGGTGGTAGTTACAGGACAGTTAGGGATGGAAATGTCAGGTCTCGGAGCCTGGGGATCTTGGAGTCTCAGATGCTGGGGGCTTGGGCCAGTCAGATGCATGGTTTCCAAATCCCTGAGTTTCAGAAATTTAGAAAATAAAACTCAGGCTCGATTTCCCCTTCTGTAAAATGGGGACCATAACGGTAGCTCCTCCCTCCCAGGGTTGTTTTCTGAGGACTACAGGAGACATTTGTAAAGAGCTTCACAAACTTACATAAACTCCAGTTATTATGATGACTGGAATAGATGAGAGTGAAGGCCTTGAAGGCCTTGCGGCTAAGGGCCCCGGTCCCCTGGGGCCTGGCCTGAAGACTAAGAGTTGGTCCTTCACACAGGCGTGTGCACATGCACTCTTAACACGTGTCCAGAATTGGACGTGTAGGTGGAAAGGTGAAGAGAACACTGGACTCAGAGTCCAGACACCTGGGTTCCAATCCTAACCCAGAAATCTACCAGTTTTGTGATCTTGGGTAGGTCATTTAGCTTTTTAAAGGCCACAGTTTCCTTATCTGTAGAATGGGAATAATAACCCTGGCAACTGCCCAGGTCAGAGGCCTCAAAGAACTAGGGAAACGTGGGAGGTTGGGATTATTACTGCTTTGTACATAATGTACCTATATACGAATACACACATAAACGTACACATAAAGGGCCACAAATGTATACAAACGGACTATACAGGCCGATGATAACAGCATTTAGAGAAGAAAAAGACTTCTGAGACCACCTCATCCAAATGCTCCATTTTACATATAGGGAAACCGAGGCAGAGGCATACATCTTCTGAGGGTCTTAGCGGACCCCAACCTTAATACATGTGGCACATCAGTCAGGAAAGCTAATTTGGGCTAACATAAAGAGAAGTATCATGTCCAGGACTGGGAGGGGAGAGTGCCCTGGCTGGACCACGTCTGGTGCCTTGTGTTCGATTTGGGGACCACAGTTGGGGGAGGGCATTGATAAACTGGAGAGTCCAAAGTGGGGTAATGAGGATGCTGTGCAGTCAGAGGAAGAGCAGTGGAAGGAACTGGAAATGTCCAGCCTGGAGGGAGGGGAGGAAGGAGGATGGGATCCAGTACTCGAAGGGCTATCCCAGGAAGAGGGATTAGTTTTACTCCGCTTGACCCCCAGAGGGCAGAACCAGGAGGACTTAAGGGGAGGGGTGTCAGGAGTTGCAGAAAGGCCCAGTTCTGCCCCTCAGCCAGGGCTTCCTTCAAGGGAATGGGTGCATCAGGAAGCAGGGGGTCTCCCCTCACCAGCGGTCTTGGGGCAGAGGCCCAGTGACTACTTTAGGGGTCTACTATGTCCCAGGACTGTTGGTCAGGAAGCTCTCTGGGCTCCCATCTGTCTCTGAGATCTGGTGCTTCTGAGTCTGGTCCAAGGTCACACAGGCTGTGCCTCTGAGTCAGCATTAGGACCTGGGTCCTCAGAAAACAAATCCTAGGCTCCCCCCTTGTAACACTCTGGTCCCTCAAACACAACATATGAACACACATGCAGACAAACATGGTCAGGCTCTACTTGTGTGGACACATATAAAACATTCCAGGGTATCTCATGGTTCTACGCTTTTATTTAGGAGGAAGGAGAGTACAGAGAAGAGTCCCCCTGGAGCCCTGGGCTCCGTCAATGTGGAGCCACAGCAGCGGGCCCTCCTTTGGGGGGTCCTCAGGGCCCTTTCCTTTTGCTAGCTGCCTAGCCTCCTGCTAGGCTGAACAAGGGGGCCCCATGGGGGCTAGTAGGGGCAGAGACAGGGGACAAGTGATGGGAGCTGCCCCAGGACACGATCATCACAAAGCTCCCTCCTCCCATCCCAGGAGCAGGCTCCTGGCTGGAGGACCCATCCATCTGTACACATGTTGGGTCAGACCAAGCTTTCGGCCACACTGGTGTCCTCCAGAAAGCAGCTGACCCTGTCGGGGATTCGAGAAGTGGACCCGGGGCAGGGAGAGGCCGGCTTCTTGGGGCTGTCCTCTTCACCTTGGTCCTTTGCGAAATAGATGAACACCTGGCAGGACAGAACAAGGAGGATGGCCTCACAGCCAGAGGACAGAGGGATTGGGGTGGGGACGGTGAATTAGGGAAGGCTTTTTGGAGGGGGTGGCCATGACACAGGGCCCTGAATGACCCTACCCTGAGTCTAACACTGAACCCCTCCCATCTCCTCTGATCTCGAACCTGGTCAAGTGTGGTCTGGGTTACAGAAAAGTCCTCAATGCCCAGGAGGGGGCTGTGGGTGGCAAGTTCACTGAAGAGGCGGGCCAGTGGGCAGTGCCCAGTGGGCAGCTGATATCGAAGCAGGCAGCCGTGGTGTTCCTTGAGCAGGGCGCCGGGGAAAGAGGCCTCCATGAAATCCTGGGCGGGCCCTGGGTGCGAGGTGGGTATTCGCAGGGACACTGTGTAGCCCTCTCCGAACCTGTGGGAAGTTCCATGCGCTAGCTGAGACCATGCCCGGCTTTCTCCTCTGCTCTGTGGCTGGAGAAGTCAGCGTTGGGTTGGGACCGAAGGTTTAAGACTGATGTAAACAACAGGTACCTAACAAGGCTGTCGAGAATTGCAATGGGATGCCTGGGGAAGGAGGTAATGAGCTCCCCATCACTGGAGCCTGGAGGGGATGTTCTGCTGCGGTGGCCCTGGGAATTCTGAGCCTCACAACAAAATTCAGGGCAGCCTGAGGCAGGATGAGCCCCGACCCCAGCCCCTTCCACCAGTTACCTGTTCTTAAGATGCTGGGCACTGCCCAGGCACCGGAAACGCCCATTCACCATGATGGCCAAGCGGGTACAGAGAGCCTCACACTCTTCCATGCTGCCAGGGTAGGGCAGGGGCAGGGTGAGGGTGAGAGGCAGGGGGAAAGGCAGGGGGAGGGCAGGGGCAGGCCAGAGGTCAGCAACCAGAGGCCTGGGCCCTCAGACGTAGTTTACTGGGCTCCCCCAACCCAGGCCCCTCTCCTCTAGTATCTGACACCCCAAGCCTGGCTCTCCCAAGTGTCCTCTCCCCAAACCAAGGCCCCTTTTCCTGAGAATCTCTTTCCTCAACCCTAGGTGACTCCCTGCAGCTGCCCCTTCCTTCCCTCCAGTCCCTCATCCTCCAACTAGTGGCTTCTTCCCTTCAATCTTACACGTGCGCAAACACACAAATGCATGCACACACCTGCACACACACATATACTTTCCTACCTGTGTGAGGTGAGCACTACCGAGCGTCCTTCCTTGACAACACTCAGGACACTGTTCCAGAGGAAGCGGCGAGCCCGGGGGTCCATTCCGGTGGTGGGCTCATCCTTGGGGGCAGAGGCCCAGGAAGGGAGCATCAGTCAAACCGGGCTGGATTTGTGCCCAGTCCTCCACGCCTGCCTTCCAGCCCCTCCCCTAGATGACGAGGTCCCATCCCAGTCTCCTCCACAAAGATCTCTCCTCAGGTTGGGCTGGGGAGAAGCCCATTCAAATTCCTTTCATCTCTTACTTCCCTTACTCTTACTCCCTCACAGAATCTCTGGATTTTGAGTTGAAATGACCTGAAATCTAGCCCAACCCCTTCCTTTTACTTTTGGAAAAACCAAGGTCTACAGAGGGGAAGTGACTTGACCAAGGTCATACCGCTGGAGCCAGAACTAAAACCCAGGTGAACCCCAAATCCAGGGCTCCTTCCACTATAATGTGTTGTCACCTCATCTAAAGCTCCCATTTTACAGATGGGAAAACTGAGGCCAAGAGAAAGAAATAAAGTTGTTCAAGGTCACCTAGCGCTGGTGATGACTATGGTGGAGCAGAAAACAACTTCCCCTTTCATTTTAGGAGGTACGGGTCAGTGAGGCTCAGGGTGGGAGGCCAGGAATTTCTGGGTTTGGTTCTGCTCCATGCCTCAGTTTCCCCACTTCTCTAAAGGGGGGTTTGTGAACTGAAGATTCCAACCCCCTCCCCAACCACAATCCTGAGTGACTCACCAGGAAGATGACTGGCGGTCCTCCCACCAGGGCAATGGCTGTGGACAGCTTCCTTTTGTTCCCTCCGCTGTAGCCCCCCGAGGGCTGGTCAGCATACTGTAGCAGCCCCAGTTTGGTCAGGCCCCACTGGGCTACCTGACAATGGGAGAGACCAGGAGAGCCCACCCTAAGGCCGAGGAGCTCCAAGAGGGCTCCTCAGCAGGGCCAGAGGTCAGGTTTGGGGCCATGGGGGAGGCTGAGGAGGGTGCATGAGGGGAAGTCAGGGAGAACTCCGCTTGCAATTCCTCTTATGACAAAGCCAGTGCTATGTCTTCCTTTGCATGGTGTAATGGAAAGAGCCCTGGAATTTAGACTCAGGAGATCTGGGTTCAAATCCTAGCCCTGTTTTTTACTAGCTGTGTGACCTTGGGAAAGTCTCTCCCTGCAAAAGCCTGAGTTTTCCTGTCTATAAAATGGGAGTGCCAATTCTTGTGTGTTCTCTGCCTCCTCCCAAAGAAGGCATTTTGTAACCCTAAGAGCATGGAAGAAATGGGAGCTTTTAACAAAAATCTGATGAACATTTATTAAGCACCTACTGTGTGCAAGACCATATCACAGTACTGAGTCTAAACTTTAATAGGCCCATCAGGGGAGGGTTGGAAGGGATGGAGCCTTAAAGATCATCTAATCCAACTCCAAATTCTACAGCTTCCCTTTTGTCCCCATTTCACCCCTACCCCCACCCCCACTCCCCTCCACTTTCTATCCATTATTTGTCTACACATCTCTATCCTCTGGCCCAATCTGGATGAAAGCTCCCTTAAGGCAGGGTCCAGGAGCCCTCCATACAGCAGGGGAATGATCAGCCGTTCACCCAAGTCTGGTGCTTTGAGTGTGCCCATGTACAAGACCAGACTCCAGATTGGTGGGAACAGAATGCCCAGCACCACCCAACACTGGGATTTGGAGACTGAAATGACTCATCCAGGGTAACACAGTTAGCAGGCAGCTGAGAGGACCCGAACTCAGGTCCTCCAATACTGAATCCTCATACTCTTTCCCCTGTACCATCACATTTTGCAGATGGGGAAAATCAAGGCCCAGAGACAATAACAGAGGGTTATAGAGAAAGACAAAAACAGTCTCAGCTGGTGGTCAAGCCTTAATTGACCCACACATAGAGGGACCGATCCTGCCCCACCACAGAACCAGCATCTGGACCCAGGACTGTCTCAAAAGCAGGACGTGCCAGGATCGGGTTCTGTAGGCACAGCCAGCCTCTGCCAACCTCCTTGTGTGGCATGGGCTGGGCAAAGGGTGGGATGTGTGGCCCAAGGACCAGCCTGGAATGCATTTCCCTCTCACCCCAACCTCCTAAGTGCCTGGTTTTCTTCAAGGATGAGCTGAAATGTCACCTTCTTTAAGGCTTTTTGTGATAATCCCCCCTCCCCCTTCCCACTCAGTTCTTGTGCTGTTCTCCTCCAAATGAGCTTCTAACTCTTTTCTATCGAGCCACAAAGGGAGTCAGAGTCTCCCTTAATCATTCTCTGAGAGAAAGAGGGTTTCATTTTTGACTTTCCATTCTCAATGCCAGGGATATAGTAAGTGCTCAATAAATGCTTGTTTTTGGGTTGATCACCAGAAGGGTGGCCCTCAATAATGCATTGTTTTGGCCAAGGGAATTCAGGAAGCCATCTGGTGAGGCTCATGCCTGGGGTGGGTTTGTCCTTGGGGTGGAGGTCTGGGAATAGGCATTGAGTCACTTAACAGGACTGAGGAGGGGTCCAGGGTGTCCACTCCCACCCTGAAGCCCTGCAGAACAGGCAGGGCCCCATGGGCTACAGTGGGGATAGTGCTTCACATTTACAAAGCATTTTTATACAGATTTACCTCACTGGATCCTGACACCCACCCTACAAGCAGGGCTAGAGTTATTCCCTAATTGCATTTTGTATATATGAAACTAAGGCTTGGTCAAGGGAAATGACTTGTCCAAGGTGGCAGAACCAGTATTTGAACCAAGCTCCCCTGGTTCTAAGCCTAGGGTTTTGCCTATGGTACCATGCTGCATCCTGGACGCTGGCCATCCCCACTGAGCACACTGTGTGTGTGTGTGTGTGTGTGTGTGTGTGTGTGTGTGTGTGAAGGAGAGAATGCATATATGTGTATGTGCACAAAAGACAATGTGTGTGTCTTTCTATAACTGAGTCTTAAATGAAACTGTGGAACTATGTCCACAAATAGCAATCCTGGCATCTTGATGTCCAGCCCTTGATTTGCACTGCAGGACGGATCCACTCTTTGTAACACACCACAGCTCGTGGACTGTTTGGGGCCAGTCCTCTGTGTAGGACAGTGGCAGAGACAGGGATGAAGTTCAGAGTCAGTAGGAAACAGGGTACCCTGGGGGACTCACCTGGGCAACTTCTCTCTCAGGTACCCCCCGGAGCCGGGAGAAAAATTCCAAGTGTTCCCGGCCAGTCAGCAGTTCTGTGATGGCATCGAACTGGGGGCAATAACCCATGTGGCTCTGGGCTGCCTGCAGGTCACTCAGGATACTGTGGGGCAGGGGTGTGGGACAAAGGAATGGAGAGGGAAGGATGAGAGACAAAGTATGGGACCCGGATGGATGGAGAGAGAAGGAGGTGGGGGGGGGGGCTGGCCCTTTCGTCTCCTAGCAATAGTCTAGGATATTTGGGAGAATCCCTACTTTTTTCCACTCCCCAGCCTACTTCCATTAGGGCTTCTCCTTCACTCACCTGTAGCCCATAATGATGGCCTCGCCCCCACTCATCGGAGTGTCCCCTGTCACCATGCAGAAAGTGGATGTCTTCCCTGCCCCATTTACGCCCAGGAGCCCAAAACACTACAAGGAGAGAGGGAGAGAGAGAGGCAGAGAGGGAAGGAGGGAGAGACAGAGAAAGAGCGAGAGAGACAAAACAGAGAGAGACAGAGGGACAGAAAGAGAAAGGGAGAAAGAGAGACACACAGAGAGAGACAGACAGAGAGGGAGAGAGAGAGGAAGAGGGAGAGGGGAGGGAAGGAGGGAGGGAGAGGGAGAGAGAGAAAGAGAGAGAGACAAAACAGAGAAAGAGAGGGACAGAAAGAGAAAGGGAGAAAGAGAGATACACAGAGAGAGACAGAGACAGAGAGGGACAGAGAGGGAGAGGGAGAGAGAGACATACAGAGAGAGAGAGAGATACACATAGAGAGAAACAAAGAGGGATAGAGACAGACAGACAGAGTCAGACTCAAAACTATGTCTCAACCCAATTTCTCGTCCTGCCCTCTGGGACTTCCATCTGGATAGCCCCTTAGGCATTTCAAACTCAACATGCCCCAAATGGAACTCCATTTCTTAGATTTCCTTCCTCCTTAGGTATTTCAGGTGAAGGTCCCATCATCCTTCCAGTCTCTAACTTCTCTCTCCCTTACGCCCTCATATCCAGGCAATTGTCAAGTCCTACCCATTCTACCTCCCTAACATCTCTCCCATCCATCCCTCCCTCTCTCCACTCCTAAAACCTAGATCCTTATCCATCTCACCCAGACCACTGTAAGAGCCCCTCCCCACTCCAATCCAATCCTCACACAGCTGTCAAACTGATTATGGTCTGACATCTCACCTCTCTACTCAAAAACCTTGAGCATCTTCAGCTTGGTATTCAAGGCCTGTATGGCCCAACCTCCTAGTGGGTTCTTGTGCCTCCCCTCTGCTCCAGTTCAGTTGGTTTGCTGGGCTCTGGGCCTGGCCTCTGATCTTCTGCCCCATGAGCCTTGCACTAGCTGTCCCTCCCATCTGGGATGAGCCCTTCCCTCCCCTCTGCACAATCCTTAGCTGCTTCCTAGCTCAGTTCAGACCTGTCCTGATTCCCACACTTTGTTCTTACTAAATATCTGTTGGAGTGAATTTATTGTGACCTTTTGCCTCAGTTCTCATCTGTCAAACAGGGATGATAAACATTTGTACAGCCTACGTGGGGCTGCTGTGCCAAAGGTGCTTCTAAGCATTTATCTTTACCTCCCCTGGGGGAATCCCCACACACACATGGTCTACCGCGGGCTTCTTCTGGCCTGGGTATATCTGGCAAAGGATAGGAAAAGAAACAGATCCGTGGCCCCATGTGGATCCACAGACAAGTGATCAAACACTTGCCCTGGGGCTCCTGGGGCCCTCCCAGCAGAAGTCTCACCTTGGTCACGTCCTTCAGCACCAAGACATCTCCCTGGGTGGCCCCCTGCCGAACCCGGTCCCGTTCCCGGGCCACATCCTCATCCTCTTCCTGGTCCTCCTCTCTCAGCAGGGGCTGAGGCCCCTGTAACCACCTAGAGGGACATGTAGAGTGAGTGGGAGAGCAGGAGGCCACATTTTCCACCCCCAGCCTCCTCCCCAGACTCCTTTTCATCTTGTACCCCTCTCCAATCTCATCCCCCTGGGAACCCTTCCTCATCCAAACTCCAAGAACTCCTATTGTGACCTCCCTGGTTCCTAGCCCCAGATTTCCCCCCAGATCATTGCTCCTTGTTCTTGACCCCAGACTCCCCAGGGCTGACCTCGGGAAGAGGTGGGCTCGGTGCTGTAGGAGGAGGGTTAGTAGAAGGAAGACAGGCCCCTGCAACCCCATAGCAAAGAGGTTCTTGCCAACCAGCTCCCAGCTCAGCGGGGACTGGAACTGCTCATCTCCTGTGGAGAAAGGGATGACAGTAGGTAGGGCCTGCCTCACAGGCCTGCATACCAGCCACCGCAGCAGAATGGGTCAGCCAAAGGGAGAGGAAAGTGAGCCGAGCTCTCCAGGACTGTCTTCTCTCACCCCAATTGTGTAGCTTTCAACAGAGCCTTTCCTTCCTCTAGAGCCCACTCTAACTCCCTACTGCCCACTGCACCAAAACTAAAATCTCAACTTAAATTAAGACAGGACTGGTCTAAAAAAAGGGCTCATCATTTTCAGTGCTGGGCTCCACATTATAAAAAGAGAACTGACAAACTGGAGAGTGCCAGGAGGGCAACCTTGCATTTACCCTTTATTTGTCTCGTCGATCAGTTGTGTCTGGCTCTTTGAGCCTATTTGGGATTTTCTTGGCAAAGATACTGGCGGTGTCTGCCAATTTCTTTTCCAGTTCATTTGACAGATGAGGAAACTGAGGTAAACAGTGTCAAATAACTTGCCCAAGATCACACCGCTAGTAAATGTCTGAGGCTGGATTTGAACTCAGGTCTTCCTAACTCCAGGCCCAGCTCTCCATCCTCTGAGCCACCCATCCGCCCAATTATCTTGTGTCCAAGCCCTCAGCACAATGCCTGGCACAGAGTTAAGTACTTAAAAAATGCTTTTGACTTGACTTGCTAGTGGGTCTGGCCATCCTGCCTCCCCCTGAAGACCTCCTAGGAGAGGAAACCATCAGTCATTCTACACCGGAACACTTTCCTGGCATTAAGCCTAATTTACTCTAACTCCCACCAATGACCCCGATCCTTCCTTTTGGGACCAAACAGAAAAATCCAATAGCCTTTCTTTTCCCAGACCCCTCAGATTCTTCCAAACCTGACTGTGATGTCTCCACCCTCCCCTTCCCCGACGCAGGTCAAGTGTTCTACAGGCTAGCCAAGCCTCATTTCTTCAATGGACGCTTATGGGTTGTGTTTGGACTCAGGGTCCTTCAATATCTTGGCTGGTCCACGCTGGACCCTGTCTGGCTTGGACTGAAGGGCCCGGATCTGCTTAGAGTACCCGAGTTGAGGTCTGCACAGGGCCCAGGACCACAGGACTACTCAAACCCGGGTCTTCTGGCTCCAAATGGAGCCTGCTTTCTAGAGATGACCAAGGACTTCCTTCACAACACTCCCAGGAAGAAACTCCTGTAAAAATCATTATCCTCATTTTCCAAGCAAAGAAACCGAGGCTTGGAGGTTAAGAGATTTGTTCAGTTACACACAGTTATTAAGTCGATGCGCTAGTGCAAGAAGTCAAGTCTCCTGGCTTCAAGCCTAGCATGCTTTCCACTGCCCAATGTTGTTTCTCAGTCTGACCAATGTCTCATCAACTTGAATGGCAGTTTGGGGCAGCAGAAAGAATCTGGGATCATGTCAGGAGACCACGATGCTTGTTCCAGCTCTGGTATTCACTCTCTTTGGGGCCTTTTTCCCATTTCTGGCCTTCAGTTTCCTCCTTTGCAATATGAGGGGCTGGACAGATGGAATGTTCCTCACCTACTGTTTTCTGTTTTATACTTCTAGGGGACCCTGCAGGGATCTGCCCTTTTTTAGAGCTCAGAGCTTAGTATATCTGAATCACAAAGTGAACAGGATACCTGGTGCTGACTCATTCTTTCTGGGTTTCTCTGGTCTTATACCTTTGAGTCCTGTGTCTCCTGTTGGGAGGGAGGCTACTTCAGGTCCCAGTTTGGTTTGTTCTTGTTCTTGGCTGCTGTCCTTCCCTCATCTAACAGTCTGACCAAATCCAGGGTTCTGTCTGCTATAGAAGAGCTGGGAGAGCCTTTAGAACCTAGAGTGTCAGAGCTGGGAGGGCCCTTAAGACACAGAACATAAGCTTTGTCTCAGCTAGCTGTAGGACACTCACCCAGGCGCATGAAGGCATCAGCCACAGCTTGGTTCCGAACCATGTCAATAAGCCCTCGGCCTAGGCAGAAATGTGGGAAAATGAGGAAAACTCTCTTCAGAATCCAGCTCACATCCTTCAGTTTCTGTTTGAGGCAGAGAGGCAGGTCAGGGAACCCTTAATTCAATTCCCATCTCCCCCAGGAAACTAATCCAGAGACTTAGCCACCCAGCTGTACCACAGTGCCAACCATCAGACCACCCACACCTGGTTGGAAAAGAGCTCCAGTACAAAAGTGGCCACACTGCCATTGATGCCGATGAAGAGGTTCAGACAAGTCAGGACCACATAGGCTGTGCTGGGCACAGAGAACAGGAAGGAGGCTGGGTACATGAGTGGGGTGATGGACCAGCTGGAGAGGAAGGAGAAAAGATGGCAAGGGTATCATGGAAGGTACATGGCCTGTGGGAGGAGACAGGCATCACAGAACAGATTGGGACTTTGGAGACATGGGCATTATGGTGGCCTGGAGACAATGAGAAATGGGCAGCATCAGTGGGGATCAGTAGTACGATGGACATAGACACTGTGGGGAAGAACCGGGAACTCTGAGGCCATGGGCATCTGGGTAGCAGGCAGAGGACATTAGGTTCTAGACAGAGGTCTCACCCATATAGCAGCAGTAGCAGTAGTAGGGCAGGCAGATTCCTTGGGGCTACATATGCCCGCTGTTGGAAACCCAGGAAGATGAGCACCACCAGCCCTGCTGGCACCAGGTAGTTACACTGTGGGGGCAGGAGATGGCCCTATCACTATCAGCCACTTCCCTCCCTCCTGTCATTACTCCCATATCTAGGTGTAGCAGGTCTCCCCAGATTGCAAGAATTCTGGACCCACCAGGGAAAGTGGGCACTGGCTTATGTGCTCTTGCGTGAGTTTCTTCTCTGGACCCCAGTAAATGAGAGGGTGGATCCTATCCACATCTTACATTCTATGTTCTACAAGGGCCTTCCCACTCTGACATTCTAAGACTGCCTGGGATGGGCTGGGAAAAACCTGAAACAGCCTGCTAGAGATCCTCTCACCCCCATATCTTACTGCTCTGGGTTCCTACAACAGTGAGCACAAGTGATTAAGAACCTGAATTTGTCCTGTCTCTGACATGGGCCCGTTTTTCTATGTAAGTTGCATCTCTGAAGTAGTCCTTTGGCAATCTGAGGGTGGGGCCGAGTTCTCCCAGGAGAATTTTAGCATGTCAGAACTGGGGGGAACCTTAGAGTGTGGTATGTCAGAATTTGGAGGGACTTTAGAACACAGAATCTGAACTGAGAGAGCCCTTGGAACATAGGATATCTGACTAGGGAAATGTCAGAGCTAGGAGGGCCCTTAGGACACAGAATGTCAGAATTTGTAGAGATGTGAAGGCCATCTGAAATCTAGAGCAGAAGACTCATGTGTCAGGACAATAGTAGTATCTAGAGTAGAACCCAAGACTTCTAATCCCTTGGCCCTCAGGCCTCTCTTACCATATCCCAGGCAAAATTGCCCAGCCAGTAGAGGGTTGGAGGCAGGCCCCCTAGGAACTGCAGGTGCTTGGCTCGGCTGACTCGGTCCTCGATGAGGAAGAGCACGAAGCTGGCTGGGACAAAGGACATGGCAAAGAGCACGCAGATGGACACCAGCACATCCACAGAAGAGGTCATCCTAAGAAAGGGTTGGGAGTTATGATGGCTGGGCCAAGGGCATGGGCAAATCACAGACACAGAAGGAACGTGGAAGAGGCTACTGGAGGGCTTGCAGCTGGGTCTCCTGAGAGACTACCTACCATGGGGCTAGAAGGCATTAGATGATAAGGTCAGAGGTCATGGGATAAAGGCCAGAGGTAACAGTGAGTTAAAGGAATCCCTGATTAAGATCATAGATTACAGTGGATCACCAAGCACAGCACTAAAGATTATAGCAGAACAATGGTTAACATCATGGAGATCATGGAGCACGAGGTTAAAGGTCAGAATAAAATGATCACAGAATTAAAGTCAGAAGAAGGGACCTTGGATATCACTTGGTCCAACCCTCTCATTTTAGAGTGAGGGCTTTTCCAGGTCAGCCAAGTTGGGATTTCAATCAAATCCAGGGGCCCTTTTCCCAGAACCATGGTGACTTGGGTAGTTAAGAGCTCAAAGGAAACCCTGGGATCATCCAGTCATCAAGGCCTGGGCTTCTTAACCTAACCTATGTGCCAGACTCCTTTGACAGACTAGGGAAGCTGAAGGAACCATTAAAAAAATAAGATTTATAAAATACATAAGATTACAAAGAAAACCAATTATATTGAAACGCAGTTACCAATATATTAAACAAACAAACAAACAAGTTCATACTGCAGATTAAGAACTACAGATTTAGGTTTGGGGTTTTCTTGGCAAAGATACTGATCTAGGTTAGACGCATCATTTGCAGATAAGGGAACAAGAGGTGTAGAAAAGGGAAATGATTTGCTCAAGGCCACGTAGCAGTGAAATAGCAGGGATGGGATTCTAACCCTTATGTCAAATTCAGTGCTCTTCATTACTTTATGTAAAGGGGGTAGGAGGCACGGCTGGACTATAGACACTAAAAATAGCAAGGCTGATAATGAAAAAAGCATCAGTATGGCAAGGTAACAGAGCCCTGGTCAATTACAGCTGTCAGTATCACTGCCATACTCTCTGGTCAACTATAGTAGTCAATGTGACCACCATACTGCCTCTGATCAGTTACAGCAGCCAGTGTGACCCCATAATGCCTCTGATCAGTTACAGCAGCCAGTGTGACCCCATAATGCCTCTGATCAGTTACAGCAGCCAGCATAATCAACAATTACCATAGTATGATGGCCAGTAGGCAGTAGCTTCTGATCAATTACTGTAGTCAGTAGGGTACATCCCTTAATCTGTTACCAATCAATAAGCTAGCTGTTGTTTGTGACTCTGTAAGTAACTTTTTTGGGAAACATCTGTTGGCTCAAAACAAAATATAGTCACAAATTTGAAACTAATGAAGAGTGGGCAGAATCCTGAGGCAAATTTAGCTCAGAAGGGAGAAGGGGAAGTCAGAGGAGTTGGAGGTCACCGGCCACAGGCCAGGGGGCAGAGGACCCTGGGCACTCACAGAGTGGCTTCTGAGAGCTGCTCCTTGGTGAGGCTGAGAGGGTGGTTGAGAGTGGTGATTCTGTAGGTGTGGGGGTCCACCCCTGGGGGCAGGTGAGCACGAAGGAGTCCATTGTTCAGCACGTTGATAAAGGCCACCATGGCATGCCAACCCTTGTTGTTGAACCAGACCTGGGTCAAAGACTTCCTGTCACTGCCACTGGCAGGGGCCCAGCTCATGATGACAACAATAGTGAGTATAACAGCAAAGGAACCAGAGAGACATATTCAGTGTGGAAAGTACTTCACCTATGGAACCTCATCTCAGCTTCTGGGAGGTGGGTACTATTAGTATCCCCATTTTACAGATGAGAAACATGAGGCTGAGAAAGGTTAAGTACCTTGCCCAAGGTCACACAGCTAAAACTCGGGTGAGATTTAAAGTAGGGTAGCAAGCATTTATAGAACACTTTAAGGTCTGCAAAGTACTTTACACAAATTATCTCAGATATTTTCTTACAAATACTATCTCGAAATAACCCTGGGTAGGGAGGTGCTATTATATCAGCATCTCCATTTTACAGATGAAGAAACTGATGATGATGATGAGCTAACATTTCTGTAGCATTTTAAGTTTTATAATGAACTTTACATGTGTTATTTCAGTTGATCCTTACAACAAGCCTAGTAAGTAGGAGCTATCACTATCATCTCCATTTTACAGATGAGGAAACAAGTTGAGAGGAATTAAATGACTTGCCCAAGGTCACAGGGCCAGTAAGAGTGTGAAGTAGGATTTAGGACCATGGTTACAGAGCCCTCAAATCCAACTGTCTCCTTTTACAGATGAGGGAAACTGAGGCTCAGGAAGGCGGAGGGGCTTGCCCAAAGTCACAGGTCAACAGCAGACCTATAGGAGTCTGGGAGCTAACCCTGAAGACTGCTCCAGCAGACAATATTCAATGGAAAAGATAGATAATGTGAGAGTACTAAAAAAAAGAAAAAGCAAAATGGGGCTACAATGCCTTGGAAGATAGAGAGAGCTCTCCATCACTGAAGAGGGCTTAAGCAACAGGCATTTTCTGGGGATATTGTCAAGGGGTTTCATGTTGGCTGGGATGCCACCAAAGCCCCATCTTTGCTATGAAATTTGGTGAATTCCTTGGAGATGCTTCTTGGTGTATTGAAGAAGGTACTAAGTCTGGATACAGGGAGAATTTGGATTCAAATTCTTCTTTCGACACTTAGGAACTGTCAGACTCTGGACAAGTTACTTCCTCTCTGTCTGCCTTGGTTTCCCTATCTGTAAAATGAGGGGATGGATTTGATGGCCTCTGAGGTTCCTTTCAGCTCTAAAGCTATGACCCAACCCACCCCCTGCATTTGCAGAGGAAGAATGGAAGACACCCCACCCTCCCACAGGGGAAGTCACTTGTCTGTGGACCCCAAGGAGTAACAAGTAGAATTTGAATCATAATTCCACAAATGTTGCTTTGGTGGTGCTGTAGATAGTACCAGGCCTAGAGTTGAAACGTCTCAGAAACTTATTAGCAATGTGACCTGAGGCAAGATACTTAGCCACTGTCTGCCTCTGCTTCCTCAAATCTTAAGGAAAATAACAGTACCTACCTAGGATCAAATGAAATATTTGTTTTTAAAAACAAAAACAAACCCAAAAAGCCTTAGTACAGTGCCTGGCATATAATAGGTGCCATATAGATAAATGCTCATTCCCTTCCCTTTTCCCCACCAGCCCATAGGGCCTTTCCAGTGTCTCAGCTCTCACTCCTCTCCACTCTGACACCGATGACTTAATCCTGGCTTTTGAGAGTGAGAGGAGATGGGACAATCCCTGGGTCCCCAGGGCCTACAGAAGGGGCAGCCCCATGACCACCATATATACCTTCACATTGTTCTGTGTGTCCAGACCCTCAGCCCAGGCACTGAGATTTTGTAGCAGGTGATGCACCACATTATTCTAGGCAGCGAGAGAGGACAGTTAAAAACCACTCCTCCCCAAGTCAGATGCCTCCACCCCACTCCTGCCCCTGCCCCCACCTCCTTTCTCTCCACACCAACCCTTGCCCCAGCTAGTCACCTGGGAACCATAGAATAAACCTCGGAACTCCTGGATGGTGCTGAGAATCTCTGGCCCTGAGCCTAGGCCCAAGCTGGGACTGCCCCCCAAGGAGAAGCCTCCATACCTAGAGATGAGGCAGGCCCAGACTCAGAGCAGGCTTCCACTGCTCTGTCCACAGCCCCCGTCTCCCCTCCCATCCATTTTCTTCCTGTATTTCTTTACCCAAGGTCTACAAATCCTCTTTCCTAACATGTCCCGCCCTACGCCCTCCCTTCTCATCTTTCCCCTAGATCACCCTCTTTCACACCCTCTCCAAATCTATGAAGGACCTTCCTCAATCCACTCCCTCTTCTCCCCCCACCAAGCCCCTACTAGCTCACCTAATCTCATTGACGTACTTCTTGGTCCTCAGTCTGAGAGAAGAGAAGAAGGTGAGACCTTTGATCACTTCCCCAGTTTTGAAAAGGACTCCTAGCCACTATTCATCTAGCTATGCCAATACTCCCTCTCAGTCCCAGCCTGTCTCTCCCATAGGCCTGTGTGAGGGTAGGTGGGTATGTATGACAGAAAAGGCTTAGGGAATGGGGGGGTGGTGGCGAACAGAGTGGGCAAGGCATTAGAATAGACAATCTTTAAAGTACCTCCCAGCTATGATATCCTGAGTCCTAAAGGTCCTCTTAGCTCTGGCATTCTGGATTCTAAGGCCCCTCCCAGCTCTGATACTCTATGTTCCCTAGTGGGGGTGGAGGGTAAGGATGAAGTGGGGAATAACAGGTGGCAGGGATGGCAATTGACCTTTGGGACAGACGCTGAGCAGGAGCCAGCACAGCCCTTACCCCCGACTGATGATCCGAGGATAGGTTTTAACCAGATAGTCAGAGATATTCCTTCCTGTCAGATTTTGTACAATATCTCCTGGGCCCATCTGCATCTGTTCCAAGAAAGAATCTCAGTCCAGGCACAGCCTGCCTGCCCTGACAACCCACAGAGGGCCCTGCTTTACTTTTCGTAGGCCTCACCTGGGGAGGTGGAAGGCCCCCTGCTGCTTCTGGGCAGTCAGGGAGCATCTTCCTGGCCTTGGGGCTGCTGCACTGGCAAGCAGGGGATGGGAATTGCAAGGTCCAGTTCCCTGTAGCAAAGACTCTAGCCACAGCCTCGGATACAGGAGGCACCCAGAAGCTGTAGTTTGCAGGCTGGGCACAGTCTTGCCCCCTGTAAGGTCACAAGAAAAGAGTCTGGGAGATGCTGGAATGATTTCCTGACTCTTGTGTGCGCATGACCACACACAGACACAGACAGACAGAGAGACAGACATACACACACACACACACACACACAGAGTAATCACACTTTCCCCTGCCCTAATCTTGTGGGAATTAAGCTCAGTAAGTGACTCACAGTCTCATAGCCTTTAAGAGTTACAAAGCAAGGAAAACATGGAGGGAGGGAGTGGCCAGATACTTTAATCCCATTTTACAGATAAGCACACTGAAGGTAACAGAGGCAAATTAAGGAAGAGCTCAAGGTCACAACACACAGTCAGCAAGTGGAAGAAGTAAGACAGATGTATCTGAGCCTCCTAACTCCAGTTCTAGAGCTCCTTCCCAGACCCTGGAGAGGTCTCCCCAGAATGCTTGGGAGGATGGCCTTAAAAGAAAGAAGGGGAGCAGAGCAGGGTCCTTGACCTTAAGTCATGATGCCCCACAGCCAGGGTCAGAGGCATTGTCAGGCAGCAGTAGTTGAGGCCCTGTTTGGGGAAGGAGGGGATGAAGGGCTGGGACAGTGTGGAGGGTGTAGAGACAGAACTGGATAGTGGCAAGAACCTTGGGCAAGGGGCTTGGGAGAGCTGTGCCATGGCCAGGGCTCTGTCAGTGACTCTCCATGTGGCATGATCCTGAGCAAGGCCCTTCTCTTTTTGGAATTCAGTTTCTCAATGTGTCAAATGAGAGCTTTAGACTAGATCTCTAAGGCCATTCTGATTCTAATGTTCTAGGTGCTCAAGTTTCTCCCAGCCCTGACATCCTGGGCTCTAAGGACCCTCCCAGCACTGACACCCTGTGTTCTAAGGGCCCTCCCACCTCTATCATTCTGGGTTCTAAGAGCCTTCCCAGCTCTGACATTCTACATTCTAAGGGCCCTCCTAGCTCTGACACTGTGTATTCCAAAGGCCCCCCAGCTCTGACACCCTGGGTTCTAAGGGCCCTCCCAGCCCTGACATCCCCCACCCTGTGGTCTAAGTCACAAGGTGCTCTCCAGAGCCAAGAAGACAGTGGGCTTCATGGTCTGGGAAGCTTACAGGCCTGAGCTCTTTTTCCCACAAGAGCCTTGGAGGCTGGACTCAGACAGGAGGGCCTTCAACAGCTGGGCATATCCAGGGTTTCCAGGGTCATCCTCACTGTAAACAGAAACCAGTGAGGAAAACCAAGCTTTTCTTATCTCTTGGCCTTACCCCCACTACTGTCCAGCCTTGCCTGACCCTCACCTGAAAAAAGAGACCTGGGACCCATACATGGCTGGCTGGAGCTCCAAGGGTGGATAGTGACCGAAGGGGGGCACGATGAGGCTGAAGAATAGTGCCAGGCCCACAAAGAAGGCAGGGAGCACAATCTGAGGGTGCACCAGGGTATCAAAGGATGCTTGGTGAAGGGGCCCCAAGGTGTCTGAGCTTCAGTCTCCAAATCCAGCCCAGCAGACTCCCCGCTCCTTCCATGCACCACAGATCTCGCTCCCTGTGACACCCCCTGACCTGTGCAAAAAGCCCTCTGCGGCTGCGGCGGGCATGAAGGAATCTCTTGGTGAACAGGGCCCGGAGCTGCTGCCGAGTGAGGGCCCAGCCCTGCACTCTCCCAGCGGTGCCCAGTTCTCCATGCAGAGCCTGCATTTCTGCAGAATGGACCACTGTTGTGGACAAAAGAGTGGGGAACAGATCCACAAAAGAACCAAGCATGGGGGCAGGAAGGGACTTGAGAAACCATTTAAACCAGAGGCATCAAACTTTCAGGGGCCCCATGCTGCCCACACTCCAGAGTGCTACCCTGGTCAGACTGAAATGTAACTGGGAAACAAAATTATAATAAACCATAGACAATGTTAACTTGTGGTTTCCTAAGTCAATCTGCTATCACAAGGATCTGTTTCTATATGAGTTTTACACCAATTTAGGATGATCTCTTCATTTGAGATAGGGGGAAACTGAGGCTCAAAGAAGATGAATAACTTGCCCAAAGTCATATAGCCAAAAAGCATCAGACAGACCCTGGTGCCCTTTCTGAGACAGTTAGGTGGCTCAGTGGATAGAGCACTGGACCAGGAGTCAGGAAGACCTGAGTTCAAATACAGCCTCAGCTGTATGATCCTGAGCAAGTTGCTTAACTCTTTTTGCTTCTGTTTCCTCATCTGTAAAATGGGACTATAATAACTTTTACCTCTCAGGATTGTGAGGATCCAATGAGGTAGATGGAAAAGCACTTAGCACAGTACCTAGCACATATATAAACGTGTATTTCCTTTCCCTTTCCTCTAGCTCCAAACCCAAGGCTCTTTCAATGCCAATGCCACGGAGGGCAGCCAGAGGCATACTCACCCACTTCCCCATTCTCCTCTGCATGCTCCTTGCTCATCATCGTCTGGCAGCGGGTACAGGCTGGGGTAGGCACACCCAACCGAAGGGGCTGGTCCTCACCATCTGCCAAGGAGACAGAGGCAATCTGTGAAGCCAGAGGGTGAGCTCTCAGACTTGCTCCCTGCAATAGGGGCAGGGTCTCCACACTCTCTTGCCAAGTTTCTGGTGGTCAATGGTGGCTGGCAACTTAGGGCCCTAATCTGGGCTCAAGGCCAGGAAATACCATGAGGTCACCTGGCTCCTCATAGATGCCTGCCCACCCATGGTTCTCTTAAGAGGTTTAAAGAGAATCTTTCCCCTGGAAGCCCCTTACACAGCAATACCTTCTGGGTCTGTATCAACTCCACTGTCCTCGGCCACTTTCAAGAAGATCTGGAGGGAGAGATGAGGGGCTGGGAGGGAGGAGGGCAGAGGGCCCTGTGGGGTGGGGGAGATCTGGGGAAGAGGCATCTTAATCAGAAAGTATGGAATGGTGGGGGAGGTAACCCTGGCCATGAGTTGAAGGGGGAAGGGTCAGAGGTCCAGAGCTGGAAGGATGCTCAGACTCATTGGTTGGGGCCCCCACACTCTAGGGATGAGGTGACAGGATGTTTGGAGAGATCAAGGAACTTGTTCAAGGTAACCTTGGTAAGAAGACCTGGCATTCAAAGTCAGGTCCTGTGATTCTCTGGACCTTATTAGAAAAAGGGAGGGGGGACTCCAGAGCCCCTCCCTCCATAGAACTCTGTGGATAGGGGGAGGAATTTGGCAGTGATGGGACAGGGAGGAGACAGGAAACCTGAGGACTGGGAGCCCAAGTGGCCCCCAGCTTTCTCTACCTCTTCCAGGGTGGTATCCGAGATCCCGTAGCCTGAGAGGCCGAGCTCCTCAAGGTGCTGGTCCAGCTCCTGAAATAGCTCCCCAAAGGCCCCATCGTGGGCCCCAGAGTATGGCAGGGTCAGTACCACCTCATGGCCAAGCTCTTCCACCAGCTGGGCCCCAGGGACAAGGCTCTGTACAAGTGTGAGCAGCCGGGCCACATCTGGCAAGAGGAGAGGAAAGGGTCCTCAAAACCTCCTCATCACATGGAGGGCACACTCATGAAACACAGGTAATTAGAACTGAAAGGGGTCTTTGAACAGAGAACACAGGATGTCAGAACTAGGAGGGCTCTTAAATCCTGGAATGTTGGAGCTACAAGTGCCCTTAGAACAAGGGATATCAGAGCTGGGAGAACCCTTAGAACCCAGAATGTCAGAGCTAGGAGAGCCCTTAGAACAAGGGATGTCAGAGCTGGGAGAGCCCTTAAAACAAGGGATGTCAGAGCTAGGAGAATCCTTAAAATAAGTGACGCCAGAACTAGAAGGGATCTTAGAACAAGGGATATCAGAGCTGGGAGGGCTCTTAAAACATGAGATGTCAGAGCTGGATTTGAGGGTTCTTAGAATATAGAATATCAGAGCTGGGAGGGCCCTTAGGACACGACATCAGACATGGGGGACCCTGAGAATATAAGCTGTCAGAGCTGAGAGGAAATACTGGAACATAGCCTCTAAGAACATAAAGAGTTAGCCCATTAGTTACTCACCAGTGGCACCAGTCAGGCTACCTTCTTTGCTTTCTGGGCCTTTGGTCTCAGGTCTGCCATGGTCCTGATCCTGGGGGCACATGGGCAGCATGGGCAGAGCAGGTACAGTGACAAGAAGAGTCCTGGTCATGCAGGGTCTAGATTCTTGGCCCAGGGCTCTTTCCTCTTCCCCTCCCAGCCCACCTCCCCACTGGCCTAAGCCCCCACCTTCCCAGACTTGAGGAGCACAGTTGGCTGGTGCTTCACTAAGGTCAGATAGTAGCCAGTGCCCAGACGGCTTTTGAGGAAAAGGGGGGACCCGCAGCAGCGCAGCCGACCCCCCGCAATCACAGCCACACGGTCTCCCAGAAGCTCAGCCTCATCCATATAGTGAGTAGACAGGATCACTGTGCGACCTGTGAGGGATGGCAAGGTGAGAAGGCCCCTGGGAGTCCTGGGGGAGGCTGGCCTTCAAAAGAGGAAAAAGATCTCAAGGGTACAAGAGTCTCTGGACAACCCACAGTAATCAGGGGGGTAGCACTTAACATGGGTCTTGAGAGGATGAGAATCTGGACTGAATGGAAGAAAGAGGAAGGAGAGAGAGATTTCTGAGGGTCACAGGATTAGAAGCCATCAAGTCCAATCTTCTCATTTTATAGATAAGGTGACTTTCCCAAAGTGTCACAGTCACTAAGCTCCGAACTTAGGGCTTCCTTATTCTAAGTCCAATGTCCTATTCACTGTATTATCTGTCCCTCTAAGAATTGAGAGAGGAGAGAAAAGGGTCCCCAGCAGGAAGGGGCAGAGGCATCTACTCAAGGGCAACTTCTCAACGAGCAGTTCTGACCCTCTGCGCCCCACCTTGCCGATATTTGAGCAGCAGCTCCCAGATGCTTCGGCGGGAGAATGGGTCCACACCAGCTGTAGGTTCATCCAAGATGACCACTTGGGAGCCACCCACGAAGGCGATGGCTACGGATAGTTTCCTCTGCATCCCTCCTGAGAGATGGGGGAGGCGTTCTCACCGAGCAGTCAGGACTCCTACCCTCCAGCCTTCCTCAGTATCCAGCACAGCCAGAGTCCATAGGGGAATAGGGGACAGGAGAGGGGAGGCAGGGAAAAAGGGAGAGCAGAGGGGTCTCAGGTCCTGAGCTTGGTATAGGGGGCCAGGCACATGAAATCAGGCGCAATGTGCCAAGTGACTTCAGAGGTCATCTCATCTAGTCTAACTTCCTCATTTTACAGATGGAGAAACTAAGGTCTTGGAAAGATAAGTAACCTGTGGCTAGTAAGAGGCAGAACTGGAAATTGAACCCAAGTATCCTGATTCTAAATCTGTCTTCACTGTCTCCATACTCCCTTGCCAATGTCACCCATTTTCTAAGTAATATGGTGTTGTAGCAAAGGACTTGTCTTTAGAATCAGAAGACCTAGGCTTGAATACTGAATCTACCACTCACAACCTATGATTTCCCAGGCAAGTCATTTCTCTTTCTAGGTCTCAGTCTCTTTTTTTATAAAATGAGGGAATATATATTTCTAAGGTCCATTCCAACTCTATAAACTATTTCAGTCAGTCAACAAGCATTCATTTGATTCCCACTACAGTCTTATGGGTAGCTACGTGACACAGGGGATAGGATACCTGAAGTGGAGTCAGGAAGACCTGAGTTCAAATCCAACCTCAGACACTGACTAATGGTGTGACCCTGGGCAAGTTACTTAACCCTGTTTGCCTCCGTTTCCTCATCTGTAAAATGAACTGAAGAAAGAAGTGGCAGACTACTCCAGTGGTTTTTTTGTCAAGAAAACCCCAAAAGGGGGTTCTCAAGAGTCTGCAACAACTGAACAATAATGGCCCTACCATCTCTATCCTCTGACCTGACACCCCAAATTCAGTTCCCCAGCCCCTATGCTCTGACGGTCAGCAACAAATGTGTCCTCGGCACTGGCCTAGGCCTTGTGAATACAGAAAAAAATGAGAGCTCCTGTCCTCAAGAAACTTTGATTCTCTGAGGGAGAAAAGGTAGGCAGAGATATATAAACACTATCTATCTATCTATCTATCCACACACATATACACTATCTATCTAGCCACACACATATACATACGTATATATGTAGAAAAACATTATATATATATATATAAACACCATTTATATACACGCATATAGATATGTATACACACACACACACACCCCAAAATTTCAAGGAGGGATTCTAGGTAGAAGGGGGCAGGGGTAAGTTGGTGAGGAGGCCAATCTTACTACCATCTTGTACTCACTTGGTCCAAAACTGTGTTTCTCTCCCCCATAAAGCTTCCCTCCTGATTTCTTTCCTACGCCAGTGTCCTCCTCATCCTCTGCCCAAACCCAGATCCCTGTCCTGTGCTCTCCCCACAGCCCCATCAGTCACCAAACCCTTGATCCTCTCCCTCACAACCACCTCCCACTCCCTCCACCCTACTCTCAGTGATGCCAGTGAAGGGCGAGACTAGCTCCATTCTCTCATGCTTGGCCACGGTCACATCAGCCTCCCGGCTGTCCTCCCCACTTCCAGTGTCTCCTGCAGAGGCCACCAGAGTCTTTCCTCAGCTCAGACAGCTTTCCCAGTTCTCCACAGAGAAAAGCCCAAATTCTACATTTTCTGGCCTGCTTGACCTCATTTATAACAATCCTGTCTGACTGAAGCCCTTACCCCACTGTGAGCCCATAAGCCTTCCCTGAGCCACAGAACCTGGCCCCCGGTCCCAGTGTCCTCTCCTGGTCTCTCACTATTCCTTCTGTCCTTCTGTTCTCTAAGCCAGACTAGACATTCCCCAAGGGCAGGATCTGGTCTCCTTTGCTAGATTTCCTATGACACAGTGGAGCATAGAATGCAAGAGGGTTAATGGATGGAAGGTGGAGGGGATGGGTCCAGAAGACAGGGATGAGAGGGCTGGGTGCCCAAAGCTCACCAGAGAGGTGACGTGTCTGCTCCTGCCGCTTGTGTGGGAGCCCCACATCCTGCAGGAGGCAAGGCAGCTCCTGGGCCACTGCTGCCTGGCTCAGGCCCTTGAGACGCCCATAGAACCAGATGTGTTCTTCCACAGTCAGACTAGGGGCAGGAAGAGAGTGTGAGCCCCAACCCCAATGCCCAGGGCACTCTTCCTGAGGGCATCCTCAGTCTGGAACAATGTCCCCCATCTGCCTCTTCCAGCTCCAGACCCTGAGCACCTCAACTGGCCACGGGACACTGGGCAAGAATCAGATGGTTTCCAAGCCCCTTCTGGCTCAAACATTTTGAGTTTAAAGTTTTAAGGCTTCTTGCTCCCTCCCTCTCCACTCCCCTCCTGACACTGCACGGCCTATGAGCCCTCCTAGTTCTAGCATTCTGAGTTCTAAGGGCCCTCCCAGCCCTGACATCCTGTGTTCTAAGGGCCCTCCCAGCTCTGACATTGTATGTTCTTAGGGCCCTCCCAACCCTGACCTCTTGTGTTCTAAGGGCCCTCCCAGCTCTGACGCTCTGTGTTCTAAGGGCCCTCCCAGCTCTGACGTCCCACAGTTAGGTCAGACACTACCCCTGCAACCTACATGTCGAAGAGCACATTGTGCTGGGGGCAGAGGCCCAGGTGGCGATGCACAGCTGCCCTGTTGGAGCTGATGTCTTGACCCAGGATGAGGGCTGATCCCCGAGTGGGGGGAAAGAGGCCGCTCAGGATGGAGCTGGGGGTACAAAGGTTCAGAGCTAAGGAAGGCAGAGGCTGTGGAAGTGTGTGAATATGTGGGTGAGGTTGGGGCTTATGGAGGGTTTCCAGGGCTGGAGAGGGAGGCATGGAAGAGTTCTCTGCTGCCCCCTCCTGTTGGAGATAGCCTCCTAGCACAGTCTGGGGAGGCTCCTCCTGGTCCCACCCCCTCTCAGCGGGATGACACTCACAGGGTCGTGGTCTTGCCAGCCCCATTGTGGCCCAAGAAGGCAGTGATGTGGCCCTCGTAGAAGTCCAAGCTGAGGCCCTGAAGGGCAGGGCGGGCACTGCCAGGGTAGTACTTCACCAGGCCCCGAAGTGACACACCCACCTGAAGCCCAGGAGAGGGGTCTTCCACCAGCACTGAAGGAAAGCAGGGCCAGAGCATGAGATTCCTCCAGCCCCCGCCAAGGGACCCCTGAGTGCAAGAAGCCTGCCCCCACCACATACTGCCAGGGAGATGCTTGTTACTCTGAAATCTGGGAGGGAAATCCTGGGAGCACTAGAAGACATATGGGGCTTATAAAGTGCTTGTGGGTGGATTTACCCAGGGTTTCCTAAGTCAGGCAGGCAGGTGGGGAAGCAGAGAGTGCTGGGGCTGGAGCATGAAAGACACAGGTTCAAATCCAGCCTCAGAAACTTACTAGCTCTGTGACCCTGGGCAAATCACTTCAGTTCCCTCTTCTGTAACAAGTAGATAATAACAGCACCCCCCTCAAAGGGTCATTGGAGGATCAGATGACATAATATTTGTAAAGCCCTTGCCTGGCACATAGTAGGCTCTTAGCAAAGGATAGTTCCTCTCATCCTCCCTAAGCACTCTGCTATAATGGAAGTTTGTCTTCTATAAGGAAAGAGTGAAGCTTTGGGGCAGTGACCGGTCTACAGGGATGTCCTTTCTCTCTCTGAGGTCACTAGGGAGCCTTTAGGAGAATTGGGATCTCTAGGGGCCTGGGAGGCACACAGGGAGGGTGACAGGTCTAGACAGGTCCGGGAAGTCTGGGGGGCTTCAGGAAGGATGGAGGTGGGGGGCTAGGGGTCTCCACCTCTGGCCCTCAGGCAGGTGAAGCTTATGGATCCCTTCTCAAAAGACGATTTGAAATGCACGAGATAAAGTAACCAGGAAACTGATTAAGTTGAAATATCTTTTTTAAAAAACACAAACAAGTTCACAGACCCCAGGTGAAGAGCCCCTGGTCTTTAACAAGAGTGAGCTGCATCTCGGGACATACAGGATGTGGAGAGATATAGATGGGGGATCAGTCAGGATAACAAGCATTTGTTTAGGGCTCACCCTACACCAGGCGCTGTGTATACTGAGCCCTGGTGTGGTAACTACAGGGAATATGGGCAGTATGGGGAGTGTGTGAGAGGTCTGTAATGGGCTAAGGGACTTCTACAGGGATGTGAAGGCCTTATAGAGTTTATGGGGAGCATGAGATCAAGGTATGTATTAGAGCATGAAAGCTCAGAAGGATAGGCCAATAGGGACACAGGGGTGGCCTGGCCTCTAGGGGCATGAGGTCAATGGATATGTGACAAGTCTACTGGAAGGGAACGAGGGACTTACCCTGGGGGTCCTCCTTGGAATGGGTTGGGTCCAGGCTGACCATTGCCTGTTCTCCACACCAATAGCTTTTCCGGAAGGGGAAATTCCAGGGCTGAGGGATTCCATACTGACCTAAGGTGAGTAGGGGAGAGTGGATGCCTCAGGACCCAAGAGTCCTGCCTCCCCCCTGCCCCAGGCCCTGTCTCTCTCCAGGCCTCACCAGGGCAAATGGCCTCAATATACCAGGTGGCCACAGCATAGAGTCCAGCATCCAGGATCAGCAGAGCCTCAGACAGTGCCAGGTTGTAACTATCACCAGCCACAGGGCTCCGGCCCATGTTGTGCCACTGAATGCCCACACCTTGTTCCTCATACAGGGAGAAGTACTCACAGCCAAAGCCAAAAGCCACTGGAGAGAGCAGGCTCTACAGAGCCAGGGATAAAGGGAAGGGGGACATCGCCGCTGGCACCCTTTCTCCCTGACCCTTGGCAGGCACAATCCCACCCAGCTCTAAGGTCAGGGTCCCAGAACCCAAAGATTTGCCCATTCCTGTCCCAAACTGCCAGGGCCTAGGGTTGGCACAACTTGGAGAAGGTGGATCTTGGAGAAGGTCTAAGGTCTGTAGATGGGAAGGAGGTATCTATAAATGACAGGATATCTATTGTGGGGGTGGGAGAGCAGGGGGTCTTATGGATGCTCTGGAGCCGTAGGGAGTCTAAATAGAGCATATGAAGATGTAGAGGAAACATGAGGCATCCCTGGTATAAGGGACGCTTTCCTTTTCTGGCTATATTTCCTATCCATGCCTTATTTTACAGTAAGTATAAATATTATGCTTTAAATATGTTGAGTTGACAAAAAATGAGAGTGTGGCATCTAGGAGGGGTGTGGGGTGATCTATGGTCATGAGGAGTGTCCAGGAGAGACCTGGGGGAGCACAGGCTTAGGGGAGTCTCCAGGGAGCATGCTGGGTTCCTAGGTAATATCAGAGTGCTGCAGTCTTTAGCAGATGTGAAAACTGTAAGGGAATTCGCTCTGGGGCCATAAGAGGTCTAAAGGGAAGGTGAAAGCTCTTGAGTCAGAATGGCAAGGTCTATTGAATAAGGGAGGCCTGAGAAATCTCAAGGTTAGGTAGGTTTTACAAACAACATTGGAGAGAAAGGATTCTGGGAAGATGGTGGAAAATTTTCATGTCTCCAAATTTCTTCCACAAAAAAGGGATAGAACATTGCCACAGAGCAGCAGAAATAAACCCGGAGTAAAGCAGTTGTCCTCCTAAGAAACTACAAGAAAGACCTGACCTTAGCAGGCAAAGATTTGGCCTGAGTGAAGTGCAAACACCTGCAGCCTACTGGAGAATCAATAAACTGCATATCCTGGAGGCAGCTGGGTTGGGAGGCAGCCTCAGCCTTAGAAACTGCCACCTCACGGACAGTGTCGGGGTCTAACGGCTAAGGATAGAAGACTAATGGCCCTTCCACCGTGGAGGGATGCCAAGCATAGCTGTGCTGACCAGCCGGTCTCAGGCTGTGGCCATGGTGAGAAGAAGCTGGCACATACTAGGTGAGCACAGTGGTGAGGGTCAGGGATCCTGTTGGCTATGGACACTAGCAGGATAGTAGAGTCCCTGCTGTTTCAGTTCTGAGGCAGACAGGACAGTTATAGTTTGCAGCTACCAGAGGGACTTCAGGGAGCAAGATCATTTGTGGGACAGTATGGCTGGGAGCCCTAGTTGTAGCTTAGGAGTGGAGAGAAGAGCCCAAGTTTGGGTCCCGAGTCAGATCTGAGCAAATAACAGGAAGAATGACCTGAGGCTTGGGGCATCATTCCCTTAGGACTAGAATTTGATTACACTAATAGCTGTTAAAAACAAAATAAAACAAAAAAAATGAGTAAGCAAAGGAGATAGAACCCAACCACAGATAGTTACTTATGGGGACAGAGAAGATCTAGGTTCATATGATAATATAAAGGAGCTATAAAAAAAAGCCACTCCCTTTTCAATATGAAATATTAAATGGTCCTAAGCACAGAAAGAGTTCTTGGAAGAACTTAAAAAGGACTTTAAAAATCAAATAAGAGAGGTCAAGGAAAAGTTATATATATAAAAAGAGTAATTGAAGAAAACTATGAAAAGAAAGTCAACTAGCTGGAAATAGACAATCAAAAACTTAAGGAAGAAAATAATTCCTTGAAAACTAGAATTGGGCAAGGAGGAAGCTAATAACAGCTTTGGGGGATCCATAGGACTATAGAATCTATAGGGGCCTGGGATCCATATTTAGAAGAAGTAGATGGGAGAAGAAGTCTATATGGAGTATTTGGAGAGATTGAGGGGAATGGGAGTCTACATGAAGTATATGAATCTATAGAGGTGTTGAATCTAGAGGAGTTGGGAGGGGGTCCCTATCGGGGACTCTGGCAGAATGGGTATAGATCTTTCCCCTGCTGCCCACAGGACGAGCATTGGTTGGAGTCCCTGCAAACAAGCCCAGGTCATCAGTTCTCTGCCCCACCCTCCTCCCCAGAGTCAAGGCTCAGGGCTTCCTGGGCAGGCACACCCCAAGTCTCACCGCAGCCAGGCGCAGGGCTGGGGGCAGTCGGTCCCTCCAGGCCACGCAGAGCACATAGGGCAGGTAAAGGGTGAAGTAAAGGAGGCCTCCGCAGGCAGCTGCCACATTAGCATGGGAGAAGGCTGCACTGAACAGGAAACTCTGGCAGACTGTGGCAATGGCAAAGGCGGCCAGGAAGAGGAAGATGAGGAAGGGGTCACTATAGGGAAGAATGTCCCCCTGCTGTAGAAAGGAAGGGAAGGGGGTGACCCAGTCACACCCATGCCTACACCACCATTTTGGAAGGCTCAAATGTCCTCTCCACCCTTTGGCTGAGCCTGGGGGAGAATGAGGACCCTAAAACCCACGGGAAGGGGAGGTGGATGGGGCAGTAACAAATCTGGGGCCTGGGACATGAGGCTAATAGGGCAGGAACAGAAGAGAAGGCTTGGGAGGGGCCTTGGGTTATAGAGGTTATAGGATCATAGATCTAGAGAAGGCCTCAGGGAAGACATTGAGGTCTATGCAGATTAATTCACTTGCCCAAGATGGTGTAAGCAATAAATACTAGAGGCAAGATGTCTACTGTCTAGGTAAACTTCTGCTAATCACTCAGGCCTCTGTTTCTCCATCTGTTAAAATGTGGGAGCTGGTCTGGATGGTCTCAGAGTGTGAAGGGGTGGAGGACCTAGAGTATGGCACCCTTGGGTTAGGGGATGAAGTAGGGAGAGTCCTTGGTTTAAGGGATAAAGAAGGGTCATGGGCATGGAGGAAGGAGACCCTAGAATTGAGGGGGATAGTGATGGGGTACCCTAGGCATGGGAGATGTCCTGGGGGAACAGAGTAAGACAGATCCTGGGCTTAAGAAACAGAATGGGGAGGGGAGGTCTTAGGTATAGGTGATTAAGTAGGGAGGGGCCTCAGCATGAGAGAGGGACTCTGGGGCCCCTGAATCTGAAGGATGGGAGAACTCTCGCTATGTATGGGAGATAGAGTGTGAGAGAGCTCCGTGCTTAAGGAGTGAAATATGGAAGGTCTTGGGTATGGGGGGACTCTGGTATCCTTGTGTGTGAGGGATGGAGCTGGGGCTGGGGGAGAGAGTGGAGTTGGGAGCTCTGGGTAGGAGGGACTAAATAGAGTAGGTAGGAGGTCCCCAGGTTTGAGGGGAGAGGTGGTCCTGGATCTGAGGGGGCCGAGTGGGTGGAGACCAGTCTTACCTTGAGGACAAAAACGAGAAGGCCACTGCTGACCAAAAAGGGCAAGAGGCTACTGATAAACCAGCTACCCCAGAGGACACTGCGGCCCAGGCCCATCGCCAGCATGGTGTCACGCAGGCGAGCTTCCTTCTCCTGAACAACTCCCTTCACGGTCAGTGCCACGGAGTAGATCCAGGCCAGGGTCAGGAAGAGTGGCAGTGACCGGTTCAGCACACGCAGGAATCTGGGGAGCAGGGGGAGGGAAGCACCTTGGCCATCACCCTGACTTTCCTCCCAACATGGAGACCTCAGTCTGACAGCTCCCTCTCTCAGGTGTGGCTGAAGAGATACCCAAGATGGGGATGTCCAATGAGGGCACAGGCTACCTGTGGTAGCTATGTATGGATGGACAGGGCTTTGACCAGGCCCCAGAGATGCTCAAGGAAATGAGAGGGAAGAGGGGGAGGCCAGGTGGGACCACTCACACATCATCCACATAGCAGGGGTAGGGCATCTGTTGCAGGTAGATGCTGGCAGGGCGGGCAGAGCTGTTCAGCACCCGCACAACTGCCCCCTCCAGGAGGTCCTGAAGATAGACAAAGCCACCCCACACATAGCGCATGTCCATGACAGGATCTGCTGCTGGGCCTGGGTCCCAGAACCTGTAAGGAGCAGTCAGGGACAATAGCAAACCCTCTTCTAGGCTACCTGAACACTGCCCCTGGTGCCAGGACACCAGGCTCCAGCTCCTTCCTTTCCTGAAAGGGCTAATAGAGCAAGGATCTCCATTCCCCTGGAGCCAGGCCTACCCGCCTCCAGAGGAAGAACCAGCCCACGGCCTCCTCTGATACAGTGGCAGAGTTGGAAAGGACTCTGGAACATGGAATGTCAGAGCAGGGAGTGCCCTTATAACAGAGAAGAGCAGGGAGGTAGGCCATGCAAGGTCAGGTCCAGGGTGAACCCCCACAGCCTCCCAACCCCAGCTCCAACCTGTCTTTGATTTTATTAGTCCTGGTGACGTCATCGATATCCATGCGGATCTTGAGGTGGATGTGGCTGGGAGTGGCCCCGTCCTGGAGCCCCAGGAAGACGATGCCGGCCCAGAAGTGGCGCTGCTCCAGCAGCTGGATGGCCCGAGCCATCAGACTGTCCTCCGAGACTGCTGGCTCCAGCTTGTCCAGAGAAACACACTATATGGGGGAGGAGAAGGAGGGCAACCACTTGGGGGGATGGTTCTAGGCTCCTGATGCCAGGAGGGAACAGATGATTAGTTTGCCAGGAACCTAGGAAAAGTCCCTAGAGTCCAACATATGTGTGTATGTATGTGCATCACATATGTATGTATATTAAGTACACAGGTATGTGTGTATGTACATACTCTATGTGAGCATGTGTGTTGCATGTGCATGCATGTGTATTACTCACATAGGTATGTGCACCATGTATGTTTATGCATGCACTATATGTGGGCTTGCACATGTATCATGCGTGCATTGTGAACAGCTATGTGTCTAAGCATGCACTATGTGGGTGTGCATGTGTGTGTCATGTGTGTGTGCATGCGTATGGTGCTGTGTGGGAATGCATATGCATACACACATTGTATTCCATGCATGTATATTCTATGTGCATTGCACATGTATACAGGATTGCACATGCATGTATGCCCTGTGTGCATGTATGGGGTGTATGTGTATTTGTGTGTGGGCTGGGCTGGGGGCAAGGGCAGAAGGTCCGTGTCTTTGTTTCCATCTTCTTCATCCTTGAATCCCAGCTCCAAGCTGGCCTCCGGGGAGCCTTCCCTGCTCTGCCCAGACCCCTCCCCCACGTATTTATTTTGTACACATCTTGGGTTGCCTCCCGTCCCCCCAGAATATAAGCTCCTTAAGGGCAGGGACTGTTTCATCTTTGTCTCTGTATCCTGGGCACTAAGTTCAGTGCTTGGCACACAGGCAGCATTTAATAAACGCTGGCTTGATCAAAATGCCATCTCTTCCAAGAAGTCTTCCCTGATCCTCTAGTCTATAGCCGCTTTCAGGTACTCTGCCCCTCCCTGCTGTGTGAACAGCCAATCAATCACTACACATTTATCAAGCACAATCTTGAAGATCTTGGACAGTGTCAGTGTTTCACCGTCAAACGGGCTCAGAACTTTGTAAGTTTGACCTCCCCCAGTGCTGAGTAGGCACTTCTACTCGGAGGAGGTACTCCATGAGTGTGTTTGTACACAGTGACTCTGGGAAGTAGTGGATGGAGAGTTAGGAAAGACCAGTGTTCCATGCTTCAGGCCAGACACTGAGCCTGGAATTACAGACCAACCAGTCCCTGATCTGGATCCATGGAAGGAGCTTCCAACTGGGAGTCCCCAACAGGATGAACTTGACGACTGAGACCAGAAGAAAGTGCTTGTGGATGGATTACTATCTGGTGTTCTCACACAGGCACTCGTCTATGCTGTGGGCCTTCTGGCCTATCTGGGCCTTAGTGGTCTCCTGTCCCCCAAGATCCTCCCCGACAGGACCAAGGGCCAGACTTGGCCCTCAGAGATGACTCTGTGAGCCAGGAGATAGCAAGGTCATTTAATCAAGCCAAGAACTGAAGCAACAAATGAAAGTAACAAGAGCCAATGCTTATATTCTAATGAGAAAAGACAAAACATCAGCACCACCACCATCATCATCATCACTGGCATTTAGGCACCTAGGTAGCAAGGGGGAGCAGTGGTTAGAGAGCTGGGGTCTGGAGTGAGGAAGACCTGAGCTCAAATCTAACCTCAAGCACTTCCTAGATGTGTGACCCTAGGTAAGTCACTTCACCTCTGCTTCAGTTTCTTCGTCTATGAAATGGTGACGGTGATAGTATTTATGTTCCAGAGTTGTGAGAATCAAATAAAATATGTGTAAAGCATTTACAACAGTGCCTGGCCCATGGTAAGCACTGTTTAAATGTCAGCCATCATCATCATCAATGTTTTAAGATTTGCAAAACACTTTACAACTATTATCTCATTTGGCACTTGTAATAACCCTGTGAGATAGGCATTATTCTTTTCATCCTTATTTTACAGTTGGGGAAACTGAGGCAGTTAGCAGTGGCTTGTCCCTGGTTGTACACCTAGTACTGGAATCCACCACTCTATCCACTAGTCCCACTTACTGCCTCTGTGCATGTAGCAGAGCTGAAAATAGGGGGAGGAGGGGGTGGGGAACTTGAGAGAGGGGCGCCATCTCACCTCCAGGACTTTCCCCATGCTGTCCACTACCAGAGTTACATCTTCATGGGCCTCTTTCCAGCTGTAGCCACTCCCATCCAAGCCCAGGAATGTGCGGAGGGCTGATGTCCTGTTTCTGGGCCACCTCAGCCTCTCTTCCCTGAAGGGCATCTGGAACACCCTCTGGAGTAGGGGAAGGGGGAAGCCACTGAGCTGGGTCCCTGACCCCATTCTCTAACCCATGCTCCTGGAATGTCCTGCTCTTCTTCTCTTCCTCTCCAAAACCATTCCTAGCTTAATGTCTTTTCCTTAGGAAGACTTCCTTGATCTCTCCAGCTCCCAAAGAATTTGGTGTTTGAACAACTGATTTGGCACTCAGGAGACAGAATGTAGGACCACAGAGTAGGACAGGAAAGGGATCTCAGAGGTCATCTAGTTCACTGACTCTCATTTTATAGATCAGGAAACTGAGGCCCAGAGAATGACTTGTTATAGGTCACACAAGCATTAAGCATCAGAGGCAGGGTTTGAACCTGGGTCCTTTGACTCCAAGGTCAATGCTCTACCATAGGACAGGAACCTAGGAAGGACCTTAGAACATCCACTGTCAGAGCTGGGAGGGCCCTTAGAACCCAGGATGTCAGAGTTGGAAGATCATTTTATACAAAAGGAAACCTGAGACTCGGGGTGGGAAGATGACTTGCCCCAGATCATTCCAGGTAAGTTACAGACCCAGGACTTGAGTGCAGGCACTCTAACTTGAAATCCTATGCTCCTTCAGAAGAAAGTCAGAGAGGGGAAGAAACTTGCCTAAGGTGAAAAACAAAACACCATAGTATTTCAGTCCAGTGTTCTTTCCACCCTGGACTGGGTGCCCAGGGCTAAGTATACAGTAGGTACTTAATGAATGCCTGTTCATGGAATCAAAACTCTCAAGCTGGAGTAGGAAGTGACCTTGGAGGCCAGTTAGATTGTGGCCAGGAGAGATGAGCTGACTTGCCCAGGCACTCAGGTGATAAGGGACAGAGTGTGTATCCCCCCAATATTCTAACTGCAAATCCATATGCCTCCCCCTGCACCAAGCTGCCTCCTGCCACCCCCAAACCTCTTTGGGGGCTGCTAACCCGTCCCTACCTTTAGGAGTGCCACTTCAGCACTGCTGTTCATGAAGCTAGAGATCTGGGGTCCAAGCTCCTTCCAGAGGTCATGCAGTTCCCCCAGCAGGGCCAGTTGATGGAACGTCTGGTTCACCTGGACAAAGACAAAGGCAAAGAGAGGCCTGCTCAGGGCCCCCACCCTCCACAACTGGGCCTGGGTGTTTTGTTCTAATATCCCCAGACAGAAGTGAGCTGAGAGGGAGGGAGAAAGAGAGAGATGAGATGAGATGAGAGACGGAGACAGAAAGAGACAAAGAGAGGAGGGAGGGAGAGAAGTGAAGAAGAAAGGAAAAGAGAAGAGGGGAGACAAGGGAAGGGAAAGGAGAGAGAGAAGGGAAGGAGGAGAGAGGACAAAGAGAAAGAAAGAGAGAAGGAAAGAGAGAAAGGGGGAAATAGGGAGAAAGGAAAGTAAGAAGGGAAAGAGGAGAGAGAGAAGGGAGGAGAGCAAAAGGTGAGAGAAACCACAAGGGACCAAGGGAGAAGGACTCAGGTTTTCACAGTTCTATCATTTCTTCAAGAAAATGACCCTTCATTACCATCTATTCTCTCATCTGATCCTCCTTAGTGGCTGATGGGACGTGAAGGATGAACCCCAAATTATAGAACAAATTGACCCAAAGATAGGAAAAACTAGCGGGTAGCAGAACTAGGACAGACTCAAAGTGTCAGCGCTTGTGTTAGACCACAAGATATCAGAGAGTAGGGAGGGCCTTAGAACCCAGGATATCAGGGCTGGGAGATCCCTCAGAACATAGGATGTCAGAGCTAGGAGGGACCTAAGAATCCAAAATGTCAGAGTTGGGAGGGACCTTAGAACCCAAAATGTCAGAGTGGGGAGGGATCATGGAACACAGAGTATCAGAGCTGAGTTGATGGAGGCAGAGGGACGGATAATTTAGAACCTTAAAGCTGAGTGGGAACAGAAATATCTTAGAACAGACAACATTGAGTATCAGACATAAAAGGGACTTTAGAACAGAAAACTTAGGAAGTAACCTTATCTAACCATCTTGTTCAGTCCCCATATCTGATAGAAAAAACAATGATGGATCAGAGAAGTCACCTGATCACCCCCCCTAGTTAAAGGACATATGGTTAGAACTCAGGAGTCTCCTGACTCCAATCCCAGGCTTTAGGACCTCCAGGCTCCTCCACCTTCCTCTCTAGGGTTGTCTTTCCATGTATGAAAGCAAGAAGGCAGGATTGGGTCCAGGTCACAGATGGGGAGGCCTAGAGGTCCCACACAGCAGATTGGGATGGAAGCCTGAACCACAGCCAGAACCCTCCTTACCTCAGCCATGATTCTCCGTGTGAGCGATGTGTCGGGGGTATACAGGATCTTGCCAAGAACAAGGGGCTTGAGCCGCCACCAAAGGAGTCGAGATATGGGATGTGCCTCCATGGACTCAATGAGCTTCTGGCAAAAGGGACCTGGGTGTTTGGGAAGGGGAGAAAGAGGAAGAGGCCTGGATGACCTCCAATCATGGACTATCAGAGCTGGAAGGGACCTTGGCAGGTGGGGAAATGAAGGCCCACTGAGTCACAGAGATAGTAATTAGCCCAGCTGGGATCTGGACCCAGGCTGCCTGACTGCAAATCAGGTTACCGCTACCACACTAGAATCCAACCCCTTTATTTTACAGATGGAGAAACTGAGACTCAGAAAAGAAAACTGGACATCACAAAGTAAGTTAAGGTCACTCCTATCTCCTGATCTAGGGCTCCTTCTGCCTTAGAAAGGCGCCACCCACCTGATTAAGCCTCTCACCCACCTCACAAAACGTTTCCTTCCTCACCTAACATCCTCCATCCACCTCTCTAGCCACCCCACCTCCCATCTGATAATGAGTCCTTTGGTCGCTCAGAAGAAGGATGGCCAGGATGGGATTACTTTCATCCACATGAGAGGCATTCCAGGTGGGAGTTGCTATGCCCATTTTACAGAGGAAAAAACTGAGGGCCAGAGAGGCCCAAGGATTCCAGCTTGGCTCTCCTACCTCCAAGCCCATGGTTCCTCCCACTAAGTCACACTGGCTTACTCCCTTGAGAAGGGGTCAGGGTGGGCTTGGTGAGGGTGGGGGGCCTGCAGGGAAGGCGGCTCACTGGTGCTGTTGTCCGTGGGAGAGGACAGTCTTCCCTGGCCCTGTCCCAGCATCATCTTTAGGTCGTCATCTTCATACCAGTTGAGGGAGGGGATTTCAACTCCTTGATCCCTGGACTTTCCACACAGGACTCGAGACACTCCTTCCACAGGGCCACCCGGACCTGGGGCCCTCCGCAGCTCTGCCCGAAGCTCTGATAAGCTGGGCAGGGTAGAGAGCTGGCAGGGCAGATGGGCGGCAGGCGCCACAAAGGTATGGGAGGGTGCAAGGCGGGGGACCCCAAGGATGAACCCCTAACTCTTCACCTGGCATTCAATGACCATGACCTAGTCTGACCTGAACTCCCTGGTCTAGAAATCATTAGACTTAGGCTTGAATTTAGACTTCATCTCATCCACTCTTCACATTTTACAGATGGGGAAACTGAGGCTTAGGAATGTAAAGCATTTTGCCTAAGGTCACAGTTACCTGCAGGCCTATGATATGAACTCTGGTCTATTGACTCCAAAGCCTTTAGATTCTTTTTATAGAGACACACTTGAAATTTTAAGTCTCCCTCACCTTCCCTTCTGGGACCTAGCCCTCATTGGAGCTGGCCTCCTTCTCCCAGGTCTTCACCTACACTCCCACCCCTTGGGTACTTTTGTCCCATTCCTCCCCACCCCTATTCCCTCAGCATCCTCTGGGGAAAGCATCTGGCCCCCTGGGGAGCCACTCACCCCCTCCCAGGAGGAGGAGGATAGGCAGAGCCTCTTACCTCCCTACTCGTGGCCTCCCATGCCTCCATGAAGGCGGCCACAGACTGGGGGCTCAGCTGTCTATGATTGGCCTTCAGTGCCTATGAAGGGAGACAGGACAGACAGAGCAATGGAGAGGTAAGCAAATTGAGAGGCTGATAGACAAAGGGACCAACAAATGGAGAGATGGGCAGATGGAGGATGGAGGGACAGACCTAGAAACAGAGAGGTGAAGGGAAAAGCAGAGGGACGGACAAAGAGGGAGAGACAGACAGGTGGAAAGGTGGAGACAGAGAGAATGGCAGACAAAAGGATGGACAGATGCTCTTTCCTTGGGTCCTAAGGCCAGGGCAAAGCAGGTGCAGGCCAGACACCAAGTCTTCTCCTCCGACAACAAAGCCCTCTCCTCCCAGGGGCAGCCTTTCCTCAGGCAAGATGAACCCTCCCTGTACCCTGACTCCCTGCAAGGTTGGACTCACAGAGAGAAGCCGATCTGGGTCAGCCTGGGACAGGAAGCTGGCCCCGAGGGCTCGGAGCTCTGCTGGAGGGAGGGCACACAGTCCTTGCTGCAGGGCGTCAGAGGCGCTGAACCAGGTGCTCAGCAAGGAGGCATTGCAGACCAGGTCTGGCAAAGGCAAAGCTGGGGGCAGCTGCAGAAGAGGTAGAGTAAGGGGCCAGTTGGGGTCACCCAGGGACATGTAGCACTTAAGGTTTGCAAAGCAGGTTATTATACACATTATCTCCTTGGTTCTCACAACAACCCTGGGAGGGAGGTGTATCATTAGCCCCATTTTGCACATAAAGAAACTTGAAGCTCAGAGAGGTTAAGTGTCTTATCCAAAGTCACACAACCAGTACCTAAGACAAGATTTGGATCCAAATCTTCCTGATGCCAAATCCAGTACTCTATCTTTGATTTCTTTTAAATTAAATTTTATTTTCAATAAAAACCTGCCTCTCTCTTCTTCCCCCCATAGAAAACCCCTATTGCAAACATGGATTGTCATGTAAAACAAATTTCCACAGTGGTCACATACAGAAAAGTCTCCTTCTGCCCTCTGAGTCCTTCACCTCTCTATGGGGTGGGTGGGAAAATGTTCCATCATTAGGCCTCTGGAATCATGGTGGGTGATTATGTGAACAGAGTACCGAAGTCGTTCCAAGCTGTGTGTTCTCGTAACACTTTTCTGGTTCAGCTCATGTCACTTGGCAGTTCATACATGCCTTCACAAATCCACTTCTGCCCACCGAGTCACGGTCCTTTCCCATACCCTCATCGCTGTCCCCAAAGTTGTCCCTCCCACTCCCAACAACTTTCTGACTCAAGAATTCTTCTCCTCAGTCTCTGAACCCCAGGCCTTACTTACCCCCTGCAAACTAAGCTGGGTCTCCAGAAGTTCCTCAGCTAGCTCCTGAGGCAGGGATGTGTTTTCTTGCAGGAACTTTGAGAAGGTCTCTCCTGGGAGCAGATAGCTTCGGAGCGGCAGGGCTGAGAAGGAGAGGAGATGACCATCATAATGTCTTACACACAGATGTGTATGTACAGGATAATATAAATAACACATATTATTACATTGTTTGATACATAATACAATGTAATGATATAGAATGTGTACTATATATATAGATACATATACACATGTGTATATACATCTTAATATATTTTAATATATAATGCACATGTGTGGAGAAAGAAAGAGAGCCCACACTTTATAATATGTGAGGCGCTTTAGAGTATACAAAGTACTTTATGGTTTACAAGCCCATTTACAAGGTCCTAGATTATACTTCACAGCTTCAGAAGGCATTTTTAAAATTCATTCTTTCATTTCATTTTAATAGCATCTCTGTGGGGGAAGCAGGGCAGGAATTGTTACCCCTAGAAGGGGGTTACCCATAGAAGGGGAAACTGTGGACCAGAGAGAAGAGAAGTAACCTGCCCAAAGTCACACACAGCAAGTAAGTAGTGGAACTGGGATTTGAGCCTATGTCTCTGGACTCCAAATTCGATCCTTCTACTGCCTTGTTGGGAAAGACAGAAAAGTCCCCCAGGCACTCAACTTCCTTCTAAGAAGGGGAAAAGGGGAAGGGAGAAATAAGCATTTATATATGGCCTACTATGTGCCACAGATTTACAAATATTATTTTAAGTCTCACAACAGCCCTGGAGGGGTAGACTACTCTTCCCCATTTTACATTTGAGGAAACTGAGGCAAACTGAGGTTAAATAACTTTATCAAGGATGCTTTCAGAAACACCTGGGGAGACTTACACGAACTGATGTTCATGTTGTTAAGCTTCATTGTTCTTGGCTTTTTTGGTCTGTGTTTTCTTTTGCAACATGACTATTATAGAAATGTTTTGCATGACTACACATGCATGAATTATATCAAATTGCTTGCCTTCTCAAGGAAGGAGGAAGGGGAAAAGGAGGGAGAGAATATGGAACTCAAAATTTTCTCTGGTATGCACACAATTTATTAAAAACAACACGAACACATAGAATCCTATTTAAAGTCTATCTAAATTCTAGCAATACATACAAATACAGAGTGACTACAAGTCCATGCTGAGGTAAGTAAAGTACATTCTGGGAGAATTATTACTGATCTTTAAACCCTTCTCATTCCCCCCCAAAATATCAACAAACATTTTGCTTTCACTTTTCCTTATGTCAAAACAGACAACATATCATGGCACAAATAAAAATTAATAGGGAACGGTGTCAGAGCTGGCCTAAAATTTATGCCACCTCAACAGTGGTATCCATTTCTTAGACTGTGGCAGTTTAGGCCCTTCACATTGAAGGCAGACTAAGGACAGTTCAGAACTGTCCGGTTTGGTGTGTTTGGGGGTGCTGCCTCAGGGAATTAATTCACTGTCTCAAAAATTCTCTCAATTTTGTCTAATGTATAGAATGCCCCATCTCCCTTCTAGACAATTCTTTGTTTTCAGATAATTTGGGTGTTCAGACAAGACAGTGAGGGGTACTCAAAATTAAAAAAATATGTTAAAAATGTTTATTTACATGTATGTAATTGAGAAGAAAACAAAATAAAAATTAAGTTAAAAAATGACTTGCTCAAGATTAGACTAAAGCTAGTAGGTGTCTAAGGCTGGATTTGAATGGAGGTCTTCCTGACTCCAAGTCCAGAGCCATCATAAACATAATCCCCTAATTCTAGGGATACTACCCCTAATCTGAGAACCCCATGCACACCCAATGTCCAGTTACTCTCCCTCCTCCCTCCTCCTCCCACTTCACCCTCCCTCCCTCCTCCTCCAACCACCACCTTTCCCCCTCACCAGACCCCTGGAGCGGTTTCAGGGAAGGCATCAGTTTCCCAAAGTTTCTAAGGGTCCTCCGTGTATTGGGGCTGCTCAGCACCTGCTGGATGTCAGCCAGGAACCTGGAGATCCTGGAAAGTGGGTATCCGAGGGCACAGACAGAGAATGACAACCTTTATCCTATCTTTGACTCTCCTGTCCTTTGCTCCCCATGCCCAAGCATTTTCTAAGCATTCTCCCACCCAGCCCTGCTACTTTCTATCCTTCTGACCGTTTGTGATCTCCCCTCCCCCACTGTTAATGCCCTCATCCCCGCTGGCTTAGACTACTGAAGCAGCTTCCTAATTGGCTTTCTTCCCTCAGACATCCCCGCCACCAGCTGCCCACCTGATATTCCTAAAGGATAAGTCTGACCAAGTTCCTCCCCAGTTCAAAAACTTCCAGTGGCTCCCTACTCCCTCTGAAATGCAACCCCAGCTTCTCTGTTTGGCATTTAAAGCCCTCACCACTCAGTTCTGGTCTACTTTTCCACTTATTGGTCATCATTCTTTTTCTTGCTTTCATATGCTTTAGGTACATTGGTCTAACTGCCTCTTTTATTACAATATGCCCTCTTCCATCCCTGTGCATGCCCACACAGCCTGGACCACCTGCCCTTATCACCTGCCACCTTCTACAATCTCTGGCTTACTTCAAGGCTTAGCTCAAGTACTGCCTCCTACACGAGGCTCCCCAGTTTCTGGCACCCTCTCACCCCCGCAAAATGACCCAAGTTTTTATATTTATTTGTAAATGTGTGAGATGTCTCCCCTCTACAATGAAAGTCCTCATGGTTCTGTATTTAGATCCCCAGGGCTTAGCACAGAGCCTAGCACATAGTAGGCTCTTAACACATGCATGTACCTTGAATGATGTGAATTGAATAGAATGAAATTGACTACAGAATATCAGCTCTGGGAAGGACCTTAGAACCCAACTCTAGACCTAGGACATCAAGGTTAGAAAGATGTTTAGACCACACAGTCTCAGCCATGAGAAGTCCTGAGAGACTCACAGTCCAGTTCCATCACTGTATAGATAGAAAAAGGAGGCAAGGCCCCCAAGAGAGCCAGCAGCTGAGTCACAACCAGAGGCCAGGACTCCGGCCTCCTCAGGAGCCCAAACACTGGCATCTTCCCTTGCCCTCTCCTGACCCATTCCCTCCCCCTTCCCCTCTATTACTCAGTTCTAGTCACTCACAAGGACTCATTGAAATTGTTCAGGACTCCGGGGGTCTCCCCAGGGGTGGCGTATCGGTAGCAGGGGTTGTTCATGTTGCAGAGAAGGCCCTGGAACCAGGGGAGCATGCCTGCTGATGGCAGCGGCTTATTGGGAAAGTGGCCTGTGTACAAGAGGATGGGTCAGGGCACAACTCCTCCACTAGGCCCTCTCACTCACAGACCCCTGCTTCTGGGATCCTTGGGCACTGCCTGCCCTAATGCACAGGAGTGAAAGGGAGTTGGCAGGAAACAGGACAAGGGACATGGAAGCAAAGAAATGAAGAGGGCACAGGGATCTATTGGGGGGGGGGTGAATAGGGGCATGCAAGGGACCAGATCATAGTAATGGGGCCTAAGGGCTTGGGACTAGTTCAGAGAGAGTTCAGGGACATAGGGAGAGTGTAATGGGGAGGCAGAGGGACAGGGGCCTAGAAGCAGAGGATATCAAGGCTGAAGGGTCAAGGATCAGCGGTATAGGGGAGAGGGGAAATGAGGCAGAAACTAGGACAACAGAGGGACAAAAGTCCAAAAGCTAAATATACCTCCAAAAAGCACATCAAACATACACTGATGAAGGGATTTCCTAATACTGGGGGAGTAGGTGAATGAGGTGATAGGAGTTGAGGGCAGGTAAATGGGAGAACAGAGTAGACACAGGGGCAGGGAGAAGGAAGGAAGGGGTGGAAGTTTAGGGAAAACAGTGGGAGAGACAGAGGGGTCAGAAGTGAGTGAGATGGGGGCATGAAGCAGAGGAAGCAGAATGATGGGCTTAGGTGTAGGGGTAGGAAAGCAGGAATTGGAGAGGCAGAGGCTATAGATTCCCCTCTGGGCTGGGGAAATAAAGGAAAGTTTCCTGGAAGAAGTCAGGGAAGTCAGGGGGCAAAGTTCTGGAGCCTACTCACATTCATGGTGTTCGAAGGGAGGGTGGGACTGACGGACGGCAACTAAAATTAAAAAAAGGAAAAGGGGCCAGAGCAGCTCGATGACCAGCTGGACCTGGAGGAGAGTGAAGCAGGAGGCAATGGTTGAGGAGAAAATGCAGGGGTTGCCAGGAACCCTCCAAAGCTCTCAAAGAGCATGACTCCAAGGATCCAGAGAGTCTCGTTTAGGCTGGACCCCTCCTCTCCTCCCTGTCCCTCATTACCGGCTTTCTCCTGCGATAGATGAAATTCTTCCAAAGCAGCAACATCAGCTGAGTCCAAAATGCCATGGTAGATGCTAAAGAAAACACGGAGAGGATCAGGAGTCAGAGAAATGGAAGAACAGGGAAGTGTAGGGACAAAGGGGTCAGGGGTCAGATTAATCAAGGCAGAGAAGTCAAAGGATGGAGTTCTGGGAAGTGTCAAAGGGGTCAGAGGGATAGAGCAACTAGAAGGAGCAGGAGAAGAGCCTTAGGTCCCCTCCTCAAATCTACCCCACTCCCAGCTCAAGGAAGGAGCCAGGCCCTGGGTCAACCCTCCTTCCATCAGCCTGGGAGAAGTCAGGAGCTAAAAAATCCATATACAAACTTATCCACAGGAAGTATGAAAAAATTATAAATGACGGGAGTCTTGTCCTGCCAGACCTTAGAACAGACCAGATATGAAGGATCTAGAATTTTATCAGTGAGGAGCTCCTTCAGATAAAGCAGATACTGCCCCTCTATAATTTCTTTGCCAAGAAAACTCAAATTGGTGTCATGAAGAGTCAGATACAACTAAAAAAGACTGAACAACAAACAAATTCCTCTGCCCAAGACTTCCTCAGCTGCCTGGCCATGGCTCTGAAGTTTGCCTGTTAAGATGGTAATGTGAAAGGTCCTAAGGCAGGAGTGGGGAACCTGTGGTTTTGAGGCTACATGTGGCCTGTTAGGTCCTCTTAGGGACCCATGTATGGCCTCAAGGCCATAGGTTTCCCACCCCTGTCCTAAGAGAACACAGCTCTCCCACAAAAATTCCAGCAAAATTCTAAAAATACACCAGGAGGCTTAATGATAAATAAAACCAAATGAGAAAGAGCTGTAGAGGTCTCTGTCCCGTCCAGGCCTGCACAGGACAATTGCCAGAAGCCTGCAGAGTTTTAAGTGGAGACAAAGCAGAGGAGGAGGCAGCCAGTACCCACCGGATCTGGGGTCTAAAGGCAGTGAGATCTTGGCCCAGGAGTACTGAAGCAGCAAGAGTCCAAGCCAGACCTCATAGCTCACTGCACAGAAGACAGGACCAGAAAGTCCATGTAGGCCAGTGACCTTCCAAGAGATCTGAAACCTGGTTTTATGCAAGGAGAGAAGAAGGAACATAAAAGGGGCCAACCTATCCCTGCGACAGCAGGAGAAAAGGCTGCCAAAGTGCCCAGGCACAGCTTGCTCCAGAGCTTAGGAAGAAGCAAAACTAAGGAGGCCAGGCCTCTGGGAACTCGACAAGTGGTCTGAAATCAGAGCTTCTCTTGGAACCACTAAAAAGGACAGGACCAAAATAGCAGCCAGACATCTCTCAAACCAGGAACCCTGCAGGAGGCCAGCATAAGCTATGACATCTGGTTGAGGCTTGTCAGGGCCACACCAGAGCACTCCTGGTTTGGGTTTATGCAAGGGTTTTTATAGAAGGGCTGAGTCTAAAGCCTGCATTGAGTTAGGCTACCAGAAGAAAGAGCCCAGAGCCAAGGACCCTGGTAGAGAGCAGTCCTAGATAATTGATTCAAAACTTTAGCTGGAGCAGCAACGATCCAGACTACAGAGGGAACAGGACCAAACACGATCTACCCACTCCATCCATCCCAGCTATAGAAATGAGCAAATATAAAAAAAAAAAAGTTCTAAATATGTTGAGGAAATACCCAAAAGAAAAGAGAGCTTCAGAGAAAATAATAGCTTGACCAGAAGAATGTCCAAAAAGGTTGGAAGAAATGCAGCGAGAGATAAAAAATTAAATTATAAGCAAAATTAGCACTCCTTTAGTGGGGAAAAAAGGAGAATAAAGAACTTAAAATGGAAGGCTAAAAACCTTACTCAAATAGCAGAGTCACTAAAAACCAGAATGGAACAACCAGGACTGAAGGAGTCCAAAAGACAACAAAAATAAAGGATGAAGTCAAACAAAGGGAAAACTATACATAAGGAAAAGTAGAGTGTCTACTATCAACAACAGCTGAGCTGGAAATCAGGTGAAGGAGAAAAAATTTTAAACTGATTAGACTTCCTGAAAACCATGATCAAATAAAAAACCCAGACATATTTCAAGACATCATTAAAGAAAACTGTCTATTACAAACAGAGGAACAAAGTGAAAGTAGAAAGAAGCCACTGATCACCTTCTGAAAGTAACCTCAAGATGAAAATATCCAGAAATATCACAGCCAAAACCTGGAGCTTCCGAGTCAAAGAAAAAGTACTGTATGAAGCTAAAAAGGTTCATAGCAAGAAACCACAGTGAGGATAACACAAGACATGTGTTAACAGTTATTAGGGAGAGAAAATATTGGAACATAATATTACAAAAGGTAAAAGAAAACGGCTTACAATCAAGGCTAATTTACTAATTTGTAATGTACTAATTTGTAATATTCTAATTTACAAAATTTAGTATAATCCTACAGGGTAAATAATAAACCTTTAACAAAACAAAGAACTTTGACTCATTACTGATGAAAAAAATCAAAGCTAGGTAGAAGCTTCAAAATGCAAATGGGAGAAAAGAGAAACCTAGAAAGATGAATACATTTAGGAAGCTTTTAGTGTAAGAAGAGGAGAAGAGATAAATATGTTTTCAGAATTCCACTGTCTTTAGGGTCACAGAGGGAATATAATAAGACTCAGTTAGAGCCTAGGGATGATTGGCCCCTTATTATAGATTTTAAGAGAGGAAGAGGAAGGAATAAGGAAAAAGGAGTAAATTACTTTTGCCTAAGTTGGGAATATGAAGATGGTATACAAGTATGTAGAAGGTATTGCAAGTAGAATTCAATGAAGGTAGTCTGAGGCATAGTTTCTCCAAGCAAGATAACATTTATTAACAGCCAATAAACCTACAAAAAAATTGGTTAATGGCTCTACTTCAGTTTTAGTCAAAAGACCCCAAGATGAAGACCTAACTCATTTTTATAGGGTTAGAAGAAAGAACAGAGCAGGGTATCTAGCATCTTTGGGGTCGAGGACAACATTGTATGTAACATTTGTTAACACATAATATATGTACGTAACATGTATGTAACATGTTATGGGACATATCTGTGCTATATGTAACACTGGTTACATAGTTGAGGTTTAGGGGATAATATGATTGGTTGAAAACTGGAAATGAGGGGCTAATGACAGCTCCCTCCTTCCTTCCTGTTATTTAGTAAGGTTAACTGTTTGAGTCCACCGACCAAGTCAAAAGATATTGGCCCCGACTTCTTTGATAGCAAACTAAACATTCTTGAAGGATAGCTTGGTGGTATAAAAATACTAAACCAGACTCCCAAGTGTCTACTCATATCACCCAAGGATAACAGTTTTCTTTGAGGAAAGAATAGAACAGTGATTAACAAGAGAATTGGATTTCTAAATTTAACCCATTACAGGCCAGCTGAATTTCTGCACTAAGTTCATAAACAAAACACCCTGACTCAGATAATTACAAGACAAAATCAATTAATTGTAAATAGGATCAATAAAAATGATACAGAATCAATTTAATCCTCTCAGAAGATAGAGGCAAAAAGAAGATCTCCTGAACTTTACTCTTATATGAACCAGGAAAAGGAGGGTAGAATAAACACGCACAACAAGTTAGATGTAGAAATTTATTAAACTTGGAAATAAACAGGTGGGGCCAAGTAAAGAGGAGAGGGGTTTATAAGGGGGAGCAGCATCAGAGAAAGAGCAGTCACAAGTAAAACAAACTTTCACTTTGGATGATGAACAATAAAGAGGAGATAAAAAAGCAAGAAAGCATAAGAACACCAATGACTGAAATCTGCACCACGTTAAAAGAGTAAGGGAGAGAAGTGGGTTCATATCACTTCAATTATAAATTTCCAGTGCTGATCATATTTCTTTTCTTTTACCACCTTCTTTGTGAAGATGAGGGCAAAGAGGAGGAAAATCATAAGAAAATATTATAGAGGGAAATATACAAGTAACCATCATTACAATGGATGTAAATGGAATGAACTCACTCATAAAACAAAGGAAGGTAGCAGAACACATTAAAAAGCAGAATTCAATAATATGCTTTTTACAAGAAGGACACTTGAAACAAAGATTCACAAGTTCACATGAGGGGCTAGCACAAAACTTACTATACTTCAGATGAATTTTAAAATACAGAGATCTCACTCTAGGTAACAATAAAAATAGATATACTTACAAGAGAGAAGTAGAGTGATGCTGAAAGGCATCATAGATAATGAAAAACTATCAATACTTCTGACTGTATATATATTTATATATATGTATACACATATGTATATGTACAAAATGGGTTGGCATGAAATAATAATGTTGTTGTTGTTTAGTCATTGCAGTTGGGTCTGACTCTTCATGACCAATTTTGGGGTTTTCTTGGCAAAGATAATGAAGTTCCTTCTCCAGCTCATTTTACAGATGAAGAACTTGAGGCAAACAGGTTTAAGTGACTAGCCCAGGATCACACTACTATTAAGTATCTGAGGCTGGATTTGAACTCAGGAAGATGGGTTTTCCTGATTCTAAGCCCAGTGCTCTGTACACTATGGTACCACCTAGCTTCCCAGACATCAGGTAGAACCAGTTAATAGACGACTGATCCTAAGACTCCAACTCCAACTCCACCTCCTCCATTAGTGGTTTCTTTGATAAGGGTGAACTCACAGCTGACACAGAGTACAAGTTATAGTGGCTAAAAATTTATCTCTCAGTGATTAATGAGCTTCCTCACACTTCCTGTTGAGCTGGTCTTTGGACAATACACATCTACAGTCTCATACCTTTATTTCCTAGCTTCATGACCCTGGGCAAGTCACTCAGCCCTGTTTGGCTCAGTTTCCTCATCTGTAAAATGATCTAGAGAAGGAAATGGCAAACCATCTAGAAAACCCCAAAAGGGGTCACAAAGAGTTGAACACAAGAGTTGGTGTCTACTTTTTTAACTCAAGTTTTTTGGTTTTCTTTTTATGCCGATCCGAGTCATGGCATTCTGGGGATTGCCATTCAGTTTCATTTTCCTTCTCCAACTGCTGGGTTTATTCCACCTTTTAATTCAACCTCATTGATTTTTTTTTTTTTTTTTTGGCTACTCTGGCTGATGACTCTGGGTCTCCATTTATTCCTGTTCTGGGCTAGGTTTCAGAGGAATGTGGTCTCAGTTCTCTATTCTCTGCCTCCTTTTTTCTTCTTCATCTTTTTCTTTTTCATTTTCCAAAAATAATTCATTTGCAGGCTGAAAGAGGGTGATGAAAACTGACTCTCAATTGATTTCAGTAATATCATCTATTTTGGTCAAATTCAACACACTCTCTCTCCCCTTTTATTCCCTTTCTTCGGCAAGTTTTCTTATTTACTCAGACCTTTCTCATTTCTTTTGTCCTTCATAAGCTTGTTGCTTATGCCTTGAGCTTTTTTGGATTCCTACATGTCTTTTACAGAAATGTACATCAGCCAACGAAAGCCCCTTTCTATTAAAAAATAAAAATAATATTTATCGTTTTGTCTTTATATCACCCACATTTCCCAAGGTGCTCCATTTCCTCTCCTCCCAGAGAACCACTCCATTTTAACAAAGAATAAGAAGAGGAGGGGAAATTCAGCAAAATTAACCAAAAAAAAAAATCTCACATATGCAGTGTTCCAAACCTACAGTTCCCCACCTCTGTGAAGAAGGGTGCAACTTCTCTACATTAATATTTTGAGGCTGTTGAGTCATTAAAATTTCACTGAATTCAATTTCAGTCCTATTATATGCATAGGATCATAGACTTAAAGCTGAAAGCTTCTTGGAAGGCGTTGAGTCTAATCTTTCTCATTTTACAAATAAAGAAGCTGAGGTTGGAACAGGTTTAGCAGCTTGTCCAGGATCACAAAGGGAACAGGTTTTTATTTAAGCATCTACTATGTGCCAGGTACAAATGTTTTTGCTTTTGATCCTCCCACCAACTATGGGAAGTAGGTGCTATTAATATCTACTTTTTACAGCTGAGGAAACTGAGACAGGCAGTGGTTAAATGATTTGCCCAGAATCATACTGCTATAGTAAATACCTAAGGCTGGATTTGAACTTGGGTCTTCCTCACTGCAAGAAATGCTCTATCCACTGTACCACCTAGCTTCCTTCACTCTTCCATTGACATTATTGTAATCATTTTGTATTTTGTTTCCCTGGTTGTGCTTACTTCACACTGAATCAATTCTGATAAGTTTTCTTATGCTTCTCTACACTCTATATAGAGCATTCATCTCCAACAATTCATTTATCCATTCCCCAGTGACCAACCACTTTGTTTCCAGTTCTTTGCTACTACAAAAGTCCTGCTATAAAGATTTAGGAGCATGAGAGGCCATTCTCTTTCTCACTGACCTCTAAAAAGCCCTTTTTTTTTTTCAGTTGTCATTTTTTTTTTCCCCACAGTCCAAGAATGTTGAACAAGGTTTTATAGAACAGAGAAGCCAGTAGGCTCATTGACAAGTTCTAGGGATAAGGCTTCCAATTATATTTGCTTCTGTTAAAATCCTTTATCTTGTTTATTTGCCAACAGAAATGTGGGCTTTTCTGATATCCTGGGATGGCTTAGAATTGCTGTTGCTTTCTTTAGTATCTCCCACTCTTCCTCTCATCATTACTGGAGTTATGGGCAAAATATCTCCTCTTCGAGTTCTTGTGAGAGGTAAGTGCTGCCAAAATAAATCTACCACAACACAGAAATTACAGAGTTTAGAAAAACCTAGATTTTATTACACTTAAGCGTAAGTTCGGATCTGAGACAAATAATGTAAATCTGAATCTCAACTGGTATTCTAACAAGGTCTCATACATAAAATTATGACAGAGTGACAGAGAAATACTTCTTTTACATACTGCCATCTTGTACATTTCTCTTAGCCCAAAAAAATTAAAGAAAAGAAAGACTCGTAACCCCATGTTTCCTTCAGTGTTCTAAAAATTGAACAAACTTAGTTAAGTCATCATCTTCCTCTGCCTCTCCCTTCTGGAACCAAGAATCAAAATCAACTCCGTCATTGTCCCTGGATAGGATGTGTCAGTTTGCTCCTCTATAGTCCCACTCACTGAAATGCCTCCATTCCCCTATGTCTGTTGTCTCTTCTGTTAGAATGTAAGATCTTTGAGGTCATGGCTACATTTGTTTTTGTATTTGTATCCCCAGCACTCAGCATGCAGTAGGTGCTTAATGAATGCTTTTTCATTCACTTATTCAATTCCTTATCCTGCCACTCCCTCCCTTAACAAGCATCACCTTTCATTTTCATCTTCCTGTCCCCTGCACCTAGTGCCTGGCACAAAATAGTGAATTAATAAATACATATCAATTAATAAGTTGATCCTTCAAGGTCTAACTCAAATATCACCTTCTCTGATTCTACCTGAACTCCAGCCAGAAGTGATCTCTCTGTCCTCCAAAACCCTTCAAACTTTGGAGGGTACACATTCCATGCTCAATATCCTAAGTAAGGTTCCTTCTAACTTTGACATCTGATGTTCCCTATTCACAGATCATAGATCTAGAACTGACAGGACAGTTCTAACTGACCTAAGCCCTGTATTTTCTCAGGTCCTTTCCAGCAGGCTCTGCAATCTAGAATCCCTCTCAGCTCTATGACTTCCCTTCTTCTATAGGCCAGACATGCCCAACTCAGGTGCCTTAAGCTGGGTCTGGCCCATGACACCCTGAAGTCACAATGGGGAAGACTCAACTTAAGTAGGTTCATAGGGAAGAGACTATCCCCGTGGGAGATAGAAGGTATCTGACCCAGTTCTCCATTGCTATCAGGGCAACTAGGGGAGGGGATAATTGAACAGGGCTGAATGGTGGGCACACCCTACTAAGCTCAAGGCACTGTAGTAGCTGTGCTTGGAGTGGGGTGGAGAGGAACAGGAGTGAGGACAAGGAAGAATGACAGAGAGCTGCAAAGGGTAGGGACCCTGTCTATGCCTTGAAGATCCAGGGATAGAAGACAAGAATTGGTGCTGGCAGGGGCAAGCTTGGGAAGAGGGTGCCAGCTCACTCAATAGTTTCATAGCGCTTAGCAAAGTATCTGGCACATAGTAGGGCTTAATGCTAGCTGACTGACACATGAACTCTTCAGAGTTGGCAGGGACCTTAGCAGCCAGATGATCCACCATCCCCAAGAACAAAAATCTACTCAGCAACACCCTTGGCAAGGGGGCATCCGCTTGATGATGCCTAGTGGGCACAGCCCATTCCACTTTTCAAGAAGGTTTTCCTATCATCTCTCTAATGTGCTACAGAGGTAGCAGGGTGCAGCAGATAAAGTCAAGAAGACCAAAATTCAAATCCTGCTTGAGACATTTAACAAGATGTGTGACTTTGAACACGTCATTTAAATTTGCTGTGCCTCAGTTCCTTGTAGAGGCAGTTAGGTGGTACAGTAGAGAGTGCCTGAAGTCAGGAAGTCTCATCTTCCTAAGTTCAAAGCCAGCCTCAGTCACTTAATAACTGTGTGACTTTGGGCAAGTCACATCCCCCTGCTTGCCTCAGGTCAAGGAATAAGGTCAGGAAGAGTTGGACATGTCTGAAAAACAACTGAACAACAGTTCTTCGACCAGAAAATAAGAGGTTTGGATTCAACGACCTCTAAGGGCCTTCCAAACTCTAAATCCATAATCCTATAATCAATAGCTTCTAAGGTGCCTTGCCACTCTAAATCTACAATCCTACTCACCCATCAAAGTAGAGGTCCTATTTCACCTCCTCCAAGAAGCTTTCCCTGATCCTCCCCCAAACAGAAGGTATCATTCCCTCCTCCGAAGCCCTGAAGCCCTGGGTCTGTCCTTTCCTCTGCCTGTCATCTCATCCTGCCCCAATATAAAGGTACAGGGAAAGGTCTTATTGTCCCTAAAGGTTGAGTGCAGCTTTAACAACTTAAAACTAAGACTTTGGGGACACACTTTGGGGTCCCCATCTCCTGCCCCAGCATCCCAAAAGTAGAGGACCAGGTTTCCTGTTCTTTCACATCACAGGGCTAGGCAGATGGCAGGGTTCATTAGTGTTGGTTGAATTCAATTCAGTTCTAAGAGATCGCAATGACTCACAGGCTTCTGTCTGCCTCATTTTCCTTCCCTGTAAAATGGGGGCAAAAACAGCACCTACCTCTCAGGGGTGTTGTGAGACAATACTTGTAAAGGCTTGACTAGTTATTACCATGGGACAAACTTCACAACTGTGTGGAATGGTTCCACTAGAAATTTGTGATCTATTCTCAACTAAGTCTCGGATGATCCTTTAGTATATCTTTGTTCTCTAGCCCATTCACCACAGGGGATGTTACAAACCTCTTTCTTCATCACATCTCCCATGGGACCCCTGCTCTCAATCAACCTGCTCCCCCTGAGTCATATAGAATGGCGAGGCTCCTTTAAGGGTACCCCCGACCTGGACTCTGAGAGATTGAAGAGGACTTTGCCTCATTCTTCATTAAAAATATTGAGGTCATTAGCCTAGAGCTCTCACATTTCCCCTGACATCATCCCCCTCTGTCTCCTCCTCTCCAATTTTTGATTAAGTAGCCTCTCACCAAAGCCTACCCACATTCCCTTGATCCCATTTCCTAACCCCAACTAGGGCCCGGGCCTTTTCCAATATCATACCTTCTCTGTGTTTAATTTTCAGTCCCTGCCCTTTCCATCTTTCTGGTTATCTATAACCATGACCAAGTCTTCCCCATCCTTCAAAAACTCATTCCCTCTCATGATCCCTTCGATTGATGGTCCTACCCTCAACCTCTCCTCTTCCTCTTCCTTTCTCTCTCTCTCTCTCTCTCTCTCTCTCTCTCTCTCTCTCTCTCTCTCTCTCTCTCCTCTTTCTCTCAGTTAAGTGACTTGTCCAGGGTCACACAGCTAGTAAACATACAGGTTTGAACTCAGGTTATGCTGACTTACTTTCTTCTCAATCCCTCCCCAAACCCTGGCAGTCTCTTTTTTTACCTCATCACTAACCTGAACTTGCTCCCTCCAAAGCTACTTCTCTCTTAATTACCAAATCGAATGGCCACTTCCCATTTCTTCCCTTTCTTGACCTTTCTAGAACATCTGACACCGAGGGGCACCTTCTCCTCCGGAACACCCTCCTCTCTGGGTTTTCATGTTCTCTCCTGGTCCTCCTACCTGTCTGCTTCTTCTCAACCTCTTTTGCTGGATTATCACCTGGGTCTCATTGACTGTGAGTGTTCTTCAAGGCTCTGTGCTGTTTGCTGCTCTTGTCTAAATCCCCTAAATCCTAAATCTTTTGGTGATCTCATCCACTCCCACGGGCTTAATTTATCATCTCTCTGCAGATGAGTCTCAGATCTATACATACAGCCCAAAAGAGGGTAATTGAACCATAGAGTCTCCAATGCTTTATGGTCCCTTCCAGTTCTGAACCTTCAACTGACATCCTGGGTTATAAGAGCCCTCCCAGCTCTGACTTTTTGTGTTCTAAGCCCCTCCCCCCTCACACTTCTCTGTTCAAAGGGCCCTCCCAGCTCTGACAGGCTGAGTTCTAAGGGCTCTCCCAGCTCTGACTTTCTAGGTTCTAAGGGCCCTCCCAGGTCTGACAGCCTAAGTTCTAAGAGCCCTCCCAGCTCTGACAGCCTGAGTTCTAAGGGCCCTTCCAGCTCTAGGGCCCTTCCAGCTCTGACAGCCTGAGTTCTAAGGGCCCTCCCAGCTCCGACCTTCTGGGTTCTAAGGGCCCTTCCAGCTCTGACCTTCTGGGTTCTAAGGGCCCTCCCAGCTCTGACAGCCTGAGTTCTAAGGGCCCTCCCAGCTCTGACAGCCTGAGTTCTAAGGGCCCTCCCAGCTCTGACAGCCTGAGTTCTAAGGGCCCTCCCAGCTCTGACAGCCTGCGTTCTAAGGATCCCCCCAACCCTGACCTTCTGCGTTCTAAGGATCCCCCCAGCTCTGACTTTCTGGGTCCTCTGGTCCCTCCAAGCCTCTGACAGTTGAAGTTCTCAGGGCCCCCCTCTTCATTCGTACGCTCTGCGTTCTTTGCTCCACACTCCAAGGTCAGTTCCATCCCCGGCCCTCCCGCCTTCTCTCCCCACCACCCATCCGCCCAGCCCCCCAAACACCACCGAGGGGCTAACCCCGAAGCCCCGCTTTCCCAGCCGGGCGTCTGTAGGGCGGGGCCCTTTAAGCAGCCCGGGACCTCCCGGCTTCGCCCCCAAGCCCTTCCCCGGTGGGTGGTAGGACTCCAGCTCGCAGCCCATGATTACCTGCTCCCCCTGAGTCAGGTAGAGTGGAAGGGCTCCTTTAAAGGCGCCCCCCGTCCAGACCCCGCTCTCTCCAGGCGGGTTGCAGGCAAAGGACCGGTGCGCGCAGCACCCGGTGTGCCGGCCCGGGTCCCCCAGCATCTCCTTGGCACCGCCCCCCGCCCACCACCATTGGCTGTCAGGCCCGCCAATCAGCGGCCTCGCTCCGAGCTGGGAGTAGCCGGCGGGGAGGAGGGGTGTGCAGGGAGCGGCCGAAGGTGCGCCTTAAAGGCACAGTGCGCTCGCCGCTGCCTCGTCACGGGCGCCTCCGGGGCTGGGCGGATGCCGGCTGGAGCTGCGCGATTTCCCCCGAGTATTTGCCGGAGCCAGGTCTGCATCCTCCGTTCGGGACCGCCCAGGGTGGCGCCCATTTCCCTGCGCTAGGCATTGCCTTGCAAACTCTCAGCTTCGGGAACTGACCAGGGTTCAGCCCGCAAGACCGTGGCCCTCCCTGGCCCCAGGTCTGCCCCCGGCGTGGGCGAACCTGGGGCAAACCCGGTGCCTGGGCTAGAAACTGGCATTCTGGTACCCTCCCTCTGCCCAAGCCCTGTCCCTGGTCCGACTTAGGGAGAGGACCTTTCTCTTTACATTTCATGGTAAAGTGAAGGGAATGCACGAGGCAGTCCCAGAGGTTCTTCTTCCCAGCTTTAGACCGTTGGAACTTCGCCCCAGTGGGAAATTCAGCGCGTGCCCCCTTTACTACCCCAGGGCATGCTTCTTCCTCCACTGCCCCGATGACCCCTAGTGAGGCCGGGGCGGCTTCGAACGCCGCGCTCCTCCCGGGGTCCCATCCCCATCCCGCCCCCCACTTTCCTCTCTCCCAACATCGGGGAGTACTTCAGCTTTCAAAAACCTCCCGATCACCCGGGGTAAGTGTCTTTCCTCCAGGCTGAAGCAGTTCCTTTGGAAACCCTTGCCCCGTGCTGCAGCTCGCCTCAGGCGAAGAAATTTAGTTACAGTCCTGCCCTGGCATTCCAGATGCTAAGCGAACTTCTAGCGCAGGCATCCTGTGTGCCAAAGTTCCTTCCGGCTCTGGCGTTAATATATTGACATTCTATATTTGTAGATGGCTTTAAGGTTTACAAATCGCTTTATAAACATCTCATTTGATCTTAACGACAACCCTGGGAAGCAGGTGTGGTTATTGTATGCATTTTACAGAGGAGGAAACTGAAGCTGGCAGTGATGATGAGGATGATGATAGCTAACATTTATGGAGGCATTATTATGTGCCCAGAACTGTGTTAAGGGTTTTGCCGTTATTATCTGCTTTACTTCTCATAACCACCCTGGAAGGTAGGTGCTATCATTATCCCCGTTTAACAGATGAAGAAACTCAGAGCAAAAGACTTACCCAGGGTCACAAAGCCAATATATGAAGAAAGGATTTGAACTCAACTTCTGGACTAAATGTTCAGCACTGTATCTATCCTATCTTTTAGGACTCTCCTACTTCTAGCATTCTATGTCCTAAGGTCTGTTCTAGTTTTGGTATTGAGTGTTTTGTGTTCTTCAGATTCCTTGCTGTCTTGTATTCTATTTCCTAGAGTCACTCCCAGGTCTGATTTTCACTTTTCTCATTCTCTCATTGTTTCTCCCTGGCTATAACATTTTCCTTTGAGCTCATTATCTGCTGCAGAACTATTTTCTTTATAACTAAACCTCTAGAAAGAAGGATATCTCTTCCCTGGACCCTACTTCCTCACTCTTGCAGTCCCTACCACCAATCAGTCTCTCCAAAGACCTCGGTTACTACCCCAATAGCCTTACCACTACCCCCCCACTCCCCTTTCCAGCTTTACTTCTCAGAAGCATCAGGTGAAAGACCATTTTCCCGTTTCCCATCTCCTCTGTACCCCCTCTTTCTGGATACTCTCACTTCTCTGAGTTTACATCCCATTTCTTGGTCCTGGGTTCTCCTTCTGCCTGTCTTCTGTTCCTCCTCCCAGCCCTTAAATGTGAGTGTCTCCCCCCAGGGCTCTATTCCTGGCCCTGTTTCATTTCCTTTCTACACCCTACTCCTGAGGATTTTATCCAGTATCATCCCTGGGAGGCTACTGTGATGTGGCTGGGGAAACAACCAACAAGCATTAACTTTTGGGTCCAAAGACTTGAGTTCAAATATCTGGTCTGTCTATAAGATCTTGGATAAATCACTTCAGTCTCCTGGGCTCATTTCCTCCCTTGTAATCAGTCAATTCATAGTCAATAGACCAAACATGGCTGCTGTTCAGTCGTGTTTGACTCTCTGTGACCCCATTTGGGATTTTCTTGGCAGAGATACTGGAGTGGTTTGCCATTTCCTTCTCCAGCTCATTTTACACATGAGGAACTTAGGCAAACAGGGTGAAGTGACTTGACCAGGGTCACATGATATCTGAAACCGGATTTGAATGCATGAAGAGGAGTCTTTCTGGCAATCCACTGAACCACCGAGCTGCCTACCCACACCCCGAAAAAAAGGCATGGGTAGGTTAGACCAGAGGTCTCCTAAGGTCCCATGCAGCTGTAGAACCTGTGAGCCTTGACTTCTTTGCAGACGGGTGGTTTCCAGCCCTATTTTCCCAGCTCCAGGTTCCCTCCTGACTGCCAAGCCTGCATCTCAACCAGTATGGCATTCTGGCTTCTTCATCTCAACAAGAACAGATCCAAAATTCCTTTGCCCCTTCCCCTAATTTCCCTGCCTCTGTTGATGGTATTACCATCCTCTCAGTCATCTGGGCTTAAAACTTGAGTCATCCTTTCATTCCCAGTCAGTTGGCAAGTCCAGTTGATTTTCCCTCTGAAATCTCTCTCCACTCAGTTCCCAGCCTCTCCACTCCCATGGTCACCACCCTCCTTGGGCCTTTATCACCTCTGACCTGAACAGTTTTCTCTCAACTGATCTCTCTGCCCCTCCTATCCATTCCTTACAGGGCCTTGGAAGGCTCTCAAGGCACAGGTCTGCCCTGTCCCTCCCAACTTTCAAAAGCTTTCCTTAGCTTCCTTTTGCCTACAAGGCACAATGCAAACTCAGGACTGGTACTGAGTCCCTCTACAGCCTGGACTTACCTACTTTTTGCAGTTTCATCTCACACATTCCCCACTTTTATATTTTCCCTAAGCTGGACCATTCCTCCCACATCTTATTCTCTTCCTGCCATCTCTCATCTTTGAGTCTTTGCTTACACTATCACCCCAGCCTGCAAAGTACCACTCATCCTGAAATCCTTCCCTTCATGGCCTGTCTCAGATGCCACCACCTCCATGCAGTTTTCCCTGGTGTCTGTCCCCCACCCTGACTCCCAACCAAGTGCTCCTGGCCTCCTGAGGTGGCCTCAGACACTTACTTGTTGTGTGCCCTGGGCAAGTCACTTCACCCTGTTTGCCTCAGTTTCCTCATCTGTAAAATGAGCTGGTGAAGGAAATGGCAAATACTCCAGCATCTTTGCCAAGAAAACCCCAAATGGGGTCATGAAGAATTGGACACAATGGAAACAACCGGACAGCAGCAACATACAACAAATGTGGGGATAACAGTACCTACCTCACAGGTTTGTTGTGAAGATCAGAGGGGGTATTTATAAACCGCTTGGCTCATAGTAGGTGCCATGTAAATGCTTCTTCCCATCCCCTTTCCCCTTAGATTTGTCCGAGTGTTTCCTTTAGACCTTTCTTCCTGTTTGAATTTGTCTAATCAGATTCTGCCTTTTACCAGCCATTTGTGCAAATAATAATCCCATCCCTATTAGACTGCCAGTCTTTTCAAATGGGGATAAGTAGCGGCTCCCTTCCAGGGTTATTGCAAGAATCAAATGAGATAATCATTGAAAAGTGCTTAGCTGGGCACATCAGAGGCAAGATGTATATTTGAGCTATTACTCTTATTACTCATTATTAATAGCAAACAACTTTGATAAACTTAGAACTCTGAGCCTGTCAATGACCAACTGCTGTTCTAGAACACTCTCCATGGAGCAGGCTGCCCACCTTTGGACAGAGGTGATGGGCCCAGGGTCCAGAGTGAGTTGTGTGCTTTTTTTTGGACAGAGAAATCTACTTTTGGCATAGTCTTGTCCTGGTTCTACATTTTTTTCTTTTTGAGGGAATCAAGTTTAAGTGACTTGCCCAGTGTCATATAACTAGTAAATGTCTGAGGTTAGATTTGAATTCAGATCCTCCTGACCCCAGGGCCACTTGGTTCTACCTCTGACTCTCCAACACTTGACGCTGTGGCTCAGTGCCTTCTCCCCCTGGAAGTTCCTGCATCAGTATCTCTGGGCTTTCTAGCCCTAGACCATTCCTCTGCCCCTGCTGTCTGCTATTCCCATTGGTGGGTTCTTCCCATTTTGAATCAGGGCCCAGGACCCTTCATTCCTCTCCTGACTCTGCTCTTGACTCTACATTTGACATTTAACTGCTTGAACTCTGTACAACTCCTTTCAATGGGTTGTTTTTCTCCATTGGAACATAAATCCCATGAAGAGGAAATATTTTACATTTCTTGGACCCCTAGCTGATGGAGAGCCAGCCTTAGAGCCAGGAGCACCTTGGAGTTCAAGTTTTGCCTCTGAAACAAAGTTGCAAAAATGTGGCAGCTTTCACTGGTAAGGGCAGTTGTCTCATCTGGGTTCCCTATTCCCAGGTCCAGTGATTCTGGCCTGGAGGATTCTGATTTTCTTTCAAGCTCCTAGTAGTGGCTGGCACATAGTAAGCATTCAATAAATATTTGTTGATGATTGATTGACCCTTGTGTCTCTACCCCTGAGGATGGCACCTTTGTACCCAGTAGGAGCTTAACAAGCATTTCCTGGGTTAAATAATAGCCCGCATTTTTATAGTTCTTTAAGGTTTTACAAAGTGTCCTACAGGCATTATCTTCACGACAACCTTGGAGGTAGGTGCTATTGTTCTCCCCATTTTACAGATGAAGAAACTGAGGCAGACAGAGGTTAAGCAACTTGCCCAGAGTCACATAGCTGCTAAGTGTCTGAGTCTGACTATGAAATCAGGTTATCCTGAGGCTAGCCCAGTGTACCATCCTCTGCACCACTTAGCTGCCTTGAAGTGTAAAGTGGAAATGTTCTTTGCCAGATCACAAGTGGTCTCAGAGCTGGGAGGGCAGCCAGCCTGAATGACCTGTACAGGAGCAGGAATACCCTTTAATGAGGAGATAAGTGATCATTCTGCTTCTAGTTGAACATTCTGGTCCAGGGTTCAAGTTCATCAAGCTGACAAATATTGCAAAGTCATCTTTGTGTGAGAGGGGCAGGGTGAGCCCTGAAGGAGAATGGCAGCTTGCTGTGGCTGAAGGCCAACCCAGCAGGCATCTGGAGAGTGGCTAAAAGCTTTAGATGAGGACTGTGTCCCTAGAGAGTGATGGGTAAGAGAACTTGGAGTCCAAGAAGAAGGAGGAAGTCCCAAAGCCAGGAGATTGGAGAAGGAAGTCTGGAATCTTCCTTTCTGAGGTTCTGCCAAAGGGAAGAAGATTTTCAGGATCTAACCTAGCCCCACCTCTTTATTTTTACAGATGAGGAAACTAAGGCTGAAAGATTAGGTTAAAAGACTTCCCCAAGGTCACACAGGTAGTAATTAACACCAAGTCATGGTTAGATGGGGAGCAGCTTCAAGGTACAGTGACTAGAGTGCCTGACCTGAGTTCAAATGTGACCTCAGATACTTATTAGCTGTGTGACCCTGAGCAAGTCACTTAACCCTGTTTACCTCAATTTCCTCATTTGTAAAATGAGCTGGAGAAGAAAATGGCAAACCACTCCAGTATTTTTGCCATGAGAACTCCAAATGGGGTCAGGAAAAGTTGAATGTGACTGAAAAATAACAATGAAGAGATTTATATATCAAAGACTTCACCAATAACCTATGAGGTGGATCTGGCCCATTTGGAGGGAGAAACCTTTTGGGAGCTTACTCACCATTTTACAGGTGAGGAAACTGAGATCTTGAGAAAACAAATTGCTCCAAAAGAAATGCACTTAGACTTTTGGGATACTCTGAATAATTGCAATTTTATTAATCAAAGATCCTTGAAGTTTTATTTGTTAGTATCATAGTTTCCTTATACCTTGATCATACCTTATTTTTTCTAAACTTCCTAAATGTGATCTTTTATCACACCAGAGAGTTCAGCCTAACTATTCACATAGGAAAAACAAAGTAGATGAAGAATACCCATGGAGAATACAGAATCTATCTCTTCATTCAAGTCTTGCCTTTGACACATACAGGCTATATGATCCTAGATGACTCACAACCTCTCTGTGCCCCCTTAATTCCCACTTGTCCCCCAGGTTAGCTCTCTAAAATTATGAGCTATAGAGCTAGTATTGATTTACATTAAAAGGGAGGTTTCTTAATAGAAGCTTCCTGATAAAAGCAAAATTCTCTTTTAAAAAAAAATAACTCAAGGGCTCATCTGTACTTTTATTTTGGAAAAACATTATAGACGGGAAATGAGGCAGAGTTGGCCAAGAGGAGCAGAGTGGGCTGGATGAGCCTTGGAAAATTGCAAAGTCCTCTTAATGATCTCTAAAACAGAGACTAACCTTTTTGTTATGAATCCTCTTTCAGTATTGTTGCAAGTCTGTAAGACACGAAACACCACGGACACCCAAGAACTGAAACTGAGGATCTTTCAGAATGCTGGCGTCTCATGGTGGGCGTGAGCAAGCTGAAACATGTGCAAACCAGGAGTAGAACAGGAGAAGGCTGGTAAAGGATGTCACCTGCAAAGTATTTGATCAAGAAAGTGGGGCTGGTTATGTGGTAAGAACGAGGGATGGAAGGCAGATGGCCTGTGTGCTGCGTTGGCAGGGAGAACCCTGCCACAGTGACTGGCACCCCTCGAGTGAATTGATGGGAGGACGCAGACAAGTGTTGCAGATGGGGATGGGATGATAGCAGCTCCATGGAACCACTGACACTTCTTGCTATGTCTGCCTTCACACCTCTCCCCTCCAATGCCTTTTCTCTACTCTCACAGCTACTGCCTTCTTTCAAGCATCAATTCCTGTCTGGATTATTGTAACAGTCTCTTCATGGATCTGCAGCCTCAAATCTATTCCCACTTCAGTCAGTCCTACATATTCCTGCCAAAATAATTTGACCTCTCTTCAATCAACTTTATGGGTTCCCTATTGCCTCTAGATTCAAATATGCTTTTCGGTTTGGCATTTGATATTTATATTTATTAAATAAAAATTAAATATTTATATCAGCTTTTTTTGTAGTGGCAAAAAATTGAAAATTGAAGGGATGCCCATCAACTGAGGAATGGCTGAACAAGTTGTGGTATATGAATGTAATGCAATTCTATTGTGCTATAAGAAATGATGAAAAGGAAGACTTCAGAGAAGCTGGAAAGACCTATATGAACTGATGCTGAGTGAAAGGAGCAGAACCAGGGGAACATTGTGTACAGTAACAGTCACATTGTGTGATGATCCACTATGTATGACTTAGCTCTTCTCAGCAATACAATGAACTAAGACAATTCCAAAGGACTCATGATGAAAAATGCCATCCACATCCAGAGGAAGAACTATGGAGTCTGAGTGCTGATCAAAGTATACTATTTTCACTTTATTTATTTTTTGTTCTTTTTTCCTTTTGATGTGTTTCTTCTTTCACAATTGACTAATATGGAAATATGTTTTACATGACTATACATCTATAACCTCTATCAAATTGCTTACTGTTTTTGGAAGAGTGGATGGGGGAAAATTTAGAATTTTAAATTTTTTAGAAGCGAATGCCAAAAATTGTCTTTACATATAATTAGAAAAAAGTAAAATAATATTTAAAAAAATAAAGCCCCTCACAACCTGACCCCAGTTTATCTTTCCGACCTCACTAGACAGAAATACCCTTTCCCCACTCTGTAATCTATTGAAGCTGCCCCTTTCTCTCCCCTGCCTGGAATGCCCTCCCTCCTTCCCTCTGCCTCAGTCTCCCTTTCTTTAAGATGCAGCTCAGGTACCACCATCTTGTACATGAAACCTTCATTGGTAGGGAATTTAATGATTTTGTGCGTGCACGTGTGTGTGTGTGTGTAAACTATAAATAGGTATTTGTTAGCTTTATATTTATGCTGTAATCTATGTTTATAGGCTCAAGAGTGAACATTGTCTCATTCATTGTACTTGCATCTCCAGCACTTGGCACATAATAGTAACTTAATGAATGACTATAATCTCCCAATGAGTAGGACTGAGCCCCATATCCAGCAGGTGTTTAATAAATGTTTGCTGAATAAATGAACTAAATGGAACGAGCAAAGGGAGCTCCATTGCTCACCAGGACACCCACTTAGCCTCAGAAGCAGACCTTTAACCCTATTATGTGCCCAGCAGTATCCACTGGCCAGGACTCCCCAGGCCCTCCCAGCTCATATCTTGCCCAGACTCTTTGAACATCAGACACCACCTTCATCTTCATTTCTTAAACAAAGAATGTGTTTATTGCCTGTGTTCCCACATCACCATTTCACATTATTTCTAGGTCCTTCTCCCAGGCCCCAAGGACTGATGAGATGACTCTCCCAGGAAAGTCCCCTGACCCAGGCTGACCTGGCTCAGCCCACCAAGGCTACTGTGCAGTGTTCAAGAAGGAAGGCAGCTGATCCAGTCTGAAAAAAGAGCTTTGCCAGGTAGGGTGGGGCAGGTGGAGGGGCCCAGGAAAGACAGTCTCTGGGCTGTGATGGGGTTTAGACAGAGAGGGTTGGAGCTGCTAGCTTCCACCTGTAGAAATGCAAAGTTTGGAGTCTTTCTTTATGTTTTAAGTTAAAATCAGACTCTGGTCCCTTACTGTGTTAAGGAGGTTCTAGGCTGGAGCTCATATTGAAGAGGTCCTTCCTGCTCCTGTGGAAAAGGGCAGGAGTGGAGGAGAAAGAAAGGAAGCTGCCCCTCTTGCCCTTCCCCCGCTCACTTTAGAAGAACATTATTTTTCAACATTTTTTGTAGGAGGTGAGGAAACCACCAGCCAACCTCATAAGCAGGAAGAAGGAAGCTCACTCTTAACAGGAAACCCTCTGTTGGCCCTGTTTTCCTCCTCCTCCCCCCATACCTTCATCTCCAGGGCCCAGGCCCAACCCAAAGGGCATCTGCAAGAGATGGAGAGACAGCAAGGCCTGGTCCAGGGCAAGGGTGTAGATGGGAGGGGATGAGGATTCTCACTTCACAATGCCCCAACAACCCCCCCATACCCTTATTGAGAAGCCTGTGTTTCTCACCAGTCTTCTCTGCTCAGGAGGTAAGACTCTCAAATACACAGAACCATACAACATCAGTGCTGCAGGGGAGACCTTAGGTAACCAGTCCCGGCTCCCTCATCTGACAAATAGAGGAGCTGAGGCCCCGACACAGGAAGAGACTTGCCCAAGGCCACAGGCTGAGTAAAAGAGAGAGCTCAGACAGGAACAAAAGTCCCCCAGCATAAGACAAAAATCAGAGAACACAAAGGGTAATGATAATGAAAAAGGGGAGACTGAGGGCGGGGAGGGGAGTTGGGGAGGGGCCCTCAGTCTCAATACCCTTCTTCTTCTCGGTAATAGTGGTACTCAGGTGGCTCCACAGAGCTAGGGCTGTCACCAGGGCCTACCCCTGGCCCATCTCCGGTGGGACCTTGAGGACAGTATTTGGGATCATAGATCTGTCGCCCCAGCCCAAACACCTGGCCGCTCTGGTTGGCACCCTGGGTATAACCCATCTGCAGAGACATGGAGGTGTTGTCACACTTGTCTGTACCCATCTTGGTATCATAGATGTGTCTCCTAGTGCCCGGGGCTGTCATGCCAACCTGGAAAGAGGATGGGGAAAGGAATTCAGGCTCTGCAGTCCCAGGTCCTTACCCATCTAGCTCCTCTGCAGCCCAGCACACTCCATCATCTGGGAATGCTGGGTCAGGCAGGATGCTGGAGGCCTGGGCCCTGGTCCTGATGCCATCACTGGCTCCCTGAAGTTCTTCATGATCCAGCTTCTTCTTATCTTTTCAGGCCTTACTTCATTTTTCAGCTACATCCAGTGATACTGACCTCTCTACCATTCTTTAAACAAGACATATCATCTCCTCTCTCCATGCATTTGTACAGGCTATGCCCCCGGCCTGGTATGCTTTCTCTCCTCTTCCCTCCGGCTCTTCCTTTTCCTTTCTTCTTTCAAGATTCACCTCAAATCTTACCTTCTTCAAAAAGCCTTTGTCTGACTCATCTATCTGACCCCCAAGTCTTTACCCCCCACTAGTACCTTTCTCCCATGATTGCCTTCTACCATATCTGCTTATATCTTGAATATATAGAGTTATTTACTTATCGCATCCATTAGAACATAAGCTCTCCAAGAAGAGGGCCTTTTTTTTTTTGCCTTTCTTTGTATCCCAATCTCTTAGCACAGTGTAAGCAATTTATAAATGCTTGTTGACTGACTGGCTTATTAACTGAGCTCCCTCCCAAATCTGCCCTCTGGGTTCCAAGGTTCCCCCCTCTTTCCCCTTGATGCAGCTCTGATATTCTATGTTCACACAATGGAAATCTGGGTTCTAAGGTCCTTCCTTAGGTGGTGCAGTGGCTGGGGCCCTAGACTTGCAGGGAAGAAGTCCCCAGTTTTAATCCTGCCTTTGACACTACTGTATGACCCTGGGCAAGTCACTGAACCTTCTTAGTTTCCTCATCTGTAAGATTATAAAATACTAGTACTTACATGATGAAAGTTGTGAGGATTCAGTGAGAGAATATATGTCAGGGGCTAAACATTTGTTATTATTATTCCAAATGTAACATTCTATGTTCTAGGTTTTAAGGACTTTTCTAGTTTGAAAATCCTATGTTCTAAGACCTATTCCAGTTCTATATTTTGTGTTTGTCTCTCCCAGCCCTGACACTCTCTGTTCTAAGGGCTCTCCCAGCCCTGACACTCTCTCTTCTAAGGGCCCTCCCAGCCCTGACACTCTCTGTTCTAAGGACCCTCCCAGCCCTGACACTCTCTGTTCTAAGGGCCCTCCCAGCCCTGATACTCTCTGTTCTAAGGGCCCTCCCAGCCCTGACACTCTCTGTTCTAAGGGCTCTCCCAGCCCTGACACTCTCTGTTCTAAGGGCCCTCCCAGCTCTGACACTCTCTGTTCTAAGGGCCCTCCCAGGCCTAACACTCTCTCTTCTAAGGGCCCTCCCAGCCCTGACACTCTCTCTTCTAAGGGCCCTCCCAGCCCTGACACTCTCTCTTCTAAGGGCCCTCCCAGCCCTGACACTCTCTGTTCTAAGGGCCCTCCCAGCCCTGACACTCTCTGTTCTAAGGGCTCTCCCAGGCCTGACACTCTCTCTTCTAAGGGCCCTCCCAGGCCTGACACTCTCTCTTCTAAGGGCTCTCCCAGCCCTGACACTCTCTCTTCTAAGGGCCCTCCCAGCCCTGACACTCTCTCTTCTAAGGGCCCTCCCATTTCTGACATCCTGGGCTCTAATGGCCCTCCAAACCTTGAGATTGTTGGTTCCAAGGTCTTTCCCAGCTCTGACATTCTAAGGGTCAATAGTAAGCTGATATGAATATGGCATTTTATGACTTACTGCTTTCATTATCTCATTGGCACTTCAGAACAGTGCCCTGTGATGCAAGTTATTAGCATGCCCATTTTTCAGATGTGAAAGTTAAGGCCCAGGTGAGACAGTGACAGAGGCAGGGCTCACCCTCTGAATTCATGGCGTTCAGATCAGGGTGCTACAAAGGTCTGCCTGTCTGAGTGAGCCCCTTGGATGCTTTGCTGGGTTACCTGGTCATGTAGGGGTTTGATCACACCTGTTCAATGTAGAGTGAAACCTACCTCCCACTTTGGAAACAAGAGCTGGAGGGAGTGGCTGGCCTCAAAGAACCAGCTCTAACCAGCCCAGCAGGCTTAGAGAATTCAAGCTTTATTCCTACCCTAACCTTTATACCTTCTTAAAGGGATAGGAGCAAGTTTTGAAGCCTCGGACTCCAGCCCTGGCTCCCGGCCTTGAACTGGGACCCAGGGCGGGAATGCTCTAGTGGAGGTCAGAGCTGGAAGAAACCTTAGGGACTCTTTAGTTTAACCCCTTTATTGTACAGATGAGAAAACTGAAGCACAGAGAGGGGAAGGGGCTTGCTGAAAGCCCATCTAAGTAAATCAAAGGTAGAACTACGTCCTCTGACTTTAAATATAATTCCTTTGCTACAACTTCATGGTCATTTTCTCCAAGATCAGCTGCTGCCTTCATTTTACAACCTAAGGTCAAACAGAGAGTCAGAATCACAGTTTAAGACTCGAAGTTCAGGGTTCCTTGCATGCCACAGGGTTTTTTCTAAAGTCCAGAGAGGAGACCTCTGAGCCTATCCTAGAACCTGGGTCTTCTAGCTACCAGTGCCCTAACCACTCTACGGCTGTACCTATGGTGGTCCTCTCTCTCATTTTAGAACCCTAGATGTTCCCACTCACCTGACTGGCACACTTGTTGGTCCCCATCTGCAGACTGATAGTTGAGTGGTCCATAGGAGCCAGAATCTGGTTCTTAGGATCATACAGGTGTCTCCGGGTACCATAGGCTGTCATGCCTGACTGGCTGGCACATTTATTGGTGCCCATCTGTGGTCAGAAGGAAGTAGAATCATAAGTACCAGTGGTCCCTCATCTGCTGCCTTGAAACTAGGATCCAGGCTCTTGGCTGAGGCCCTGAGAGCTTGAACCCCACACAAGAGCCCTGGTTAATCCCCTGTGCCCTCCATGGGTTTTCTTCTTGGGTAGAATCCCCAGGAGAGGGAAGGTAACTGACTCTCAGACGGGGTCTGGCCAGAGCCAACTGGGGAAGTCATCCAGGTATGTCTCCTGGGCAGCATGTCCAGCATCTCCTATGTGTTCTCCCCTCCCCTCCCCTCCCCTTCCCTGTCCTCTCCTTCTCTCCCCTCCCCTCCCCTCCCCTTCCCTGTCCTCTCCTCCTCTCCCCTCCCCTCCCCCCCCTCCTTTCCTCTCCTTACCTCCTCCCAGGTAGTTCCCTCCTTCATGCTTCCCCAGAATACTCCCCCTCATTCCCCTTGGCTCATTACTCCCATCTCTCTTTCCCTCTGAAGCATCCTCCTTACTCTCTTTCTGAATGTTTCCTAGCTTCATCTCCCCTTTCTCTATTCTTTGTACGCTCATCCTCAGGACTCCCCAGAATCATACTGTCCTTCCCTCCTGTTACTGGGAAGGAACGTTTCTCATAAACTCCTTCCCTTCACATATTATATCTCTCAAAGGCAAACTTGAATTTTCAGGGGGTCATCCTGAACTCAAAGGAATTTGAATTCATGGCATTTCTCGTGTTCTGGGTGAGATTTGGAAGTGGGGTAGGGTGGGGTCAGAGGAAGAGTGGCTTTCTTTGAACCGTTCAAATCTACCCAGGCTCCTAAGGATTACAGATCAGACTGAAGTTGGTCTTGTGACCAAGGAGTGAGGAAGGAAATGGGGCCATTGGGCTACCTACAGATTGGTGATATCTGTTCAAGACAAGCACTTCTGAGCATCCAGGCCCAACGCAGTCTGGATTCCTGGGCCCATGTCCCAAAGCCCTGCTCCCTCCAAGATTGAGAAAGGGGTGCCAGATTGGGGAGACTAGAACAACATACACTAAGCCCTTCTCTCAGCCCCAGCTCAAGGAGAGGCATCCAGGATAAAAGTGCTTCAGGCTAGCTCCATCTTGTACCTGGAGTCCAATAACACACTGCCCAGCCTTCAACTTGGCATCATCAAAATTTCTCTCTTGCTTCTCTGAGTACTTGACCCCAATGTCCACGCCACTCTGCAGCCCTTTTGTCTTGGCCTGACCAGGAGAAACAGAGATGAAAAGGGATTAGAAAAAGGTGTTTTAAGAGAGATTTCACTCCTGAAAGCTCCAGTCTCAAAACTCAAAACAACCCTGCTCTACCCAGCTCAGTAAAAGTAGGAAGAGGACCACGCATCAGGAACCTCCTTCAATCCAACCTGTCTTCTAATCCTAGAATGCATGTCAGAGCTAGGAACATAGAACATGGAACATAGAATATTAGAGTTGAAAGAATTTTAGGTCATGGAATATCCAGCTCAAGAGGCAACTTAGAACATGGGGCGCAGAATGTCAGAGCTAGAAGGACCTCAATGTAGAACATCACAACTGGGAAGGCCTTGAGAATATAGAATGTCATGTGTATTTTATATCAGATTACTCTCTGTCTTGGGGAAGGGGGAGGGAAGAGAGGGAGGGAGCAAAATTTGGAACTCAAAATCTTACAAAAATGAGTGTTGAAAACTATCTTTATATATAATTGGAAAAAATAAAATACTATTTACCAAATTGGGAAAAATAAAATATGAAATAACTAAATATATAATCATATATTAAATGTATTTGGATATATATATTATATATGCATATGTACAGTATGTATACATAAATGCAATCTATCTATCTGATGTCAGATAATGGAAGTAACCTTGGAACGCAGGACACAGAAGGTCAGAGCTGGGAGGACCCATAGAGGTTCTACATTCTAAGAACCCTCAAAGATCTGACATTCTGTGTCCTGTGTTCTTCTAAAGCTCCTTCCAAATCTGAATCTCTATTCTAAGGGTCCCCTAGAATGTCCAAGTCAAGCAGACCTTTAGAACAGAGCTAGGAGGGACCTTAGAACACAGAATGTTGGAGGTGGAGGAGGACTTAAAATCCAGAACACAGAATTGTAGAACTAAAACATTCTTCAAAGACCATCTTTCACTTTCATTATTTTTCTTACTTTTTTACAACATGGCTAACATGGAAATAGATTTTGCATGACTTCACATGTATAATGGGTTTCATATTGCTTGCCTTCTCAATGAGTAGAAGAGGGGCTGGAAGGAAGGAGAAAATTTGAAGCTCAAATTTTTAAAAATGAATTAAGGTATTTTTTAAACACCATCTAATTCAATGAGTCTATTCTCCTCAACTTAAATCAATTTAATAAACTTATATACCTTCTGTGTGTCAGATCCTGTCCTAGGTGATGAGGGAAAGACTGACATTAAAACAAGATAAGGTCCCAGACTCCAAAGCATTTATAATCCAGTTGGGAAGATAGGATGACCATGTAGGTAAGAAGAGTATCCATAGATAGTAAGTAACCAAATTATTGAAGCATAGAGGGATGAAATAAATTATCCAGGGTCATAGAGCAAGTTGTTAGCAGATATGGGACCACAGCTGACAGTTTTTCCCAGTCCAGACCTTTTGTCACTTGACCTCTTTCCATTTCCTTGAACAGGAAACAAAGACGGAATCATTCAGACCCAGATGTGTGCTTCCCCTGGAGAGGTAGCTTACCTTGCCAGCCAGGGCCAGAAGTGACACTTGAACCTGGGTCATATTCCCACTTTCAAAGAGGTCATTGGCTTCAAAAAGATCCACAGGGTTCATGCCATAGTTGACCATGGCCTTGATGAAATTGGAGAGATTTTCCAGCTGATAAGGAAGGGGAAGAGGCAGAAGATGAGAAACAGAACTGAGCAGAGTCCCAGATCTCCCCTTCTGATCATTTGGACCTGCCCCTCCCCTTGTCTGATTCTCTGCCCTTTTTCTGGGGCACACTAGGTGCTAAGTTAGGAGTCTGGAATATTCTTTATGGTAGGGGGAGGGGAGTGTCAAGACAAGCGATTGGGTCCCTCTCTTCCCCCTGGGCGTGCCCTAGGACCATCTCACCTGATGCCAGTTCTGTTGTGAGCGATTAATCTTGGGCACGGAGCCAGGTTGCAGTTTGTTCATGAGACTGGAGGGACAGTACCAGGGGAGGGGTAAAAGGGAAGGAGGAATAGTGATAGTATTAACGCCCATCCCAGCAGGCACTAATGTTATCTAAGGGCCCTACCAGCCCTACCAGACAACTTTTGCACTAAAGCCCCTCCCAGCTCTGATACTCTGTGTTCCAAGAGCCCTCCCAGTCCTGATATTATATGTTTAAGATTCAGTGTTCTAAGGACCTTCCAAGCTCTGATATCCTGGGTTCCAAGGTCTAACTCTGACATCCTGTGTCCTAGCGGCCCTCCCAACTCTGACATCCTATGTCCTAAGGGCCCTCCCCGTTCTCGTCTTTGCTCCAAAGTTCCTTCCAACTCTGATATTTCTATAATTCTGATATTGTTTTAGGTCTGATGGGTTTACAGATTCTAGATCAGAGGCAGGCAAGAGCTTGAGTTGCGGATTCCTCTTCAAGGTACCCTATCATCTGGGATAGGAATGAGGCACCAGGGATCCTCCCAAATCTCTCTCCTCTCCCACCAATGCCCCAGCCCCAGAGCGCTTACTCACGTGCATAGGATGACACCATCTTTGAGTCCCTTCTGGAAGTCTGGTCCAATGCTGAGATCTGTGAGACCCTCAATCCATCCCCTCAGCTCACTTTCCATCTGTGGGTCATACTTGGACTGCAGCTAAGAAGAAAGGCCCAGACCATACTGTTAGAACTGTATCTGGCTGGGGAAAAGTTAAGTTGGGAGCTGGAGATTCCCTGTCCCATCCTTGCCAGGAGGCTTGGGGTAAATCCTAACCATTTAGGATCTCAGTTTCCCCATTTGTAAAATGAAGGGGTTGGATTACATGAGCTACAAAGTCCCTAATAGTTCTAAATTTCATGTTCCTATTAACACCAGGTCATTCCTGCCCTGGCTCCAAATTTTCTACCAGCCTACTGATGTCCTAGGGTAATGGAATGAGTACTAAATTTAGAGCTGAAGGATCCAGGTTCAGATTCTGTCTCTGTTGCATACTTCCCTTCCTCAACTTGTCCCCAGAACAATAAAACCCTCTGGGCTTTACTTTTCTCCTATGTCAAATGAGAGTTCTGGATTAGATCATCTCTAATACCAAATCTTTCCATTCAATTCAGTGCATACTTAGTAAGTGCCTTACTGGGTGCTAGGCACTAAGCTTATGTTTCACTGGGCCCATACAACATAAGAGGCAGCTCAGTATGGTGAAAATGAGGCTGGCTGCAGAGGGTCTGGATGCTAACTCCAGCTTTGCCACTTACTATCTGGGTTACTTTGGACGAGTCCCTTAATCTCACCCTTCCAATGAGGAGGATGGATCAGATGGTATCTGAGGTCTCTTTCTGATCTAAATTTATGATCTTCTATAAGTACACAGATTAGCCCAAGTGTAACTCCTTCCTTCAGCCCTCATGGGCCAATTGTCTCATTACAGAAGTGAAACTGAGAAAGGCAGAGAGGGAAGAGGACCTCCCAGAGGAGGCAGCCCCTAAGTTGAGCCTTGCCTGGAGACAAAGACTGAAAGATGGGTAGGTGGAGAAGAGAGAGCACATTCTTCTTGATATGGTGGACAACTGGTGCTAACCCATGGAGGTCAGAAGTGTAGAGTTTTGGGGTGTGATTAGTAGTTTAATTGGGCTGCAATATAGAGACCTTGAAGGACAGTAGCATGGAATAAGTCAGAAAGGGAGATAGCAACCAGGTTCTACAGACCTGTAAATCCCAGGCTGGGGGTCTGTAGTTTCTTCTAGACGCAACAATAGGGAATCATTCAAAGTTTTTGAGTAGGGCAGCTAACGTGGTCAGAGCTATATCTTAGAAAGATCATTTTGGCATCTGTACAGGGGATGAACTATTCAAGGGAAAGACTGAAAACAGTAATTGGTACCCTTGAGGACAGATGATCAAACTCTGAACGAGGATGGATGGGAGGGATGGGATGGATGAAAGAGATGCTGTGGAGGTGGCGTCAAGGTCAAAGCTTTTGTCTGTCTTCCAGTTTGCTTGAAGAAAGAGCAGGCTACTTGGTCACCCAAGGTCAGGAGATGTGGAGCAAATAGCAAGTCTGTCATTATTCTGTGGGTGATGTGGGCTAAGTCACTTCCTCCCTGGGCCTCAACTTCCTCATCTGTTCAAGGAGGGGGGTTGGATGAGATGACCCTGAAGTTCCCCTCCAGCTTTCTGCATCCCGTGATCTCAGAGCAATGAATACTCAAAACAATTCCTTGGATGCTTGTTCTTCTCAACTCTTTACATAGTCCTTTCAGACTGGTCGACTACTTCCGTATCAATTCTTTCTCTCTTTCAGCTGCTCGGAACAGGACCATGGAGAGGTCAAGAACAGGTTTATTCTGCCCATTTTATAGATGAGAAAATCAAAGCTCAGAGAAGGGAATGAGGAAAGCAAATTGACCCTGGTCACAAAGCTAATTAGTGGTAGAGGAGAAAGAGGTAAAGGCAGCTGAGTGGAAAGAGCATCAGAATCTAGACCGCCCAGCACTTACTGGTGTACCCAAAGAGTAAAATGTAGTCAATCAGTCAGTCAGCCAACAAACATTACTTAATCAACCTCTATGGTTGAAACACTGTACTAAGTGCAAAGGATACAAAGGAAGGCCAAAAAAAGTGAGTTTTTGTCTTTGTATATCCAGTGCCCATTCAGTGCCCAGCCAGGAGCCACAGCTTGAAAAAAGAAGCTTGCTAAATTGAATGAAACAGAAACTTCCTCTATAACATCCTGCAAAAGTGATCACTCAGCACCTACTTGAATACCCCCAAAGACAGGGAACTCTCTACCTTAAGAAGCATTCCATTCCAACTTCTGGACAACACCGTTAGAAAGCTTTCCTTAATAAGAGTCGAAATCCCACTCATTTCTCCTAGTTCAATTAAGCAGAAAATCAACCAACCAAGATGGATTTTTGGAGTGTTGAGGCCAAACAGAATAATTATCCTCCATCCATCTGGGCTGGAGCTAGATCTGGCCTTTGATCCCTACTACCTTTGAGATACTGAGTAACTTAACCTCTCTGGCCTTGTAGGCCTTACTCTGCTGACAGTAGTCATGGCATCAAGTGCTGCATTAGCCTGGGGACCCCTTCTGAGTGTGGGGTGCCCTTGATGGCCACTCTAGTGCCTTCCAAGGAGACAAGGGAACCGGATCCAATAATTGCCAGCTCTTGGTAGAGGCTTGTTCCTGAATCTCCACAGTCCTACTCCTCTCACATATTCCACAATACCATGGGGAGGCCTTGGCTGGTCCATGGGCAAAACAGTCCACTCCAGAGTTTACATGAGTGCGTGGGGATGTGCCCAGCCATGAGGAGAAAGCTGCTTCTGAGACTCGAGGATGGGGGTGGTGGGCCCCCTCTGCCTGATCCCCACACAACGAAGCTAAGGAAGCTGGATTTGGACCTGGAGCTGCCTCAAGTGAGCAATACAAAAGCCTTTAGGTTCCAGGATCTACCCGATACCCCCAGAACTGCGAAGCTCAGATGGCACAGAGGGAGGGGGCCTAGAGAGGCAGATGCCACGAACTCTGGTGGGGAGTGCATGAGAGGCATGAGGGGGTAGAGAAAAGAATAATGGACTTGGAATCTCTTGAATCCTGCCGTTTGTAAAATGGGGATAAAATGCTAATGTTACTGATAATGATGATGGAGACAATAACGCTATGAGAACCAGATGAGATGATAACGATAAAGCACTTCGCACATCGCCTAATATACAGTAGGTGCTATATAAATGTTAGCTATTATTTATCACCTGCAAACCCTAAGCAAGTAGTCTAAGTCTTCCAAGCCTCAGAAAAAAGAATCAGTTGAACCTTTGAATTCCCTCCTCTAAAGCTAGTATGTATCTGAGGCCATATTGGATCAGAGGCCTTCCCAACTATAGGCCTGGCACTCTATTCACCTACATCTATAAAGGCAGCACAAGTGAGGTCAAGAGTCCTGGATTGGAGTCCTGACTTGGCGACTCACTCAGTGGGATTGGGGGAGAGCCTTTTCCCCTGGGGCCTCAGCAATTTCCTCCTCTGTAACATGGAGAGATTGGCCTAGAGAGTATCTTAGTTCCATTTCCACTTCAATGTCTTTCCATGGGCTCACGTGGAGCAGGTTTTTCTGTTTTTCAGCTATAAAGTCAAGGTGGTTGGACCAGCCGGCCTCTAAGATCCCTTTTTAGTTCACAGTCTGTAATCCTGGGCCTCAGTTTCCTTCTCTGAAAAATGATGGTGTTGAACTACATAGTTGGTAAAGTCTCTCTATATTTGTATGTATGTATGAGAGAGAGACAAAGATAGAGAGACAGACACAGGGAGAAATAGAGAGACAAGAGAGAGAAAGAAAGAGAGAGAGAGCACTTTATAGTTTATAAAGCCCTTTACATACATTAGCTATTTGATACCATGAAGGAGATGGAAGAATTGTTTTTATGAAATAAGGAAAATGAGGAAAGGGAAGAAAAGGGAAGTGACCTATCTAAAGTCGTACAGCTAATGTTAAATGGCAGAGATGGAATTCAATCCCAGGTCACTTCTCACTGAGTTCAGTAACCTTTCCATTAAATTACGTTAGCTCCCTTTTCTTCTCTGACACTGACACTCTCCAGTGCAGACTCTCATCACCTCATGCCTGGATCACCCCAATAGGTTTTGGGATGGTCTGCTTGCCTCAGGTGTCTCCCCACTCCATCCTCCATTAGAAGCCAAAGTGACTTTCCTAAAGGTTGGACCAACTCACCCCACTACTCAATAAAATCCAGTGGGTCCCAATCACCTCCAGAACTAAATACAAAATTAAATACACCCCTCACACCTATCAGATTGGCTAATATGATAGAAAAGGAAAATGATAAATATTGGAGAAGATGTGAGAAAATTGGGACACTAAGACATCATTGGCAGTTGTGAACTGATCCAACCATTCTAGAGAGCAATTTGGAATTATACCCAAAGGGCTACAAAAATGTGTATACCCTTTGACCCAGCAATATCACCTCTAGATCTGTGTCCCAAAGAGATCATAAGAATGGGAAAAGAACCCACGTGAGCAAAAATATTTATAGCAGCTCTTTTTGTGGTGGCAGAAATTGGAAACTGAGGGAATGCCCATCAGTTGGGGAATGACTGAACAAGTCGTGGTCTATGAACATAATGGAATACTATTGTGCTATAAGAAATGATGAGCGGGAAACCTTGGAAAAGCTTACACGAACTGATGCTGAATGAAGTGAGCAGAACCAGGAGAACATTGTACACAGTAACAGCCATATTATGTGATGATCAACTATGATAGACATCTCTTCTCAGCAATACAAAGATCTAAGACTCGTGATAGAAAATGTTATCCACTTCCAGAGAAAGAAGGAGAGAGTCTAAATGTAGATTGAAACATACTATTTTCACTTTTTTTTGTTTTATTTCTTTTTCATGAATTTTCCCCTTTTATTCTGATTTTTCTTTCACAACATAACTAATGTGGAAATATATTTAGCATGATTGCACATGTGTAGCCATATCAGACTGCTTGCTGACTTGGGGAAGGGTTGTGAGAAGAAAAATTTGGAACTCAAAATTTTATTTTAAAAAATGAATGTTGAAAAATATCTTTACATGTAATTGGAAAAAAATAAAATACTATTAACAAAAACATTAAAAAAGAAAAAAATCAAATACAAAATCTGCTGTGTTCAAAGCCCTTAATCACCTAACCCTCCCTCCCTTCTAGTCTTCTTTCCCCTTACATCCTTCTATATACTCTTCAGTCCAATGACACTGGCCTCCTGACTGTTCATCAAACAAGACCCTCTATCTGGGCTCTGGGCATCTTCACTGGTTCTCCCCTGTGCCTGGAATGATGCTCTCTCTCATATCTGCCTCTTGGCTTCCTTCAAGTCCCAACTGAAACTTACCTTCTACAGGAAGCTTTTTCCCGATCTCTCTTAATTTGAGTACCTTGCTGCCACAAATTATTTCCTGTTTTATCCCATCCATAGCTTGTTTGAATATTACTATTTACATGCTGTTTCCCCCATTAGATCATCAGTTCCTTAAGGGCAGGCACTATCTTTTGCCTCTGTTTGTATCCCCAGCACTTAAGGTGATGAAGTAGACCTGGAATCAAAAAGACTGGAGTTCAAATCCAACCTCAGACACTTAGCAACTATGTGACCCTGGACAAGTCACTTCACCCTGTTTGCCTGGGTTTCCTCATCTGTAAAATGAGCTGGAGAAGGAAATGGCAAATCATTCCAGCATTTCTGCCAAGAAAACCCCAAATGGGGTCACAACTGAACAACTGAACAACATTTAGTAGGTGCTTAATAAATGTTTATTGACAAGACCTACCTTCTTCCTCCCCAGGCTTACCCCTTCCTACCTTTCCACTCTTTTCACACTTTACTCCCCTCTAAGTACTCAGTTACACAGTCCTACCTGCTGTTCCTCCCAAGATACAATCCATTTCCTGACTCCATGCATTTATACTGGCTACCTACCTCTCCATCCCTAGAATGTTTTCCCTCTTCTTACTAGTGCCTAATTTCCCAAGCTGCTCAAATCTCACCTTCCACAGGGATTCCTCTGGGATTATCTTCCATTTACACGGCATATACTTTATAGGAATGTAACTATTTGCATGTTTCCCTCCCATTAGACAGTGAGCTTGAGGGCAGGGACTATGTTTTTGCCCTCCCTTGTATCCCAGAGCTTAGTACAGTGTCTGCTTGTAGTAATTGCTTAATCAATGCTGACTGGGTCACTGGCTGACTGACTTCTCTCCTTTCTGGGCTTGCAATAGGCCCAGCATTCTCCCAACAAGCCTGCAGAAGGAAGACTAGATCCTGCCCCTCTCCAGATGTGTAAAGATGGGTTGTGATTCCTTAGAGGGAGGTGGTAGACACAGTTGGAGCGTAATTCCTGCTCCCATCTCCCCAAAGGAATCAGGAAAGGGGAGAAGGCAAAGGGAGGGCTAAAGATTTGCTCTAGGGCGGGGAAAGCTTGGACAACAAACAGACAGCTGGAGTGGCCAGCTTTGGCCATGGCACCAGACACAATATCCCTTCTTTCTCTCCAAACCACAGACCCCACCCCAATATTCTGAGACATCCTCCCTTGGGCCCCTAGGAGCAACAGCCAATCCATCCCCCTCCTCATGGGTTTGTCCCTTCTTGTCACAAGATCTCACAGTTGGAAGGGACCTCAGAAATCATCTATTGAATTAGATTCCCCTCCATAACTTGCCCAAAAAGTGGTCATCCAACCTTTGTTTGAAGACCCCCAGAGGAAGAGAACCCTGGAGTCTGGGGCTGGCGATTTGGGTTCTGGACCAGGTCCAATCTCCTCTGGACTCCTAGCTATTCCTACATTCCACACCTCCCCTTACCCCCACTCCAGAAGGCCCAGTCTGGCTCCTTAAGATCTATTTCTTCTCCACCCCCTCCACTCCCCACATCACCTCTAGGATCCTCAGGCTTTCTCCCTGGGATCAGACCCGCCCACAGATTCTTTTGTCACCACAAAATGCCAAGAATGTGCCGGCTATTTTCTTTGTAAATGAAGAGCAGCTGTTCCCAGAGGTTTAAACTCCATTGCCAGTAGCCTGACAGGCCCCCTCAAAGTCATTCAGGAGGGGCTGGCTAGGCCTGACCAAATGGGTAGGGACATCAGGATCCAGGGCCACTTCCAGGCCAAGTAGTCTTAAAACCAGCCTCAGTAGACTCCCTATCACCAAGCAAAGAAAGCTGAAGGATAAGAGAATTTAGGGCTGGAAGAGAGATCTTACAGTCTTCATCAAGTCCTGCCTGCTCTTTTATCCAAAGGAACCAGATGCTCAGAGAGGTTAACCATTTTGCTTAAGGTTGCACAGCTGGGCAGAGCTGGAATTTGAACCCAGAGCTTCCACTTCTAAGCTGGGGAAGTCCTGCTGAGAGGCTGAAAGTCTCCCTCTGTTGGAAGGGTAAGAGTGAGACTCTTTCTGGGCTGTTAACTAGGAGTTGTGCCCAGGTCAAGTTAGCCCCCTCTCCTTGTCCTTCCCTCTCCCTGTGTACAGACCATTGAGAGCATTGTCTGCAGAAAAGATGATGGAGTACAAGGGATTCACCAGTTAACTATTGGCCAGAGGGTACCCCAGGCTATCTTTGACTCCCTCCCCTCTCTATTTCTGCCCCACCCCTGATTCCTGTCCTTTAAAGTCTCCCTGCCTTCAAGTAGCCTTCTCTATTTTCCCCCATCTGGAAGGCACCTTTCCCTTCTCACCCACCTCATATGGGACTATATCTGTCTTTCTTCCTCTCCTATGGCACCTGTACCCTTCCACTTTATGTGGTGGCAACGTGTCTCAGTCTGCTCTCATCCCACCCACTTCCCAGTTTGGGAGCTCCCCCTCAAGGGCAAGAAGCCAGGCCTTACTAAGTCTGTTGTCCCCACAGTACCATGTATAGGGCTGGGCACACGTGGCCTGGTGTCATCTTTGAAAGGTTGGCCCCAAAGAGGGTGTGGGAGCAGTTTGGCTGGTTCTAAGCAGGTTGTTTCACTGCATCTTAAGAACTCATATCTCCACCATAGCTTGGATCACCTTTAGCATTGTTTTCTAGAAGATTCTGTATATTTGACCTCTGTCCTAACTGAAAATACTCTCCAGAGACTAATAAAATATAAGAGAAAACTAGATTCCTAAAGTGTCCAAATTGGAAGGGATCTTAGAACACAGAATTTCAGTGGTGCAAAAGACCTTAGAACGTGAAAAAGTCAGTGTTGCAATGAACCTTAGAACCAAGAGTTAGAACTGCCCAATAGTAGAGTCATATTGGTAGAAAGTGAGTTCCCCATCTCTGGAAGGTTTCAAGCAGAAGCTGTCAGAAATGTTTGTAGGGTAGGGGGTTTTTCAGTTAGACATTAAACTAGGTGACCTTCCAGCTTTGTGATTTCCAGGATTCTAAACTTTAATGAATGTTGCTGAAAAAGCAATGACTTGGGGAGAGTGGTGGAGGTTGAAGAGGAGGAAGAGTTTCTAGCCTACACCAACAAAAACCAAGTGATTTTCTGGCCCAGCCAGAAGTAAGGCATCTCCCCATTGGGTTCTGACCAATGTCCCTAGATTGCCTACTTGTCCAGTACTTTGTAATGAGATCATAGAGTTTCCTCATACAGAGTCTTCTGTCTTCCCACCTCCAGAAGTGATTCTGAGTCATGCAAGGAAGCCCAAGAGGTTGGCACAGAACCCTGAGACAAATGAGGCTGGCATCAGAGAGTCCATTCAAAGAGAACTCAGGAAGATCTTTTCCTTCTGCCTTCTGTTTCCCCATCTGCAACATGGGCATTATAATGTAGCTTCTGGGGTCAGAGAGTGGGGGGGACTGTGTTGAGATTGGAATAAAGAGGCATTAGAGAATTCCTCTGGTGTCCAAGTTGGAAGGGATCTTAGAACATAGAATGTCAGAAGTGGAAAGGACTTTAGAACATAAAATGTCAGAGCTAGGAGAGAATTTTAGAACATAGGGAGTGACTTTATAACACTGAATGCCAGAGCTGGAAGGGACCTTAGAATGTCAAATGTGAAATGAAAAGAACTTCAGATGTCAGGGCTAGGGGGGAACCTTAGAACACAGAAGGTCAGAGCTGAAAGGGACATTCCCTTAAGAGGACATTTTTATTTTACAGAGAGCAAATTAAGGTACAGAGGTAAAGACTGATTTGCTCAAGTCTAATCTACCCCCCTACCCAAGCTTTATACTCCTCCAACATTCCATAGGCTAAGAAAGGTCTGCTTGGCACCTCTCCCCTCTTCCCCAGCATTACTCACACTCTTTGGGGTGGGAAGAAATAGCCCAGTGAAATTAGTCTGTTTCTATGGTACCTGAGAGTGGGGCAGAGTTCAACCTGGTCCTAGATGTTTCCTGAGGGCAGCCAACAGGGGCAGGCATGACCCAGCAGGCTACTGGGGCTCCCCCAACCCTCACACTGGCACATGGGGCTTTGCAGGGTTGGGCCAACAACTATCTTGCCACATTCTGTGGTACCACTTGAGATGCCCATTCCTGACTCAACCCCAGCCATGAAGGTGGGGCGTGATGCAATCCCAGAGTGCACCTCAACCATGTCTCTTCTGAATTCCCAAATGGCTCAACATGGGGATGTGTATCCATTCATATGGCTGGCAGAATGATGCTAAAACACCAAGGTCCCTGGGGCTTTGCACATATGATTAAAGAGTGGAAATCAAACGATCACCCCTTTCTGTTCCTCTCTCCAAAGGATAAGGACTCATAAACTAGGATTAAGGAGGGTTAGGTTCTAATCCCACCTTTTCCACCAGCTATTTTGGGGCAAGTCCTGGCCTCAGTTTCCTAATCCGTAAAATGAGACAGTTGGAATTTATGATTTCTAAGGTCCTAAACTTCTATATTCTAGGGTTCCCAGCTCTGAAATTTTATAACCTCCTCCTATCTGGAGGGCTAGGATTGTGGAATTTGAGGTTTGGGAATTACAGAGCCCAAACCGAGGCCCAGAAAGGGGAGGTTAGGATAGGAGGGAAAGGCAGAGTGAGTAGCTCTGGGTAAGTTTAGAGTCTGATACGCCCTCTGAGTCTCCACCCCATGCCACCCCTGTCCCTTTAAATTTCAGGGAGGAGATGGGGAAGGAGCAGTATGCTTCGGTCTAAAAAGCGGTGGCTAACTCCACCCACCCCCGCTTCCTCTTTTTGAACCCCCTCTTCTCCTCCCCTCCCCCCTTAAGGTGGCCAGCAGGTGCTGACTTTGGCTAAGGGGAATTCCTCCTCACCCCCCCAACCCCCACAAATACAAACACACACACCCATCTACAGAGCGGAGCCAAACGGAAATTATTATAGGGTGGCTCCGGGAGGGCAGGGTGGGGCACCAGCCACCAGCCTGCTCATCCCTAGAGATCCGATATCTCCGGGCACACCTATAGCCACTTACGTCTTCCTTTCCCTTCCCATTCATTCCCTAGGTCGGGATAGGCTCCCGATAGAATTCCCAAAAGTTGGACCCGCAAAGACCTCAGAGACCAGGTATTTCACCCAGCTGCATTTGACTGATTGGGATTCAGAGATCGTGGCCCAAGGAGGGGAAAGGACTTGCCCACAGTCACACAGTGAGTTAGCCCCCTCTAATTCCTTTTAAAGGACAGAGCTGGGGAAGGAGAAATGCCCAAGAGGGGCCCCCACTCCATATGTGGATACCTGGGTGAATGAGAAGGGTCCAAGAGAGGTCCTGGAAGCAGGGGACAGGGGGGATCTTTGTGAGAGTGAGATGTGAGAGTCTTGCCCGTAACAAGTCAGACCCCCCCTCCAGAAGATGCTTGGGGTTGGGGGAATGATTCTCTGGAAATAGCCAAGAGGAGGAAGAAATTGGCCAGAAAGTCCCCCCAGGGCGCCCTAGGGCTCCGCCACTCCCCAAACCGGGCAGGGATAGCCCAGCTTTCACCGTCCTCTCCCATCAGTCCTCCTCCCCTGTTCTCCATCCCTGTCCGGGGTCCTGCTCCTCCACTCACCCGGTTCTTGACCTCGGCCGACAGGCCGTAGGACGGGCCCTTGTTGAATTGAGTGGAGCTCATCGTGAGGCCGTCTCAGGCCCAAGGGGGCTGATGGTCCGGCCCGGGAGCGAACTGGAGCTGACGGGACCGATGGGATGGGACCAGACAGACGCGACGCCGCTCTCTGGCCTTACTCTCAGCTCCCGAGTTAGGGGACCGGCCACGCCCCTGGCCGCGGATTGGCCACAAGTGGAAATGCCCTTATAAGGGCCGAACGCTTCGAATTCCTGCGGGGTGGGAGCTTCCTGAACCCCCACCCCTACCCGCGCCCCGGCCGCCCCTCTGCCCTCGGCCTCCGGGGCGACTGGCCCGGACCCCTCCCCTCTCTGTCTTTGTGCATCTCCCACTTCCATGCCCCCAATCCCTCCCGAAGGAGTCACCTGGGAACCAACCTGGCCTCCCAGGGGTCGGGACCCTGGCCAGGGGTACGCCTACAGACGTCAGGACTCACGTACACTCAGTCGGACCGACACCTTGCACACACACCCAGGGGCCATCCGTAGTCACATGCCCACACACCGGCGTGGGCAGATGGCCATATGCATTTAGGCAGAGCTTTGAACACAGGAACACGTTACCTGCATGGGCACTGAGGGACAAACTTGGATGGGCACAGGGACTAACACATACACACACGAACACATACATACACTGACATAGACATCTACGGATGGGGCGAACACAGCTGGTGGGACTGATGACGTGCGCACGGGATGATGGACACACGTCTGGATAGGCACCAACAGACACACCAGGAAGGAGGCTGGAGTACACACACTCCTAGTTTGAGTAACACACCCATCCACACCTGGAAGAAACCTGGACACAATGGCTAGATAGATACACAGGCCCAAACTTAGAACACCCAGCCAGAAGGAGAGACTTCAAGACACTGACAAACACCTGAAAGGAAGGCAATGTACAAGACATCTGCACATATAGAAACCTTGGATGACCAGATCCCATACAGATCAGGAGAAGGGGTGGAATATGTGTATAGAGAGAGTCCCATCCTCCCACAGCTGTCCTCCCATGCAAGTGACCTATTGCTGTGTGTAATTCTTTCATTGTTTCAGGAGTGGGAACCTTGTTTCCCCAAGTGAACAGAACCCAGGGCTGTCATGACATATTGACAATTCCTGTGTCCTCCCTCTGAATATCTCCCATTTATTGTTGTTCAGACTCCTTGGACTATTTGTGACCCCATTTGAGGTTTTCTTGGCAAAGATACTGGAGTGGTTGATTCACCATTTCTTTCTCCAGCCCATTTTATGAAGCAAACAAGGTTAAGTGGCTTGCCCAGGGTCATACAGCTAGTAAGTGTCTGAGATCAAATTTGAACTTAGGTCTTCCTCACTCTAGTCCCATCACTCTATCCACTCTGCCCCCTCACTGCCTTACTTCTCATTTACCTTATATCACTCTTACATGCATGTGGTTGTTTGCATGTTGGCTACACCATTAGAATATAGATCCCTTGAAGGCAAGGACCACGGATTTGCCTTTCTTTGTATCCCTAGAACAGTGCCTGACATACAGTAAGAGCTTAATGAATGTTTGTTGATCTATTGATTAATTAAGGAGTAGCTTGGGACACACAGATAGGGTCCCTCTCAGGTACTTTCTTAGATGTGTATAGATCTATAGTTACATCCAGGCATCATGTGCGTTCACGTGTTGATACATGCACAGACTCCCTAGAACATGTGCACATTAACACAAACATGGAAGTGCTCAATCAGCCCTCCTACACACACCATATTGGATACATTCACCTGACTGGATCCTGAGCCAAGCATACAGTTCCATCTATGGGCTTGTGCCTCTCCCTTGAGATGAGTCCTAGGCTGGAAGCCACTTTCTCGAGGATTCCACACCCCCTATCTCTCCTGAGTTAAGAGCCTGGCTTCCACTTTCTCTCCTCTCCCTTTCCCCCACTGATACCATCTAAAGGGACTGGGATCTAGGCTGCTCTAGGTCTTCCCATCTCTATATCCTTTCTACCTCTCCCCACCCTCATGCCTTGGAAATCCTTAGCTCAGAATTCCACCCCCCCCAACCCCTCCCTGGAGCTAGAGCCCAGACCCAAGACTCAGGAGCCCCAGGGCTTCCTGGCTGCCCCAGTGACTCAGATGCCAGGCCAGTGATGTCAGGGCTGAGGATCTGGCTAATAGCAGGAAAGAATGTGTGAATGAGATGTGGGGGGAAGAAGAAGAATGTGATACAAGACCCCTCTTACTTCGGAACAAAAGGACCTGCTAGATATGCAGACCTCAAGGGAATATGCAAAGTAAAGCCATAATATAGGCTGTTTTGAACCTAACAGGAGCTATTTTCCAAAAGGCTATTTGCAAACTGCAAAATTTGTGATTTGGAGCATGTTTTCCCAGAGGAACAAGGTTAAAAATAAGGGTTAGTTCCCAGAACAGTTTACAGAAAGCCATTGAGAATTATGAAACATGAAGAATGCAAACGCCCTTAGAAAATACTGGAATGGAACTTCCAAAACAGAATGTCAGGGTTGGGAGAACTCTCAGGTCCCAGAATGTCAGAGGTAGGAGGGAACTTAGAATACAGAATTCAGGCCTGTGATGGCCCTTAAAATCTAGAATGTCAGAGGGAAGGGCTCTTAGAACACAGGATGTCAGAGCTGGAAGGGCCCTTAGAATCCAGAATATTAGAGCTGGGCAAAACCTTCATGACAAAAATCCCAGTACTGAGAAGGCCTTTAGAGATCATCTAGGAGCTCAAACCAAAGGCAGCTAGGTGTCTCAGTGGGTAGAACGCTGGGCTTGGAATCAGAAAGATACTTTTTTGAGTTCAAATCTGGTCTCAGACATTTCCTAGCTGTGTTGACCCTGGTCAAGTTACTTAACCTTCTTTACCTCAGTTTCCTCATCTGCAAAATGAGCTGGAGAGAGAAATGGCAAACCACTCCAGTATCTTTGCTAAGAAAACCCCAGATGGGGTCACCAAGCATCTGACAAACAACAAAATTCAACTAGACATCATTTTGCACATGGGGAAACTGATAATTGAGAGAGATGAAATGACTTGCCCAAGATCACACAAATGATGAACTTGCAGGGACAGAATTCAAACCCAAGTCTTTTGATTCCAAATTCAATATTCTTTCCATAACTCCATCATGTCTCCTCTGTTCCCAAAGAAGTTGGTCATTAAATAATTCAATTCATCCATAATCTTACTAATTTAGGAAGCATAAAAAGGGGAAGTGGTTAGGCTTCTAGTCTGGACACTGTGTAGCCCTGTTTAAATCACTTAACCTCTGTTTCCCTCAGTTTCCTCATCTGTAAAAGAGGATAATAGTATAATACTACTGCTTCCATGTGCTCTGTGCTGCAAATAAACTGGGTAAATGTTTGCCTTCTTGACTTGTACTTGTCTGCTTTTAAGTCTTTGTTTAGGCAATTTCCTGTATCTGGGATGGATCCCTCCCCACTTTGCTTATCAATCAAATAACAAGGATTTATTTATTGTGTCTACTACATGTACCAACTCACTGTACGAAACTGCTAGGGATACAAAGAAAAGGTAGAAGAGTCCCCATCCTCAAAGAAGACATAAATTAATTTTTGAGGGGCACCAGGGAATGGAGGGAGAAGAAATGGCTTCACGTAGAAGCTGGTACTTGAACTGGGCCTTGTAAGAGAATAGGAATTCTAAGAGGGAAAGACGAGGAAGGAATAATTTCAGGACTGGAAGGTAGGAAGGGGGAAATGGAACACCACACAAGGGAATGGAAACAGGCCAGTTTGGCAGGAACACAGAGTAGGTGAGGAATCTGAAACAAGCCTGGAAGCTCACTGCCCATTCTCAGCTGTGCCAGTCTATGGATGAATGAGTGAGGGAGGGAATGAATGGATGAATAAATGAACATTTGTTAAATGCTTACCATGCATGTATCAAGTACAATGCTAAACATTAGGGATATGGAGAGGGAAAAAAAATCAAGACAGTCTCTGCTCTCCAGGAATTCATGAGATAATTGGGGAAGAAAGCTTAACTCCAGGATGGATGGAAAGACACAGAATGCCTTAGGTTCCACAGGTCATAGAGATGATAATGCCAGGGGCAAGTGCAGGGAATTGAGGCAGGGGAGAGGGGAAGGTCTGCTGATCCTCCATCTCATCAAAAGGAATGAGAACAGTCAAATGGCCCGGGAAAAATGGGAAGTCAAAAAGGGGAGGCAATCCTTCTTCTGTGGGTGCAGCTTTTCCTGATGCCTAAGCCATCCCAGAGAGGATATGAATATTGTTGTGGTTCAGTTGCCTTCAGTCATGTCTGACTCTTTGTGACCCACTTTGGCTTTTTCTTAGCCATTTCTTTCTCCAGCTCATTTTATCGATGAGGAAACTGAGGCAAACAGGAATAAGTTACTTGCTTAAGGTCACCCAGCTAGTGTCTGAGGCCAGATTTGAACTCATGAAGATGAGTCTTCTTGCCTCCAGTTCAGGTGCTCTGTCCACTACACCACTTTGCTGCTCTTAGTTCACCCTCTAAGACTGTAAATTACGGTTTTGTCACTCATACACCAATGAAATCACAACTCTAGGCCTTTGTTTACACATACCTATATATACATGTGCAAGTTTTCTCCTCCATTTGAATGGAAACCCTTGAAGGCAAGTCAGGCAGGTAGTCAGTCTACAAGCATTTATTAATCATACAAAGAAAGTCAAAAAACAGCCTCTGCTCTCGAGAGGTTAATATCTAACCCAGGAGGCAACATGCAAACCACTGTGCACAGACAAGATGGATAAATTGAGGATAGCCTCAGAGGCAAAACACCAACAGCAAGGAGAACTGGGAAAAGCTTTCTGCAGAACATGGGACTTTAGCTGAGACTCAAAGGAAGCCAGGGCAGCATTCCAGGCACAGGGAAATGCCCAATCAGAGACAGGGTGCCATGTCGAAGCAACACTAAGAATGCTTGAATCCCCGGATTGAAGTGGATGTGACAGGGAGAATGGGAAGGTAGGAAGGTGACAGTTTATGAAAGTCTTTAATAGACAAGCAGAGGATTTTATATTTGCTCTTGAAGGTAATAGGAAGTCACTGGAATTTATGGAGTAGGGGGATGACCTATGCTTTGGAAAGATCAATTTGACAGCTGAGTGGAGGGTGAATTGGAGTGCGAAGAGATTTGAGGCAGGAAAACCAGTCATAGTATCAGTGGAGATAAGGGAATATATTCAAGAGACATTGTAGAGGTAGATGACAGGACATGACAATTGATTGGATGTAGGGTGGGAGAAGAGAAATAGTAAAAAGTTGTAGATAGGATCCGATTATGTTCCTGGATGACTGGGAGGACAGTGATCCTTCCAGCAGTGATTAGCAAGTGTGGAAGGGGAAATAGTTTTGCAAGAAAAATTTTTGGTTTGGACTTGTTGAGTTTAAGATGTTGATAGGACATCCAGTTTGAGGTGTCTGACAGAGGGTTGGAGATATGTGATTGAAAATCAACAGAGAGGTTAGGTTGGGACAAGTTGATCTGGGAATCATCAGGGTAGAGATCAGAATCGAATCCATGGGAGCTGATGAGGTCACGAAGTGAAATAGTATAAAGGGAGAAGAGAACCCAGGATAGAACCCTGCAGGACACCCAGGGTTAGTAGGTGTGACCTGGATGAAAATCTGACAAAGAAAACTAAGATATCAGAATAGCCAGCAGGAGAACCAGGGAGACTGGTATCACCAAAATCCAGAGAGAAGAGAGAATGATGGAGAAGAGGGTGATCCACAGCGCCAAAGCCTACAGAGAGGTCAAGGAGGAAATTGAGGAAAAACCTTTAAACTTGACAATTAAGAGATCATTGGTAACTTTGCATTGAGCAGTTTCATTCAGATAAATGAGGAAATCAGAAGTCAGACAACAAAGAGTAAGAAGAAAGGCAGTGGAGAGCTCAGAGCTTCCTGTCTCTAAGCCCAGCACTCTCCCTATGTTACCTTGCTGCTTTGTTCTACACTTGGGTTCAAAAAAATCAACACTACTAGGTAAATGGACCCACTACAGCTAGTTGGCAAAGTAGATAGTGCCTGACCTCAATCAGAAAGATTCTTCCTGAGTTCAAATCTGGCCTCTGATACTTACTAACTATGTGACTCTGGGCAAGTCACTTACCCCTGTTTGCCTCAGCTTCCTTATCTGTAAAATAAACTGGAGAAGGAAATGGCAAACCACTCCAGTATCTTTGCAAAGAAAACCCCAAATGGGGTCATGAGGAGTCAGGCATGACTATTGTTGGGACTGTGAATTGGTCAGTCGGTTAGTAAGCATTTATTAAGTATTTACTCAGTGCCAGGTACTAAACTTGATTAAATATGGGAGAAACAAAGAAAGGCAAAAGCAACCTATGCCCTCAAGGAGCTCAGAATCTAGGGGAGACTATAATAGGGAGAAAATATATAAATAGTTATGTACAAGCAAGACCCCTACAGAGCAGAAGGACAAATCAATTTTTTTTAGAGGCAATTGGGGTTAAGTGACTTGCCCAGAGTCACACAACTGATAAGTGTCAGAGGTAGGATTTGAACTCAGGTCCTTCTTACTCCAGGGCTAAGACTCTATCCACTGTACCACCTAGCTACCCCCTGGCTTTTGATTTGTTTGTTTTTATTTTAAAATCAACAGTACCCAAAAGGACCATGCATTCTCCACTGTGTCACAATGAAGATATGGTCTGCTGTGCAAGATGATTGGTACAAGTCTACCTATTCCCTTCTCATATTATTGTTGTGGTTGTGTTTGTCCTTTGTTCTCGAAGAGGACTATGACATCAAGATGATGACATGACTTGCAGCTGACTGATTTGAGTGAGGGAGGGTTGTGCAAGGTCACCAACCTCATGTTCTCCTCCTGAGCCATCTGGGTCCAGTGACCAGAGATATTCATCAGGATGATTGGAAATGGCCAATGTGGGATGCAGTGTGGGACCCTGACCATTTTAGGCTAAGGTCTTACCAGATTCTCACTTTGAGTGATAAACGCCCATTCAATGAATAGGCCTCTTTAAGTAGTTACTCAAGGGATGGCCCTTTTTAATTAAAAAAAAAAAATCAAACTGGGAGAGGAAGACTCTCAGGGTTCCTGGGTAAAAGAAAAATGGTTATAATTTAGTAGTACTAAATACTCTTTATTTATTTAGTACTAAATTTAGTATTTAGTACTAAATACTCTTCTCATATTATCATCAAAGAGACTCTCAGTAAATACGCAAATTGCCTACAAAATCATTTTGAGATTTTCACCTTTGAGCAATTAATAAATAGGTAGGTGGATCCATGGTTGCCAACGCTTTCTCTGTCATTATTTTAGGTAATAGATAACAATACCATCAGTGACTGTTTCCATTTTTAAAAAATCTTCCCTTTTCTAAGATACCTTGAAAATCAATACCTAGGTGTCTTCCAGCAGAGATTTCTTCAGGTGCAGCTTCAATTTCCACCTTCATCTTCTTAAATGCCATTTCAATGGTGTTTACCTGCCAGACACGATGAGAGCTGATGGATCTATCAGACTGTTGACACCCTGAGAGCTGGGATTATTTTTGCCTTTCTTTGTATCCCCAATGTTCAGCATGGTGCCTGGTTACACACAAGGTGATTAACAAGTGCTTGTTGACTAGACTTTGAAAATATGTCACATCTGTTCCATCTTGTGTCTATTTGTTGTCCATTTCGGGTCTCGACTGTATGTAAATTAGGGGGAGGGTAGAGAGGTGGAGTTGCCTCATTCTTTTTTTTTCAAATTTTACACTGGTTTTAAGAGTCAAAGAAAGGGCTGAAAGAGCCCCTCAGAGTACACAGCCTTTGAGTACAAACTCTGTTCCAGGTTCTCTGATGCTCTCCAGATCTTCCAACTTTTCTTCTTATACCGTGGTCTGAATTTATTCTCACCTAGTCTAATAATTTATGATCTATTTAGAATTTAAAATTAAGAATTTGTTTATAATCATCAATTATATGTAAATTTTAAATGTAATTTATGTCAATAAATTATATTTTTAAATTAGGTATAGATTGTAAATATAATTTATATTGTATCATATATAAATCATAAATATAATTTATATTACATCATGTATAAATAACAAATATAATCTGTTATATCTTATATAAATCATAAATATAATCTATATTATATCTTATATAGAAATCACAAGTATAATTATATTATCTTATGTATAAATCATAAATATAATTTAAAGTATCTTATATATAAGTTATAATTTATAATTATAAATGACATATAAATTGTAAGTATAGTTTATTATCATTAGTTCAGAATTTATGTTCTAACCCAATGTAAGAATTTACAAACCCAATAACAATCCAAAGCTAATTTTGCTTGTGTTCATTCTCTTTCTATCTTTGCATCATTGAACAACCCCAAAGGACTACTTGCTCAATTTAGATTAGGCTGCATTTTGCCAAGGAAATTAAAGTTTAAAAAAAGTTAGGAGCAGAGTCAGAAATCTCAACTTCCTCAGAACCTTCACTACAGTGAAAATGAAATTGGTGGTGTTTGCTCTTAAAATGCATAAGCTGGAATCTCAGTCTGACCTATGGGTGTTTCCCAGAGGCACCCAAATGATTTTTTAGGGAAGCAATCTCCAGTGGGTCCTGCTTTCAAGGTCTCATAGGAAAGAGAGAGAATCATCTCGTTCCCCATCCTGTTCTTTCCCACCACTACAAAGCAGGGTGAGAGCTCTGCCATTCCAGATCTTCTAATTATTGTTATATAAACTCTACGTTACCACTTGGGCAGGTCTGTCCTTGTATTCCTCAGCTCCAAAAGGGTTGCGGTGGCTAGGTGTTTCATATATAATTCTTGTGACGGTCTGACCTCATTGTAGCTCATGCCAAACTTGCAGCAAGCATCTTTTCCTTTCTGGGCTTGTTTCTTTTTCTTGTTTTTGAAGGACAGTGCTCTTCATCTCCCATTGTCTGTTCCCAAAGTACAAATAAGATTGTCCCTGACTTGCCATGTTGATTGAAAATAAGGTCAAGACTTTACTGGCTGAGGAGATTTCTGGATTCTTTTAAGTCTCTTCCTTGTGGTGACTGCTTTGATAGAGAAAAAATTAGAGAGATAATGAGACAGAAGTAGAAACATTGACCTGTACATCAGGCACTGTGCTGAACTCTGGAAATGCAAAGAGAGACAGAAACGATTCCAGCTCACAGTCTAATGGAGTACTCAGCTCTCATCATATCTAGCCAAGAAAACATCATGCAGAGGCTGGATCCTTTATAGTGAAGACTTTGAAGGGGGTGGCATAGGGTGATGCAGGGGGCTGCTGAGGTCCCTTCCAATTATCAAATTCTTTGTAACAGGAGAAAAAGACAAAGGTGGGGAGAATGAGAAATAAGAGATACAGAGAAAAGGAAAAGGACTTTCATGTACAAAAATATTTATATATAGTAGCTCTTTTTGTAGTGGCAAAGAATTAGAAATTGATTGGGCAATGACTGAACAAGTTGTCATGGGTGATTATGATAGAATATTATTGTTCTATAAGAAATATGAGCAGGAGGCTTTCAGAAAAACCTGGGAAGATTTACATGAATTGATGCTGAGTGAAGTGAGCAGAACCAGGAGAACATTGTACACAGTTAACAGCAACATTGTGTGATGATCAGCTATGAATGACTTAGCTCTTCTTAGCAATACCATTGTATCTAAGACAATTCCAAAAGACTAATGATGGAAAATGCTATCCACATCCAGGGATAGAATTGAGAGAGTATGACTGCAGATCAAAGCATATTATTTTCATTTTCTTTGTTTTTTTTTCATGGCTTTGACATAGTGATATCCATAGATAATAAGACATAGCACCCTCTCAAAATGAAGAGCCTTCCCCCACCCCCTCCATGAGCTGTGCTTCTTCTAGGGGAGAGATCTTTCAAAAAGACCATAGCAGCACTGTCTGTTTTGGAGGGAAAGCCCCAAAGAGGGTGGAGCAGAATCAGGGAGCTTGTCCTCACCCACCCTCGGGACCAAACAAGAAGTGGAACTCCCCTAGGGTGAGAAACTCTAGGACGCAAGTTTCCTGGGCAACCCCAGGGACTCGAGGTAGAGATAATATGGGATTGTCCACTTCTTTCTCCTCTGCCTCTTGCTAGTCTCTCAATCTCTATAGACATCTATTACTTGGTTTATTACTGAATTTTTCATTCAATGATAATGACAGTTTACATAGTGCTTCACAAATTCAAATTCATAAACATTTATTAAGCACCTGCTGTGTGCCAGACAGTGTGGTAAGCACTTGGGTTATACCTGAAAAAGTCTTACCCTCCAGGAATTTATATTTTGCTGGGGGTGGGCATGAGAAGAGTGATGATGATACATACATACATACATACATACATACATACATATATATATATATATATATACATATATATAAAATAAGTACAAGGATCATTGGGATAAGAGATTTCAAGCTGGAAGTAAACCCAAGGAATAGATAAGGCAATATTAAGTAATTTCAAATGGAGACAGCACTAAACGGAGAAATTAGAAAGACTTCTTAAAGGAGGTGGCATTTGAGCCAAATCTTTGATAAGCTAGAAGTTAGAGATTCCAAGAGATAGCAGTGAGGAACAAGGAGCATACAAGCAATTTGGCATAGCCTGAGTAAAGGCCCAGAGGTGGGAAATAAATATTCCATACAGAGAATAGCAAATTGGCCAGTCTGACTGAAAAATACAGTATATATAGTGGGAAGTAATATGAAATCAGTCCAGAGACTCATGGAAGCTGATGATGGAGAAGAATAGAGGGTCTAGGACAGAACCATGGAGACTATCAAGTTAGGGGGCATGATGCAAAAGCAATGAGAAGTAGTGAACAGAGGAGGGCCATGATCAGAGTTTTGCTTTAAGAATACCCTTTTGGCCGCTGTGTGGAGAGTGAATGGAGAGGGGTGGTGAGGATGGGACTTGAGGCATAGAGTTCAGTGAGGAGGCTGTTATGGTAGTATAAATCAGTTAGCCCTGATAGTATAGTAAATAGATCTAGTTGTATAGATCAGATATGTCATGAAGGTAGATTCAGTAGGGCAAGGTAACTAATGGGAAATGTGGGGTGATAAAGAGTGATAAGGACAACACTGGAGTTGTGAGCCTGGTTGACTGGAAGGAGGGTGGTACCCTTGACAGAAATAGGAAAAGGAAGGGAATAAGTATTTATATAACACCTATAAAGGGTCAGGCACTGGGTTAAATGCTTTATAAATATAATTTCACTGGATTCTCGCAACAGCCCTGGGAGGTGAGTACTATTGTTAGCCACATTCTACATATAGATGAAGAAACTGAGGCAAACAGAGGTTAAGTGACTTACCTAGGGTTACACAACTAGTAAGTATCTGAAGCTGGACTTGAATTCATTTCTTCCTAATTTCAGGCCTGATGCTCTGTCCATGGTGCCACCTAGGTAGGAAAGTTAGGAAGAGGGATGCATTTGGTGGGGGAATAATGGGTTCTGTTTCAGATACAATGAGGTTGAGTGCCTACAGGATATTCAGATAGAAGTTTCCAACACTTAGTTCATGATATGGGGATAGAACTCAGGAGAGAAATGAGAACTAGATCATCATTTAGAACCAAATTGAGTGTGCATGTTATTCCCTCCTTAAGCCAAATGTGATGAGAGTAAGCTTCATTTTTTCTCTGTCACCCCCTCTCTTTTCCCTTCCATTGAAAAAGGTTTTTCTTGCCTCTTTTATGAGAGATAATTTGCCCCACTCCATTTCTCCCTTTCTCGTCCAAATATATTCATCTCTTACCCCTTAATTTTATTTTTTTAGATAACATCCCTTCCTATTTAACTCACCCTGTACCCTCAGTCTATATATGTGTATATAATCCCTCCAACTACCCAACTACTGAGAAAAATTTCAAGAGTTACAAATATTATCTTTCCCTGTAGGAATGTAAACAGTTCAACTTTAGTAAGTCCCTTATGATTTCTCTTTCCTGTTTACCTTTTCATGTTTCTCTTGATTCTTGTGTTTGAATGTCAAATTTTCTATTCGGCTCTGGTCTTTTCATCAAGAATGCTTGAAAGTCTTGTATTTCATTGAATGACCATTTTTTCCCTGAAGTATTATACTCAGTTTTGCTGAGTAGGTGATTCTTGGTTTTAATCCTAGTTTCTTTGACTTCTGGAATATCTTATTCCAAGCCCTGAGATCCCTTAATATAGAAGCTGCTAGGTCTTGTGTTATCCTGATTATACTTCAGCAATACTCAAATTGTTTCTTTCTGGCTGCTTGCAATATTTTCTCCTTGACCTGGGAACTCTGGAATTTGGCTACAATTTTCTTAGGAGTTTTTCTTTTCAGATTTCTTTCAGGAGGTGATCAGTGGATTCTTTCAATGTTTATTTTACCCTCCGGTTCTAGAATATCAGGGCAACTTTCCTTGATAATTTCATGAATTGGTTCTATTTTCCAGGTCAGTTGTTTTTCCAGTGAGATACTTCTATTTTTTCATTCTTTCAGTTTTGTTTCATAATTTCTTGGTTTCTCATAAAGCCATTAACTTCCAACTGCTCCATTCTAATTTTCAAAGAATTTTTTAAAAAGAATTTTAAAGCATTATTTTCTTCAGTGAGCTTTTGAACCTCCTTTGTCATTTGACTAATTCTGCTTTTTAAAGCATTCTCCTAGTTGGCTTTTTGGGCCTCTTTTGCATTTGGATTAGTCTATTTTTAAAGGTGTTATTTTCTTTAGCATTTTTCTAGGTCTCCTTAGCAAGCTGTTGACTCACTTTTCATGATTTTCTTGCATTGCTCTCATTTCTCTTCCCAATTTTTCCTCCACTTCTTTCACTTGATTTTCAAAATCCTTTTTGAGCTCTTCCATGACCTGAGATCATTGCATATTTTTTGGAGGTTTTGGATGCAGAAGCCTTGACTTTTATGTCTTCCTCTGATAGTATGCTTTATTCTTCCGCATCTGAAAGGATGGAAGAAAATATCTGTTCACCAATGAAGTTATTTTCCCCTTTTTTGGGCATTTTTCCAGCCTGTTACTTGACTTTTGAGTCATTTGTCAAGTGGAAGCTATACTTTAGGGACCTGTAAATTCTCAGTTCCTCCAAGATGGCACTCCTCTCCTAGCTTGTGCTCTGGTTTGGAAGCAACCACAAGCTTTTCTGCCCAGGATCTGCGAGTAGAATTCCCTCTCCAGAGTCTCCACCAGTTCCACCACACCACCACTCTTTCTCACTCCAGGACCGCCACTAAAGACTGAGACCCAGATCAGCTGCTCAATTCCTCCAGGGTCTTTAGGCCAAGGGTTCCAAAAATGGATGCTGTGCAGCGGTGACTGCCACACCCTGGAGCTAGGGCCAGATCCTGCTCCCTTTTCACCCTGGTGAAAGATCTTTCTCACTTTCCTTTGAAACTGTCTTTGATGTTTATGGGTTGAGAAGTCTGGGAATCATAGCTGCTACCAGTGATTCTTTGCCCTGAAGGCTATTCCAGTCCCGTCTCTGCCACACCACATGGCCGAGGCTGAGCTGTGCTCTTCTTTGAGCCTGGTGTGAAAGACCTTTCCTGTTGGCCTTTCAGGCTGTCTTGGACTGGAAATCTCTTTCACACTATCATTTTGTGGCTTCTACTGCTCTAGAATTTGCTTAGAGTCACTTTTTACAGGTATTTTATGGGCTATGGGGGTACAGCTAGAGCAGGTCCATCCTTCTACTTTGCCATTTTGCCTCCTCCTCCTCTATAAACATAATTTTAAAACATCAGTGAAATGCAAAGAGAAGATGAGTAAATGGATGGGACAGGATGAGGTCATCAAGAAAAAGTATAGAGAAAGAAAAGATAATAGTTCTGGATAGAGCCTTGGGGTTCACCCATATTAAGGGAATTGGACTTGGACAATGATCCCGAAAAGAAGGCTAAGAAGGAATAGTCAGAAAGAAAGGAGGAAAACCTATGTTCTTCTGATATGAAGAGAGCTAGGTCATAGAAACCAAGTGAGAAGAAAGTAGGAGGGTGTGGTAGGCAGTGTCAAATGTTCCAGTGAGGTCATGAAGGATCATAGGATCATTAAAGGTCATCTAATCCAACCTCTTCATTCTAATCTTAATTTCCTCATCTGTAAAATGGGCTTTTGAGGTACCAGTTACAGTTGTATTGGTATTCTCAACATTTAATAACATTATCTCATTGGATCTTCACTGTAATCCTGGGAGGTAAGTGCTATTATTATTTCCAATTCACAGCTGAGAAAATCGAAGCAGACAGAGATTAAATGATTTTCCCAGGGTCATAGAGCTAGTAAGTATCTGAGGTTAGAATTGAATTCAGGTCTTCCTGATTCCAGGTCCAGCACTCTATCCACTATGTCATGAGTTGACTGGAACAAGTATGAAGGGTTTTGAGGGGGTTCTCCTTTGCCTCTGAAGTGTCTTTAAACTCTAGATCCTTTATATCCCCAGTTGACTGGAAGACCTATCAACAACTTGAGCCTTAACCCATTGGACCAATCAGATCTCAGGAACAACTTACATGCCTTTCAGGGGAAACTGTAGCCTAGCCTACATGATTTGGCCCACTGGAGATCTCTTCAAGACTTTAGAATCTGGGAAGGGAAAAAAGAGATGCAGTTTATACAAGGCCATCATGGGGCTCCCAAGCATATAAGAATGAAATGAGAAAATCTGAACCTTAAAGCCATAGGTGATTGGTTGTTACAACTGCTTTCTGTGCTTCTGCCTTCCTCTAAAGCATCGCTTCAAAACAGGCTAGGATAAATAGGCTTCTGGGCCAGTTAACACATCTCTTCGTTAGGCCCACAACCCTCCCAAGGTTGGTTGTGAGGGTCTCTAACTAGCCTTATTCAACTGAAGGTCCCCAGCCCTCACTCCTAGGGCAACTAAATTCCATTCACTCCTTCCTTTCTTTGGACTCTCACTTAGTCCTTTTCCTCCTGGGAAAACACTCTTATTGCTTTCTACTTGCCATTTTTTCATTGCTTCTCCCCCATTTTCTTCCCTTTTGCAGTAGTTGTTCAGTCATTCAGTCTGTATCTGACTCTTCATGACTCTCTGGACCATAGCCATAGCCCTTCCATCTTCCACTACTTCTCCAAGTCTACCCAAGTTCATGTTTGTTGTTCCTATGATATTATCTATCCATCTTTTCCTCTTCCATCCTCTTTTCCTTTCACCTTCAATCTTTCCCAACTTCAGAGTTTTTTCCAATGAGTCCCATCTTCCCATTATGTGACAAAAGTATTTAAGCTTCAGCTTTGGTATTTGACTTCCAGGGAATCGCCTCAATGAATTTCTTTAAATATTGACTGGCATGATCTCTTTGTTGTCTAAGGGACTCTCAAAAGTCTTCCTCAGTACCACAGTTTGAAAGCATTGATCCTGCACCACTCAGCCTTCTGTATATAGTCCAGCTCTCACAGTCATATATTGCCACTAGAAAAACCATAGCTTTGACCATATGGATCTTTGTCGGCTTTTGAGTATGCTATCCAGCTTTCCTTCCAAGGAACAAGGGTTATTTCATGGCTGCAGTTACCATCTGCAGTGATCCTGAGCCCAAGATTATAAAGTCTGATGCTATTTCCATTTCTTCTCCCTCTATTTGCCAGGAAGTGATGGAATCAATTACCAAGATCTTAGGGTTTTTTTTTTTAATGTTAAGGTCCAAGTCAGCTTTTCTACTCTCTTCTTTCACCCTCATCAAGAGACTTCTTAATTCCTAGGTCATGCAAATTACCCTGAGGTTTGGAGTAGCCTTAAGATGGCACTGGAAATACAGTCAGCTGACTCCTTCCTTGCAAAGGCCACAAAAGTTTATGTTCCCCATTCCATGCAAAGTGAGAGATCTGGACTGGATGTTTTGTGAAGGTCTTTTCTGGCTTGAAATGCTATCAGTGACTTATGGGAGAGGGTCCAGGAAAAATCTACTCTTCCAGAAACCCAGATTTGTCCCCAGCCTAGTTTCTTCCTGGGTCAATGTCTTCTCCCTCAAGAATTTGGAGTCTTCTAGTATGTGGTTGGTTGGCAAGATGTCCATGGACTTCTTCTTTCAGTGTCTGGTTGGCAGCATCACTTCAGTGATCCATGAACTCATAGAATTTGAAGTTGAAAGAGATCTCAGCAGAGACCATTTAGTGCAGCCCCTCATTTCATAGATAAGGAAACTGAGGCCCAGTGAGGTTAAAGTGACTTTCCCCAAATCACAGAGCTTGTAAGTGGCAGTCAAGATTGTGAAACTAAACCTTCCATTTCTAAATCCAATATACTTTCCAGTATCCCACTGGGACAACCCCTTTACTAGTTGATTTTCAGGAGCTGACGAGGGTCTCATCACTATCTTGTCTGTCTGGTGATGAGCCTCTCAGAAGTTAGCTATGTTGGTCCTCGGGGGACTGACATAAAGGTCTATTGACCAGACTTTGGGTTTTGGCCTTCTAAAGTTTTGTTAAAATATTTTGGAGATACCTTGTTTCCCAGAGATAAGGGCCAGCAAACAGGTTTTGTCCTGACCTTGACAACAATAATCCTTTGCGCTCTGGATGATCTCACCCTCTGGCAAAATGTATTGCACCAGGTGTGCAATCTTTCTATTTCCCAGTGACTTGAGAGTCAATATCTACCATGTCTCTGACATGCTCACAATCCCTGTTCCCATCACAGAATTCTGGTTCTGTACCCCATAGAATAATCATGACCCCCAAGACTTGGGACAATACTGTTTCTACAGGACCCCTGGGAACAGTAACTTTAGACCTAAAAATGATTATATCATAGTCCAGTCCACATGTATATAAACATTGCCTGTACCCCAATATGTTAGCCCTTCCTCAGGAGCGGGGCTTCCTTGGATGCAAGTCATTTTCCTCCCTCTGAAATAAATTATGCCACTACCTTGTGTCCTAACATATCTGCTTCTAGCTACTCTGGCCGTTCCCAGGTTAGAGACTGGGTCTAGTCTTCACTCCGTTCAAAATTCTGTTGACAACCCAGAGTTAGCCTGTTTTGAGATGATGTTTTGAAGGAAGGCACAGGTATAGGGTAGAAAACAATTGTAACATCCCCATGGCTTTAAGGTTGGAATTTTCTGTTTTCATTCTTATAAATTTGGGAGCTTTATGAGGGCTTTGTATAAACTGTATTCTTTCCTTACCTTCCCTAACTTCTAACGTCTTGCCCCAGCCACATGATTTTGTATTTAAGCAGTTAGCTGTCTTAGTTAATAGATTACTGGGCCTGGAATCATAAGTTCTGAATTCAGATCCTGCCTCAGATGCCAGCTGAGAAACCCTGGGCAAGTCAGTTTTCTTATCTGTAAAATGAGAATAACATAGCCTCTACCTCCCTGAGATTGTTGAGAGGATAATATTTGTAAAGCTCTTTTTGGCAACTTTAAGGTTCAATGTAATATTAGGCTAACTACCATCATTTTCAATAAGAGAGTATAACAGTGATGAAAGCGGGGAGTCAAGTCCTGCTTCCCATATTGGCTTTGGGACCTTTGTCAGGTCTCTTACCCCTCAGTGTTCTAGCTTACAGATGAGAAAGAAGATGCTGACCTGCATCAGAAGAGGGGATTTCCTGATCCTAGAGCACGTATCTACCGATGAAATCAAGTATTGTTTGTATCTTTGTTTTGTAATCCCAGCACCTTGGGGCAGCTAGATGGTGCAGTGAAGTCCTGGGTTTGGGATCAGGAAGACCTGAATTCAAATCCAGCCTCAGAAATCTAGCTATGTGACCCTGGGAGAGTCATTTAACCTATTTACCACTTTAGAAGCAAATGGCAAACCACTCCAGTATCTTTGCCAAGGAAATCTCATGGATTTTCCCAGAGAGCTCCACAAGGGTCACGGTTCTGACAGGACCGACAGAACTGAAACGACTGAACAATTACAACAATCCAGCCCCTGGCGCATAGTGGGTGCTTAGCCATCGATTGTATCCGGACCCAACACACAGTAGGTCACTAATAAGTGTCTTTTACTGCATGTTTACAAGACCTCTGAGGTGAGCACTGTTATCTCCACTTGACAGATGGTGAAATTGAAGGTGAGGAAATGTTCAGTGACTCACCCTCAGGCACACAACTGGGAAATGCTGACTTTACCTCCATTCCAGGGTGTTGAGGTTTCTTCCTCTTCCTTCCCCGCCCTGGTCTCACTACACTTATCCTGCCTCTCTTACAGGACAATAAAAGTGGAAGGCCACCCGGAAGGCAGGGATGCTCCTTCACCCCTCTGGGAGCTTTATGCAAGGTCCATCAGTTTCAGCTACATGCTGCTACATTTCCATTCAGTTACACACAAGCTGAATGCTCCTGGCCTCCCTGTACAGCGAGTGAGCATGTGAAGATGTTGTAACACATACAGTTATACACATATAGAGACATATATATGACCTCCAATAAGGACCCTTTCCGGCTCTGAAATCCCACGTGTCTGCCAGGCGTCACAGATAACGGTCGGAGGAGTTTGTGAAAAATATGGAACGCTTCACGAATTTGCGTGTCATCCTTGCGCAGGGGCCATGCTAATCTTCTCTGTATCGTTCCAATTTTAGTATATGTGCTGCCGAAGCGAGCACAAATCTGAAGGCCTAGCTCTCGCTATTTAAGGCTAAGAAATACATCTATTTTATGATTAGGATGACTGGTATTGCAATAATTTTTTTTTTTATTCTTCTCTAGATAAAGTCAGTTTCAGAATAAGAACTCAATGTGTAATTGAAAAGTAAAATTTTCCCACTTATTCGTGTTGCATTAGAAATGCGGTTGCATTTGCAAAACTTAGAGTCGAAGCTTGTGCGGCGGTGGCTCACGGGAGAGTATGCAAAAGAAGGCTTGGCTTGGCCCGACCTGGGCGGCCTCTACCAGAGGGGAGGGCCGGAGAGGGGAAGGGAGGGAAGGGCGGAGGGGCCGAATGGAGGGCGGGGCTGTTCCTCCAGCGTCCCAGGATTCACCGCGGGTGAAGCCGTCTCGTCAGCACGGCCGCGGTCCCGGCTACAGAGGCGGCGAATGGCGGCCTGTAGGCGCTTGTGAGGAGGCAGCGGCGCGGCCGAAGGAGAAGCGGCGGCGTCCGGGGCGCGGGGCAGGAGCGAGGGCGAGCACCCGGCGGGAGCGCCGCGGCGCAGGAGGGGCCCCATGGCGGCTGGGCCGCCTTCCCCGGGAGCCCCGGCCTGTTAGCGCCCCGGCGGCCCAGCGCAGAATGTCGGAGAACCCGCCGCCGCCCCCGCCCGGCCCCGGGAACGCCCCAGGCAGCGGCCCTGCCAACTCGGCCGGCGGGGCTGGGCCCGGGCCCGGGGGGGCGGCGGCCGGAGGCGGCGGGGCCGGGACCCCCCGCGGGGCGCGCACCCCCAACCTCAACCCCAACCCCAACCCGCTCATCAACGTGCGCGACCGCCTCTTCCACGCGCTCTTCTTCAAGATGGCCGTGACCTACTCGCGCCTCTTCCCGCCTGCTTTCCGCCGCGTCTTCGAGTTCTTCGTGCTGCTCAAGGTGAGCCCGAGGGCCTCAGCCCCGGCCCCGCCCCGCCGGGCTCAGCAGCCCCCAGTGCCCCCCTTGTGCAGGGCCGCCACCCCCCATGGACGTCCTGGCCCCCAGTGCCCCCCTTGTGCGGAGCCGCCACCCCCCATGGACGTCCTGGCCCCCAGTGCCCCCCTTGTGC
>CM053773.1:199386460-199419036 GCA_028658325.1 Potorous gilbertii
GCCGCCACCCCCCATGGACGTCCTGGCCCCCAGTGCCCCCCTTGTGCGGAGCCGCCACCCCCCATGGACGTCCTGGCCCCCAGTGCCCCCCTTGTGCAGGGCCGCCACCCCCCATGGACGTCCTGACCCCCAGTGCCCCTCTTGTGTAGCCCCTGATGGACATCCTGCCTCGCAAGTCTTTAATGGCCCCTCCCACCCCCTGTCCTTTTCCTTTGAGGGCTGCAACTTCACATTGACCTGCCATCTTGTCCCCGAAAGTCTTTAACACTCACTGTTCCCTCCTTTCCCCCAAAATCTGGGCCCTCTGCCTTCATCTGAGAAGAGGGGACAGTGAAGCTATTTGTGGATTTGGGGGATCTGAATCCAAACTCGAGCTCTTGAGCTTAAGAGCTGTGCGACTGGACCCCCTTAAGGCTTGGTTTCGTGTCCTTACTTGGATGGAGGTTAGACCAGGTTCTAAAACTGATTCTGACCCACTGTCCTGCCCCTGAATCAGCCAACAAGTGTTAAAAGCTTACCATGGGCCAGGCACTGTACTGAGTGCTGGGAACACAAAAGACTGGGACCCAGTGCTCAGGGAGATAACCTTCTGGTGGAAAAGAAAACATGCAGCCATGTAAGAGCCATACAAAGGTACGCTTGGGAAAGACCCCGAGGATTGTAAAACCTCCACCTCAGTATCCCTTTCCAGATCCTGTCTCCCTACAGCCACTTTAATGAGTCTGTGCTTCCCCCCCCCCCCAAATTTTATAAGGCAAGATAGTGCATTGAAAGAACCAGTGTATTTGGAGTTGGGGGGGATCTGAATTCAAATCCTGTCTCTGCCTCTTTATAGAGTTGTGAGGTAGACTATTACTTTTACTGCTTTGGGACTTCTTTTCCTTTTTGAGAAGTTTAGATTGAGTTACCTCTAAGACCTTTATCTGTGTTTCTTTGATCCTACCCTTAGGTCTTTAACCCCACAGTCCTCCAGCCCCCATCCCCCACTTCTGAGCTAAGGGATGGCAATCAACAAGCACTTTGATTAATTTTTAATCTTACTATTTTCCCTGCAGGGGAAGCTAGATGGTGCAGTGGAGAGAGTGTTGGGCCTGGAGTCAGGAAGACTAATTCATCTTCCTGAGTTCAAATCTAGCCTCAGACACTTAACTAGCTGGGTGACCCTGTTTACCTCAATTTCTTCATCTGTAAAAATGAGCTGGAGAGAGAAATGGCAAACCATTCTTATATCATTGCCAAAAAAACCCCAGATGGACTCACCCAGAGTCAGACATGATTGGGGGGTAAAAAAAAAATTGATTTTCTCTGCACTGTGCTACATGCTGGGGACACAAAGAAAGGCAAACAATAGACCCTGTTTTCTAGAATCCTGTAATCCAATGGAGTGGCATAATATTTAAATAATTAGGTACATGGATATATATGCATCTATACATGTACAATAAAGGAAGTCAGTTTGAAAGGGGGCATGTTACAGTGAATTTTCCTAAGGTTTAGAGCCCAAAAAGGACTTGAGATGTCAGTATGACAAAAATGAGGCTCAGAGATGGAGTTTCTTGGGCAAGGGCACAAAGGGATCCGATAGCAAAATGACATAATTGGGTAGAACCCAGGTCTGTTGGCTGCCAGTTCGTTATTCTTATCTGTAGATGACTTTTCCAAACCTTGTGCCCAGGGTCTTTAACACTACAATCCCCCCAGTCATACAGCAGATGATGATCTTTAGAGTGTTGGATTTTCTCTGGATTCAGAGAAGTGCACTCCTGAGCCTTTACCACCATCCCCAGGGCTTTATCTCCTTTTGGTTTCCCTACATACACAGCCATCCCTCCTCAATGTCCCTCGTATTGAGTCCTGCCACCCAGTCTTCTGGGACTCTATGGAAGAGTTTCCTGGTCTTCCCTCTTCCTGCTCCTAAGATCTTTGCTCGAACGCTTAAGAGTGTTTTGACCTCAAGATCTTAAGCTCTCCCCTACCCCAAAAAAATTTAGGATGTTACCTCAGAAGTTATCTGGTCCAACCTCCCTCATTTTGAAATGAGGAAACTGTAGTAGGGGGGTTGAATCTAGGGCTTTTGACTGCAAATATGTTATCTTTCCACTACACTATAGTTGCTTCATTCTGGGGTCCCACCCCCAAAGTCTTCAGCACTCAGGACTCTCCCAAAGTCTTCATTGACCCTCTGAGATGCTGGTCCCAAGATCTTCAACCCCTCTGCCTTTGCTGTGGTTTTACCTGTAAGATCTTCACCTCAGATCTTTTGTCTCTTTCAGACCCTGCCCCAAAAGTCTTTACCCTCCAACCCCCCTCAGAAGATTAGAGGGCAAGAAACATGGAGAAAATTGAGTTTCCATAGGATTTGGAGCTGAAAGGTCATCCTGGAGGAACTGAGGCCCAAAGAGGGAATTTACAGGTCACCCAGAGAGTGTCAGAATTAGCAGTAGTGGCCTTAAGGCCTTCTGACTGCATTGCACCATAGTGTGATCTCTTCTAGGGCCCAAAAGCAGAGTAGGCCCCTAGAAGGGAAGAGTGAAAAGACTCCTGAGTGCAAATTCTGCCTTAGTGCTACAGATGTGGAACAGAGACTAGTCACTTCCTTTTTGTTTCATGTCTCTCATCGTCAGTGACTTTTAATGTCTTTACTATCTATAAATCCATAATTCTTCACCACCATACAAGTAGTTATTCCTCTGCACCCAAGAAGGCCCCTATCCCCTCTGCTGGAGTCCTGCACTCATGGTCTTTATCTTTAATCTCTTGCACTTTTCAGACCAGGGCTTTACCATTTTCTCTTCACCTCATGCCAAGGCTCCCATGTAATAGAATAGATGACAGTATGTAGCCTGGGGTTCTTGATCTAAGATCTATGAACTTTTAAAAAACCATTATATGTATGTCTGTATATATAAATACATGTGCACACATGTACATAATATCTATACATGCACATGCATATAGCGTGTACAATGTATTAAGTACAATAATTGCACTTGTAAACTAATGTAATTGATTTCTTTTGCAATTTTATGTATTTTATGCATTTAAATATATTATTCTGGGAAAAAATCCACAGGCTTTACCAGACTGCCAAAGGGTCTTTGGCACAGACAGAGGTTGAGAATCCCTGATGTAGAAATTGGATTTTCATGAGATTTAGACAGATAATCTGATCCAGCCCCTTCATTTCATAGATGAGGAAACAGGCCCAGAGAGGGGAAGTGATTTAATCAAGGTCACACAGGGTACTCTGCTACACAGGTAGCAGAGGCTTGGAGTTAAGTTGAAACTAGGCCTTCTGATTGTAAAACTAGTGTTCTGTTCACTATGTCACAGCTACCTACTTCAGCTCCCATCCCCAACGTCTTCACCACCAACTCAAGATTTTTAATGTTCCCTATGGTTTTGACTTCCAGTTTCCTGTCCCTTTCAGACTCAACCTCTAAGGTCCATCCTTTTCTAATGTTATAGGGCAAGTGTCAATGTGGAGACAGTTGAGTGTAGGATTTAGAGCTGGGAGGGATCTTAGAGTTCACTTTGTCCAGTCCTTACAGAATAGGAAACCTTGACCCAGAGAGGTGAAGTTATACAATGTCACACAGGTATTAAGTAGTTGTGTCAGCAGTTCAACTGAGACTCCTGATCTCAGTTGCATTGTTCTTTATGTTACAGCTGACTGCATCATAGACCCCACCCCCAGTGCTTTCACCATTATGGCAGGATTTTTATTCACTCCTTTCGGTAGTTCTGTATCCAAGGTTTTTATTTCTGTCCTTTCCCTTCTAGGGCTACGCTTCTAAAGCTTTCACAAATATTACCCTCAACGTTCCTCCCCCACCCCAATCTCTAACCTGCCCACATTCTATCCCTGAAGGCATCATTACCATTCATGAAATCCTTTAATCCATCTTCTCATATTCCCTCATTTAAACAGAAAAATTGAGACCCTGAAAGACAGAGTGACTTTCCCAGAGTCATACAGTTGTCCAGATTTGAAGCCCTAGTCTTCTTACTCCAAATTGAATTTGTTTTCTGTTGAACTGTACTGCTGCTTATTCCTTTCCAGGGCCAACTGTAATCCTATCTATCTCCTCTGCCCCCAAAGTCTTGGAACTTCCTCCTTTCCTTTTGGGTTCCCAGCCACAAGTTCTTAAGCCTCCTCATCTTTTCTTAGACATTGTCTCCAAGGTCTTCACCCACTATTCCCACTCTTCTTTTGGAGTGACCTGTCTAAAAATATTCACATACTACCCTACTTGGACCACCCTTTTCAGGATTACCATTTTCAAAATCTTACCTCACACATTCCCAATCTCCCATTTTTCGCCTGCTTTCTAGTTTTGTCTACCTCTTCTCTAGCTTTAGTTCCTGACATGGTCCCACACATTGAACACCTGATTTCCTACCCTTTTTCTTCCCTATATTTTCCATTTTCTTTTTGTGTGAATAAATCCTTGTAGACACACTCTGTGTTCAGTGATCATTGGTTTAGGGGTGGGAGGAACTTAGACTAGTCAGTATTGGGGAACCTGTGGCTTGACTGAATCCAAGCTTTTGTTCTGTGAAGTTTGGATTAGGTCAAAGGGCTGTACTTGAGGACCTAGAGGGCCACATGTAGCCTCAAGGCCTGCACTTGGTCATCTGTTCTGACCACCTTACTTTTATAGACAAGGAAAGGGAGTTTCAGAGAGCTGAAGCAACTTAATCAAAAGTTACATAGGTACTGACAGATTGGCAATTCAACCTCAGGTGTTCTGATATGAAACTTGCACCTCCTCTTCCAAGTTCTCTCTTTTCCCCTCCCCCAATTAGACAACTTTCACCTCCTCTTCCAAGTTCTCTCTTTTCCCCTCCCCCAATTAGACAAAGAATTTATTTCATTTATTAGGTTCTGGCAAGTTCCCACAGACATTTCCTGGCAGGACAATGGGTTTCAGATGACAAAACAATTTTTTAGTTCATTTGGGTACATATCATTTGTTGGTTTCTGCTGAAAGAGGAAGGAATATATGTGACTTGACAAGACTCTAGAGTTATCTTAAAGGATTGGGCCAGGGGATAAACAGAATAAAGTTGGCCTGCTTTGTTTTACAAGCATGAACTGTTGAAATAGGTAAAAGGCAGATTTCTTAATTGTGTTTATGATATGGCAATGACAAGTGTGTGGAGTATGCATTAGCATAAAACCAAGGGAGTGATACTCATTTCTTGTTAAGGAAGGAAGAACTTAGTTTCCTTAAATAATGGTGCATTCATTTAATAAACATTCATTATATGCTGTGTTGGAGATAGAAAGCTTAGGTAATACTTGCTGCCTTTGTGGAGCACATGGTATAGGGTTGATGAAATACAGAACTATGCTACATTATGATACATAATTCACTAAAGAGGTAAAAAGGAAAGTTTGATGCTATATGAAGTCCCTGGGAAAGGTCATTATTCTTGGAGGAGCGGCATTTGAATTTGGTTTTAAAGAATTGGTTGTAATTTAATAGGCAAAATGGAGAGAAAAATCTCTCTGGAAATGTTGCAAAGGAAGTGTTCAGTATATAAGTTTTTTCAGGTGATAAAATCCTTTGGGCATTTAGGGAACCAGCCGAATAACTGTTAGAGAAACATCTACTCTGTACAGGGTGAAATATTCCACCATTTTATATACTCTCTATATTAATTCCCCGATCTTAACCGACTCTGCTTTGGCTAAGACAATTCTAGCATTGATAATGGGATATAGACAGGGATGGGGCCCAGAGAGGAGAGCTCATTTTCTTCCCTTATTTGACAAATGAGGAGGTGACTTGCTGGAGTGTACATAGTTGGTGGACCTTCTTAAGATATGTATAGTCTTTCAATGAATAAGTTACTTAGCTCTGCATTCTTTTAAGTTTAAGCCAAAATTTGGTTACTACCATGAGTGCCCAGATGTATGTGGTTTCATTTGTTTGCTATCAGGTCAGGACTTTAGTCCTCGTTCTGCTGTCATCTTTATTGTGTGACCTTGAGTGAATTGCTTCTTCTCTTCAGGCCTCAGTTTCCTCCTCTGTCCAAGGGCCAGACTAAATGAGGAGTTGAACTATGACTTGTCAGGGCTCTTCCAGTTCTAAATCTCTGTGTTGTAATCCCTGAGGTCTTTTCTGTTGCTGACATTCTGTTATTTCTACCAGTTCAGTTTCTGCTTGTTTAGTTAAGACATAGCAACAAGCTGAATCATCTCTGTATACTGCACTCGTGTCATGCCCTGGTGTTGACCAATTGGCCAGTGATTTAAGAGTAAGACAAACATCACCTACTTCTATCCTGTTTTACCTGTTGTGGATAAATTGGTAAGACTGGAGAAGAGGTGCATTGCAAAGAGCCTTTCGATTTAAGATTTAAGTTTTGGGAAACTTGGCTTTTAGTTCCATCTTTGCTGCTACTTTTTGTGTGTGGACCACAGAATCATAGGATTATTGACTTTAGCCTTAGAGGGGGATCGTAGAGATCCTCTAGTGCTAATCAGACATCATAATTTTCTAATTTACTGTCCTTTTCCACCCGTCACAATGCTTATAGTCTCTCCTCAGGAAAGTAAATATGAAAAAACTGAGAACCAGAGAGGTTACTTTGCTAAATTCACACATTTTGAAATGACAGAAATTGAGTCAAACCTAGTTTTTCTGATTCCAAATCCCATCATCTGTAAAATGGAGGAACTGCTGGACTAAGTGATCTCCTAAGATCTCTTCCATTTCTGACATTCTGTATTTAGATTTAACAAGGCTACTTCTCTAGCCCTAGAAATTATTATAAGCAGTGACATTGTATACTTTAGAAAGCTATTGAGTTCCTTCTTTTGGCAGTGAGGAGTCATGGGTGTTTCATCTGAAAAGGACTAGCTGTTGGGTATTCTTAAAGTGCAGTTGCCAAAGCCATTTATGCTCACTGTAAAGATGAGGCGCCTAGAAATAACAGAAACCAGCTGTGCTAAACATACATTGGTGGCTGAGAGTTTGCATAGATGTGGCCCCAGTTCTCATGTCTGTATGTTGGAGGCCAGTTGCTTTGCCACAAGAATTGAAAGCAGTGGTGTAAACAAGGGAAAAGGAACCAAGTGATTATTTTGGTGTAAATTTATTATTATATGAATTGGATCACCCATTCATCTGTAGCTTTTTGCCTAGGTGCTCCAAGCTTGTCAGTGTGTTAATAGCTCTGATATTTGTATGTAGTCCATTAGTGTTGAGCAGTTGTTTATACAGATCTCACTGAATTCTCATCACCACACTGTGAGGTGAGTAGTGCCACTAGTGTTGTTCCCTGTTTTGTAAATGGAGAAACTGAAGCTCTGAGAAAGGTTAAGGTATATTCTTTAGGTTATACAACTAGTGAGCAGTACAGCCAGGAATTGAAATCAGAGCCTTGTACTCCGATTCCAAGTCTAATATTTTTTTCTTCAAAATATAGATGTTTGGTATATGTGTGTGTGTGATTATTGTGTCCTAAAAGTCTCAGTGAAGTTTTAAGCTTTAATAATTTCAGAAGTATAAATGCTACAAACCTACAGAGATTTTTGAAAAGTATAAAATTTTAAAACATTGATGTTAAAATTTAACACTTCAGTCAGTTTTTGAACTTTGCAAAATCTTTCACCAGTGACTGCATTTATAAGTCTAATAGCCTTAAGATCATCCAAAGAATGAGGTTTTGATGTATGTATAGGACAGCTTTGACTTGGCTGTTAAAGAAGGTCTAATGGAGAGCTGATGACTGAGGTGACCAAACAAGAGCTTTCCTCTACTCATCCTCTAACCCAAGAAGTGTCTTTCAGAAACTGTAGCTCACAAAATGCATAACAAAGGTGCTCTGTCTTGTTAAAATTAAAAACTTAGTTTTAAAAATTCACAAAACTAAATATGTGTAAAATTTCAAGTGGTTTTTGTAGGTTTGTAATCTTTTAAATACTTAAGAAGTTAATAAAGCTTAGAAGCGCCCTAAGACTTTTGGAACTCCATATGTATACACCACACGGTTGATGCTTTTTATTTTTTTAAAAAATACTTTTATTTCATTAAATATTTCCCATTTACATGTAAAAAATTTTAACATTTATTTTATAAAATTTTGAGTTCCATATTCTCTCCTATTCATATATTGATTATACATATGAAGTCATGCAAAACACAGTTCCATATTACACATGTTGCAAAAGAAAACAAACAAAAATCCCTCTAAGAAAGTTAAAGAAAAAAGTATGCTTCCATTTGTTCTCAGTGTTCGTCAGTTCTCTCTTTGGAAGTGTGTAGCATTTTTCATGGTGGGTCCTTTGGAATTGTCTTGGATAAGACTTACCAGACTTGCTGAGTCTTTCACAGTTGATCATCTTTATAATATTACTGTTCCTGTGTATGATATTCTTCTGGTTCTGCTCACTTTACTTTGCATGATTCACATTAAGTCTTCCTAGGTTGTTCTGAAACCACCTCCATACATATCACAACTTTTTCAGTATTCCTCCAATTGGTGAGTATCCTCACAATTTCCAGTTCTGTGCCATCACAAGAAGAGCTGCCAAAAATATTTATGTATAAATAAGTCGATTTTCCCTTTCCTTTGATCTCTTTGAGATATAGAAAATTGGTGTTTAAAAAAAAATCCTCCCAAATACCTCTGAAAATACTCCTCTCCTCTGGAACAAAGAAGTACAGTTAAACAAAACAGTGACACATTGATCATGTCTGATAATATATGCTTCATTACCATACCCAAGAACTGTCTCCTGTGAGAGAGGGAGGTTTATTTTATCAGTCCTTTGAAATTGACTGTCATTTCACTGATCAGAATTCAGAAGTCTTAGTTTAAGCCCCTGATTTTGCACTGTGGGAGGGAGTGAAAAGAATATGGACTTGGGGTCAAGGGATCATAGTTTTAAAGCTGGTAGGGACTTTATAGAGACCAAGTAACTTTCCCTCTCTGGGTCTCAAATCATCTTTACTATGAAAGAGTTGGACTTCCCAGCTAAACAGCTTAATGATCCCATAAAACGCCAGTACCTTGGCAGCTTTGATACTTGGAGTTAGTGAGATTGAGAAGAGCAAGTGTATTTTTATAAGCCACTTAAAATATCCATAGGTTGCTGAGCTGCATTGGTAGTAACTTTAGCTGGTCACATACTGATATTTTGTGGGCTGTGTGGGGAGAGCTAGCATTTGTGTGTCTTTCTACTCCACTATCTTGGCTTTGCCCCGCCCCTACATACTGATATTTTGGAAAAACTCAGGGCAGTTCAGACCCACTATTTCATGCTGAGTCGTGTAAAAAATGCTATCCAATTTTTTTACTTCTACTTTTCTCCTGCTAGTTATAGTTTACTATCGGTAACACTAGTTGTAGTGTGTTTTTTTTTTCCCTTCACTTGCCCTTTTCATTCCTCTAATTCTTGGACCAAATTTTCTTTTTGAAAGCATTTTATTTCTGAGCCTGGCGTTGAGGCCCTGAGAAGAGATAGTGCTGTTGTGGTGATAACTGTCCCTGTGGGGCTGTTTGTTGGTATGGTGTCTCTCTGAGTTGACTAAACATTTTCTGTGTAATTGAAACTTCTTTCAAATAATTGGTCCATTCTGGTTTCCTGGTCATAACTATTGAGGCTCCATAAGAATTGAGAATTGAGCTGAGCTGGTGGTTATGTTTCTTGTTTGCTTTTAAGTCACAAATAAGAGATTTTTTCCAATAACTAAATTAAATTAAATTAAATTTAAATAAACTAAATTTTTAAAAAATTTAATTTAGTATTTTATTTTCCCCCAGGTACATGTAAAAACAATTTTTTACACTAATTTTTAAAAAAATTTTTGAGTTCTAAATTCTCTTCCTTCCTCCCTCCCGAACATCCTTCATTGAGAAAAAAATCAGTTTGATAGAGGTTATACATGTGCAGTCATGCAAGACATTGCCATGTTAATCATATGGTGAAAGAAAACATAAAAAAAACTAAGTAAAATAGAGTATGCTTCAATCTGCATTCAGAATTCATCAGTTTTTTCTGTAGGGATAGATAGCATTTTTTATCATAAGTCCTTCAAAATGGTCTTGAATCATTGTATTGCTGAGAATAGCTCAGTCACAATTGAGCATCATATTGTTACTGATACTATATACAATATTCCCCTGGTTTTGCTCATTTTATTTTGCAACAATTCAAGTAAGTCTTTCAAGGCTTTTCTGATACCTTCCTCATGTCTTTTCTTATGAATAGCACTACGTCACAATTGTATACAACAACTTGTTTAGCCATTCCCCAGTTGATAGACATCTCTTCAATTTCCTTTTTTTTTGCCACCCCTAAAAGAGCTACTTTTTCTACATATAGGTCCTTTTCCTTTTTGTTTTTTTGACTTTTTGGGATGCAGACCTAGTAGTGGTAGTGTTTGGTCAAAAGATGCATGGTTTTATAGCTCTTTGGGCATAGTTCCAAATTGCCCTACAGAATGGTTGAATCAGTATAAAACTTCACCAACAATGCAGTATGATTTTGACTATGACTCTGATCTTTGAATTGTTTATTTTTGGTTGCTTGCAGTATTTTCTTCTTGACCTGAGAGTTTTCATTTTGGGGTCTCTTAGGAGGTGATCCTTGGATTCAGTTTCTGTTTTACCTTCTGATTCTAGAATACCAGGACAGTTTTCCTTTAAAATTTCTTTAAAGATGATGTCTAAATTGTTTTTGTTTTTTTTTATCATGACTTTCAGGTAGTCCAATAATTCTTAAATTCTCTCTCCTGTTATTTTCTAGGCCACTTATTTTTCCAGAGAAATATTTCACATTTTCTTCTGTTCATTTTTCTGATTTTGTCTTATTGTTTCTTGATGTCTTATAAGGTCATTAGCTTCCATTTGTTCAGTTTGAATTTTTATGGAATTCTTTTCTTCAGTTAATTTTTGTACCTCTTTTTCCATTTAGCCAATTCTGCTTTTTAAGGCATTCTTCTCTTCGTTGAATTTTTGTGCCTCTTTTACCCTTTGTTCCATTCTGTTTTTTTAAGGTGTTATTTTCATCATCATTTTTTTTGTGCCTCCTTAACTAAGCTGTTGACAATTTTTTCATGATTTTCTTGCCTCATCCATATTTCTCTTCCCAATTTTTGTTCTACCTCCCTTTCTTGAGTTTTAAAATCCTTTTTGAGCGCTTCTGTGACCTAAGACTAAGTCATATTTTTTCTGAGTCTTTTGACGTAGCAATTTTGACTTTGTTGTTTTCTTCTGATTTTGTATTTGATCTTTCTCATTACCATAGTAACTTTCTTTAGTCAGGATCATTTTCTGTTGTTTGCTTATTTTCCCAGCCTATTTCTTGGTTTTTACTCTGTGCCAAAGTGGGGCTTTACTTCTGGAGCAGAGGGGTTACTATCCCAAGCTTTAGGTTTTTGTGCAGCTGTTTTCAGAGATAATTCTAGGGACCTGTAGTTTTTGGGTTCTTTCAAGGTGGTTTGATCCATGGTGAGATGTGTTAACTATTCTTCTGACCTGTGCTCTTTTCTTTGAGCAAGGACACTCTTTTCCACCCTGTGACCAGAGTTCCTACTCCCCTATGACTGCAGGCTCTAGTGTGATTGTGCTCATCCTAGGACTGAAACCGAGGTCTATGACCCAGGTCTAAATATAGGCAGTGCAGCAGAGTTCTGCCCCAGGTGCCAACAGAGGGACCTCCGCAATTGCCTTCTGACCAGTTACATGACCCACTTATCATTTGTGGGCTAAGAGGCCTGGAAACTGCCACTGTTACCACTGATTCAGTTGCTCCAAGTCCTAATGCTGGTTTACTGGGGTATGGCCTGTGCAGGACTGAGCTCCACTCCTCCCCATCTTCGAAGTTGTATTGAGCTGGAAAACTGTTTCAGTCTGCCACTGCAGAATTTGTTTTGAGGCATTATTCCAAGTTGTTTGGAGGAGTTCTGCCTTTTCTCCTCCATCTTGGCCCTCTTAAGACCTTTCTCATTGTGTGGAACAATTCATGTTTAGCCTGAAGAGGAGAAGCTTTAGGGAAGGACATGATTATAGCATGATCTGGTGAGAAGAACACTCGATTAAATCCTGGCTGTGTGTGACCTTGGGCAAGTTGTTGAACTTCTTTGGGTCTTAGTTTCCTCATCTATGAAAGAAGGGATTGGACTAGATTTTAATGTCTCTTCTAGATCCATATTTATGACTTGTAACCAAAAGTAAACTGTTCTCTCGAAATGGGGTGGTATGGGGTTGGGGTGGGGATTATGTTTGTTTTTGCTAATGTCCTTGCCCTTTATGAAAGCATTGCCTCAGCAGCATGTCTGTCTGAGCCTTTCTAGTCATCTCTGGGGAGATGTGCAGTACTCTGCAATGCATTCTTTTAGATTTCTCTTTAGCCTCCGGTGTCTGTCCTATTTATTTCTCTGATCTCAAAGGCTTTGGTGCTCCCTTTAATGTGGACTAAGAGTTGGCAGATACTCTTGTGTGGTTTTTTTTAATTATTAAATTATTTTGTTTTCAGTGTTCTACAATCACTTCCATATATCTTAGATGTTTTCTTCCTCCTTCCCCACTTCCTCCCTGAGACAGCATACATTCTAATATAGGTTCTACACATATATTCCTATTAAATATATTTTCACCTTAGTCATGTTGTATAGAATTAAAATAAATGGTAGAAACCATAAAACAAAGCAAAACATAATACAAAAGAAAATGGTCTACTTCATTCTGTGATCCTGTTTCATAGTTCTTTCTCTGGATGTGGAAAGTGTTTTGCCTCAAGAGTCCATTGGGAATTTGCATTGTCCTTGCATTGCTATGAAGTACTAAGTCTACCAGAAAAATTCGTTGCACATTATGGTTGTTGCTGTGTACAAAGTTCTGGTTTTGCTCCTTTCACTCAGCATCAGCATCACTCAGCATGAGTTCAGGCCTCTGTGAAGTTTTCCTGTTCATCATTTCTTATAGCACAGTGGTATTCCATTACATTCATATACCCACAACTTGCTCAGCCATTCCCCAATTGATGGGTATCCCCTTGATTTCCAGTTTTGGGCCACCACAAAGAGAGCTGCTATAAATATTTTTGTACATGTGGGACCCTTTCCCATTTCTGTTCTGGCTTTGGGATAGAGTCCCAGAAGCAATATTGCTGAGTCAAAGGGTATGCACATTTTTGTAGCCCTTTGGGCATAGTTCCAAATTTCTCTCCAGAATGGTTGGATCAGCTCACAGCTCCACCAACAATGAATTAGTGTTCTAAGTCTCCCACATCTTCTCCAACATTTATCATCTTCCTGTTTTGTCATGTTAGCCAGTCTGATAGGTGTGATGTGGTACCTCAGAATTGTTTTGATTTGTATCTCTCTAATAAATAGTGATTTAGAGTATTTTTTCATATGACTATAGATAGCTTTAATTTCTTACTCTGAAAATTACGTTCACATCCTTTGACCATTTGTCAATTCGGGAATGATTTTTACTCTTAAGTTTCCAAACCCAGAATAGGAGGGAGGGAGCAAGTAAACACCTAGACAAATGGAGGAAAAGTCAGTTTTCACTTTAAATCACAGAGTGTCAGAAGTAAAGCAGAGCTGAAGCCAAGGGGATAAGTATTACAGGATATAGAGTTGGAAGAAACATGATTAGAAGTCTTATGGTTCCGTACCCTGGTTTCACACATAACAAAACTGAATCTCAAATGAACTTGCCCAAATCAAATTAGTTAGTTAGTGACAGAACTAGGACCTGAACATTTCTGAGCTTCAGTTTCCTCTGTAATCTGAAGTTAATAAATGTTTGACAGTTAAATGATATATAATAATAGCTCCCATTTTGGGGAGTTTCACCTTCCTCAGATAGGCAAGTTGGCAGTCAGAAGCACCTCAAGGTTATGAGGAAAGTATTGGAAATCTGGAAGTGTGAGTCGTTGTTCAAAACATTGCTAGTTCCTTAATTTCCTCCCTTTCCTGCCATTTTACTTCCTCTTCACCCTTCAGTCCCTACTTCTTCTATTCTCTCAAGGTTCTTGAGAACCTTTCCAACTTCTTATACTTTACATTCAGTTCCTATCTTTATTGAGCACTTAATGTGTGCCTAGCCTTGGTGCTGTGGAGGATAGAAATGAAGTTCATGAAGATATTAAGGCTGGAAAGATTTGTCTTTCTCATCCTTCTGCTTTCCCTCTTCTTTTATTTTTCATATGAAACTAACTACCCAGTGTAAAATTTTATTCAGTGGAAGAGTTTTTAATCTTGTTTGTTTCATGGCAGCCTGTTGAAGCTTATGGTCCTTTTCTGAGAAAAAATATTTTCAAGTACATAAAGTAAAATACATGAGATCACAAATGAGGACAATTATATTGAAATACAATTGTCAAAATATTTTTTTAAATAAGCAAGTTCTTGAAACATGTAATAACTGATCAACACAGTGACCCACCACAGTTCCAAAGGACTCATTATGAAACGTGCTTTCTAAATCCAGGTAAAGAACTGTTAGACTGAGAGTACTGATTGTTTTCCTCCTTTCTTTTTCTTGCCTTTTTTTTTTTTTTAACGTGGCTAGTGCCAAAATTTATTTTGTATGACTATACATATTTGTAATATATTTTGTTTCTCTTGGTTTCACATTGGGTGGGAGAGGGAGAAGGGGGAGGGAGAGAATTCAGGACTCTTGTCTCTTGTGATTTAAAAAATAAATTTTTTAAAAATTAAATAAAAAAGAAATTCACAGATGTGGTTAACTGTTCCCCTGATCAAGTGCGCTATTATTATTACCGACATTCCATATAGTGGTTGCCTTTATTTCTCCTTCGGAATTTTTGACAGGGTAGTTCATATATATATGTATATATGTAGGGATGTTTCTGATTAATTTGATGAGTTCCCCAGTCAGTGCTGAGTTTCACGGTACAAACCTTTGTCTTAAGAAAACCTTTCATGGAGCTAGCTTGGCACCTTGCAGAGTGGACAAACAGCTCTATTAACTGGTTCTCAGTCACTGATCCTGACTCTAAGAGAATTATTAAATGTGAGTCAGGAACTCAAACTCATGTGGAAAGTGTCCCTTGTCCCTTCTTTTTTTTTAGGTTATTTACTTTATTTTATTATTTTATTTTTAATGTTCTACAATCACTACCATAAAACTTAGATTTTTTTCCCTTTTCCTACCCCACCACCACCCCCCTCCCTCCCCAAAACAGCATACAATTCTATATAGGATCTACACATACATTCCTATTGAATACATTTTTCAATATAATCATGCTGTGTAGAAGAACTAAAGTAAATGGGAGAAATCATATAGCAAACCAAAACATAATACACACACACACACACACACACACACACACACACACATGATCTACATTCTGCAATTGAATTCCATAGTTCTTTCTTTGAATGTGGAAGGCATTTTGCCTTAGAAGACCATTGGGAATTTTTTTTTTATGTCCATATATATTTTAATATTTTTTGTACATCCATACATATGTGTATATATATTAATTAGTCTTAGAAGTATTGGCAGTTCTTCTCACTTGAATGAGGTTGGGATGAACCATTTAACAATAGAATGTTAAGCTGCATGTCAGCATATGGCACTGTTTATTGTGGAAAGAGCCAGTGAACCTGAAGGCAGGAGACCTGGTTTCTACTACTGGCTGTACCAGTAACTACTCAGTGACCTTCAGCATGTCACTTGTCCCTTCCAGCATTCTTATACCTTATTCCTTCATACCCACTAGGTGATCTTGCTACACTGGTCTGCTTGCAGTTTCTCAAATATGATGTGACATCTTCTTCTCTGAGCCTTTGTGCTAATTGTGCCTCATGCCTGGAATGCTCTGCCTTTATCAGTACTTAGCTCAAATCCCATCTCCTGTGGGACAGCTGCTAATACTTTTCATATTACCTTCATCTACTCTGTACATATATACATACACATGTATGTGTGTGTATATACACACATATATTTTCTGTGTACCTAGTTATTTCTGTGTTGTTTCCCTTCTCAGAATGTATGCTGCTTGAGGGGTTAGATTTTTTTGCCTTTTGTGTGTGTCCCTGCTGCTTAGCACTAAGTTCAATAAATACTTGTTGACTGATTGACTCTGAGACTTAGTTTTCCCATTTGTAAAAAGGGGGATTGAACTCGGTGATCTTTAAGGTCTTCCACCAGCTGTGACATTTGTGTAATTTATTAGAGTGTGGTCTTTGCCCTGTCTATTGGAAAGATAGAACTTTAGCATAAGAAGCAACCAGAGCATTGGAGGATGACATATTTTAAAGTTAGAAATTTATCACACTCAAATGACAGAAATGCTAAGAACCTGTCAAGTTCCTTTGATTACACCAAAGATAAATTTCCCTGCTTTTGTCCTCTGTTACAGAAAGGTTTTGTATTGTGGAAAGAGCCAATGCCCTGGCTCGCATTGTCAGGGAACGGTGAGGTGCTCAGTCATGGTATGTCTGAGGTTCCTTCTACTGCAAACAATCTAAGAATCACACAGTTAGCTTTATATGATTATTTTTTTCCCCTAATATAACCAGAACTTGTTCTTAGGAACATAAAGCTGAACCAACTCATCAGATTAACATTTTATTTTCTTATTTGGCAGTTTGAAAAGCAATGCAAGGATAGACCTTTTATTTTTTACTGCTTGGAGTAGAGGATAAAAGCCTAAATGACTTCACAAATCTGAGGTATCAGGTCATAGAACCAAGAGATTTGATTCTGGTGTCATTTATTTCTAGTGCTATCTTTCCCAAATCTGCAGAATTGTCCATAATTGGTTACATTTAAGCACATATTCAGTTTGGGATTTGAGGCCCTTAACAAGATGACTCCAATTTCTCTTTCCAGTCTTATTCCATACTGTTCCTCTTTATGTGGGCTACAATCCAGTCATATAGGATTCATATCACTCAGACTTGTTATTTGATCTCCTGCCTTTGTGCATTTGCAGGAGCTTTCCCCCATACCTGGAATGTACTTCTCAGAATCCCTATATTCCTTCAAGTCTCACATGTGTAACTTCTTGTATCAAAGCTTCCCTGAACTGCCAGTTGTTTCTGCTAGCTCACCCTCTTTAGATTACCTTTATTTACTTATCTGTGAATTTATATTTTCTCCTAGTAGAATGTAAGTTCCTTGAGGGTTTTTGTCTCTGTATCCCTGGTTCCTAGCATCTTAGGTACTTATTAGCACAAGTGTTTGTTATATTAGTTAGCAGAATTGATGAGACTTGGACATGTAAGATGTAGGAAAGTGAAAAATCAGAGAGGTTACAAACCAAAGAGACTGGAAGAAATAAGAATATTCAGAAAAGGGATGAGTTTGGGGGTGGTGGGGAAAATGAGTTCTGTTTTGGACAGGTTGGCTTAGAGGTGTCTGCTGGATATCTATTTTAAAATGTTTAGTAGTAGTACTAGAGCTCTAGAGACAGACTGCCCATGAGAGCTCACAGGATCACCTAGTATACAGAGAAAAAAAGGAGAGGACCTGGAACTGAACCTTTGGAGACACATAGGAGCATGAAGAAATGGTAAAAAGGAAAAGCAAGAAAGTAATGTCATAAAAACCCAGGAGCAGAGTTTGGACAGGAAAAGGTCATCAACAATGTCAGATGCTTCAGAGATTTCAAGAAAGATGGAGATTGAGGAAAGGCCATATCAATTATGGGTAAATCTGGTGAGTAAATAGTTTCATTTGAGTGATGAGGTCAGAAAATAGATTGCAGAGGGTTTAGAAGAGAGGAGAGGAAGTAAAGATGCTTCCTATAGTTTTTCAAGTTTAGTTGAGGAATGCTACTGGAGGTGTGGTATCCAGAACAAGGGAGTTGATAGTTCTACTGTAGTCTGCAATGATCAGACCACATCTAGAGTATAATGTTTGTTTTTTGTGGTGTGGCATCCTTTAGGATGGATGTTGACAAGCTAAAGGGCATCTAAAAAAGGATTGTTCCTAGGAGGGTGAAGGAACACTGCCACGGTCCAGGTACCAGTTCTCACTACCTCATGCCTGCCCTATTACAGTACCCCACTGATAGGTCTCACCTCAAGATGTTTCATTCATCTTCCACTCAGTTACCAAAGTGATCTTCCTGAAATGCATGTCTGACCATGTTGGTTCCCTACTCAATAAACCTTACTTGCACCGTTACCTCCAAGATCGTGTATAAAATCCTCTGACGTTGAAAGTCCTTCCCAACCTTGCTCCCTCCTTGTCTTTCTCTTCTTACACTTTATTCTCTTCCATGTGCTCTGATCCAGTGATATATATTGGCTTTCTTGCCATCCTCAAGTGTAGAGCACTCTGTCGTCTTACTTCTTGTCCTTTCACTGGCTACCCCCCATTCCTACAATGCTTTCCTTCATCTTCACCTGCTGGCTTCCTTCAAGACTCAACTCTTATCCTACATCTTGTAAGCTCTTTCCCAGTCACTGTTTTGTTCCGTTAGTGCATTCCGTCCCTTCATCTCTCTGGCATATACCTCATTGTTTTCATGATGCTTGTGCTGTTAGTATGTGATGAGCCCTTCCAGAGTAGAACCTGTTTTTGCCTTTTATGATATCAGCATTGCTTAGCACAGTGCCTGGCACATGACACTTAATTAGCCATTGCTATTTTTTGGTTGATTGTGAGTTGAAAGGGACTGTAGAGATGTCTAGTCCAGTGCTTCTTAACCGGGTCTCTATACAGTTTAAGAAACTCTGACTCTAGTCCAGCTTCCTCATCTTAGATGAATATTGAGCCTAGTGACTCACAAAGGTCACACCACTAGGAAGGAACAGAGATAGGCTTGGGTTTGAGGTGCTTTGACTCCAGACCCAGTACTCTTTCTACCCTTATTATGCCATGTCAGAGAAGACTGAAGAGACATTATAGTTTTGTCTTTAAGTGTTTAAACTTTAAACTTCCACTCATTCCCCAAGTGGAAGGGGATTAATCTTGTTTTGGCTTGGTCCCAGAGAACAAAATTAGAAGCAATGGGTAGAAGCTGGAAAGAGATAGATTGAGGATTGATGCAAGAAAAAATAAAATAAAATTAGTACTCTTAAAAAGCAGATTAGCTTGCTATGGAGGGTTTCTCTTGGATGCCTACAAGTTAAGTTTGGATAATCACTTGCCACTTACATTGTAGAAGAATTCTTGGTCAAGTCAAATCAACAAGTATTTTTCAAACCCCTGCTTTGTGCCAGGCACTGCTGGGGTTACAAGGAAAGGCAGAAACAGTCCCTATCTTCAAGGAACTCAGACTCTAATGGGGAAGACAATATGCAAACATTGATGTACATTTATATGTTTATGTACACTTAAATATGTATGTTTACACACACACCCCTTCAAGTTAAATTGGAAATGATCTTAGTGGGAAAGCACAATATTAAGGAAGATTCTGGGTCAGGCATAGATTGGACTTGATGGAGACTGAGGCCCCTTTCTACTGTAAGATTCTAAGATTCTCCTTCGCTGGGCTTTGTTTTCCCTAAATTTTCTCTAAGACCTATTACAACTCTTAAATTCCAATGATTTAAAAGGATCAAGTGAGATCATGGATATATAAAAGATGATGTGACCATTAAGTACTGTATAAATGTGCTGTCATCAGCTTTCTCATAATCATCACCCCAGTGGTCACTTTCAGTTCTATAAATAATCTTTTAGTCTTATCTAGATAAAACTTTTTGTGCTTTTCTTATATTTGAACTCTAAGGATCTGAATTTATAGGTTCCAGTAAGGAATTTGGATTGTAGCCCCAAGCACTTAGTAAAATCCTTGTGTGCTGATGATAGGTAGACTGTCAAGACTGATAAACTCTTCATTTATATTTCCAGAGCAAACATCTCAACCTCCTCGACTTGCTGGTGTTGATCTGTCAATGAGTAGCTGATAACTGAGAACATTTGAACTTGAAATATTATAGTAGAATCTGGTTCTGGAAAGACAGGTCTGTGTGAAGAAAAGAGAAATAAGCCAAGGAATCTAAGGGACAAACAAATGAATTGCTGGCTGATTTAGAATCTAGGTATTCAGAGATAATTTTGAGGGTATGGAGAAGAGGACGTTTGGTTGGTGGAGAAGAGCAGGAATGGGCAGGATATCTTGTGCATGTGGGATTTGGGGGTAATTTCTAACTACAGAAGATGAAACAGGCTCAGATGTTTCTATCCTGGTCACGCAGTGATACAGCAGTGATTGAAACCTATGTGATGTAATGCATTGTACAGTGTGTGCTTTGAAGACTTCAGTTACAGTTTGAGGTATTTGCTTCTTTATGTGAGGATACTAATAATAGCTGGTATTTATGTAACCCTTTGTAGCAGTGGTTCTCAGCCTTCTTTTGCTCATGGCAGCTCTGTATGCTTTGCTTTGGGGAATCCCAGCTGTGTCTTGCTATGGGAGAGTTGGGAGTCTATGTCAGTACATGCTATCACGAGTACAATGTCTTAAAATCTGTGGCCTCCCGAAGGTGACTGTAAGTATAAATTCTGTACAGTTGAGGGCAACCCTTTGAGAACCAGTGTTATGTCCATTGTCCTTTGGTTAACAGAACAACCATGTGATGTAGTCAGTGCTGCCAGTGTGAGGATTTATAGGTGACAGAATTGAGGCCCAGGGAAAATAATTGACTTTCCTAAGACAGTGGCAGCGCTCTAAGATTTATGCATATCTTCTCTTGGTCCGGAAAGTCACACAGCCATTTTATCCTTTCTTCCCCAGACACTTAAAAGTTACACCTCCATAGCACGTGGCACTGTAATAAACACTTAATAGACACTCAAATATTTATTGATTGAGAAGATATGGTAGTTTATTAGAAAGATGATGAAGACTGTTTTAATTCTTGGCTTAGCCGTTTTCTGTTTGAAACAATCACTTCTTTATCTGAACCTCAGTTTCCTCATCTTGACAAATATAGTTGACAAATGCTTGCCCCATGTGCTTCACAGGAAGCCCTCTCAGGTCAGTGCCTCAGAAGGGAGCACAGTATTGCATAAAGCAAAACACCTTCATTTGAAGCAAGGCTCCAACATATTTAGAAAAGGAAAAGAACATGTGAGTACTGAATAGTCTGGTTGTAGAATGACCCTTTTCTCTTCTAAAGATCCCTATGATTAGAAAAAATATGCACAAGGCATACTTTCTTTCCTGAGGATAAGGCTCTTGTCCATTTGCTATATTTCCATTGACTTGTGTTTGTGATGTTATGACTAAGGGAATGGATTCATGCTGAAATTCAAAAAGGATCTAATGCATCCATTCCATGAGAAATGGATAAAGCCTTGTCATACTTGTAATACTAAGAGTGTAGAGTCTGAAAATGGCTGGCAAAAGTTTTTCTTCTTTCAGGTTCATCCTTTTTGAGCTATCAGACATCACTCTTCATGGGGTCCAAAAGCTGCTTTATAAAAAATTTTGGTCCATACTAGAGAACAATAAAGCAGTTTCTTTTTGTTCAGTCTTGAGAGGTAGGGCAGCTGGGTGGTGCAGTGGAAAGAGCACCAGTGCAGGAGTCAGGAGGACCTGAGTTCAAATCTCATCTCAGACACTTGACTCTCACTAGCTGTGTGACCTTGGGCAAGTCACTTAACCCCAATTGCCTCATCCTGGGTCATCTCCAGTCATCCTGATGAGTATCTGGTCACTGGATTCAGATGACTTTGGAGGAGAAGTGAGGCTGGTGACCTGCACAGTCCTCTGTCACTTAAAGTCAAGTGCAGGTCATATCATCATTTCTCTGAAGGCATGGTCTTCTTTGGCAAGAAAGGAAGAGCACACACACAAGGCTTGAGAGGCCATAAACTTGTAGAAGTAATTCATCCCCCAGTAGATTAGGGTTGTTGAAATAGGTTTCATAGGAATAAACAGCAACTTCGTTTTCAACTTTGGGTTATCTAGTTCCTCTCCCTTGAAAAAAATTGTAAAATTATAGACTGGAATGGACTGCAAAAATTGGTTCAGCCTTACTCAGATTGTAAATTCTCTAACTTCCTCAGAAAATGATCATCTACTTCCCACTTTTACAATAACTGACTTTTACGTATAGTAACCTTGAAGTTTGCAAAACTGTTTACAAACATTATTTCTTTTGAGCCACAACCACCCAATGAGGTGTATGAACTACTGGCATTATCCTTGCACACCTTCACGGTCACCATCTCTTGAAACAGACTTTTTGATTTTTGGACAATATTGTTAGGATGTTATTTCCAGAGTTGAGCTGAAATGTATCTCTTTGAAGTCTCTCCCTTTTCTTCTTTTCCTTAACCTCCAACCCCTTTTTCTTCTACTTCAGTTCTTTGAGCCAAGCACAAGTTTAGATCTGAAAAAAGGCCCAGCTATGTGATAATTCACGTTTCTGGATAACAGCTTATGTTTCTGTTTTTTTCGTTTTCAGTGAGCTTTTCTCACAATAGCCTTTTGAGATAACTGTTACAAATATTATAGTTTCTTTGGTCACTTGTTCACAGTAGCAGTTAGTACTTGAATTCAGATCCTGATTCCAAGTAGTGTTCTTTCCAGATAAACCAGCAGCACTCTATATTATTTCCCTTCAGTGCTTGTGACATGACCCACATACTCTTAAGGACTGAGGTCCTTTACTGGTGTGAGCATTTTTTATTTGGAGTGCCAAGTTTAGATGTTGCTGATTGTTATACTCCTACCTCAAGACTGATTTAATTTATTCATACTTCTGATCACGTATGTCCCTCTTCTCAAAATAGTTCAGAGGCTCTCTTTAGCCTACTGAATAAGAATCCAAAGCCCTTCACAAGCCAGTGCCATATTGACTCTCCAATCTTATCTCACATTCTTCCCTCTTAATAAACTGATCCAACTGGCACAGATCATTCATTGTTCCCTAAGTAACACGTATTCTTTCCCACCTCTGCATTTTTGCCCATGCTGTTCTCTTCTATTTGATGTGCTTGCTCCTCTTCTTCACCTCCATCACTGCCTTTTAAGTCTCCCCCCCCGCCCCAGTAGATTATAAAAAGGAATCTCTCAGGATGATGGCCATATTTTCTTGACAGAACGTCAGCATTAGAAGGACCATCAACAGATACCTTGTTTAACCTCTACAACATAGTTATCGTCTCACTTTTGTTTGAGGACCTCTAATGGGTGGAGAACCCATTGAGTCCAAGCATGGCCAGCCCTACTTTTAGTTAGTTCTAATACTGTCCTCACATCGAGCCTGTGTCTGCCTCTGAAGCTTACTCTTATTTGTACCTCTCCCACCAACAAGCACAAAAGCACTACATACATTAATTGTATGTTTCTTTTTCTTTGTTGGACTGAGGTATTTCCCGGAGGGTCAAGGTCACACCTTACTTAATTTTATACTTCCTCCAATACCAGAAATAGCGTCCTGCATATAATAGTTAATGTATGATTATTGGACTGAATTTAAATAAATATGATTATTGACTTTGGTTTTCTTGTTTCCTGATGTTTTTAGGCACTCTTTGTGCTTTTCATCCTGGCCTACATCCACATTGCCTTCTCTCGAACCCCTATTAATTGTTTGGAGCATGTGCGAGATAAGTGGCCCAGAGATGGCATCCTTCGAGTAGAAATTCAACACAACTCCAGCCGAGCTCCCATCTTCCTCCAGTTTTGTGATGCGGAGAGCTTCCCAGGCATGGTGATAGAGTCTGAGGAGGAAGAGGAGGAGGAGGAAGAAGATGAAATGACAGTAGAAATGTTTGAAAACAGCTCAGTCAAGGTAAGGTGAACCAGGGCGGGAGGCTGGATGACCACAAATGGCAGCTGAGGTTTTTTTCCTCCCAGAAAAGCATAGTAGAATCTTTTTAAGAACTAGAATTGAATTTGGGTATAATCTAGTTGAAACCTTTTATTTTAAATATGGCGAAGCTGGCTTAAAGAGAAACAGTTTGCCTATAGTCCTGCTGTCAAGTTGCTCATCATCTTAATGGGGGAGACAGCATGTAAATTACTGAGCACAAATATGGACAGGATAAATTGGAGACGATCAGCAGAGGGAAGGCACTAGCTTTGAGGAGGATCAGGAAGGGCTGACTTCAGGAAGTGTGTTTTTGCTGGAACTTGAGATGGAAATGAGGAGGGAAAGTCCTCTAGAGATGGAGGGTAGCCGATGAAAATGCCCTGGATTGGATAGTGTTATCTGCATAGGGAGTGGGGTGGAGGGGAGGCTGGTGTCATTGGACTGCAGAGTACACGGGGGATGGGGTCAGAAGATTAGAATGCCAATCAGAGGATTTTATATTTGATTTGGAGATGAAGGGGAGCCACTGGAGTTAATTGAGTAGGGGAGTGACGTGGTCCAAAGCTGCACTTTAAGAACATCAGGTTGACAGTTGAATGGGGGAATGGACTGGAGTGTGAACAGATATGTGGCAGGCAGACCCACCAGTAACCTTTTGCAGTAGTGGGTATGAAGTGATGAGGGCTTGTGTCAGAGTAGAGAACGGGGTGTATTGGCGGGGTGTGATACGGGTATAAGCAGTAGGATTTGGTAACAAGCAGCTAGCAAAATAGTGGCAAAATTAAGACTCAACCCTGGGTCTCCTACCTCTGTGTCAGTTTCAGGTACTCACATGGAATCCTGCATTTAGAACTGGACTACACTTTGACCTAGTTCAGTTCCCTCATCTTCAGGTGGGAAAACTGAAGGTTAAAGAAGGAAAGTGACCAGACTAAAGTTAAAGTGAAATAATAGCAGAGTTAATCAGTTAGTCAACTGGTCTCCCTATCTTGCCCAGGCTGAACGTTTCGGCCACTCAGAAGTTCAATCCTACTGCCGTTTGGTACAGAAGCTTTAATCTGTGCCTCTGTTGTTCCCACCTTGTCTGGCCCCTCCTTAGGCAGCCTAGGGGCCCTTCACTCCTAGGGGTTCACTGTATTAATGTGGGACTTATTGCAGACAGACCCCTGTTTGGCTTTACCCTACTGAGGCCTAGAGCTCCCAAACTTAAACTATCCACCAGCCCTGGTTTCCCCCCAGGAGCAAGAGAACAAGTGTGTGCTACCATACCTGGCAAAAAGAATTTTTCAAATGCCACTGTGTAATGCTGCCTTTGTGTTTGTACCAGGTTCTAAGGATACAGATAGAAAGAATGACAGTCCCTATTTGCAAAGAGTTTATAGTTCTAATCCAGAAGAATACATATTCTTCATATAAAATACATAGAAATGCATGTAAAATGTATAAATACATATAAAATATATACATATAAAAATATATACACACATATATAAATACATATAAAATGTATACATTTTATACATATACATATGAAAATATACATAGCAAATTGATACAGATATGTACACAGTTGTTAAAAGCCATGATTATTTAGGAAGTCAGACACTAGTTGGGAGGGATCAGCCAAGGCTTTGTGCAGAAGATGGTTGTTGAGCTTTGTCTTAAAGGAAGAAAGGGACTTGGGTAGAGGCAGGAGGAAGTGCGTTCCAGGTATCAGGAACAGACAGTGAGAAGGTGCAGCATCTACACCTGAACCTCAGTCTCCTGGTCCCTGCTAGATCTTTCCGCTACACCAGGTGAGCATCCAAATGAATATTATCCCTTGGAAAAAGTCATTTTTTGAGGCCAAATACTTTGCTGTAGAGGAATTCATGACTCGTAGTCTTTCTGAGTGATAGCTCACTTCTCTGTAGCACATCAGTTTGTAAGTTAGGGAGTGTATATATTATTACCTCCATTTTATAGATGCGGAAACTGATGTGACTTGTTCCTTGTCAAAGAGAATAAGTGGCCAGGACTCAATTAGGTATTCTGTGTCCCAAGTCAGATGTTCTTTACATCATTCTGGTCTTCTGACTCATCTGGATAAGGTGGGATCATAACAGATACCTGAGTCTCATGTGGAAGAAGAATTAGACTTCACTCTCCTTGCCTCCACAGGGAGAGCTAAGGTGAGTGGATAGAGGTTGTAGTAAAGCTGTATTAAGAATCATTATAGGCTTCAGCTTTTCTGGGAGATCCTTAGCTTACGAGGGGATTGCGTAGATCCCTTGTCGATCTCTTCTGGGAGAATATTTTCTCCTTGGCTCTGAGATTCTGGTCAAAAAGTCATTATCTCTATTTTGCCCTTAGCATAACCAGGCCTAGAGCAGGCCAGGGGAGAGATGAGCTTATCATTTTAGATTACCTCTCTGTCTTAGAGCTTTACAGAGTAGGGGAAAGAAACATAGGAGAATTCTGGCAAAATTTGGTCTTCCTTTGCACTGTTTTTCTCTCATACTGAGAACTCTACCCCCTAAGAAAATGACTTTTCCCCCTGAAATTTTTAGCACACCTTCCCTCCCTTTTCTGTTGCATAATTTACAAGTAGTTTGATATAGCAAAAAGAGCTCTGGCCTTAATATGTTTGAGTCCTGGGTTTGCTAATTTCTAATTGTATAACTTCTTATTGTATCACTTCTTATCTGCAAAATGAGGCTGCAAATAATTTTGTGTTTCCTACTTATTTCACAAGACTGTTGTGTAAGGAACTTTGGAAATGTCAGCTGTTGTTGTCAGAAGCCATAGAATTGTAAGACTTAGAGATCACCTTGTCCTGCTGTCTCATTTTAAAGAAAATAGAGCTAGCCTGGGCTTCTGCATGATTGAGGTCACCCGATTTGTTTGTCTTTGTTTTAGTTTTAACATATTCCCATGTACTTGGCTCCATACTGTCATTATAAAGAATTCTGAATTATAATAGCTAATATTTATAGAGAGTTTTAATGTTTGCAAAGTACTTTACATATATTATCTCAGTTAATCCTCAGCTTTCACTGTTCTGTTTTTCATCTTGGGGTTAGGCCTTTGACAATAATTTATTGGTACATAAAGCATTCATTTTTTTACTGCATGCTCCTGCATGCTCAACATCCTGACAGATGACTCAGTCCAGTAAAGAATTTGGTTTATCTCATCTTATTCCAGTATCCTTGAATTTTCAGGGAGTAGTTATCCCTGAAAAGAATAGGACTTCTCTTGGTCCCACAGCAGTACTGAGTTGTTGGCCTCTTTATTGCAAATAGTACATCTGTGTTTTTTGAAATACTGATCCAAGTCCGTGAGATTACAACTAAAAAAAAAACAGCTGTGGACTCAGAGGTAGATGACCTAAGTTTGAGTCTTGGTGTTATCATTACCTGTGGTCATAGGCCATTTCTCTTTTCTTCTCAGAGCCTGTGTCCTCACTTGTCAGGTGGATGGCATCATTCCCAGCGTTGTATTATTAATTTGTGAAACTCCGCTAACTCTCTTGATTCCTTTTGTTTTGTTTTTTTAAGTTTGAGCTGGACATTGAACCAAAGGTGTTCCTGAAGCCTTCCCGGGTGAGCAGCCCTGAAGCCTTGACCCAGATGGCCAAGAACCAAAGCCAGGAGCTTTCCTTCACTGAGGCGACGACTAAAGGTATGCAGCCTCTGATCGAGACTGTGTCGGAATTTGAGATGCTAGCCAGAGCAGGTAAAGACAACTTCTGTTGGTACCCTGTTCTTTCCTTCTCCACCACCTTGCCCCGCCTCCTTTTCACCTCAGCTTTCCGTTCATTTGTCTTTCATTCATTCTCCTCTCTCTTTCTGTGTCAAGTCAGCATATGGGTGATAAGCATGGCAAGCAAATGGACTGACCTTACCCAGTCTTTGAGCCCTGGGGACAGTGAGGGCCATTTGATGTAATTTCTTTAATCAGAGTTGTTCCCAAATCCTTGCATTAAGTTAAAGAACAGAGAAATTTGGGCCTGAATGTTTAGAGATTAGCATGAAGTGATGGGAGGAAAGCAGCACCTTGGAGTCCTTCTAGTCACAGCATTGACAAGATTTCAGAATTGGAAGGGAACAGAGAAGACTTGCAGGTCATGACTCCCAGAGAAGAATCTCCTTTAACACGGAGCTCCTAGAACAGGGTCTGTGAATTTTTTTATATCATTGTATTTCAATAGGATTAGTTTCTTGTGTAATTCTGTGTATATATTCTTTTTTTTCTGCTTACTTCACTCTACATCAGTTCATTTAAATTTTTTCTTATTTCTCTGAATTCTTCATTCATAATATTCCATCACATTCATATCCCATAGCTTTTTCAGTCATTCTTCAGTTGTTGGGCCCCTACTTTGTTTTTAGTTCTTCCCTACTATAGAAAATGTTTCTATGAGTGTTTTAGTATATATTGGACCTTTGTTTTTCTGTCTTTTAACTTTTTGGGGGTATGTGTCCAGCAGTAAAGTAGCTACTTCAAACGATATGGACAGGTCATTTTTCATGCATAATTCCAAATTGTTCTCCAGAATAGTTTAAACCTCTGCCAGCAGGTGTGCCTGCCTTACCCTCCAATACTGGTTGTTCCTTTTTTTTTTTTTTGTCATCTTCATCAATTTGGTGGGTAACCTTAGATTCCCCTCAATTTGAGGGGAAACCTGAGATTTGATTTACATTTCACTCACTATTAGTGCTTTTAAAGCAGTTATCTATAGTTTGTGGTTCTTCTTTGGGGAATTATTCATGTCCTTTGACCATTTACTAAATATATGTGTCAATTTCTTCCATAACTTGGATAGCAGATTTCATCAGTGGTACTTGATACAAATATTTTTTTCTCTTTTATCTTCATTGGTTTCATTAATGCAAAAGCTTTTTAAATTTTATGTAATTGAAATCATCTTTTTTTATCTTGTATAATCTCCTCTCCTACGTTCTGGTAATAGTTTTCCTGTTAGAGTACAGTTGAGTTTTTTGGGGGGACATGGCCAATGCGGGAATTTATTTTGCTTGATAGTACATCTTTGTAACAGTCCTGTTTTTCTTGCTTTCTCAACTAGGAGAGGGAAGGGATGTGAGAGGGGAGCGAATGCAGATCCCAAAATAAAATCTAATTAGAGTAAAAAAAAAATTCCCTTGTTAGCCATAATTGTTAAAGGTCCTTTCATCCCACCCCCCACCCCCAATTTTGACCTATTATGTTCAAGTTATCTGTTTTTGTTTTTTTTTTTTTCTTGAGGCAGCCAGGGTCACACAGCTGGTAGATGTCTGAGGCCGAATTTGAACTTAAAAGTCCTCCTGACTCTGGGGCCTGTGCTGTATCCACTGTGCCACCTAGCTGCCCCTGTCTGTCTTTCTAAAAGTTTATTGTGGTATTGTAAAGTATTGACTTAATCTAATTACCATACTGCCTTTTGATTTTCCAGCAGTGTTTGTCAAAAAGATGGATCTTCCCCCCAGTAACTTATATTATTGGGTTATTGAACACTAAGTGGGTTACTGTTCTCATTTGCTTCTGTTTATTGCTTTATCTAGTCTGTTCAGCAGGTCTGTTTTTTAAAAATCAGAACCAAATAGTTTTGATTACTGTTGGTAATATATTTTGAGGTTGAGTAATGCCATGGCCCTTTAGCTTATACTTTTTTTGTCATGGTTTCATAGTTTCTATTGAAATTCTAGGCTTTTTGTTCCTCCAGATGAAGTATGTTACTGTTTTATCTGGTTTTATGAAATCACTGTTTGTCCCCTGCAGCTTTGATTGCTATATCAGTAACCCTTACCCTGATACTTCAAGTCAGTGTAGGTAGTAATATCATTTATCACTACGTTGGTATGGCCAAGTCATGATGACCAAATGGCTCCCCACTCATTTGTCTTCCTTTATTCTTTAACGAATGTTTTGTAGTTGTATTTGTAGAAATCTTGGTAGTTTTAGACATTTTCCCCACATTTAGATATTTTGAATGAGATTTCTCTTATTGTTCCTGGTTTTTGTTAGCATTGTATAGAAAGGATTTGCATTTATATCCAACTGCTCTATGAAGCTATTAATCATCTCAGTTCTTTACTGATCCTTTGGGATTTTTAAGGGCATCATCATGTTATGTGCAAACAGAGATAATTTTGACTTCTCTTTGCCAGAGTTTTGCTTTTCAATTTTGTTTTGTCATCTTATTGTTATAGCTAACATTTCTAGAACTATGTCAGAGCTGAACTTGGAATCATAGGACTTGAATTCAAGCTTTGGCTCTCTAGGACCTCAGACAAGTCACATAATGCCCCTTGGCAATAGTTTTCTCCTCTGCAGAATCTCTGAAGTCTCTTCCAGCTCTAAGGGTATGATCCCAAATAAAAGTGGGGGAAGGGGGGTGAAGAACATCCTTGCTTTCATACTTGTCTGTGCCAAGAAAGCTTAATTTTAGACATAATATCCTTTTGATTATATTAAAGAAGGGCCTTCCAGGCTTGTGTTTTTTAGTAGCCTTCATTTTATAGTAGAGGAGACTAAGATCCGGAGATTCCTACCAGCTTTGTGGCTGATCAAATCATTTGTTCTCTTTGAGGCATTTATGTAGACTCTTAAGGTTTACCTAGTGCTTTATAAGTGTCATCTCATTTAACCTCACCACAACTCTGATGACGAGCTAGTATTACTCTGTTATATAGATAAGGAAACTGAGACACTTAAGAGATTAAGTGAATTGCTCCCCCCGCAGCTAGTTTGTAAGTTCCTAAGGCAGGATCTAAACTCTGGTCTTCCCTGACTCCAGTCTTGTGCTCTGTCCACTGTGCCACTTAACTGAGGCTGATTAAAGAGAACCATTGTTATCACCACCTATGCTACCTGCTTATTGTAAGGATCCAGTGATCACAAGGCTCAGTATTTGTGTAGAACATTTTGTAACTGCGGCTTTCAGTAAGGCATTTGTGCTTTCTAAGGTCCCTTCCAGCTCTGCCATTACTAATACTACTATTAATAATCATGTTCCACTTAAGTCTCACTCTGGGGTTGGGGGTAACCTTGGGTTGTGCAGCTCCAGCTCTGGCTGACCTTACCCGGCCAGGTATCTCAGCATCTCAGCATCCACAGTCCTGTTTTCTGTCGATCACCAGGTTAGCCACAGGGTAGTGGATTTTTCTTCCATAGGAACTCTTGAAAACGATCCTACTGTGTTACAGCAGGGTTTTGCTACATCGATTGAAGAGTCCGTAGCAGTATCGCTGCAGACCTTCAGTATGTGAAAGCAGTCTTTATAGTTGGATTAAGGGGGTTGGGGATTGTTATGATGGCTTACTCAGGAAAAACTTGACCATCACATCTGGGCAATGCATATGATCCGTATCACCTCCTGTTCAAAGAATAAGACGGTGAATCTCAGAGAAGGGAAGGGATTTGACTGAGGTCACGTGGCTAGTCAGGTATCAGAGGCAGGATTTGGTGCACTACTGCTTTTGTTCAGAGGACTCTTTGAGCTCAGACATTCCGGGTCCCTTGGTTCCTTAGTGTCCAGTCTCTTTCTTTGGACCTCCTAGCTCTGACATTTCAGTAGAATACAGTTTTCACCTTTGTGTATATTCTAAGCATCCTTTTAATGCTGATGGCGGGCCTAGGTTCTGAAGGACTTTTTGTTGACTGTCTGCAAAACCCAATGCAAGTAGAATTTTTCCTTAAAGGTTTTTTTGTGGGGTGGGGGTAGGGTGTTTTTGTTGTTTTTTTTAAAGGTTGAAGGGGAATATCCACTGGTTTTTCTTGTTGTTCAATTCAGTAACTTTAGTAAACACATGCTTTGTATAAGACTGGTAATTTAGAGACAGAATTGAAGCAGTCTCTGCCCCTTAGGAGCTTAAATTCTACTAAAACAATAACACCATGTACGTAATCCAAAGGGAAATGAGGAAAGGAGCAAGTATAAACTATGGGGACAGGTCAGAGAAGACTTCACTTGGGGAGGGGGTAAGGATTTTGAAAGGCAGAGGTAAGGAGGGTGATGCATGGAGCAGGGATGGAGTGCCAAGTTTGGTGAACAACAAATAGTTCTATTTGACTGGAACTTAAGAGATTGTGAAGGGGAGAGAGTATAAAATGAGGCTGCAGAAATAGGTGGCCACAGAGTGGGAAGTGCTTATAGGTCAGGCTAAGGAGTTAATATTGAGTCTATTTTAAGCAGAGGAAGCCCCTAGAAATTTTTGAGCTTCTGTGATGGAGGAGGGGGGCAGGTGTGTCCTTGAAAGATGGATTGGACCAGAGGTCTTCTAAGGAAATGTGCTGTTCACTCCAGAGGGAAAGATGATGAATAAAGGGTACAAACTTGGGAAGAGCAGGATGTGCCTTATACAGAAATTTGTTTTACTTGATTATACATACTTGTGGGTTTTGTTTTCTTACCTTCTCAATAGATACAGGAAGTGGTGGGAGGGAGAGAATTCAGAACTTAACATTAAATAAAATTGAATTTTAAAAAAAGACGATAGAGAGGCAGGGAGACCAATTAGGTGATTGTAGTTAAGTCCAAGTGCAAGGTGATCAGGGTTCTGGTTAGTGTAGTGTAGTGTGAGTGGGAGAAGGGGAGAGGAGAATCCAAAGGTGTTGTTGAGGTAGAACTGACAAGACTTGGCATTTGATTAGATATTGGAGGTAGAAGAGAAAGCTAGGTTCAGTATCCGAGGACTTACATTCAAATCATGAATGTTTCAGTGACCTTTGAACAAATTAATTAAGGCTCTGTGCTTCAGTTTCCTTATCTCTAAAATATAGGAATTGGACTAGAAAACTTTTAAGGTACCCTCCAGGCCTAAATCTATATTCTTAAGAGCCTTTGATCCCCGCCCCCCC
>CM053773.1:199419136-199449136 GCA_028658325.1 Potorous gilbertii
ATTGGAGGGTCATAAACTCGGTTCCTTACAAAATAGTACAACAAAAAATTTAAGTGCCTCTTCTGCTCAGTCTAGTGTTAGCCTGGCTGGGAAGTTTGGATTCATGGAACATACCTGCTAGCAGCAGGATACACTTGTAATTCTAATACTCAGTATTCCCTCAGTACCCTCAGAATCCTCCATGGGGGCAGAGAGAGAAGATTCCTCACCACAGAGGATAAAGTCCTTATGGACTTGGGAGACCTGTTAAACTGTGATTCGGGGAGACCACACAAAGGTCATATGGCTGCTTCATCTGTAAAATAGGGGCAATACCTGCTGCTGCTACTTTTCCCAGTGCTTATGAGGCACAAGGGAGCTCACATCTTATACATGTCCATTGCCAACATTAAAAGCTGCTGTTGTTAGGGAGTTACTTTATATCTGTTGCTCTGCTTGCCTCCTTTCAACGCTGGGGAGCAAGCTAAGGTTAAGCTCTTCTCTAATCTCACCACCTGCTGCTAACTCAAGTTCCTGTGATGGGAGGCTGGGAGGGCAGAGGACCAAATCCCTCCCATTGTTTTCCTTTATAGAGGGCAAAAACCAGACTCTGAGCTCACTCTGTTTTGTATCTGATGCGCTGTCTGGTTTCAGCTGCACAGAATATGATGCCTTCCTGGTGTCCAGTTCTCCCACCCTTTTTTTCCTGACCTCTTTTTGTGGTTTTCTCTACCTTTATATTGTAAGTTCCTTGAGGGAGGGACTGTCTTTTTATAAATCTTGTCTCCAGCACTCAGCACAGTGTCTGGCACATAGTAGGTGCTTAATAAATATCTGTTGGATTAGGTGATTAGAATCAGATGGGAAGGCCAGAGGGGTATATGTAGCTGATAAGGAGAGCCTTTGCTTACTACGGTGATGGCAGTGGGAAAAGAGAACTGGATGGATTTCTGGGATTGGCTGCAAAAATGATTTGTGTTTCACCAGGTTCTCAGATTTAGAGAATTTAGGTTAGGCTTTGGAGATACAAAGATTGAAATAAAACAATCTCTGCCCTCAAGGTGCTGGGAAAATATAACTTGTACTCAGGAAATAAAGGCCAAGTTATGCAAAAATTTTTCTGGCCTATGCCTCAGGTGAAGCTCAAGGAATCTGAGTATAGTACACACAGTAGTGGACTTGGTGAAGAGGGCCATCCCACATTAGAAACTTAATTTGTGATCATAGGCAAGTCACTTAACCTCCGTGTCCTTGGCTGTAAAATGGAAATCACATTACTTGTAATTTTTATCCTCACAGGTTTATTTTGGAAACCTCTGTGAAATGTATGTGTGCATGTATACACATAAATATGTACATATATCATAACGTGTGTGATTTTATTATCTCAGAGAATTCAACTGAATAAATGTTTATGAAAACCAATGTAGGCCCTATCTTCAGTGAACCTTACAGCTAGTTTGAGGATGGAGTGATGCCTATACTGTTGGAGATTGACCTCTTGGGAATGATCTGGTAGTACTTGCAGTCCCTCCTTAATGTTCAATGTATTTTTTTTTAATCTATTCTTCTAATCATAGGTAAGTTGCTTTTCTTGGGCTTACCACAACTTTGTCCTCCCTATGCTCAGGTAGTAGTAGAAGCAGATAGGCTTCAAATAGCCTACCATGCAGAGGTCCCTATAATTTACACTCCTTTATCTCTTTTTTCCTTCTTGCTCTAAAGTTGCTTCTGGACCACTTCAGTCCATATAGCTCCATCCTTAACCTATTTAATTGGAAGGATCTCATTTGGAAAGGTATTCCTTCTATCATTAAAGCCTACAGATGCTCTTCCACATCTTATCCTGTGTAGTTTTGACTACGTCCTTCTGTAGTCTTAAATAGTGGATCAACCCAACATGTTTCCTCTGGTTTTTGTTGATATAGTTCTTAAATTGTTCATCTCTCTTGTCCCTAGGTCCCTCTTTAAAAAAACATTAGTTCAACTCCCTCCTTTTATAGAGCAGGAAACAAAGTTGTCCAGAGTGACTTGGCCATGGCGCCCTGCTGGGAGAATGAGAATAAGTAAGTAGCAGAGCTGAGATTCCAGTTCAGGGCCTCCGGCTTAAACTCTTCACATCTCTGTGCTTTCCTCTTTTCATTTTCCTTTCCTCATTAATCCTAACATTTCTCAGAATACAGCCGTAAGAATTTCATTTCTTGAGGGCAGTGGCTGTTTTTGTATCCTCCATGCCTTATACATAAAACCTAAGTGTGTGAATGAAGGAATGAGTGTCAGAAGCCTTGGGGCTCCTTGATACTAGAGATGTCTGGGTTGAAAGGACTGTATAACCCTGAGAATTGCACCACAGAAGAGAATTGTGGGAAAATAGCCCTCTGCCACTAAAAGAAGCAACCAGGGCATGTGCTGAATGTGACTCTGCCTTTACCATTGGCAAGGAAAGGTCTCAGCTGTGGTTGGCAATGACAGAGTAGTCTTCATCCAGGCTTAGGGTAGGTAGGGTTTTTGTGTTTTATTGCTGTTTTGTTTTTTTTAAGGAATTTTGGGATCTAGTCTGGACCATGAAAAAGGAAGGACAATTCTGATTTCTATACACTATCTCCACCCCAACATTGGAAATGTGTCTTTCCTTTTTATGCTTACCTTGCTTCACATCTCTTTTATGCACTTTTCATATTCTGATCAATATCGCAATTAGTTATGAGCTCTCTATGAAAGCAATTACTGTACTTTATTAGAAGTCAAGAGACCTTGATTTGAATTCTTGATCCTAGTGCTTGTGGGTCACTTCACCCTGGGAAATTCATACGTTGACCAGTCTGAACTTCAGTTTTTTTTTTATCTGTAATATTGGGTTGATAATCCTTACGTTGCCTATCTCACAACAGTCCAAGCTGTTATACAAAGTCTGCCCTAATACTGAAGGGAAACAGATCAGCTTAGGAAAATCCATTTATTTGGACACCTTAAATTCTTCTCAGTTCTTTTGTAGCTATTCCTGCATATGGTTTTTCATCGTTAATGGAGAAGTATGTTTAAACTCTGTTACTCTGAGGATGAATTGAGACTGTTCTGGGTAGGATGATGGTTCATTCTAGGCCCTAGGAGCACAGACTTGACTGAACTGGGAGAAAAGTCCCTTTTCATCTTTTATCTTCCCTTTATGTTTCCCTTCATGTCTTCATTTTCCAAATGTATTTCTGTTGCCTAGACTCTTTCACTCTTTCTCCTTAGCCCCAAAGTACAGCTTCCCCACTTCAGGTTTATTGCAGAAAAAGGAGAATAAATGGACTCCTGTGAAACAAATGTCCTCAATGGATAGGGTTGATATTTATAAAACAAACCACTTCCTGAAAGAGTGCAGCTCAGACTTAGAATGTTTTTGTATAGGTTAATGAAAAGGATAAGATCTGGGTTTTCACCCAGCTATGCTACTGATACCGTGACCATGAGCAGGTCCCTTCCCCTCTTCACATTTCTAAATAATGGCTACTTGAAGTTTGAATGATACCTCTTGGTTTTGGGGGTGGGATTTTTGGGGGTTTTTTGATACCACAGATATTTCCTGATTATTCTTCTCCCTTCCCCTGCCAAAGAACAACAAACAAAACCCACCATCATAGCAACAGTTTGAACAATATATACAATATTCAACTTCTGCAAATCCCCAACCTCTACTAAGAGAATGGAGTTGTATTTCATCATCTGTCTTTGGGAACCAGTAGTGGTTCCTGCCTTTAATCTGAGTTCATCTGTCTTTTAGTGTTGCTTCACATTCATTTATTTACGTCATTGTAATTGGATTCTTCTCATTCTGTTTTCTTCATTTTGCGTTAGTTCATAGATCTGACCATGTTTTTTCTGAATTTCATGTATTTGTTATTTCTTATGGTCTAGCAGTATTCCTTTATATTCATGTACCATAGTTTGTTGACGACTCCCAACACCTCTTCCCTACTAAGAGTAGATATCTTTATCTTATTCTGACTGGAAGTGTGTGGGCCCAGTCCCACTCTGATTAGTCTGGGGAACTTTGACTGGTTTGATTTTAGATCCTAATCAATTAGCTCCTCCCCAGCCAACCCCTTGGAGTATGGTGAGCTCCTGGGAACCATATGAATGTTGAACTTAGTGCAGACAGCTTAGCCACTGTCACTCCGAACTCCTGAACTCAGGAGTTCAAGAGACCTCTGCCTCTCCAGGGCCTGCCATCCTGCAAGTCACATGTAGACATTTGTAGTTATCTGAGCAAACTGCCACAGGTTTTGCAGACCCAGAGTGTGAATGTTAACTCCAAGAAGGATTGATGACTACTAGAGATCTGGTGAAGGAGGAATGTCCAGAAAACCTCTAGGAATTGGAACACATGAAATCTCATACAGCCCCGGGCATTGAGAGAGCCCTTGTGCCATGGTGAACAGATTTGGGGCCTGAGGACTGGGCTCAAGGACTGTTTTGTTTTTCTTAATCTATCCCTCCCACTGCCCCTTCCTCTTAAATTTAACCATAGCAACTGAAAAACTCTTATTATAATACGTGGATAGATTAGAAAAACAAAATTTCACATACAAAAAATATGTATCTATGTGAGTTTTAAGGTCATCACCTCCCTGGTAGGAGTTGACTGGCGTATTCATTTTCTGTCTTCTGGACTTGGGGTTTATTGTTGCATAAATCAAATCTAATTGTTGTCATTTTAAAAAAATTTTTAAATTTTATTTTAGACTCAAACACCAAAACACAAATATAGAATAAAGAAAAAAAATATGTAAATAAATTGTAAAAAATATATATATACACCTAAGTTTGCCCTTGCAGCTCTCCATAGCACAGCTGGGTCTGGCATTCCTCGTCAGCAGAAATTCTCTCAGTTTTCTTGGGCTCAGACACCCAGCTTCCCTCATTCTCATGGATAAAAAATGTTGTGGTGCCCAAGGCCTAGATGGCCTCCTAACCTACCCACAGTTCGTTCACTCTAAGCTGCTCTTTTATCTCTTTTATGGGAGAAAAATCTTGAGAGCTTGTAGTTTTCTGATCTATGTCACCATTTTCCCATAAAGCCTTTAAAATTGTTTTTCCTCTATAGTGTACAAACTCTTGTTCTCGTTCTACTCACTTGCATATGTATCAGTTTATGATGCCTTCCCAGCTTCCTCAGAAATGATCTGTTTTGTCATTTCTTATGGCACAGTAGTATTCTGTTGCACCCACCTACCATTACTTGTTTAGCCATTCTCCAATAGGATACTTTTTCTAATTTTAGGCAACCATAAAAAAACTGCTATAAATATTTTCATATATATATATGGATCTTTTTCCTCTTTCTTTGAGCAATTTGGAGTGCAGTCCTAAGTAGTAGATCCTATAGCTGGATAACAGTTTGGTATGACCTTCTGGACTTAGTTTCAAATTACTTTCCAAAATAGCTGAATTAATTCACAGCTTTTAACAGTGCACCTAGCATGCTTGTTTTTCCACAGCCCCTTCAACATTTGTTAATTTTTCCTTTTGTCATTTTTGCCAGTCTGAGGTAAGTTCTTTAGTTTTCATTTCACTAGAAAAATTATTAGTCATTTAGAACATTTTTCATTTGGCTATCAATAGCTTAGATTTCTTCCTTTGAAAACCGCCTGTTGCTGACTTTTGACCATTTAGCTATTGGGGGGTGGCTCCTAGTTTTATAAGTTTGAATCTATTCCCTCTTGGATATGAGACCTTTATCAGAGAACCTTGCTACAGAGGTTTTTCCCATTTATTTGTTTGTCTTCTAATTTTAACATCATTAAGTTTGTGCAGCTAGATGGTACAGTAGACAGAGTACTGGCTGGAGTGAGGAAGACTCATCTTCCTGAGTTCAAACCTAGCCTTAGACACTTACTAGCTGTGTGACCGTGGGCAAATCACTCTACCCTGTGTGCCTAAGTGGCTCATCCATAAAATGAGCTGGAGAAAGAAATGCAAACCACTACAGAATCTTTGCCTAGAAAATCCCAAATGGGATCATGAAGATTCAGACATAACTGAAAACTGACTAAGCTATAAATTTGTTTGTGCAGAAATTTAATTTTATATAATTAAAACTGTCCATTTTGTCTTACGTATCTTCTCACTTGTTTAACCATCTCGTCTATCCATAGATCTGAAAGGTCATTTTTTTCGTTCCTCTAACTTGTTTATGATATGACCTTCTATATATATTGTGTAACTATTTGGAGTTTATCTTGATATGTGACATGAGGCTTGGTTTGAACCTGACAGTTTTTGTCAAATAGTGAACTCTTCTTCCTTTAATTTAGGGTTTGGGGGTTTGGGTACTACTGTTTGTTTGCCTTCTTTGTGTTGTGTACCAAATCTCTTTCAGTGATTGACCTCTCTATTTTTTAACCAGTGCAAAATTGTTTTTAAAATTACTGCTTTGTGGTACAATTTGTAATCTGATACTGATAATCTCCTTCCCTTCTCACTTTTTTCATTGTAACCCTTGAGAATTTTTACCTTTCTGTTTTTCCATATGAATTTTGTGGTTTTTTTCTAGCTCTATAAAATGTATATTTAGTAGTTTATTTGATATAATATTGAATATTAATTTAGGTGGTATTGTCATTTTTGTTAAATTAGCTCAACCTAGCCATGAGCTGTTAATGCTTCTCTGATTACCTAGGTCTCTCTTTATTTCTACAGTGTTTTATAGTTGCATTCACAAAGTTCTTGAGCGCATCTTGAAAAATACACTCCCAAGTATTTTGTAACTTTTGTAGTTACTTTGAATGCAATTTCTCTTTCTAGCTCTTCCTGATGGATTTTGTTGTTGATATGCAGAAATGTTGATGATTTGTGTGGATTTATTTGGTATCCTTCAACTTTGCTGAATTTATTGTTTCAGTTAATTGTTGGTTAATTCTTCCGGATTTCTAAATAAATCTTATCATCTGCAAAAAGCAGTAATTTCATTTCCTCTTTGCCTATGCTTATTCTTCTTCAAGAAAGACTTCTCTCTCTTGTCTTACTACTACAGCTAGCATTTCTAGTCCTGTGTTAAATAGTTTAAATAGTTCCTAATAATAGGAGTCTGTTTTGGGTTCAGGTTCTGACTAATCTCTGGGTCTTTGTCTTCCTCTGTAAAGTAAAGAATTGGACAGGATACCTAAGGAATCTTTCAGCTCTAAATTCTCTGGTCTTGTTCCTTGTCATGTTACTTTAACTTCCTTCCAGTTGTGTGGTGGGAAGGGATTGTCTAAGGAAACTGGAATTTCGTCTTTTCCATCTAAAATGTGTATTCCTCTTTTCCTTGTCCTCTCCTAGTGTGGCCCCAAGAAGAGTACATAGTGGAATATTCTTTGGAGTACGGGTTTTTACGGTTGTCTCAGAGCACTCGGCAACGCCTCAGCATCCCAGTCATGGTGGTGACACTGGGTAAGTTGAACCCCATTGGCGCCTCCACGGGACATCTTGCAACAGTTCATTTTCAGAAAAATAATATTATTTTCATGCTTAGAGCTGAGATTAAACTCTCTGTTTGTGGAATTGGGCAGATCATTTCTTTGAGAGTGTTTTTCCATAGGGACTGTAAGGTTCCCTCTGGCTTTAATATTTATGTTCTGTGGTCCCTGAAGAGAAGACTTCCAGGTAGACTTGAAGCTGTTTTCAAGCTGTCGTGGGGAAGAGGAGTGAGATTGAGGCTGGTTGTCCCCAGCTGCAGAGTGGGAGCACTGAGGGGAAATGACACCAGGAGACCATTTAGCTCAGTGTGAGGGAAAACCTGCCAGTAATTGGATCATTTCTCAGTCAAAGAGGAGCAGACTGCTTCAGGAGGTCAGTAAGTTTCTTATAGTTGGACTTATTTAGGCAGGGACTAGATGACCTCTGGGGGATATTGTAAAGGCAATGTGTTAGAGTACTGAGTGCTTGACCCTGGAGAGCTCAGTAACTCTAGGCTTGTTACTTAATATCTCTGAGCTTTGGCTTCTACATAGGGTTCTAATAAAGATTGCATAATGAGATATTTGTAAAGTGCTTTTTAAAGCTCCCTAAAAGTGTCAGCCATGATTAACATAAGGGCATTCTTGGCTTGAATATGAGTTGGTCCAGATAAGAGGTGTCAATCACATAGTCCAAGCCATATTAAAATGTAATTGGACAATACTTAGCAAAAAAATAAAAATACAGTACAACATTAGTAACGTTAATTTGTGACTTTTCAAGTCCGAATACATGACACCACCAATCTGTCTTTTATATTCAAAGACCCTTTCCTTTACTTCCAGTGTTTTTGGGGATTTTAGAGGGGCCTCCCTTGCTCATTTCCTATTCTCAGACTCCTCAGAAGGCCAGGGAATCCTGAGCTGTCAGGAACAACCTTGTGCATTTGCCCTTGTCTCTGGTTCTGTTTGTGATCCAGAGAGCATGTGTGCTTCTGGGCTCTAGATCCAGCACCTATTCCTTCAGGTTTTGAGTTTTCAGTTTTTGATGAGGTAACAGCTATGGATTGTAATCTGCTCTGGTGCCTCCTTGTGGTTTTTCAGAGGTGTTGTTGGGGGAGGCCTCCAGTAGGCTCTGTAAGCTGAAAAGGGTGGTGAGGACCTGCTTATTCATCCAAGGACCTGCCCAGCTAAGTTTGGAGAGGCTTCTCCATCAGCAGACATCTCAGTTCAATCCAACAAGCATTTGTGGAGTACCTTGTGTGTTCAAGGTTCTGTGCCAGGGACTGAGGATACAGAGACACAAATGAAACAAGCCCTGATCTCAGGGAGGTTGCATTTTGCTAGGGTGAAACAGTGTACACACAGATGTGTAAGTATAAATAATAAAATGTAATTTCAAGATGTAGAGAGAGTTAGCTAGTGGAGATACCAGGAATGGCCTTTTGATATTGGGAGGCACCTGAACTGGTACTTTTGAAAGTATTCCAGGCAGTGAAGGTAAAACTAAAGTACATTTCAGTCATAGGGGCCTAGCTGTGTGTGCAGAGCAGGCTCAGAAGGTGGGAAATAGAATATTGTATATGTGGTACATCTAGTGAGCCACTTTGGCCAGAAACAAGTTTCAAGGAGTAATATGAAACATGACTGGAAAAGGGAAATGGAAGAGAGATTATGAACTCTATAGAAGGGGCAGGGCCAGAGAGGGTCAGACTGCATCCACACACCCTTATGACAGTGGCAGTGGAGGCAGCGGTGATGGTGGCTTTGGGCTGATGACAGAGAGTATGAGCCTGGCAACCCATCTCTCTACTATCCCCCAATGCTGAGTCCCCTGGCACTGCCCAACCCCTGTTAGACAGGGTGAAATATTTCCTGGGCAGAGCATGCTTCAGAGCTTCTGGGACCAAGTGTTTGCTGCCTCCTAGCAGCATTCCTCCAACCCCCACAGCAAGCCTGTGCTGTCAGAGGGCATGAAGCTGCTGTCCATGTTGCTTCTCATGAAGACCAACAGGAGCCTACTCAGTGTACACCCTCAAGGACTCCACTGTGGACCCACAGAACCAGGAATGTTCACCTGGAATATCAGCCATGTTGGACTGATGGTGGTGGAGGAAAGATGTGTTTACTGTATGAACCCTGAAAACAGTGGCCAGATGGAAATCCAGTGGGAGGCCTGGGTCTCCTCCAGCTTGTTTGGGGTTTTCAGAGCTGTACAGGAGTTTGGCCTGGCGAGATTGAAAAGTAATGTGACCAAGACCATCTTGGCCAAACGGCAAGGCGAAGCTTCTTGTTGAAATAGCTAAGGAAGTCGCTGAGAAGGTGAAGGAAACTGCTCTGGCAGCTCCTGAGAAGGCCAAGGATCTGGCCAGCAAGGCAGCAACACAGTTTCAAGGAGTCTCTGCCCTGCTGCCCTCCCAGATTGCCAGCACCCGAGGCTGAGAGCCTCCATCAGCACAGTGCCATTGTCCCATTACCTGCCCTGGATTTGAGTTGCAAGTTATCATTAAAAATCAGTTTTCAGTGCTGTCAGAAAGAGAGAAAAATTATGGATGACCTTTAAAGGCCCAACTGAGGATTTTGTATTTTGTTGGAACAGGAGTAGAGTGCTGTTGGTTTTTGAGGTAACGGTAGGGTGGGGGGGCTGATATGGTCAGATTTTTGTTACATTTTGTTACCATTGTATCCTTATTATAATATTTATTTGGAAACTATGTGGAGGACAGATCTGCAGCAGGGAAAACAACAAAAGGCTGTGCAGTAATCCATACAAGAGGCGGTGAGGGCTGTATGAGCAGAAAGATGACACAGGCAGAAAGTACTGTGGAAGAACAGGATGTGGCATATGCTGGCATCCAGGGAGGGGGTGAAAGTGGAGAATCACGGAGGAGTTTCAGGCTGCTTTGATCAGAGGAGTGGCATAGAATCCAGCAGAAATGGGCAAGTTTGGGGAAATTAGCTTTTGTGGGCAAAATGGCAGTTAAGAAAAAATTACTTTGAAACTATGGCAGTCTGAATACCAAGCATGGTTGGTTGCTATCTTCATCAGTGGAAGAAACACTTAGACCCCGCAAAATCATGGCTCCTTGGTATCAGACACCAGTAATAACAGCAGCGATATAACTGACATGTATAAGGTTTTCAAGTTTGCACAATGTTTGACATACATTTTCTCACTGGAACCTTAATACACTTGGAAGAGTAGGCACCGTAATCCTTGTTCTATGGTTGAAGACTGAGGTCCAGAGAGTCTATGTGATTTGTTTACAATCCTCCAGATAGCAGGCTTCCCAGTCTTTTCTGACTCCAAGACCAACAAAGTCCTCTTTTATTGCTTCTTGCTGTAGATGTGTCCACAATTTCTGCTTAGGCCTTTGAGCATAGGTCCTTACCTGTGTGTCCATTGCCTGACAGTCAGCTTGCTTAGGTTGTTGTCATGAAGCTGCCCAGCACATAGGGATTGTTTTGGCTTTAGCTTTTCACAGAGACCATCTGCTGTGCTGCTTGGAGAGTTAGGGTTGAAGACAGTAGAGAATGGTTACAGATTGGTACACTCACAAGAGACATTCTGCTTATCTGGCTGTAATTGTCTCAACATCCTGTGACCCAGTTTTTGTAGAACTGATTTGGAAAAGAGCAGATATAGGACATGGAAGGTGTTGTCAGATGTTTGAAGGCCTGGGGCTTACTTGTCCCATGTGACCCTAGAGGGCAAAGCTAGGAACAGTGACAAGAAGCTGTAAAAGAGTCAAATTTCAATTAGTTGTAAGGATAAGCTTCCTAACAGCTGTCCCAGAGTGGGATGGTCTGCCTCCCTTATTGGAGGCCTTCAGGCAAAGGATGGGGATACCTTGTATTTTACAGAGGAGGAGGGCTAAGAGTTGGACTCGATGATTACTAAAATCAGTTCCACTAATACAATTCCATAATATTTCTTGATCTCCCCCAACTCTGGGTTTTGTTTTATTTTTTTTGTATCTTTCCCTGTTATGTGAAGAGAGTATGGAGTATGTAGCTGACCTGCTGTTACTTTCCTGGACAGATGAAAGTCCTGGAACCAAACTAATATTTCCTTGAGATCATCAGGACCCATCTTGCTCCAATGCATCATTTCCAGAACTGTCACAGACCACACTCCCAGGGACCAAATGCAGTTTTGACAAGTTAATTTGCCTGACTCACCTATTCACTGAAGTTAATTTGACTAGCTTTTCACTTAATGGTAAATGCACTGGTTTAAGAGCCAGGCTTATTGGTAGCATTAAAAGTTTATTCTTGACTTAGAAATTATCTTCAACAAAAAAACAAATGCTCAGAACTCTCCCAGCAATATCATATGTTTAAGGAGGACTAGCACCTCTGGTATGAGGGCTTTTAATCCACCTTTGGAGTCCACATACCACTCAGCTCTTGCCTGTGGCTCCAGGAGGCTGTAGCATGTGCAGCGGCCATACCCCAGTAAAACCATCTCGTGAGACAGGCTGAACCAGGCTGACGGTAACCAACAGACCTCAGAGTCAGAGGGGCATCTGTCTCCCCAAGCATGTGAAGGTTTTCCCCTAGTGGAATGGGTGAATAAAAACAATTTGTTTCAACGATGACGAAGGTGGCTGAAGCAAGCACTGTGGAGCACTTAGAGCTTGGTTAGACATTGAAGACACCAAGGTTATCCATGCATTCTGGACCAGTGCCAGTCATCTTGACTTGTCTTGCTACTGGACTTGGCCGATTCTGGAAGAGAATGAGGCTGATGACTTTGTGCAGCTCTGCTTTACTTAAATCCAGCTCACATCAAGTCAAGACATCACCCCATGATGTCACTGGTCCTCTTCAAAAATAAAGAACCAGCAATAGTGTCCGCTCTAGAACACTCTGTCTGCTTGACTTGCTTCAAGGGATGGGGCAATCAGTGGGGGATTTTTATTCTGGATCTGATTCTCATTAACAAGGAGGATCTGGTTGTGGGGATGGAAATGATGGAAACCTTGGGAGAAAGTGGCTGTTTCATCATGGAATTTGTGAAAGAAGGCTAAGATGGGCAGACGTCAGCTGACCTGCAGTTTAGGTGTGGAGAAAGCAAGTTTCAAAGAGCTCGGCAGAAGGATAGGTAAGATCTTAACCAGCCTAGGGAGAATAGAAGGCTCTCAGAAATTAATTCTGAAGACAGAAATAGAAATAATCCTGCTGACAGAGAGGAAGGGCGCAGTGGTTCAAAGAGACCGATATGAACGTGAAGCCCACCTGCCAACTTCTATTTTTAAGAGACGTAGAAGGGTTTCCTTCCGCAAATAGCATAACTCCTTTAATACCCCAGGCTTCCCATGAAAACACAGGCTCACAACAGTGCTGAGGTCACTATGACACTGAAATGGGAATGCTACAATCTCAAAAGGATGAATATCAATGGAGAGGGGCAGGGCAGAGTAGGCCATGCTACATAAAAGCAAGGAGGAGGTCCAAAGAGGAACAAGATGAAAGATAACATTCAGTGGTATGAAATAAAGAAGAGGTGGGCTGGTCACCTGGCAAGAATATGACATAACAGGTAGATAACCAGGATACTCTGTTGGTGCCCCCAGAGTCCAAAGAAAATGAGAAAAGACCTTGAGGAGATTAGGTGGGCTTTCTGTGGTAAACATAGGGGAGAGTATGAACAAGAGTTGTACAGGATAGGACAGACATGGGTAGACTGTGATCTGCATCACTGGAGGAAAATTCTCAATTGATGAGCTCACACTTGTATCTGAATATGAACAGATGGTGAATCCAAGGGTTGCTTAACAGTCCTGTGTAAGAATAGTGTCCAAAAATGCCATCCCACCCCATTGCAAAGGAAGGAGGTCCATAAATCTTGTACTTGCGCGTATTTTCAGACTTTTTTATTGTGTTAATCAGTTCTGCTGATTTCTTCATCTTTAAAAAATACAATTTATTATGTGGAGTTTCTCTTTGGGAGGTGAAGGGTCCTAGGGAAAACTTTGGAGATATTAGAAAAAAAGGACAACCATAAAAACATTTTATACAATAATAGTGCCTGGAGTATTAAAGCTAAGGTATAACAGAAAGGTTTTCAATGAGGTTCTTTTAACTGAATTAAGGGAAAAAGAATCAACAGGGATAGGGTTGTCCCTTTCAGATGAGTGTTGGTCATTACTGACGAGAGAAGGAAGAACTTCCCAGTTCATTTTTGTTGCTTTTTTCTTGGCTAAGGAGAATAATCATTAGATTGTAAAGGACAGAGCAAAAGTTTTCTAGGGTAAATTAGGAGATGGAGCACTTAGCAGTCTTTTTATAGCTGCAAGTCAAGGGACCATGGAGCCATTTACTGGGCTGAGCAATGGAGTAGGTTAGGATTAGAGAATTAGAGAAGGGCAAATGTCATGATTTTCAAAAAAAGAGAAGAGAAAGGAGTCTGCCAATTGGGTGCCTGTGTGGCACAGTGGGTAGAGCACTGAGCCTGCAGTCATGAAGACCTGAGTTCAAATTGACCCTGGGCAAGTCATGTGATCTCATTTGCCTCAGTTTCCTCATCTGTAAAATGACCTGGAGAAGGAAATGGCAAATATCTTCACCAAGAACACCCCAAAAATGGGGGTTATGAGAAGTCAGACATGACGTGAAACAAGAAGCCAGCATGGATTAACCAAGAACAGGTCATTATAAATACCTTTAAACTGCACTACGACTTTTGGGTCAACCTGTGTAACTTCTTGTCTCCTCTATTAGAGTGTAAACTCCTTGTGGACAGGGACTATATTTCACGTTTGTCTTTGTATCCCCTCATCTGACCCCATGTCTAGCACATAGTGGGCACATAATAAATGCTTGTTGATTGATACTGATGTTACTCAATCACGTCTGATTCTTTTGTGATCCTGTGGACCAGAGCATGCCAGTAAAGATACTGGCAAAGTAGTTTGTCACTTCCTTCCCCCAGTGAATTAAGGCAAACAGAGGTTAGATGACTTGCCCAAGGTCATGCAAATTGTAGTGTTTGAGGCTGGATTTGAACAAGATCTTCCTGAGTCCTGCTGTCTATCCACTGAGCCATAGCTAACCTGATTTTCTTATTAAGCTGGGGTATCAGCAGAATGCTGTAGCTAGATTTTTTAGCAAAATAGCTGATAAAGCTCCTTGTGCTTTTTTCTATAAAAGATGTAGAAATGTGCACTAGATAGTAATAGAGTTATAGTTGGATTCAAAACCGGTGTGAGTGGCCAACCTTGACACGTAGTTATTGATCATTCAGTGTCTGTTTCTCCAATTACATGTAAAAACAAATCTAATAAGAAAAAAATAAGACTTTACATTTGGGATAAAAAATGAACTTCAGAAATTCAGCTTAACAAATACAAAATGAGTGTGGAGGGCAGTTAGTACATCTGAAGAACTGAGGATTTTAAATGGACTGCATTGTCAATATGCTCAGCTTGGTGGACTGTACTAAGAAAAACTTACTGTCAGGTCTTGGGGAGGCAATAGTCTCATAGTCTGTGTTAGACTCTATACTGTAGCCATCAGAAGATATTTCAAGGATGAGGATGGCTGAGTTTAGGGGAATGAGGATGAGGACTTTAGGGGAGATTTGTAAGAGCTGCTGCAGAGATCTTGAGAGGGAAGAATGAAAGGATTGTAACCATAGCAGAGATGATTAAATAGCCCTGATAAAGGATCACCTGAGGCTGCTCAAACTTTTCCCCTTTTATTCCTGCTTACCTTAGTGGCTAGGGGGAGTTTCAAAGAGACTAGTTTACATTTGATGAGAGGGAAGACTTCTTAACAATTAGAACTGTCCAAGAGTGGACGTGATAGGTTCCTCCTCTCTTGAAGGCAAGGCAAAGAAAGGCTGGATGACCACTTGTCGGCATGTTTTTAGAGAGATCTTGTCCAGATCTGTGTTGGACTCGTTAGTGACTGCTTGGAGACCGATTCTGCCTCTTCATGAAGAAAAGGTTCTGTGGCATCTTCTATGTGCAGTTACTTCTGGACCACTTGGTAGATATAGCTCAGGTTCTAAAATACACACATGGAACAGAAAGCCATGTTGAACTAGATTTTTTGGAAATAGTATAGCTCTATAAGGTTTACAAAATTCCTTCCTTATGATAACCTTGGGAGTTATCATGGGCAGGCAGTAAAAGGATTATTTCCTCCTCTTAACAATTAGGCTTTCAGATGATAAAAGACTCATATGTCTTTTATACACATGTACATGCTACATATATATCTCATTCTGAGTCTTTCACCTTCAGAAGGTGATGAAATATGTTTTATCAGTATTTCTCTAAGATTGTGACTAGTGACTGCTCTGGTCAGAGTCCCTAAGTATTTCAAGGTTGTCCATCTTTACAAATGTGTTGTCTTGGTATAAGATGTTCTCTTGGTTTTGTTCACTCTTCATCTCATACAGATCTTTTTTTTTTTAATTTGTTCATTCTTCCAGACTTCTTTTGACTTTAAACTTGTTGTTAGGACTGGGCTTTGTAGAGGGCAGGTCTGGGCTGGTCCTGCTACTGCTTTCTTGGGGTCTTGAGTGTTATACTCTCCCAGAATCTCAGGGACAGCTCAGGCTGGGAACCTGTAAGCCTTCAGTGCTTCCAGAGTGAGCCATCTAATTGCTACTCCCCATGGTCTGAGCTCTGCTCATTCTTGCTCTGGGTTTGGGTCTGAACGGAGAGAATTCTGCTACAGTCAGCCAGCTGGCAAATGCCGATAGAAGTGGGCTAGGATTCTTGCTGTGTTTACTCTTCTGCAGGCTTCAGTTGAGCTAATAGTTACAGCCAACATCCCACTGTGCTTCTGGGGTCTGAGGTACATCCCTGCTGCTGCTTGCTTCTGAACTTGATCCTCTTAATAAAGAGCATAGGGCTCCTTATCCCTGAATGTTGTTCTACCCTTGCCCTGCGCACAGGTCGCCTTCTTAGCCCACCCTTTCTTTATCTATGACCCAGTAGTCAGAGATGGGTAGTGATAAAGCTACCAGTTAATACTCATTAAGTTGAGGGACCCTGTATGAGTCTGAGAACTCCACTTCCTCTGGTGCACAGTCTCTCCCTGGGTTAAACTGTTTTGGGTTGCCGATTGTGGCCAGGAACTGTCCTTAATGTCCACTGACCTCTCTGTCTCCCTCCCTGTACCAATCCTTACTAGACGCGTGGCTCATGCTGACTCTTTTTTAGATTTCCCAAATCTGTTCAAAGGAGTTTTGAGGGGTGCTTAATATACCTTTTGCTCCTACCACCCTCTACTAGCCTCATCTTTTAAAAAATGTCCACTTTATATGATTATCTCATAATACTTCTTTTCACTGCTAAGTCTCCTGAGTGCTACGTTCTTTTTTTTAAACCACAAATCCATTCACTTTTCTGCCCCTTTACAATCAAGCTTCAGGAATATGCTTTGTCTTCTGAATCTCTAATTAATTGATCTGTTTTATATATCTTATTTTTACAAAAATCTTATGTACAAAATCTGATGGCCTATATAATATCTTTTTGCACCTATTTTGCAGCTATTGAGACTATTGGCCAACCTTCTCTCAGATACTCTCTGCTGCCTTGGCTTATGACACGTTTTTCTTGTGCCTGCCTGCCTGACTTTTCCTTCTGTCTTCTTTGTCAGACCACTCAGTTTCCACCTTTGTGTGGTTGGAAGTCATTCCTCCTTTCCTTTGGTTTACATTACCTCAGCAACCTCATCTACTCCTCTATGTTAATTGTCTATGCAAATTACTGCACTTCCAGAGAGGTGCTATCCACATTTGTACATCCTGCCTGAGTCTCTCCTGCACACTAGGCCTAGATTGCCAACTAGATGTACCATAGGCATTTCAAACTCAGCATATCCAAAACCAAACTCCTTATCTTCCTTCCTTAAACCTGTCTGTCCAAACTTCCCTGTTTCTATTGTGGGTACCATACCATCCTTAAACCCTAGTTTTCCAATCTGAATTGTTCCTTCACTTTCTCTCTCCCCCTTCCCCCATCTCTCTCTCCATGTCACCTTCTTTCCCTCCCCCTTCCTCTGTCCCTTAACCTGGTTATACTTGGATATACCTCCAACCTTCCTTTCTAGGCTTATTTCATATTATTTCCCTTCCTGTTCCGTGTTTCAGCCTAACTGGAGTACTGCCTATTTCCAAAACTGAATATTCCCTTTCTCCCCTTTTTGTATTTACACAGAATATTCCCCTGTGCCTATAATGTACACACTTCTCTCATCTCGGCCTTTCACAATATTTATTTTCTCACAGGCTGCTGCCTCTGCTAGAAATTACTCCTTTAGCCCTTCAATTACTGGGTTATAATGTCATCCCAGAGTCTCGTTTGAGTGATCTCTCTTGTCTTAGCTCTCATTCCTCCTTCCCCTTAAAAAAAAAAAAAATAAACCCCACATGCACCTCTTTAATGGGCTTGTAGGTTGTCAGAATTGAAGAGAACTTAGAAACTAGCTAGTCAGAGCCTTATTTTATAGAAGCAGCAGCTGAAGTGGAGAGGAAGAAGTTACTCCTCAGGTACTCAGCACTTTGTAGCAGAGGCAGGATATGGCCCCAGCTCTTCTGGCTCTCGAGTCTTTGTTCCTCTCCACTTCCCCAATTGTTCCTGGGGGAGAATGGGACAGGACTGCTTGTTTCTTCAGTGGCCTGGCACTTTGAAATAACCGTAGGTTAAGGGAAAGGCAGGGCACGGTGTCCAGAAGAGCATTCAGGAGGGTGTTGTGGAGGGAGCTGAGATTTTGTGTTCTGATGGAAGACCTGGTTCAGGTTCTGACTCTCTCCCTAAACTGCCAGAGGGCCTAGAACAAGTCCTTGAATCTCTCTAATGACAGGCCTTAGGTATCACCTCATGGGGTTTTAATGAAATTCAAATGAGATGATTTCTGTAAATCCTTGTACAAATAGGAGCTAGGTTTGGGATTTAGGGAATGTGAAAAGCAAACAGCCCAGGAGTGAGGATGTTCTCATCTAAATCTGCCACTGGGTAGCTTGGTGTGACCTTAAGTCACTTCCTATCTCAGATGTTTCTTCATCTATGGAATGTGGCCTCTGCCCTGCCTCCCTTGGAATTGTGAGGGTCCAGTGAAGATTGGGTGGTGCCAAGTACAATGGAAACAGGCAGTGTGGAAGGTAGCATTTGTTGAGGCAAGTCTGATGCTGCCAAAGGATCATTTGCTTCAATCTGACCTGGATTTTCAGCTCACAGACTTATTTCTCCTCTTCCTCTAATCTAGACCCTACGAGGGATCAGTGCTTCGGAGACCGATTTAGCCGTTTGCTCCTGGATGAATTCTTGGGTTATGATGATGTTTTGATGTCCAGTGTGAAAGCCCTGGCGGAAAATGAAGAAAACAAGGGTCAGAACTGAGCCAAAGAGCTGAGAACCAGGGAAGAGGGCAAACAGAGCTCATGGGGGCAGTCTTCTGCAGGGAGGGAGAGAGGGAGAGAGAGTACATGTGTACTATAGCCCAAGAACAGCAATGTAGTTGGGTGGGAAGACTTGTGGTTCGGGGGCTGTGGAGGAGGGGTGGGCTTTGTCCCCAGGTCTGCAGCTTTGTCCTCAGGTCTGTGGCTTTGTTCTCAGGTCTGTGATTCTGAGCAAATGAGCTTTAGCTTATTTATCCACACGGTGAGAATCATATTTGCCCTACCTGCCTCAGAAGGTTGTGCTATGAGGACCACTTCATAAGCTATATATCATTTTGGAAATGTGAGCAGCCTGGTTACATGAAGACATTGCTGGGGTGTCTTCTGTTTCTGGCCTTGGCCCTGGTTTTGTTGAACTGGAAATGTCCTAGGGTTTAGGGCCCAAGAGCCTGAGTTTTTAAGAAGTTCCAGCTCCTTGACTTGCTCATGATGTGACCGCAGACACTCTGCTTTCTTGAGTTAGTCAGGAGGACCCTAGGCATCTCCCTAGAATTTATCTAAGTCATCAGGATATCATCTACTTTCGTGGAAGGAGTTCCCACTTTAGCACTTACCTATAGTAATTGTGTAATATGGCCATGATACACTCATTATCCTACCCATTTATTGTGAGTAAAGAGCTTTGCAAACCTTAAAATGAAGAGAAATAAACTATTATCATTTATGGAATTACCTCTCCTAACATTTGTGATTTTTCCATAGGTTTCCTGCGCAATGTTGTGTCTGGGGAGCATTATCGCTTTGTCAGCATGTGGATGGCGAGGACTTCATACCTGGCTGCCTTTGTCATTATGGTCATATTTGTAAGTGGCTCATTAATCCATCCCAAACCTGGACCTGCAACCTTTGTGGGCTTGCAGCAGTCCTTGGGAAGCTTGGGCCAAAGATCCTAGTCTCTTCAGAAAGCCCTGTGCTGGGCAAGGGACATTGAGCAAGGACTGGAAGGGACTTCCAAGATTATTTAGAGGCATAAATGGACGATAAAGCCCCAGCTAGAAGAAGCGTCCAGAGGACTAGTCATAGCTAGTGGTCTGGCACCACTGCCACAGTTGTTCAGAAATGAAATGGGTGGATTTGGTAGGTCATGAGTTCTTTATGTGAGATGTCTTTAAGTAGGGCTTGTTGGAGATGTGAGTGGAGATTCTCAACTAAAGGGCATTTGAAGTCGTTTCTAACTTTGAATTTGTGTGGTTTTTCTAAGAGGCAGGACCAGAACTTTGGTTCTGAGTCCATGTCTAGCACTGGGTCTGAGTTTTCCCGCCTATAAAATGGATTGGTTGATGTAGGTGAGCTCTGAAATCCTATGACTGTTGAAGTGATGGTGAAGGGGTTATCAGACCCAGGGCCACGGGCATGAAAGAGCTCACATGTAGAATAGGCACACCCAGCATGAACATGAGAAGAACGTGGTGCTCGTCACTGATTCTGATTGTGAAGAGTTAAAGCTCCAAAGGCTCCTTTCCTTTTATGTTACTCCCATTTCTGGACATAACCAGCCCACTCCCTTTGTGGAACCTCTTTCCCTTGTAACAGGACGATTCAGCAGAAACAACCGGCAGAATAGTCTCATCTGTCGCCGCGTCACATTCTACCTGTAGCCCCTCAGCTCTTCCAACAGAAGGGGCAAGTGTTTCATTGTCTGTTCTCTGAGAGCGGTACTGACTCTTCAGTTCCTCAGAGTTGTTTCCTTTCATTTACATTATATTTACATATTTTTAGTAAAAGCCTTTAATCGGCCAACAGAGTGTCTCATGATCTTTTCATAGAGAGGCTTTGTCCCCCACCAGTTCCTCCCTGTAAGAGAGGGGTGGACAGTAAGGTACTGGATCCCATAGACTACTCAGCCTCTCCAGGTGCCCACATCATCAGGGCCTCATGGGAAGTCATCCTGTCTTAACTGTGAAGCTGATGTTTTCCCAATGGCAGATTGTACTCTGTCACCACTGCCCTACCTCCCCATTTGGGAAGTCATGCTTTAATTTCCATACAGTTCCACAATAAAGCAAGGCTTCTAGGTTAATTAATTGAAATATGCATGGATCAGAATAGTGCAAGCATTCATCATAATTGACTACCTTTCCACACTTGGAGAGAGTAGCATGTCGAATGCATTGGTTCTTAATCTGGGTAGGATCTGTGAACTTTAAAAAAAAAACCTGATAATTGTATATTTCAGTAGAATTGGTTTCCTTTGTATTTCTCCATATTTTATATATTTAAAATTAAACGTTATTTTGAGAAGGGGTCTGTGGACATTTACCAGACTGACAGCCAACAGTGTTCAGGACACAGAAAGGTTAAGAAGCCTTACAGTAGTGGAAAGAACCCAGTGTTTGGAGTTGAGCAAAACTGGGTTTAAATCTTGGTTTTGGCTCTGAGCCTCAGTTCACTAACCTATGAAATGCAAATAATTATATAGTTGCTATATTGGAGTTGCTATTAAACTCAAACCAAAAAGGCTTCCTGTAGGTCTGTTCTTAACTGCCTCCTGCCAGGGCCCAGGTCTGCCCATTCTCCCTACTGCAATTGTGCCCATTGATAGAGTGGTCAATAGCCTAACCCCTCCTGTTCTGTGATTGCAGACTCTGTCTGTCTCAATGCTTCTGCGGTATTCGCACCACCAGATTTTCGTCTTCATTGGTAAGTTCAAATGTACAGACATTTATTAAACACCTGCCATGTTTGGGGTTGGCATTTTTCAGTTTTGTGAATGCAGTCGTTTAGTGAGAACTTCCTACCCAGTGGCCCATCAGATGCCACACACAGTGGGTCCAGGGTGGTAGACTTGATCTTGTTGGTCCTTGTAGCCACCATTGCCTAGATGTTCCAAGAAGTTTCTTAACCCCTAAGCAAACCAGAACATGGTTTCACACACCTCCATGTTCTTCCTGCTCAGTCAAAGGTCCATTTCTCCCCTCCAATTTAAGAGTCACCAGCACTTCTTGTAGTCAGGCTTGTCTTGTAGTCAGCCTCCTGACAAGAGGCTTCCAGACATTCTGCTAAGTTGGAGATTTCCTGCCCTTCTCATTTTGCAGTGGATCTCCTCCAGATGTTGGAGATGAACATGACGATCGCCTTCCCCGCTGCACCCTTGCTCACAGTGATTTTGGCTCTTGTTGGTAAGTGTGGCTGCCCTTCCTGCCTGCTACCACATCCCATTCTATTCCAGTGTTGGCATGAATGTTACTGAAGCCTACAGTAATAGCCCCAGATTTTACCCTCTCATCCTTGGAATTGGACACCAGAGATTGAGGCTATTAAGAATTCTCCAGTCTTAGCAAGTACTCATGTTCTTCAGAGCTTGGGGGAAGTTGTTTTTGGTTGGCCTTGGTGTAGAACTCAAAGCAATGAGGAAAATTGACTGACAGGGACCGGAGCTGTTCTTGTGAGGGAGAAGAGTCGGCAATACTCATGAAATCATCTCCTAAAACAGGAGGGTGAGGAAATCCGTCCATTGAGGCGGTGCCAACCAAACGGTCCTTCTTGGGAAGCACTTGGAGCCCAGAGTGCTTTGTATACCCATTTGTTCCTCCTTGCTCCTGCCAGGTATGGAAGCCATCATGTCAGAATTCTTCAATGACACTACAACAGCATTCTACATCATCCTCATCGTGTGGCTGGCTGACCAGTATGATGCCATCTGCTGCCACACCAACACCAGTAAGAGGCACTGGCTGAGGTAGGTGCCCTACGACTGCCCCAGGGCAGTACCCAGGACTGGGCATACCTGAGGGAAAAACCACATCCTGAAGAATGTGGGCTTCTCACTAAGCAAGGAGAGGCTCCTCACTGGGCATGATGGACAGAGTGCTGAACCCCAAGCCAAGCGTCCTGGGCACTATTTAATGGTCACTGGGATGTGGGACTCAGTGTTTTCCTCACTTCTCTGTTCCCCTTTGTTGAGAGAATGGAAGTAAAGAGTCTGGAAGGTCTGGGAACCAGAGGCAGGCCCTCACTTGTCCTCTCTGTGCTTTCAGGTTTTTCTACTTGTACCACTTTGCCTTCTACGCCTATCACTACCGATTCAATGGCCAATACAGCAGTTTGGCCCTGGTCACTTCTTGGCTCTTCATCCAGGTAACTTGGGCAGGGGCTAAAGCAGCATGACCACATAGGGTGAGGACTAGGCAGGCTCCCCAGTTCTCTCCTCTCTCTGTGCTTATAGAAAAGGGGACTGGATTTGGAGTTAAGGACCTGGATTCAAATCCTGACTCTGTGACCTTAGACAAGGCATTTTAGGTTACCTTGCTGAGCCTTAGTTTTTCCTTTTATAAATGAGGGGGCTAGACTCATTATCAGTGATGATCATTAAGGTTTCTTCCACCTCTCACACTTAAGATCTTAGGAATTTTGGACTCATAAAAGATTAGATCAGATCACATTTGGAGAATATGCAAATACAGGATGTAGAGAATGGATAGGGGTGGGGGTGCTGAGGCTATGTAGTAGAAGCTAGAGGCACTGCCTGAGTACTTACCCACCTCTCTTGGACCCAGGGCCCAAGGAAGGGCCAAATGATCCTCTAAAAAGGGGAAAGGAATGGGCCAGAAAGCTTGCCTGTAATGAAAGGGAGAGAGCCCTGAATCTCATGGCAAAGCAGTTGTTGTGAGAGCATTGGGACCTGAAAGAATCCCACTGGGTTTGGCCTTTGGAGCCCAGGAGAGTCTAATCGTGGTCCTAGGGCTTGCTCTGTGACTGTGGTCAGCTCTGGACTTCTTTAAGCCTTCCTGGTGGTGTCACACTGCGCAGAGTGCCAGAGCTGGGGCCAGCAAGACCCAAGCTCAGCTCTCAGCCCCAGACCCTGGCCAGCTGTGGGACCACTACCTTCCTCAGTTTTCTCATCTGTAAAATGGGGATGCTATTGAACTCTGTCTCCCATTGTTGTTGTGAGATAATTGTAAAGCACTTCATAGTGCCTGGGTGCCTGTCTTCCCTTTGAAGAATTCCGATGAAGGGGAATTCACTTCTTTTGCAGGCAGTCCCAATGGACCTCTGCCCGCCTTGCTCATCATGAAGTTTTGTTTTGTGCTCATTGTGTACTTAAGGAGCGGCTTGAATTTCCAGTCTTCATTTCCTTTTCTCCCAGTCCAGTGACAGCCCCACATGATGTCATTTTGGGGGATGTCTGATTCTCTTGCTCCTGTTTCTTTACAGCATTCCATGATCTACTTTTTCCATCATTTTGAGTTGCCGGCCATCCTCCAGCAGATCCGCATCCAGGAGATGTTGTTGCAGAACCAGCAGATTGGCCAGGGTACCCAAACAGCCCTACAGGACAATCTCAACAATAATACTGCAGCTGCAGCTATGGCCCCTGGGAGCGCCAGGCCCTCTCTACAGGATGGGAGCAATAGCCAGCCAGCCCCTGGGGAAGGGCCTGAACCCACCTCTGCCTCTGTAGGGGGCGAACTGAACTGGATGGCTGAGACAGCCACCATCTTTACGGACCCTTCATTTCTCTCTGATCTGAGCGCCTCTCTCCTAGAGCAGAGAGCAGGACATGGAGCCCTGGCCAATGGAAGTCCACCCAGTGTCCCAGCTGCTACCACGTCCCCTGGCCTAGTTGCCCAAATCCGAGTTAGTGAGAGCCCTGGGGCCACCACTAGCTCCATCACCATTGAAGTGACATCAGCAACACTAGTCACCCCCCAGGCAGAAGGTACAATCCCTGAGCCCCCTGCCCATACCACTGGCACCCCTGAGTCTCCTGCCCACTCCACTGGCACCCCGGAGCCAACTGCTTCCCTTGCTGATCACACTAGGGCCAGTTCACTCTCACTTGGTGGCCAGGACATTGTCAGTGTCTCTGAGAGCAGCGTCTCTGAGGTCCTTGTCCAAGGCCCCGCCTCAGATAGGTGTATGAGTTCAGCTCTTCAGGCCACACAGGAGAGCCAGCCCTGCTCCAAAGACAGTGGTGCCCCTACAGCCGGGCTTTCAGAAGCAGAGTTTAGGAGCCCCTCATGATCCTTGATAGGGCAGAGGGAATCTCTCTGTTCCTGTCAGACACTGGCTCTTTTTCTTCCCCAACCAGATTCAGATGAATTTTTAAAATTATTTTTAAACCCACTGAGTGAAGGCAGCTTCAGAGAAAGCAGCCCTCCAGAGGCACAGGCCTTTACTCATCAGGGGCAGTTGGTCCCAGTTCTTTGCCCCACTGGGCTCCATGGGAAGATGTGTAACCTGATCTCAACAGTCTCCAGAGCAGCTGGTTTCTTTGCCCAACTCCTGGCCTAAACCTGTGGGCTTCCCTGTACGACTATCCTTGGGTTTCTTTTTCCCCTCCAAACTATTCCTCCTTTCCTTGGCTGGGAGATGTACTCCTGCCTCCTTTTTTATATGCCAGGCCTTGTTGGAGCCCAGGATAGAACTTCCCCATCTCCTTGCTTTGTGCAAACAAGTCCTAGTTTTTTGTGATTTCCACTCTTCTCCTCCTAGGGCATGAGGACTTTTTCACGAGATAACCCTTTTTCCCCTTTGCCTAGAGGAGACCTGAAAGGAAACTACTCTACTCAGCCTCTGTTTGGGGATTGTTTGAATGGGATTTTGTATACCACCGAGTAGTCAGCAATGTGTTCTCAGTTCTCTGAGGCAGCAAGAGCTAGCTAGGGCTGTCATGTGGGATTGGAGAAAGGCCAAGCTTGGGGAAAAGGCAGAAGGAAGCCACTCAGGTAGAGCCAAAGCCTGTGTGAGGCAGGGCACCAGGGTCTGAGGAGCACATTCACTGGCCTCCTACGGAGCAGGCAGGGTGTTGGGAAGGAAGGGCCTAGCCCACACTTCTCCATGGTGAGGAGCACTTTTGGCAGCCATTCTCACCCCTCGCACTTGCAGTCTGCCCCCTTCTAAAGCCCCAGATGAAGAGAACCCCCAAGCCAGCAGTGATGGTGTTAGTTGAGAGTAGGTTTGACTTGGGATGAGGTGCACATAGTAGACAGAAGGATGGAGCAGCAAATGGCCACAGCTGCTGACACCCAGCCTTCAGCTGCCACAGACAAGCAGGGCCACAGAAGCAAGAGGAGGAGTGAGGCCTTCAGCAGGAAAGCTCACTGGCTTCTCCATCCTCTCACAGGAGTGTCTGATTGATTGGTGCTTGGAGCCCTGTGCCTAGGCTATGGCTTCCTCTCCCTGCCTCCTTCTAGCCAGAACCTGACTTTCCCACTGACTCTTAGGGAGGTCTACGAGAGAGCTCTGTGGAGGTAGTGGCAGATCCGATGTGAGCCTGAGATTCTGCCCAGTGGGAAGCAGTGTGATACCCATATTTCTTAGCCGTCTTGGTTGACTGGGGAGCACCTATTGTGTTTACTGACTCAGGTACTCCCATATAGCGAGCTATTGCTTACTGGCAGCTGGAAGTGGACAGTTGAGGGAAATGACTGTACCCATTCTACTCTGAGAGGACTCCCTAGACCTGCCTGAGGGAAGAGAGAGAGAGTGTGTGTGTGTTTCTGTACAGGTACGTGTGCAGAACTCTGGAGTGAGGGAAGGGAAGAAGGCAGTCCCCAGAAGTGTAGCCATTGAGTGACACCCACAAGGATTATTGTTCATTAGAGGCAGGATTTGACGTTAGGTACCCCCACATTTCCTGTTCCCCACTCTGTACCTATTTACAAAGCTGTACCTGGCTAAATGTTCTGTTTAGAGGGGAACTGTTTGGGTATCATGGCCCCTGGAACTCAGAATTCGGTGGGAAAGCTGATGGTCTCCTGACTCAGGAAATGGATTTGAACAATTTCTGGGTCCCAGCCCCCCACCAGTCAAAAAGAATGAAAGATTATTGGGAGTGGGAGGACAGTCCCTTGCCTAAACCCCTCCTTTTGCTGCCATGTGAGCAGACTAGGAAGTCTGACTGGCTCTGTCTGGGCTGTTGGGCAAGAGCTTTGGATGACAAACCCGGAGGCTGAGTAAATCAACCAAATCACTTGATGAGGAATGAAGAATAAAAAAATTCATTCCATTCTATTTAATTGTAATGTACAAAAAATGGTGTTTGTATATATAATAAATAGTCTATCTAACAGTTGTTCTCTACATTGACTTCCTGGCCCCCCCACCCCACACACTTGTTTCACTGAAACTAGAACAGCTCTTTCCCCAGGAAGAGTTAAAAGACCCTGCCAGTCTGAGCTTCTTCAGTACTTGGGATTGAGTGCTGATTTCATTGCTATGGGTACCCTCCCTGCATCTCCTCCCACAGTTCTCCTTGGTCTCCAGTAGATGAGATGCCTTCCTCAAGGCAGCCCTGGAGTTGGTGAGGGCTGTAACTCTTCACTGGTGCTCTTTCTGGTTAGCATGCTTTGGGTGACAGACACCCTCTATATTTATTTATCATTGGCAGTTTGGTGCCGCCTACATCTGGCCTGATTTTGCTTCAGGCCCATGGGAAAGAAAGATAAACATCTGTATTTTCTCTCCAGGCTCCTATTTTAAGATATTTTTTAAATGATTAAATTCTTTGCCAGCTATAACTGAGGGATTATGGAATGTAGAGGCCCTAGGCTGAGAAACTGCAGGGGCCACTTGGGCCAAGGAGCTAACACTGCAGTAGAACTGAGGGAGAGATTAGGATCCATGCTTCGTAATTAATGTGAAGCTCACAGGCATGCCAGGGGATGATGCACCTGTGCTAGGTATTCTCAGGAGGATTTGCCACCGTCTTTGGCCAGGGTTGGCCTCACTCTCATCCTGGCCAGCTGACACTAAAGGTTGAGCCCAGCCTGACTTAGAAGTGGTCTCCATTTTGTGAAGGGGCCTGAGGACAGCAGCTGTTGTATTGTCCGGAAGGAAGAGCCACGATATAGAGGGTCCCCAAAAGGATGACAGGAAATTGGCCAGGAATGCCCAGAACAGCAAAGCAAAACAGGAGCTAGGGTGCCGCCGCCTCCACCTCTTGTCTGCTGGGCAGAACTAGGTTCCCACCAGCTGCCTCCCAACATGCTCCAGGAAGGGTGGCTGCTTTTCCAGGTCCTGTCCCGAGTGTCAGCACCAGGTAATAGGAAGGACATAGGAGTGGTGGGCAGTCAGACATGGTTACCTGTCTTCACTGAGCTGGGGGGGGCGGCGGGAGCCGGCTGCGAGGGGCCAGGTCCCTCTCGAGCAAAAGTACCAGCTCACTCTTCCTGAGCAGGGCGGCCCGTAGCTGATCCCGCATGCCCTCGATTCTCTGCTCCAGGGCCTTCAGCTCACTCTGGGTGGTGGGAGAAGTAGTGGCAGCAGCTGCCAGGGGAGGGCGCTGGGGAAGGCCTTCTGGCTGCACTGCCAGTTGCTGCTGCGCCAGGCGCCCGTTGGTGAGCTGAAGATCAGGCTCCTTGACCTCCGGCTCCTGAAATCGGACCCTGCGCTCACCCTTCACAGCCTTCCTGAGACTGTTCCTGCTGCTCTGCTCACACTGGGAATCACAGCTGGAACAAAAGGAACCATTGTCACCACCCCCCGAAAAGATGTCCCTCCCCAGTCATGCTCCTGTATGGAGTACAGCCTATTGTCTAGAGTTTTCCGACTCTGAATCTTCACCCAACCTTTGAAATCTTAATGCAATGCTAACCCCAGAAAGCCTTTCCGGGTGCTTTCATTCCTCAGACTGAGGTCAGGCACCAAGTACCCGCATCCAATTGGGGATTTCCCTGGTAGGGAGGAAGGCCACGCCTCCTAATGGCAAACCTTGGCTCCGGCTCCGGCTCCGGCTTCAGCTCCTCCTCTGGTTTCTGATTCTTCTGCTGGTCTAAGCCAGTATTCAGAGCCCGATGGATTTTCTACCAGCCCAAGCAAAAGAGACAGGGATAGGGGGAGTGAGCCAACATTCTTTCCCTTACCCTACTACCCCTGGTGTTTGGGTCACTAGAATGAGAGCGAAAGGATCAATTTGTTTTCTCCAGGTCCTTTGGTGGAGACAATGCAATAGGGCAGTCTTGGAATCGGGCTACCCAACTTCCTGTTGGACATCTACAGGATTGTTGGGTAGAAAGCCCACTGAAGTGGGAGGGGACCTGGAATGATGACTATTTGTAGCCTTGAGTGGACCCTCCATATCCTCAGACTTGCATTCTGGGCATGCTTTTGGGACTCCTCTATTCTGTTTGGAGTGGGTCTCCCTGGCCCGTCCCCCTAGCCATACATGGCTCAAAGTAGATCCACCTTTATGCCCAAGAAGCCAGACCCACTCACCTGGCTTGTGTGCAGCCAATACTGCAGCTTAGTGTGCTTGCGGATCCGAGGTAGGACCAGGCGGTAGAAGATGTGTTCACCCAGAGAGGTGAGGAGGGCACATCCAAGGCCCAGGCACAGCAGCACAAAGAGCCCCGAGAAGTGATAGATGCCCATCTGCAGAGTCTGAGGGAGAGGTGTGTCATGCATGCGTGTGTGTGCACATCCTCACACGTACAAAAAATCTGCTGACTTTTGGGATACTTTGTGTAGCACATGCATGTGTGTATAGATGTATATATGCATATACACACCACCCTGCACGTATACTGTTCTTTTACACCTCTAACCCGCTTTGGTGGAAGCAGATAGTAGGAACTAATGCATTGTGTCTTAAACTGTTCAAGGTCCAAAAAGATCTCTGTGGAATTTTAGTAAGACTGACAGGGAAGGGAACAGCATTTATTAAAATAAGTACCTACTATTTATCATACACTATCTAAGTATTTTACAAATATTTCATATTATCCTCACAACAATCCTGGGAAGTGGAAGCTACTATCATCACCCCTATTTTACAGTTGGGGAAACTGTAAAAGGCATACAAGTTAACTGACATGCTCAGGATCACATAGTAGCTGAGGATGGATTTGAACTCAGGTTTTTCCTGACTCTAGGTCCAGCACGTTATCCACTATACTATGCCATAGGGCAAACACGAAAAGTTCAACAGTTTCAGAAAAACCACACAATTTGTAGAGTGGGGGAAGTATAGGATCTGAAGATCTTAATGAAATGCAAGGTCTCTTAGTCCTCAATGTATATGGTAGCCAAAAGAAAAAAATCTAATGTGATCTTAAAGCTGCCTTAAAAAGCATTGTGTCCATAACATTGTAGGGGAAGCTTGGTGGGGAAGTGGATAGAGTGCCAAGCCTGGAGTCAGGAAGACTCATCTTGAGTTCAAATATGACCCCAGACGTCTACTAACTGTGACCCTGGGCCAGTCATTTAACCCTTTTTGCCTCAATTTCCACATCTGTA
>CM053773.1:199454136-199458390 GCA_028658325.1 Potorous gilbertii
GGCAGAAGACACCACCTGGGAGTTTCTGGCAGCCTGTAGGCACCACTGGACTTGGGATGTAGCCCTAAAACCAGGATGCTGCTACATCTGGAAAGCACCGCTTCCAGGGACCAACTATACCTCCAAATTAGTCACAGGTTAGAGGGAAAGGAGGGGCAGTGCTCCATCTCGGTCCGAGCCATCTCCTAAGTGTCCCCCAAAGCTAGGGAATTTATGCTAAAGCAGCAGCACCCCCTCCCACTCCCTCCACCTCCTCCTGCCTTCTGCCCACCCTGCCCTGGGTCACCTTGGGATCATGGATTCCCGACAGCTCTTCAAAGGTCTTCTCTCCCACCATGACCGCGGCCAAGTTGGCCGTGTAGCTCGAGAGGACAAGGAGGCCAAAGATGGCCCAGAGGTTCATGAGGAAACGCCCCGTGGGACACTTAGGTGTCTTGCTGGAGACCGTGCGGCCAAAGAGGATGGCGTAGCAGAGATTGAGGGCAGAGGAGTAGGAGAAGACCTTGAGCCGATTGCGCCCATGGGGTGTCATGCCATAGGGGCTTCGCCACTCATACAGGGTGAGGAAGAGTGCGGTCAGGTGCAGGGCCACAAAGACTCCCACCCACATGGTCCAGTGCAGGGGCCACATGAAGGCCCCGATGGGGGAGGCCGTGTCCCGAGTCCGTACCAGGATGCCCAGGCTGGTGGAGAAGAAGGGACTGGTGAAGTCAATGACCTGGCTGCGCGCCGAGTTGATGCTAAAGCTGGTGACGGCCATGTGGGCAGTGCCTGCAAGGAGGTCACCCACAAGGCCAGTCCAGCGCCCATCACGCCAGGCCCCGTACTTGCCATCCCCCACAATGTACAGCTCAAAAGTGAAGGGTATGTCCTCAGCCAGCCGCTCCAGCAGGTCGATACAGTACCCATAGCAGCATTTGCGCAGGTCATGAGGCACAGAGCTGTTGCCTGGCTCATCCAGTGCGGAGAAAAGCTCACCCAGCACTGCTGAGTCATTGGTGCCTGGGTCCAGGCATAGCTGACCAGCAGGGCAGTGCCCATCTTCATCCACCTCCCGGGTGAATACAAAGGGGTGTTCCACCAGGGTGACCACCCGCAGCTTCTGCTGCCCAACTTCATTCTCTAGCAGAGAGGACTGAGGGGATACCTGTCCTCCCAGTCCACCCGCCCCTGGCCACACCCCACTTGCTGCTGGTTCCAGCCTCCCATCCTGCCAGTGGCCCACAGTCACCCAGGCTGGGGCACCTAGGGGGTCCCGCAGGAGGCTCCACACCTGGTAGTGGCGCTGGATGTGGACCTGGGAGGTGCCTGTCACCCGCATGTGGCCCGTCCGACCATGGAAGGAAGCATTGGCTAGAAATCTGTGGGACGAAGTGGTAAAAGGAATGGTTATGACCTGGACTGAGAATAGGGTTAGGATGTTCAGTCCAGCCTCTGCTCTCACAAAGGGCCACCATTCCTCACGGGTCCTACAAAGCAGGGTGCTGTAGTAGAAAGAGCCCAGAGCCTCCTAGATTTAGGAAACCTGGGCATCCATCTCAGCTGTAGATGCGTGCCCGCTGCCTGGCCTTCCAGTCCCCTCATGGGACTGAGTCCCTTCAGGTTTAGTGAGAGGACCAGATTCCAGAAAGAAGGGACCTCCCTGAAGCCATTAGTTCAGCCCTTTCACATTCCACATGAGGGAAGTGGAACCCAGCGGAGGGAAATGACTTGGCCAGGGTCCCACATGCAGGAAGCATCAGAGGCAGTCTTTGAACCCAGGTCCTGACAGCACAGCTGGGCTCTTTTGACCAAAGGAGACAGCCAAACCATGATTCACAATTTCATGGCAAGTTTCCTAAAAAAGATCCTTGGGGTCACCTCACCCTACCACCACCCCATTTTCACAGATTTGTAGAATCTCAGAGCTGAGAGGACCCTCAGAGGCCAGGAAGTCTAACCGACATCTGAGAAAGAATCTTACAATAGCCTAACAACTGCTTGTCCAGGCTCCACTGGAAGACCTCCGTGAAGGGGCAGCCTACCACCTCCAGAGGCCACCCATTCCCCTCTGGGACAGCTCTCACTCTTAGGGAGTTTCTAAAGTCAAGTCAAATCTAAATCTGTCTCTTTGCAATGCTCCCTCACCCCTACTGCTCCCATTTCTGCCCCCTGGGACCAATGGGCAAATCCAGGCCAAAGCCTGCTCCCCAAGATGGCCTTTCATGTACTTGCCATCCCCCGCCTCTCAGCCTGCCCCATCTTTTGGAAGCAGAGCATCCCCAATTGCCTCAACCAGTGATGGTTTCCAGGCCTCTCAACAGCTTACCTCTCACCACAGCCCACACACAGCATTGTTACCAAGTAAGGATGGCACTTCCTGTGGGACCTGCTGGGTGCCCGCCTAGATGAGAGTGGAATTTATCATGCTGCAATTTATCAACATTCTTCCTAAAATTTGGATCCAAGACTTGAATGCGATACTCCAGGTGGGGGTCTGACCAGGGCCTCAACCCCCCTAAGACCTGGGCACAGAATGTTTCTCTTTACAGAAGAGAACTCTGAAGTTCTGACAGGTGTGAAGTGATTTCCCCAAACCTCACTCAGCAAAATGAGATTTGAATTTAGATCCATAATACAATGTGCTCCCTTTCCATGACCAAGGATCCTGAGAGGGCATTTGGGGAACAAGGGATACTCACCCAGCCAGGCGCTGGCCCCAGGACTCAGGCCTTGCCAGTCGAGGGCTGTTACAGCTGACTGCTGAGGGTGAGAGGGCCCGATCAGGGTGGGCATGGGCAGCCCTGCCTAGCGCCTGCACCACCAGCCCTGTGGCATCCTGGGTGAGATCCTCCAGAGGAGGCTGGCTTTCCCCACCAAAGGCCAGTACTCCCGGGGGCAGGCCTTGGGTGGGCAGTTCCGTGGCCTCCAGTGGGGTGCCCAAGAGCCAGCGGGGCCCAGGAGGGGCAGCAGCCAGCACCTGGAGGGCACGGTTGGCATCACAGCCAAACAGGACAGCAGCTGTGACAGGTGGAGGCTCCCCAGCCAGCGCCTCTAGGCGTGTCAGGCCTCCAGGCAGTCGGCTCAACTCCAGGGTCATTCGTGGAGTCAGCCCTGTGTGCTGGGTCCAGAAGTCCAAGAAGCTGCCGGGATCACGGATGCGGCACAGTACCAGGGCGATGTCCTTCCAGGCATGGGCCCGAAGCACAGAGAGGAGCACATCCACCAGTGTCTCTACGGGGCTGGCCCAATCCAGCTGCAGGTGGAATGGATTCTGGGGGATAGGGAAGGGAGGAGACACAGAACCTGCCTTCTGGTCCCAGCCCTGCCATTTACTTGATGGGAGAAGGATGAGGAAGGGTGGGAAAATGGCCCCCCAGGACTCCCCCTAGGGATGCTCGCCTGTGTGGCAGCAGAAATATCCTTCCCTTTCTGGGCCTTACTTTCTCTCCATAAAATGAGGGGAGTAGATTGTCACTAAAGCTTCTCTTTCCAGTTCTGTCATTCTCTGTTGACAAAATAGCAGCCTCTGTGGAGCATCTAACCCAACCTGTGCCTGAACAGGAATCAGCCTCTGCTTTGAGATCTCCACTGACAGGGAGCTCACTACCAATATTCTGGTTTCCAAAACTGCTGAGAAGTTTTTCCTGACATCGAAACCAAACTTGTGTCTCTACCACCTTCCACCCATGGATCTCTGTCCTCCCCTGCCCCCAATGCCTGGAGGCAATGGCTGAGGATCCTCCCCTTCTCAATATAGTTTTTTTGGGGTAGATACACCCACAGATACATAAGTCACCAAGTTTAATGTGATGGGAGGAGAGGCTGATGGAGATCAAATGCTCCAGGATCCCCCAGAAAAGGGAGGGATTATCTTCAGTCAGGAGGGTCAGAGTGGACCTCATGGAAGAGGTGATGCTGAGGTGGACCTTCAAGGAAAGGGAGGATGTTAATAGGCAGAGAAGAAGGGGCATGTGGGTATGACTCCTCCAGATGCCCAGACCCAAGAGATGGCAGGATAAGAATGAGAGACTTGAGGAGGCCCAGTAAAGCTGAGACCTAGAGAGTGAGAAGGAAGCAGAAGGGAGGACAGGAGAAAGTGGGGGTGAAGCTGGGGTATGGGGGCATTGAATGTAAGTATTTACACTCTAGGAGCTAGAAATCAGGGATCACTGGAGTCTACAGAGCAGAGGAGCAGCATGGTTGAACTTGGGGAAGATTATTTTGGAACTTGTGTGGAGGAGACACGGTTGCTATCTTCAGTCATAGAGAAGA
>CM053773.1:199458890-199477290 GCA_028658325.1 Potorous gilbertii
GCCCCTGCCATCACCCTCTGGGGCCTCCTTCCCTAGGTCTCAGTGACTCCTCCTCTCCCCCCCTTAGCAGAGTCCTCCAGGGGTCTCCTTTTTGCTCCCAGCCCCTGCCCCTGCCATCACCCTCTGGGGCCTCCTTCCCTAGGTCTCAGTGACTCCTCCTCTCCCCCCCTTAGCAGAGTCCTCCAGGGGTGGGTGATATACCTGCGATTTTCCTCATCTCTAGCCCTACCTTTTCCCCTTCCCTCAGGACACTCCCCTCAAGTCTGGGACTCCCAGGAGCCCCTCTGCCTCCTATCTCACCTCTTTCATCTTGCCCCAGCAGTCCCACCCTGAAGGAGGGAGGGACCCCGGGGAAGCCTGCGGCGACACTGGGGGCTCTGAAGGTGGAGCTGGAGGTGAAGGCTTGGGGGGGCCTTCAAGGAGGGGGGTCCACTTGATCCTCCAGGGTGGGGAAGGCCTGGGAATGATCAGGGGAAACCAGACTAGGGAGTGAGGCAAATCCTGAGGCTACCCCAGAAGATTGGGGGCCGCATTCCAGAGCTGAAGAAGGCTTGAGGAGCCGGGGAATGGATCCGAAGGGAAGAAGGTACACACCAGGGGTACCCAAGAGATTCGGAGATGCAGACCTTGGTGGGGCCAAGGTGGGCATTCTGGGTTGTGGGGACCAGAGGCAAGACTGTGAGGCCTTTAGAGGGCACAGGTAGGGGAGCCTAGAGTTTGAGAAGAGAATGATATATTGGGAATTCCTCAGTGAAAGTGGTAAGGGATAAGGGGGAGCATAATCTCCAGGGGTTCCCCAGGGTGGGGAGGGGAATGAGCAAGGTGCTAGATGCAAGTTGGGGAAAGAAGACTCCCGGATTCAAGGCGGAGGGCTGGGTGTCCTGGAAATGAGGGGCAGTCCAGGAGATCTCCCTGAGGACCGCGATGGGAGGCAACGGGGGTGCAATCTGGGGGGTTCCCCGAGTCAAGTTGGGGAGACTGGGAGTACCGGGAAAGAGGGACTTCCTGAGGACAGGAATAGGCGACAGCGGGGTGCAATCTGGGGGCTCTCCGAGTCCAGGCTGGGAGACTGGGAGTCTCTGGAAGGTGGTGCAGTCCGGGAGGTCTCCTTGAGAACGGAAATGGGGGCGGGGGGCAGTGGGTTGCAGCCTGGGGGTCTCCCTGAGGCGAGGCTGGGACTCTAGGAGTGTCGGTAAGACGGTGCAGTGCTGGAGAGCTCTTGGGGGCACAGTGGGGCGCAGTCCAGGGGGCCTTCTATGGACAGGGGAGGTAGGGATAGGGGAGAGTCCGGGAGTCCGTGCGGGGCGGGGGGGAGCCGGAGGGCCCCGTAAGGAGGGGAGGGTCGGCGGCTGGGGTGGGGGCCGTACCGGCGTGGCAGGCGGCAGGCGCGCGTCCAGCTGTAGCAGGCTCAGCACGGGGGTCTCCAGACTGGCGGCCAGGAAGTGAAGCTGAAGCAGCTCGGGCCGGGACTCGGGGAAGGCCAGGAGGGCGGCCAGCCCGGGCCGGGCCAGCAGGCGGCACAGCCAGGCGGCCAGCGAGGCGGGGTCCCGGGACGGGGGTGCGGGGGCTTCCAGCTCCAGCTCCGGCCCCAGCCCCAGCTCCAGCTCCAGCTCCGGCCCCAGCCCCAGCTCCAACTCCGGCCCCGGCCCCAGCCCCGGCCCCGGCTCCGGCCCCCGTGCGCCCTCCGAGATAGCCCGGGCTAGGGCGCGCCGCAAGCGGCGCTGCAGGGCCGCCGCCCGGGGCAGGAGGGCGCCCAGGCGCAGCGGCCCCCCGAGCTGCGCGCTCCGGGGACAGGGCTGCGGGTGGCCCAACCCCGGCCCCGGCCCCGGCCCCGGCCCCGGCCCCAGGCCCAGCCCCAGCCCCAGCCACAGGCAGAGGCGCAGCGCGGCCACAAACTCCATGGGAAACTTCGGGGCTACCGGAGAGCGCCCCGCCAGAGAGGGAAAGAAAGCACCGGGAGGGCAGGCGGTGTGCGGGCGGGGCCAGAGCCGGCATCCACGCCCACGTGTTCCCCGCCCCGCCCTCCTGGACCGGCAGGATCACCCCCAGCCATCTCCTCCCAGTTGGGTCCTCCGCGCCTTCCAGGTCTGCGCTCCCCAGGCAGAATCCCATGATCTCCGCGCGGAACCGAGGACCCTCCTCATCCGCATCCCTATCCCCTCCCCAACACCCCCGACCGGGACCATCCGACGGACCCCTCCCTCCTCCGGCTGGCTGCCCTCCGATCTTGAGGAAGCTTTTACTTAAAAAAGCCGGTCTGCCCACCTGTTACTGCCCCCCGCAGCGCCCACTTCTGCCCTCTGGGGTCAAACGTAACAGGTCTAAGTCAGCCAATATTAATTAAGCTCCCACCGTGGGGATACGTGGGCAAAAAGGACAAAAGACCTTCCCAATCGGCCACCCTCCCCCCTAAAGAGGTCTTGTTGAGGGCAATGGGGAGGAAGGCTTGCCCCAGGGCCCTCCTGGCTCCCCTTCTCCTCCCCTCCCGCCCCACTCCCCTATTTTCCCCAGTAGTCCCACCCGTGAGGGGCCAGGGACTGGGGTTCCAAAAGTGGCGCTGGAGGTAGCGGGGCTCGGGGAATTCAAGTAGCCCTCCCCAGGAGGAGGTTGGTGAACTGCTTATCCTTGCGACAGCCCTTCAGGTGTTTGGATTTAGGTCTGGCCAAGAATATTCAGGAAGCATTCACCATGTGCCAGCCTCTGTGCCTAGGGAATGCCAACCCAGCAGTGAAAAGTGGTCCCCAGTCTCAAAAAGGACATTCTATTTGGAAGGACCCAATTGTAGAGAGATTGTAAGTAGGATTTCAGGGGTGCATGGGAGAGGAATCTGTGGCCTCAAGACCTCCAAGACTCAAGGCCTCCTTGGCCCTCCAGATCCTCAAGTGTAGCGCTTTGACTGAATCCAAACTTCACAAAACAAATTTCCTTCCTGCAAATTTGTCCTGCAAAATTTGGACAGCCAAAAGGCTGCACCCAAAGACCTAGGAGGCCACACGTTCCCTATCTGGTAGAGAACTCCCAGGTGAGGAAATTCCCTCTACCAAGGCAGGGGGCACAGACTCTGCAATGTGTAGTGTAAGGAAGCTGCCTGGATCATTGTCGAGGTGAAGTGTGGCGTGTGGCTCGCACAGTCAGTTTGTGTCAGAGCAAGATCTTTAAGTCAGGTTCACTACTTATAGATAGGTAAATACTAGATAAAAACATACAGCATACAGTTAAATAAATATGAGATAATTTGAGGAAACCAGACTACTAAGAATTCAAGGGATTAGGGAAGGTTTATGGTAGAAAGTGGCATCTGACCTGGGGACTGAAAAAAGCTAAGGATTCTACTTGGCATAGAAAAAGGAGTGCATTCTAGGTCGGGGCACTGTTCAGGCAAATGCATGGAGGTGGGAGGTGGAATGTTGAGTTCTAGCTTCTGCGAATAGCTCCAGCCCACCTTCTTCGATTGGAGAGCTCCATTATGAGGGCGTGGAGGCTCTATAATGTGGATGGCCCTGGCAGGCTAAGCTTCATTCCCCTCCGGACTGTGCTTTTGACTCTACAGACTTCACCCAGGTGCCCCTGTGCCCACACCTTCCTCTCCTCTTCCCCGCAGATTTTCAGCTCCTCTGTGTGCACCATCTTCCCCCTCCTTTCCAGAGGAAGGCTCAGAATCACATGAGCTCACCTCCTCTCTTCCTCTGTGCTCTGCATCATCAGTTTCTCTCTCTTCTGCTCTTCAGATCACAAAAGAATGAGGATTTTTAAAAAAAGAAAAATAAGAGAAAGGGATTCCCGACTACTCATTAAGACTAATTTCTCTTCTTGCACCCTTGATCCCATTGGCTTCCAACCCTTCTAAGACCCTCCTCCAGCTCTCATTTCCTCTCTCTCCCATGCATCTTTTTTATAGAGAGATAGAGATAGATAGATAGATAGATAGATAGATGATAGATAATTCTGAACTTACCCAAAGTGTTTCTATATACAAAGTGTTCCTATATTACACAGGAAAAGATTGTGCATAAACCAGCAAATCTCTGTTGCTGGTAGTTTGTTTTTCTTAAGTATATAATAAATTTAATATGTAACTTTGTGTATTTTTGAAAATGTTTCAATAGCCCTCTTTTTTTCTTTTTCTTATATTTTTTTTTGACAACTCTATTAATAGCCTCCCTCCCACCTCATCCCTCCAAATTTTCAAAAAAAAGGAAAGGAAATACAAAATCGTTTAAACAATAAGTTGTCAAATAAAACAAATTCCCACATTGTCCATATCCAAAAAAAATGTTGTCTGAGCCGCTTGTACATCATCATCATTTGTATAGCATTTTAAGGTTTGCAACGTGCCTAGCACATATCTCATATTATCCTCACAACAATCCTGGGAGGTAAGTGCTACTCTTAGCCCCATTTTCCAGAGGAGGAAAGTGAAGCAAACAGAAGCTATGACTGGCCCAGTGTCATATAGCTAGTAATTGTCTGGGGCTGGATTTGAACTCAGATCTTCATGACTGCAATAGTAGACTCTTAGTAAATGCTCGTTGATAAGTTGAACACTGTTTTCTCTAATTTCCTCACCATCTTATCCTTTCCATTCTCCTTTGGAAGCAGATAGAAGACTTGACTTGGGATCCAAAGATCTTTCTTTGAATGCCAGCTCTGAGAAGCAATATCAACTTCCCTCTCAGGGACTTAGTTTATTTGTCTATTAAGTGAGTGTCTCTCAGGTCCTCTCAAACTTTAAGTCTATTTGTTGAATATGGCCAACGTGGGAATTTGTTCTACTTGACAACTAATTTGCTAAAAGGATTTTGCATTTCCTTTCCTTTTTTTTTTTAATTTTTGGGAGGAAGGTTGGATACTCTACAGCTTCTAGTTCCTAAACCATGGTACCCCAGAATTCTAGATGTGGTCTGACCAAGGCAGAGGATGATGGGACTAGAATTCTGCAAGTGCTCTCTAGATGGTGTGGTGAATAGAGCTTTGGACTTGGAATCCTGAAGACTCATCTTCCCAAGTTCAAATCCAGCCTAAGACACTTAATAGCTGTGTGATCCTGGGCATGTCGCTTACTTTTGTTTAGCTCAATTTCCTCACCTGTAAAAATGAGCTGGAAAAGAAGGTGGCAAATGGATCCAGTATCTTTGCCAAGAAAACCCCAGATGGGATCATGAAAAGTCAAACATGACTGAACAGATGCTATCTAAAATTATATTAAGCTTTTCAGCTGCCAGGTCATAATATTGATCCATTGTTTGTAGTACAATGACAAAAAAGGCTGTCTACCCTTGTTGTCTCTACTTTCTGACTCCATTCCCCAACTAATCTATATTGATGACTGGCTCTGGACCCTACCAAATTACTTGGAACTCTCCAAACTTGCAAGTGATCTCTTAACTGGTGAGTTAAATGGCCTTTCCACAGTCCTCCCAGGTCTTTGACTTCTTCAACTGTGTGAGATCTGGTTGGCCACCCTTTCCTCCTGATTACTTCCTCTTCCCTTGGCTTCTGTGACACCATTTTTCTTGATTTTCCTCCATGACTGACTACTCCTGACTTTCCCTTACTGGATCATCATCTATGCCCTGCCTCTTGTGCATGGATGGGCCCTGCCCCTGGAGTACACATGGGTGTACTCCAAAGCCCCATCCTCATCCCTGCTTTTCTTTACTCTCACAACAGATTCTGTCTCTTCTCAATTTCATTTGATTACATTCGGCCAGTGGTTTATAGGATCAGAAATTTAGAGTTAGTGGTACTTCAGAGGCCATCTCATCCATCCTTCTCATTTTCCAGATGAAGAAACTGAGACCCTGGGACCTTAAATGACTTGTCCAAGGTCACACAGATCAATGGTGGCAAAGGTGGCAAAACTTGGGCTCTTCGGTTCTAAAACCCTACTCTAGTCTATGGAGAGTTTTGAGATCTTCATTCCTTCATCCACTGGGCTGGTTGTTCCTCTGAGCTTCCAATGCTATCCACAAATTTGGTAAGCATCCTTTTGTCCAAGTCATTAGTTAAAAAGTGTGAACCTAAAAAGGCTGAGGTTTGAGCCCTGCAGCACTCTGCTTTGGACTCTCCACCCCTCTGCTGACATTATGTTAAGTCTGTATGGTCCAGGGACTAAGTTGTTCAACTGTATCTGCATCCTGACATCAAAGAAATCATCAGAAGACTGAATTTACCTATAATTAAAAATTACCTAATAAATAAGCTGCTTCCTAAGATAGTGAGCTCCCCATCCTTGGAAGTGTTCAAGCAGAGGCTAAATGACCCTCTTCCTGGACCACTACAGAGGGAATTCCTGCACCTTGGGAAAGAATCCGAGAAATTTTCTGAAGCAATCCAGCATTTTAACTCAAAATTAGCATGCATTTATTTGCCTAAGATTTGCATCTCATTGATACGTCATAGAAGTCCCAGCCTCGCCCCCTTCCCCTTTTCTTTAGCCCTCCTCCTCACTATCAATCCTGTCACCCCATCTGTTGACACAGTCAACACATCCACCAATACAACCACCTGTGGGACTTTCCCTTCTGGACTGCTAGCTCCTGGCTCATGGTGTGACTTCAGTTATGGGGAACTTGGCAGGACAAGGAAGTAGTCATGCTGCAGCCTCCAGTGCGGATGAGAGGAGGGGATAAAATATTAGGGCACCACACTCGAAAAAGTTCTGCCAAGAGGGACAAATCTAATGTCCATCAGTCTTGATTCCCAGACTCTGCCCTCTGCCGGACTCAGAAATTACTTGGCCCTTGACTACAATTGATAATGAATGACTAGGGATGGAGTCCTGGGCAAGGGTGACTGTGGAGGAGGAGAAGGCCCTCAGCTGAGTGGTACATACTCAGTTATCAACTTTAACGACCCAAGAGGGGAAGGGGCACTGACTGCTTCTATAACTGATACTTTTTGCAGATACTGATGTCTGGAATAGTAGTACTTTGTCACAAGCAAGTGCTCCCTTGTTCTCCCAATCAGCTAACAAGCCATCTGTGAACCTCTATCTGACTAACAGCTGGCAGGGTTGGGCAAAGGGAGCCAGGCTGTGGGGGAGCTTAAGCCCCATGGAATCATAGTTTGTTGGAGGTGAGAGGGCCCTTAGAACAGGGAATGTTAGAGCTGGGAGGGCCCTTAGAAGACAGAATGTCAGAGCTGGTTAGGGTCTTAAAATACAGAAGGTCAGAACTGAACGGTCCCTTAGGACCCAGAAGGTCAGAGCCTGGAAGATGTTAAAATACGGAATGTCAGAGATGGGAGGGCTCTAGCCCAACCCTCCTCTCCCCCTAATTTTTAGCTCCTTTGGGCTGGATGAGGATGAGAGGGAGCTAAAGATTTATCATCATGCAGTTTGGTGGGGCATCTTTCTCTAAATATTCTTAGTTGGCATCAATCAATCACTCACCAAACATTTATTAAGTTGCTGCTGTGTGGCAGCTGCATGTCGTACTAGGCTCTGAGGATACAAAGAGAAAAGGAAAAGCACTCCTTAACCTTAAGAAGCTTATAGTCTGGCTGAGCAAGTCAGCATATACATAAACTGAGATATAGAAACCTAGAGGCAAGAGGGAGTTACTGGAGGTTATTGAGGAAGAGAGTGCCATGATTGGTTATGTGCTTAAAGAAAATCACTTCAAGAAAATCTGGTCCTTATGGAAGTAATTGTTGAAAACTAAAAACAAATAAATTAATAAATTTTGGGGGAAAAAATATCATTGTTTACTCAAATTAATAAAAATTAGCCTCAATAAAAAAGAAAAAGAAAATCACCACAACAGTTATATAGAGAAAGGTGACTTGGACTAAGGATGATATGGTAATCATTCATGTAAAAGGCATTGAAGCAAAAATACCCTACCAGCCTCAGCACATGCCAGACACCAGTACTAGGACCCTGGCTAGGGGTAAACTGCCAGACCCCTTCAGCCTCCTTTGGAGGAGGTGGAAGATCCACAGGAATCACATAGGGCATATCGTTTTGGACTATTTCAATACATTGAAGAGTTGTGCTGACTTTTTCCTTTCTGTTTCTGGTCTTTAAGAGACGTTTTTATATGAGATGGCTTCATGGAACGGGGAAGGGGAAGATCCTGGGTAAAATTCTAATGATGTAAAAAATAAAAGACATCAATAAAAATATATTTTTAAAAGAAAAAAGTGAGAAAATGTGAAAATGTATTTAATAAGAATATATGTATAGAATCCATATAAGATTGCATACTGTCTTGGCGAGGGAGGGGGAGAAAATTTAAAACTTATGAAAGTGATTGTTGAAAACTGAAAACAATTAAAGTTAAATTAAAGTTAAAATTAAAGTTAAAAAAATTTAAAAGAAGAAAAAAGTAAGAAGATGGCAATAGGGAATGGGGAGGATAAATCTAGAGGGAAGACAGTGGTAGGAGTAGAAAACAGCCTTGGATCCTTTGCAGAAACTAGCTGTGCCCAATTTAGACCTAGTGGGTCTGCTGCTTGGGCATTGAGGGAAAAAGGTCAACTCAGAGAGACAAAGTGGGAAAGTGGAAAGTGATGCCCAGACATCTCTACCTCAACCCTTACCCCTGGTTCTCCCACTCTGTAACTTAGGGTTTCCCCCAAAGGGAGGTACAGTATCTGTGGAATGGAAAGAGGTCTGGCACCAGAAGTCTAGACTAACTCTGGCTCTAACCAGTTGTGGCAGCTGGCACTACCCACTTCCTCTGGCTTCAGTTTCATCATCAGTAAAATGATGAGGTTGGGTTAGACAGTCTGTCTCTTCCATCTCTTCTGACTTTGGCTTCTGCTTTAAGGTCCCTCCAGATCTGATTACATGAAGTTAATAATAACTAACATTTGTACAGAATTTACCATGTTGTGCTAAAGGCTTTACAGTTATTATCTCAGCTGATGCTCATACCAAGCCTGGGAGGTAAGAGCTATTATTTATCCCTACTTTGTAAATGAGGAAATGGAGGCAAACAGAGGAGAAGCGACTCCCCCAGGGTCACACAACTAGGAAGTGTCTAAGGCTGGATTTGAACTAAGGGCTTCCTGTCTACACTGAATCCACTGAAAGAAAAAAATTATTAAACATTTACGATGTGCCAAACACTGTGTAAAAGCAAAGGGAGTTCCTGACCCACTAGAATCTTATATTGTAATAGATATTACATAATACATATAGGGGAATGATGGCCAGAGTGGCCTAGAAGGGAGAGTTAGATGGCAAAGTAGATAGATCTATGCTTCTAGAGTCAGAAGGTCCAAATCCAGCCTCAGACACTTACTATTCATGTGACCCGGGGCAAATCTGTGCCTCAGTTTCCTTAACTATAAAATGGGGATAATATATTAGCATCAACCTGACAGAGTTCTTGGGAGGATCAAATGAAACCCTATTTGCAAAGCTCTTAGCACCATGCCTGGATCATGGTTGGTCCTTAATAAATGCTCATTCTCTTTCCCATACTCCCGGAGGTGTTTTGTTGTGGAAAGTTATGGGGATGGATGGTGACTGGGAACAGAGAGGAATAGAATGACACAACCCTCCCTCTAGCAATAACTAGGTGGTGCAGGGGCTAGAGCGCTGGGCCTGCAGACAGAAGAGCCAAGTTCAAATTCAGCTTCAGTTACTTTCTAGCTGTGTGACCTTGGGCAAGTCTCTTAACTTCATAATTTCACCTGTCTCCCAGAATTGTCATGAGATCAAATGAGATGATATTTGTGAAGTGCTTAGCACAGTGCTGTAACAGGAAGCAACCTGACATACACAGAGGGGCCTGCTATCACAGGTTCTTAGATTTGCATTCATAAAAGGAAAGCAACTTTCAAGGGGTTAACAATCACTTTAATCAAGCACATGTATCATTTCTTTAACCAAGCACATATCATTTACCTGGTTCAAGAGAGTCAGTACACTGAACAAAGAAAACACAGAGAAATCAAAGATCAACAGACATGACTTCCTCTGCCTGAATTCAACAGGCAAGTCCAACTGTTCAACCATGGTTATCACAGAGGAAAGCACTGACATCTGGGTTTTCAAAGCCAGGGAGCTCTTTTAGCGACTTCACAGAGTCCTCATCTGGCCAAACTAACACTTCCAGTCGGTAAACCCCAAAGTAAAACCTCAACTCAGATTATTTATACCATTTTTAGAGCCAGAGGGCATCACAACCTTTGAGAATCAATGCTTCATTTACAAAAGATTTGGATTTTCCCACAAATCTTTCCTAATCAAACTCCCCTCAATGGGCAGGCCCATTAATGGGTGGGGAAGATCTTTAATCACATTAAAATAATTAACAATACAAATACAGATACTGTTTCCAGTTAAAGAAACTCTTGTTTCTATACTTTACTCCTAGTAAAGAATCTTGATTGATAAAGGCAAGATTCAATCAGAGGCACCTGATTATACTAAAACAAAAACAGCAAAAGATCTTATTTTTCCATCACAAGTGCATGGCACATATTTGTTGCTGATTTTCAGTCATGTCTGACTCTTTGTGACCCCATTTTGGATTTTCTTGGCAAAGATCCTGAACTGGTTTGCCATTTCCTTCTCCAGCTCATTTTACAGATGGGAAACTTAAGCACACAGGGTGAAGTGACTTACCGAGGATCCCACAGCTAGTAAGTGTCTGAGGATGGATTTGAATTCAAGAAGAGTCTTCCTGATTCTAGGCCTGACACTATCCACTGGGCCACCCTGCTGGCTCTGGAACATAGTAGGCATTTTATAAGTGCTTGTTCCCTTCATTTGATTATGGTTCCAGAAGGTAGATGCATGGCAATAAGGTGAGTAACAAGGAAGATTGTCAATAGAAATGAAGCAAGACAGCTGCAGGCCCACTCAAAACAGGAGAATGGGCAGAAGGTGCTAGGTAGTTCTGAGGCTGAAAGGGTTAAGTATTCCTGGTCCACATGGCTACATTCTTTCCAGCTATCATCCTGGGTTCGAAGGGCCCTCCCAGCTCTGACATCCTGGGCTGTAAGGGCCCTCCCAGCTATGACCTTGTGGCTTCGAAGGGCCCCAGCTCTGACATCATGTGTCCTAAGGGTCCTCCCAGCTCTCACATCCTGACTTCTAAGGGCCCTCCCAGCTCTGACACCCTGTGTTCTAAGGGCCCTCCCAGCTACCACATTCTGGGTTCTAAGTGCCCTATCAATCCTTTATCTATGAGGTCTAGAGCCCCTCTGTAGAAGACAGTAAAGACAGGGATGAGATCAGAGAAGAGGAGGATTTGTTGGACCCAGGAAGGTAGGAAGAGGGAGGAGGACCTGCCCAGCAGGTCAGAAACGCAGAGCCCATCTATATGCATTCCAGCCTTTCCTCCTTCAAGGTCTATTTCTTTTTGTCCTGGCCAGATCCTAGGATGGTGTAGGCGCATAATAAATACTTGCTACTTGATTGATTGGGCCTCTCTCCACTTCTTTTAAGGTTCGTGGATAAAAAAGAAAACAAGACAGAACCTGCTGGAGCAGCTTCACAAACCCTCATCCCCTCAGAGAATTCAGTCTAATGAAATGAGCGGTGGGGCCAAATGGCCATTAACCAAATTTCCAGAACGAATCCTTTGTCCATTTCCAGACTGACATTGCAATATTGAGCTGGGTTGAATGCAGGACTCAGCCCCAAGGGGAGGAGAAACAGAAGTGGAGGGAGGATTGGAGGGCAACAGGGAGAAAGGGGCTGAGAGGCCCCAGGGGGCAGGGGCATCTGGGGGCTGAGGGCCCAATCTCTGAGCCTGGCCACCCAGGAATCTCAGCTTGTTTCTACTAAACCCTTTCCTCTCCCCAACTGCGGAGTGTGGTGTTGTTAACATTACCACAATTTGGCAGAAAGAGCTCAGGGCTTGGAATCAGGAAGACCTGGGTTCAGATCCTGCCCCTTATACTCACCAGTTGGGGGAATCACTAAAACTCCTGGAAACTTCAGTTCCAACACATATAAAATGGCTAATTCTAAAATCTGTAAGGTAGATATCAGCATCCTCCAGCCAGGTGATGCAGTGGATAGAACCCAGAGGTCAAATCCTGTCAAATCCAGAGGTCAAAGCATCCTCTGATGCTTTATCAACTGAGTTGACCTTGGGCAAGTCTCTTAGCCTCAGTTTCCTGATCTCTAAAATGGAGATAACGATTGAGCCTACCTTGCAGGGCTATTATGAAGACCAAATCTGATGCTCTGCCTATGGTACTTTTTGAATATTAAAAGGCTCTAGAAATGTATTTTAGCATTAGAGAGACCTAGGAGGTCAGCTGGTCTGATTCCTTCATTTTACGGATGAGGAAGCTGCACCTTGCCTTGTGGGAGGTGAGATCTGAGACCAGGGCAACATTTTCGAACCTGTGCTACACACCCCGAAATCCACTGGCCAGGCAGCATTGTGTTGTTGAACCCTGCAGGAGGCAGTAAAATGAAAACAAATAGAAATAAAATAAAAAGAACTCTGGATTGATGTCAAAGGACTTGAGTTCAAATCCTCTCTTTGTTACTTCCTGACTTTGAGTAAGTCACTTTGTCCTGGTGGAGCATCAGTTTCTTCATCTTGCAGAAGGAGGAGTTTGGATAAATACCAAGGTCTCTTCCAGCTCTGAAGTCAATGGTTCTGGCTGCTTCCTTTTCCCCCTCATGTCCTCCTCATCTCTTGTTGGAGAGAGTGACCTCCTCTGAGAGTGTTCTCCCTAACTTGGTAAGAGGCAGTAAAAACACTTCCTAGCTGTATGACCCTAGACAAGTCACTTAACTCTGTTTGCCTCAGTTTCCCCATCTGTAAAATGATCTGGAGAAGGAAATGGCAAACCACCCCAGTATCTTTGCCAAGAAAACCCCTATGGTCCATGGGGTCATGAAGAGTTAGACATGAGCAAGCGATGGAATGAGTTATGCCAGGTGCTGTGTTCTTGGGATACAAAGGCATAAAGGAAACCCTTTCCCAGCCTCAAAGTGCTTGCATTCTGCAAGCGTGGGCACAGACACGGCTGAAGCTGGGTTTTAAGACACAGGGGAGGGCAGGGATTCAGAGGGAGCAGCAGAAGAGAAGCCTGGATGACAGGACTTCGGGACAGGAGGGACCAAACCCTAAGAGCTGGGGGCATCAGGAAAAGCTTCCAGTAGGAGGCTGCAGCTGAACTGTGCTCTGAAGAAAGCTGGGCATTGCTTCGGTGACTTTAAGGGGAGGAGGAAGGGAATTTCAGACTTGGGGGATACAGACTGTTCCTGTGCAAAGACCCAGAGGTGAGAGACCACAGGAACAGAGAATTTTGAGCTAGAAGAGGCCTTGGAGATCATTTAGTCTAACTCCTTCATTTTGCAGCTAAGGAAACTGAGACCCAGATGGAAGTTTCCCCAGGTTTCTCTTCTCCCCGATAGCTGCTTCCAGAGGGACTGATGGCCAAGTGTTCTCTCCCTTTGGGTTGCCCTGTTCTGGAGAAAGCCTGCGGCTGCCTTTCATCCTGGTGTTCTAAGGCAGGGGTTAAGGGAGGACAGGGGCTTAGCCTCCCTGCCCTAAGCCTGTGCTCCTTCCCCAGGAGCTGGCAATCCAGTGGGGGCAGGGAGGCTCCTTGGCCGTGGGCAGAGACAGGGATGGTGATGAGGTTTGCAGCCACCAGTCCAAGAGACAGAGAAGGGAGCAAAGCCCCGGGATGGGGGGAGGGCAGGAGGGAGGAGAATGCCTAGGAGACTGGAAGCATGAGCTCAGTGCTGGCAGCAGGCACCTCCAGCACCGACCCCCCCTCTCCCAGTTATCCTGCTATCAGCAGCAGCGGCTTTGGGGGAGGCTGGGGCAGCGGTGGCTCTGGCTTCCCTTGTCCCCTGGCAGGCAGGCTCACTCCACTGGGAGGCATGACAGCCCCTTCCTTTGAGCACATTTAGGGAATGTTCTAGGGACTCCCACATCCTTTTTCACTCCTGTCTAAATTCCGCACATTCAAGTTACGAATGCCCCCCCCCTTTTCTTTGTCCTAGATCTGGTCGTTGGAATCACAAAACCCAGATTCAGATTCTGTATCTGGTGGTTTCTTCCTCTGTGATCTTAGACAAGTTACTCAACTTCCTCCTCAGGCCTCAGTTTTCTTATCTCTAAAATAAGGAGTTTAGACTAAATAACCTCTGAGGTCCTTCCCAAAAGCAATTTTATGATCCTAGATCTGGTCTTTGGACTCAGAGATCCTGGGTTCAAATCCTACCCTCACCCCTACTCCTGAGTGATGTTTGATAAGTGTGACTTAGTCCCTCTGACCTTTAACTTCCTCATCTATAATATGAGGAGGGTTGGGCTTGACCTCCAAAGCCTCTTCCAGCTCTAAATCTAGGGTCCTACCATTCACTGTCACACCCTTGCTCAAAATCTTCAGGGTGTCCCTGTTGCCAACCAAGTCAAGTTCAAGATCTTTTGTTTGGCACTGGAGACCTTCTACAAACTGAACCCCTGCCTCCCTTTCCTCACCTCCCACTCTTGGCTAACCTGAAGGCTCAGCTCAGACATGACTTTCTTTAAAAGGCTAGTGCCTGTCCCTGTCACATTACCTTCCATGTGCTCTGTATATAATTAGTTATTTACATCAATCAATCAACTTTTATGAAGTGCCTACTATGTGACAGGCACAGTGGTAAGTCCTGGGGACAAAAAAAGAAGCAAAAACCAAATCCTGCTCTCAAGAAACTTATAGTTTAATGAGGGAGACAATTAATTAGTTGATTAATTAATGGGAGAGGCAAAAAAACAGACACAAACCAAGCTGGATAAATTTATTGTTGTTCAGTTGTGTCTGACTGTTTGTGACCCCATTTGGGCTTTTCTTGGCAAAGACACTGGAGCGGTTTGCCATTTCCTTCTCCAGCTCATTTTACAAATGAGAAAACTTTGGCAAACAGGGTTAAGTGACTTGCCCAGGGTCACCCAGCTAGTAAATGTCCGAGGTCAGATTTGAACTCAGGAAGATGAGTCTTCCTGATTCCACACCTAGTGGTCTATCCACTGCAGCGCCATCTAGCTGCCTCCAAAAGGATAAAGAAGAGAAAATTAACAGAGGGAAGTCACTAGAATTGAGAGGGGTTGGCAAAGGCTTCCTATTGAAAATTAAATTTTAATTTGGATTTAAAAGAATACAGGGAAGGCAGCAGGTGGGGTGGAGGAGGGAGACGATTCCAGTATGGGGGCAGCCAAGACCACTGAACCCCTTGGGGCTAGGACTGCTGTTGCCTTTCTTTGCTGATTCACAAGCTCTTAGGACAGTCCCTGCTATACGGTGAAGGTTTGCTAAATGTTTGTGGACTGAAGGCCTGAATTTTTGATCTTCTGTTACTTTCCTCCACCTACTCTATGCTCCAGTTAACCAAGATGACTCTCTGACTCCTAAACAAACCATGCTCTTTTCTCCTACCTCTTGGCCTTTGTCTGGGCTCTTCCCTATGCCTGGAAAGCCTTCTTTTTTCTCTTTTTCACCCGTGCCTTAAAGCCCAAAGCCAAGGCCACCTCCTGGAAGCCTTCCCCGAGGTCCCTGCTTGGTTAACCATCTTAATTCTCAGATGTGCTAGAGCACTTGGTGTCTCTCTCGTAAACGTCTATGTCATCTCGGTCACGATAATTATTTGTGCTCATGTCTTAGTGAGCAGAAATACTTATACGGTGCCTTCAGATTTGCAAAGTGCTGTACATATGCATTTAAGACCTCATCTGGGCGTCATACTTCTAGGAGGCAGCTGCTACAGGCATCATTAGTTCAATTTTGCAAATGAGGAAACTGAGGCTCAGGGAACTGAAGTGGCTACCGGGGTGGGGAACCTGTGACCTTAAGACCACATGTGGCCCTCTAGGCCTTCAAGCACAGCTCTTGGACTGAATTAAAATTCTACAAACTTTAAATCCCTTGTTTTTGTTCTGTGAAGCTTGGATTCAGTCAAAGGGCTGCACCTGAGGGCCTCGAAGTTGTAGGTTCCCACCCCTGGTCTAGATTCACACACTTGGTAATGGTCAAAGGTAGGAGTTCAGACCTTGGTCTCCCTGACTCCAAGTTCCACACTCTGACCACTCTATCTCATGATGTTGATTTATCCCCCTACCAAAATATGACGTTTCTGAGGGCAGGGATGGTGTCTTTTCTAAACATAGAAGCCAAGACCTAAACCTGGGAGGGATTTTGGAGACCATTTAGTAACCAATCCCCTGATTTCACATGTAACTAAACCAAGGCCCATAGAGGTTAAGGGATTTGCCCAAGGTCACATAGCTGGTAAATAAGAGAGGTGAGAGTAGAACACAAGCTCTGTAACACCAAGTTCAACCCTCTTGCCACTGTACTTGGTTGCCCCGCTACAAAGTTTTGGGTCCACTTTGTATCCCCTTCAGTCTTTTGCTCTCTTTTGGGCTAGAGACTCAATGACTATTTGTGGAATTAATGAATGAATGTGGAAGGAATAAATGAATGAATGAAAGTGAACGAATGTTTGTTGAAGGAATGAATAAATGAATGGGGAATGGCACTTACAGCCCTGGGGTTCTGTCAGTCAGCTTCCTGGCCAGCATGGTGACCAGGGCTTCTTGGGGTGGTGGCTTCCTAACAATGAACCCCCTTTCCATTTGGACAAGATGAAGGTTAGTCAGCCTGCATTAAAGGGTCACATGCCACCCTCCTCTCTCTAACCCGGCCATATAAGCAGCGCCATCATTACCATCTCAAAGAGCTTAGTGACCTTGTCCAAGGAAATGTCAGAGCCAGGGCCTGTCCCATTGTGCCAAGGTGTCCTGTTCCCTTTTACCTGGTGTTCTTTACTGGGCCCTGACCCAATCCAATGCACCAAGCATTCATTAAGAGGCTCCTCTGTGTGGAGATATGAAACAAAATTAAAAACAGCCTTTGCCTTCAAGGACCTGCCTCAGTTTCCTCATCTGTAAAATAGAGTAATAATAGCCCATATCTCACAGGGTTGTTGTGAAGATCTAATTGAATCATATACATGCTTATCTATATAAATACTTACAAGGGAGAGAGCAATAACGGGTAGGGGAAGATTAGGAAAGGAGCCCATAGAAGGTGGCACCATGGAATTAGTCATAGGATTATGGATTTAGACCTAGAAGGAACCCCAAAGGCCATCTTGTCCACTCATCTCATTTTATAGATGGGGAAACTGAGGCAGCCTCAGAGTTGAAGTTGCTTAAGACCCCAAGGCCAATGAGCAGAAGTACCTCTAACTCCAGATCAGTGCTCATTCATTGCACTGCGTCATCATGTCTTCCCAAGAAAGCTGCATTCTATCTGTGTTTTCTCCTTCTGTCTCTGCTGACATCATCTTCCAATGCTTCATCCAAGTGTGAAGGTGACCCTGGGCTCTTGGGCTATGCCAGCTGAGTGCATCATTTGACAGTCTCTACCAAGCCAGGAAGGCCCAGCCCAGTGGCAGAGGATGGCAGAGAATGACACATCTGTCATTGGAGTTCTAGCCTGGCTAAGGGGAGCAAAACACTCCACAGGGAAAAGGAATCTGCTTTTTGGCCCTGGAAATTCATGAAAATCTCCTTGTGAGGCACAGGGAGGTGTAGGAGCCTTCATCAGTGGAGGATTAGGGAGGAAACTCATAACCTGAGCCCCTCCTATCTTTCCAATCTTCCTTCATCTTACTCCCCAGGCTCTCTCCAATGCATCGTAACTGGCCGCCTAGCTTTTCCAAGACACTCAATCTCTCAGTTCTAGAAATTTTCTTAGACTAGCCCCCATGCCCACAATGCTTGACCTTCTCATTTCCATCTCCTGGCTCCTGTGGTTTATTTCAAGTCCCGACTAAAATCTTCCATCTTCTATAGGAAGCCTTTCCCAACCTCTTCTAATTCCAGCACCTTTCCTCTGTTAATTATTTTTTATTTAGCCTATCTATAGTTTGAATGTTTGTTTGCATGTTGTTTTCTCCATTAGACTGTGTGGTCTCTGAGGGCAAGGAATATCTTTTCCTCTTTTTTGTATCCCTGAAGCTTAGCACAGTGCCTGACACATTGTATGTGTGTGTTTAATAAATGCTTATTGGTTCAGTGATTGAAGGTATTCTCCCTTTGACTTGTGTGTCCACTGGTTATTTCCTCTCACCTCCCATTTCAATTCAATTCAACAACTTGATTCGGTGCCCACCATGTGCAAAACACTGACCTTGACAGCTAGACAAAATGAAATAGGCCCTGTCCTCAAGGAACTTACAACTGGGGGATTATAACGTACACAAGTTAAGTATAGGGAAGGGAGGGAAAATGTCATTCTTCTTCCTCATCTCTCCTCCTGGCTCAGTTGAGATCAGCTCAGAATGTGATCAGAAAGTACTAGTGAGTTGTTAAACTGACTATAACAGATACAGCCGAGCCCTAATTTCTTTTTTTTTTTCATTTTTATTTTATTTATTTATAAATGTTCTACAATCACTTCCTTAAAATTAAGATTTTAT
>CM053773.1:199477790-199506894 GCA_028658325.1 Potorous gilbertii
GTGCAAAAACTTTTCAGTTTAATGTAGTCAAAATTATCCATCCTGCATTTCAAAATGCATTCTATCGTTTCTTTAGAAAAAAATTCTCCTCTCCATAAATCTGATAAATACACTATTCCTTGCTTCTCCAGTTTATTCATGGCGAGCCCTAATTTCTTTATGAAATTCAAGAGGAAGTGGAGGCTTTAAATAGTTGAACTCTGAGGAGCATGGGGCCATCAAAACTTAGAAAAGTTGTAGAATAAGGAGGGGCAGGGGAAAGGAGTGGAGGATTTGTTTTCCCCTCATTTGATCATGGTATCTAGTGGTGCCAGTTTGAGGGTTGGAGATAGTACCTATGGAAGAAGGAATTTCTCTCTTCTCCCCTTGGATATTGGCCTTATAACTGAGCTAATAATTTTTCCCAATTAGATGTAAAAATAATTTTAACATCCTTTTTTTTAAAAAAATTTTGAATTCTAAATTCTCTCCCTCCTTCTCTTCCCCTCTCCCTTCACTGAAAAGGCAAGCAATCTGACATAGGTTATACATACGTAGTCATGCAAAGCATAGGTCTTTAATTTTGAAAACAATTGGACTCATAGGAAATACTGCATCCAGCAGGGAGCAGAGTTAGCACTATGGTGACACTGCGCACAGACAGACAGGCTGTCTGCTTGAGGCAGACATAGACACAAAGAGAGTCACGCAATAAAAGAAACAGTCAAGCTGAGGAGAAAGCCCAGCTGGGCAGACATTCAGCAGAGTGGCTGCTCCCAACAGGAACTGTGCGAGCATTCTGTAAAGGGGAGATTAGACTTGTAGCTTAAACGTGTGCCTCTCTACCATCATAGGCTAGATTCGGACTCATTCTTTCCATGGATATTGTGTATATTTATGGAACAGCACACACTGGTTTATGGGAGGAGTAATATATAGAAAATATTTTTGCTACATCATCTGAATAAATGTCTCTACTAAGAGCTCATTGTTAAAGGCTGACAGTTAATGGGAAGTACACTAGTGGGGGCTTTTAAATTCTAAATGTTATGTATAACCTATATTGATTTGCTTTCCTTCTCCTTGGGGAGGGAGGAAGGCAGAGAATTTGGAACTCGGTTTTTAAAATGAATGTTACTATTCATAGTATAAATACTGTAAAATACTATAAATACTATAAAATACTAACTAAATTTTTAAAAATTATAAATGTTATACATGTACAATCTTACAGGATTACCCCCAGAATCCAAGATAACATCCTCCTTCTGGGATCCTAATTTGAAAGTATAAGTTATGGGAAGTATCCTAGAGGGAATGTTACATAAATAATTATCAAATTAATATGGTGTAATTTCAAGAGGAAGAGAGTATGACAGCAAAGAAATAGAAACAAGGTCGATACCTATCAGTTGGGAAATGACCAGACCAACTGTCATATATGAATGCTGTGGAATATCACTCCAAGAAACCATGAATATGAAGAACTCAGAGAAGCTAGGGAGGAATTATTCATACAAATTGATGGGAGAGGAAATAAGCAGAATAAGGAAAACAATTTCTAAAATGACTATGACAATGTAAAATGAGAAGAAAAACATCAAAATTGAATTATTGTGTAATGACAATACCAAGCTTGGCCTGGAAGAAGAGATGAAGAAAGGGGCCTGCTTCCTCTCTTTAAAGTGGTGGGCGACCATGGTGCAGAACATGGCACACACCCCAAGATTGGGTTGCTGTGCTGGTTTTGCTGAACTCCTTTTCCTTCTCTCCAGTGTCCTGTCTTTGAAAAAACACATTGATAAACTGAAGGGAGTCCAAAGGAGGGCAGTCGGGATCCTGTATGACTACTATATGTAGTCATATAAAGACTAGTTAAGGGCCATGGGGATATTCAGTGTGGAGGAAAGAAGGCTTAGGGTGGCAGCCCATGACCATGGTTGTCAAATGTCATGTGTTTTATGAGGGCCCAGAAGACACAACTTTAAGCAATATAGAGAAAACTGCCTAACAATCAATGTGTTTCCTATTAGTAGAGGTACTCAAGGGGCAAGTAGGGGTAATATAGTTGGAACAGGAACATCTGAGGTCAAATCCTGTTTTGTTCGGTTGTTCAGTTGTATGCTTTGTGACCCCATTTTGGGTTTTCTTGGCAGAGATACTGGAGTGGTTTGCCACTTCCTTATCCAGTTCACTTTACAGATGAGGAAACTGAGGCAAACAGGGTTAAGTGATTTGCCCAGGGTCCCACAGCTAGTGAGTGTCTGAGGCCTGGCTTGAACTCATGAAGATGCATTTTCCAGACCCTATCCACAGTACCACCTAGCTGTCCTTAGCGGCAGTGTGAACCTGAACAATTCACTTAACCTCTATCTGCCTCAGTTTTTATTTCTGTAAAACAGGGATAGTAATAGTGCTCCTACCTTAAAGGGTTGTTGTGAGGACCAGATGAGATAATATTTGTAAAGTGTTTTTAAATTTTATGAGGTAGTAGCTATTATTATTTTTTATTGAGTAAAATAATGAAATGAAGAAGCCTTCATTTCTAAATATGTCCTTCCCCTTCACCTCTCTATCATTATAACAAAGAATAGAAAAGAGGGAAAATTATTTCAACAAAATAGACACGTTGTCAGCGCATGCAACGAACAGTCCATTCTCCTTATGATCCTGTCTTAGTAATAGTAGTAAAAGTTAGTTGTTGACATTTCCATGACACTAAAGTTTGCAAAGCACTTTACAGACCTTATCTCATTTAAGCCTCATAAAGACCCTATGAGACAGGCATTCCAGATATCATGAGCCTTATTTTACAGATGAGGAAACTCAGGAACAAAGGCCAAGCCATCTGCTCAGGGTCACACAGCTGAATAAAAGTCAGAGGCAGAATCCTTAGCATTCCCAGGCGCTGCTGCCGGCCTGGTCCAGACTCATTCTCATTTACTTCATTTGCTTAGGTCTTGTTTGTACTCCTGCTGCCAGATTTATCTTCCTTGTGATGCATACACACGCAGACACACACACACACACACACATCTAATTATGTCATTTCTCTGCTATTGCACCCCAAACCCCACTACATTGTGAGTTCTGTGAGGGCAGGTATCACAACCTGGTCATTTTGGGATTTCCCTTAACACACTGATCTGACCCAGCATGAGAGTGGGGCATACTAGAAAGAGCTGTAGATTTGGCATCTGCAAACCTGGGCTTGCATTTCAGCTCCAGTACTTACTTGCTGGATGACCTTGGGTAAGTCACTTGACCTATGTGAATCTCCTTTTCCCCATCCATAAAGTAGGCGTTACCTGCCTCTGTTGTAAAATAGAAAGCTGAAAAAAAAGTGTCCGTTCATTTAGGACCGTAAATTTAGAGCTAGAAACGTCCTTCAATCTCATCTGGTCCATGCTCCCTTTATTTTACAGATAAAGAAACTGAGACCCCAAAAGGCCAAGGCCATATAAAAAGGCACTTAAACGGCATATCCAGGATTCAAACCCAAGCCCTGACTCTACAGTTTTTGCTCTTTTGTCATTATTGAGAATCTCAGAGGACTTTTGGGCCAATTCCTAAATGAACAGGAATCCTGGTCCTCTTTTGACCTATAACCAAGTATCCCCAAGGCAGCCCATCCTACTCTGGGACAGTGCTAATTGTTAGGAAGTTTTTTGTGTTTTTTTTTCCCCCCCAACAAGACTTCCCTGCTACAGGCGCCTCCCCTGGTCCCACCACTGCTCCTAATTCTGCCTTCTGGGGCCAAGCAGAAAAAAGCTAATCTCAGTGACAGTCTTTCAAATACTTGAAGACAGCTCTCCTGTTTCCCCCGAGTCTCTTCTTCTCCAGAATCATAGAGAGATGAATGGCAGACAGAAGGAGGCTGCAGCTGATTACCAAAGATGACCCGTATACAGAAGTATATAAATGATCCTTTCTAGATAATTATTAGGATGAGTGAGTGTTTGTTGAACCGAAGGGAAGGCTGGAGGGCTTGGGTAGGGGCAGTTTACTGTCCTGGAGCTAGGAAGTGCAGAGAGTCATCAGGTACAAAACTGTCACAAGCAGAGGGGAGGGTTCCTTCTCTGGTTTCCAGCCACGTTCTCAGCCCCTCTCCTGGGGCACCACAGCCTCTGGCACTTCAGCACGAAGCAGGAAAAAAGGGTTTGAAGTAACAGCTCACCTTGAAGCTCAGCATTCCAGAGAGTTTGTTAGAGGTCTTTGGAAATGGCAGGACAGGTCTGAGTGGTGGGGGTTGGCCCACAGCGCAGTGCAGGCCATGGCAACACCAACAGCTGCAGGCTGTGGAGGCAGTCAGGATGGCAGAGGCAGCAGCAACTCTGGGAACTCAAAGTTCAGAGACAGGAAGGGCATCGAATAACTGGTCAGAAATTGTAGGAGACTGTTTGCTGGAACTGGGTACAGCTGGCACTGGCAATTCTGTTGCTCCTAATGCAGTTCTGGCGGGAGAGGAGCACTGGGGATTGGTACTAGGGAAGCAGGAGCCCTGATTGAAGTTCCAAGGCAGAGAGGAAACTTCCCTGATATTCTAGAACCAGAGGGTAAAATAGAATTGGAAAGAATACTCTGATCACTTCCTCTCATTACAAAATGAAAACTCCCAGGAATATTATAATCAAATTCCAGAGCTCCCAAGTCAAGGATAAAATACTTCAAGCAACCAGAAAGAAACAATTCAAATATCATGGAAGCACAGTCAGGATCATACAAGATCCACATTCAAGGAGCAGAGGACTTGGAATGTGATATTCTGGAAGGCAAAGGAGCTAGGGTTACAACCAAGAATCATCTACCCAGAAAAACATTATAATCCTTTGGGGGAAAAATGTCTTTCAAATATTCCCGATGAAAAGACCAGAGATGAATAGAAATTTTGATATTTAAACACAAGACTCAAGAGAAGAGTGAAAAGGTAAACATGAAAAAGAAATCATGATGGACGCAATAAAGTTAAACTATTTACATTCTTATACGGAAATATGATAATGTAATTCCTAAGAACTTTAGCTTTATTACAGCAATTGAAAGGAGTTTAAAAGGACAGAAGGCATGATATAACAAGGGCTGATTAAGGGAGGCAGTGGTGAGAAGCCAAACAGACTTTTGAGGAGAGGGAGAGGGAGAGAGAGAGAGGAAAAAATAGAATGGAGGGAAAAACTGAGCAGAACTGTAAATGTGAATGGGATGACTTCACCCATAAAATGGAAGCAGGTAGCAGAATGGATTAGAAACCAGAATCCATCAATGATGTTCACAAGAGACACAACTGAAACAGAAAGACACACGAGTACAAATAAAGGACTGAAGAAGGACCTAATATGCTTCAGCTAAAGTTAAAAAAAGAGGTAGGGATAGCAATCATGATTTTAGACAAAGCAAAAATAATTAAAATAAGGAAAACTACATTTTGCTAAAAGGTACCATAAACAGTGAATATAAAAATATTTTCAGGAAAATTTCTCTGATAAAGGCCTCATTTTTTAAATATATAGAAGACTGGGTCAAATTTTTAAAAAAAAGTCATTTTCCAATTGATAAATGATCAAAGGATATGAACAGGCATTTTTCAGAAGAAGAAATCTAAGCTACCTATAGTCATTAAACATTCTAAAAATCACTATTGATTAGGGAACGTAAATTAAAACAGCTCTGAGGGACTACTTTATACCTATAAGAAATGACAAATGTTGGAGGAGATGAGGGAAAATAGATACACTAATGCATTGTTGATGGAGAACAATTTGGAATTAATTTTCAAAGGGCTAAAAACTGTGCATACAGTTTGATCCAGTAATACCATTATTTGGTCTGTATCCCACTAGAAATGAAAATTGTCACCCCACTAGAAGAAACATAAGAAATCTATATCAGATCTTGTCAAGACAGAGACAAAAATGGTACAGTGCTTCACCTCAAGTAACTTAATTTTGAGAAGACAACTTGAACGCACATACAAACAGATACAAAATTTATAACAAAAAAAAAAAGAGATAATTTTGGAAAGAAATACAAGAGGGATTAGGAAGGCTTCACACAGGAGCTGGTTTTTGGAAGGAGGCTCAGGATTCTAACTGGCAAAGGAGGGAGTGCATCCTGGCATGGTGAATAGCCAGCCTGGGAAAGGCACAGAGAGGAAGATGAACTACAACAAGCCATCTGCCTGGAACGTGTGAAGAGGAGTATGCGTACGAAGTCTGGGAAGGTAGGTTGGTACCAGTTGGTGAAAGGCTTTGAATGTCAAACAGAGGACCTTGGATTTGACTCCATGGGTAACAGTGAGTCACAGGACACTGGATTGAAGAGACTGGAGGCAAAGGGACCTATTGGAGGGCTATTACAGTAATTGAGGGGAGAGGTAATGAGTCCTGTCCAGTTTTGTGACCTCATTTAGGGTTTTCTTGGCAGACATTGGAACGGTTTCCCATTTCCTTCTCTGGCTCATTTTAACAGGAACTGAGACAAACAGGAAGAAGTGTCTTGCACAGCTAGTGCTGAGGCCAGATGCGAACTCTCAAAGATGAACCTTTCTTAATTCAAGCCCAGTGCTCTGTGCACTATGGCACCACATTATGCACTTAACAACAAATGAGGACCTGAACTAGGATAGTGGTCATGGGAGGGGACAGTTATGAGGCCAAACTGACAAGATTTGACAACAGATTGGACCTAGGAGAGTGACAGGGAAGTCTAAGATGGCAAATGTGTGAGAGAGGCTGGATGTACGGTGATGTGTTCAAGTTAAATTTGGAAGACGAATGGCTTTGGGGGGAGGAGGAGGAGTTCTGTTTTGAACATGCTGAGTTGGAGATGTCTAGAGATTACTATTTGAAATGTTCACTAGGCAGTCGGTGATGTGGGACTGTAGCCTTGGAGAGACTAGGGATAGATAAATCAATCTGGGAGCCGAGTAAGGATAACTGAATCTACTGGAACTGATGAAATCACCAAGAGTGTAGAGAGAGGAAGGCTGGAGACAGAACTTTGGGTGCTGCGGACAGTCACAGGCCAGTGCACGGATAACGACCCAGCAAGAGTCTGAGGAGTTGGGAGATTATATAGGTGGAGAGGAGCTGCTGCCGGGGAAGATGGGGCAGATATCCAATACGTGAAAAGCAGAGCTACTTCCACTTTTACTCTACTCATTCTCAGAATAGGCCCTGACCAGTCTTTGGACTGAAAAGGAGGCTGATAGTTGATTCTAGTACCTTGCTGTCTTGGATGACTGCCAGAAGCCCACATGAAGCACATCCCAGGGTACTGAGGGCACAGGCTAAATTGATTGATGAGCCAGCTGTCAGCAACCTAGGAAAGGTCAGAGGGAATGGAAAAGGTACTAGAGTGCTGGGTAGTGCAGAGGGTAGACCACTAGTCATGCAGTTAGGAAGATATGAAGTCCAAATCTGGCTTTGGAACAGGGTAGTCACTTAATGACTGTCCACTTGAAAGGTCTCTAGTAGTGGGCCCCAAGAATCTGTGCTGTTAACATTTTATCAATACCTTAAGAAAAGTCACAGAAGGAATGCATGTCAATGCACGTGCAACTTGTAGATGACAAAGCTGAGGGGGATAGGGGACGTTCAATCTTAACAGACTAGAACACTGGGCTGAATATTTCAGTATGTGCAAAATTTAAGGGGATAAATGCTCATACTTGAGTTCAAAAATTCACCTTCACAAGTGTAAAATCAGGGTGCCATGGCCAGACAGCTGCTCATATCAGATTTTTCTTGGACTTTAAATTCAATGACTCAGTGTGAGATAGCAGTCAAAAAGCTAGTGACTTTGTCCTACACTGACGACCAGAGAGCTGTAAAGCAGTAAGTAGGGCGGGGTAACCAGAGCTTTATCTCAGGGTTCAAAAACCTGTAATGTCCCAAGTGAGGAGGGATATTAAGGGGGCAGGCATCCAAAAGAGTTGAAAGGCCCCAAATTCAGACAGGACATGACAGGCAAATATTGCCCCAATTTCTAAAGTATCTTAAATATTACGTGGAAATGAAAATTTTTTCTGCTGGAATAAGGAGGAAAAAGCTGCAAAGAAATAAATGTAGGCTTGATAAAAGGAGTAATTACTTAATAGATGGACTACTGGATGCTCCCAAGCAAAGGGAGGAGCAGGATTCTTAATCACTTATGGGTTGGCTTAGATGGATTGAGATTGGTTGGGAGTTAGGGCTGGCCTCTTGCTCTAGGCCTTGTTCCTTCTCTGTAAAATTAGCAAGCTCAGTCACCGGCTATGACCCCACATGCAGTTAGCCTGTCTCCTGCTCCCGGGATCCCAGTCAAGAACCTTTCTTTCACTCAGTGTCTGTGTGCCTGTACTAAGACCATTACCTGCAAAGGATGATCAGGTCACATTTTAGGAGACACTGACCAGCTGGAGTCCATTCAGATGAGCATGACTGGGGTGGGAAGAGGACATGACACTGTCATAGGAAGTTTGTTTGGGAGTGCATGCTTGAGGAGACCTGTTTTCATATTCATTTGTAAAGATTTAGGAGGAATGTTACCATTTATTCAGTGTCCCGTGTGCCAGGCACGGTGCTGAGTGCTTTGTAAACATATTTCATTTGATCAGTAGGTACAAGAGTGGAAGGGACCTCAGAGGCCATTTGGTCCAGATTCCTTATCTTACACATAAGGAAACCAAGTCTTAGGACCGTTAAGTGATTTGCCCAAGTTCAGAAATCCTAAACGTCACAGGTGGGATTTTAATCCACTCCAGACTCTTTCCACTATACCAGCTAAGTTGCACAATGGATAGAACATCAGATTTGGGAGTCAGGAAAACCAGAATTCAATTCCTGCCTCACTGTGTGCCCTTGGGCAAGCCATATTACCTCTATCTGCCTCAGTTTTTTCATCTGTAAAATGGGGTAACAGCAACCTACCTCATAGCATTCTGGAGACCAAATGAGAACTTTGTAATCTGCTAAAGTTGGCCATCTAGGTGGCACAGTGGATAGAATGCTGGGCTTGGAGTCAATAAGACTCAAGTTAAAATCTGGCCTCGGACACTTGGTAGCTTGTTTGCCTCAGTTTCTTCATCTGTAAAATGAGGTGGAGAAGAAAATGGCAAACCATTCCAGTGTCTTCACCAAGAAAGAGTGAGACGACTGAAAATGACAAAACAGTAACAAATCTTAAAGTGCTACAGGTACTAAATATTTATGAGGATATTCCTGAGATTTCCAAGATCTGGTAGGTTATCTCTGTGAGCTGCCACAGTTTAAAAAATAAAACACTTCATGGGACCATTTGAATCTTCATTTATCAATCTGGTGAAGCCTAAAGACTCGAATGGAGCCTGGTTGATTGATGGGACACACAGACCAGAGACTGACACCCTCTAGAAATAAGAAACCCGTAATCTTCCAGGAGTGAGGGATTTCAGTGCTCTACAACTACACACAAACCTCCTCTCTGATCTTCGTTAAGTGGTCATCCTGATTCTGCTTACAGAGCACCAATGGAGGGGAAGTCACTACCTCTCAAGATAGTCCACCACACTTTGGGCAGCTCTGTCCATTAGTCTTTTTCCTTTAATTGTTCCCAGGGCCTCCCACGCTTTCCTCCCTAGTTCTGCCCACTGGGGGAGGCAGAGCAAGCCTAATCTCTCTTCCATGTGGCAGCTCTTAAGTCAGCTGTCCCAGTCTCCATAAGCCTTCTCTATAAAACCAAAGCTCTTGTGATTGAGTCTCAAGCCTTCTCCCCTTCCCAGTAGTCTTCCAGCTTATCAGTGTCCTTAGAGGGTACACCCCTTACCTATTACTGATGTAGTCTAAAGAGGACTGAGGAAGTGTGTGTGTGTGGGGGGGGGGGTGGGCAGTGGTTTAGCAGGTTAGTGGGCTGCTTAACATTCTTCTCCCTGCTAGAAGTTAACCAAGTCAAAGGTAGTTAATCCATTCCACCCAAGTTTGCCAACCAAAATCTCCCTTGTTTTCTCTGCCTTAGTGGGCCACTCTAAGGGAAACCCCCAGGAAAGGTATGAAGGCTATAGAAATGACTATGAAACAGTAAAATGATCTGAGCACTCGGCCCTCTCCAACTTTGGCAGAGCAGTACACTTTAGTGAGCTGGAACCAGGGAGGAGAAAGCTGGGGTTGGGGGTAGAACCACAGGAGGAATAATTAAAGTCCATGTTTTCCAGAAGACCTAGGGAATTAAAAATTCCATATACCAGTCCAAATTTGAAAAAGATTACCATCGGTTTGCAAAAGGGGTTTGGAAACTACATTAGATAATCCCTAGGTTAAGTGAAAAGCAGCCCATGAAAGGGTTCTGTGCTAATTGTGAAGATTTAGGAAACAGGGAAAGGGGAGAAAGAGCCCACACTTCAAGACTAGGAAGAAAAAATACCCACATAGGTTTCCAACCTTTTGTTTTAAAAAAACAAGCAAACAATAAAAAATCCCAACTATATATATATATATATATATATATATACACACACACACACATATGTATATATATGTGTATATATATATATATATATATATATAGAGAGAGAGAGAGAGAGAGAGAGAGAGAGAAAGATGTTTCCTGAGACCAAGAACAGCAAGTCTCCAGGTAAAAACAAAACCAAAACAAACCAGGTCAGACAAAGACCTAGATAAACTACATCAATATGGACCGGGCTCTCAAAGGCCTGCTTGTGCAGGACCTCTGACTTGGTCAAGTTGAGGATGTTGGGGCCAACTCCAGGCTTGGTGCCTCCAAGCCTGTCTACTATTGCTTTGCCCCCATCTATTAAAAGGGGGAGGATAACATGTAGAGAACAAAGGGAAGGAAGAGGCTGACCCAGGTATTTCATGAGGATGCTCCCTCTTGGGCTACAGAGTAACAAGTATACTGCCTGGGGGAATTGATCAGGTTGGTAGAGGGAGCCAGGGAATTCACTTCAGAGGAGGGAAGAGAGAACATGAAGAAGGATAAAAGCCCTTATATCAAAATCCAGGATCTCTTGGACTAAAAAACTGTAAACTGCCCCTTGCTGGATTGCTGACATGTGCTAGTGGTGTTATCTTGTGGCCCCAGGAGACCCTGCAGTGACAGGGGCTCCCACTCCTCTGTGTGCCCGGCCCCTCTCAGTTCCTGTGCAGTTATGAAGAGTTAGCATCTAAGTAGACAAAGTCTGGGCCTTGGCTCTCACCACAAGTACAGAATCTATGGCTGTTGGCCACTGTGTGCTCCTACTTCCCCCACAGCCCAGGATGTCACATGAAGGTCATGTGTTCAGAACCACAAGGTCCTGTACCCAGAAGGGGGAGTGGTCCCAGTGTGGTCGAACCATGGGCTATGGCCACAAGGAAATGTTCTGTCCCCAGGACTCATGGCTGTCAGGACTCTGGACTTTGGGGGCCAGCTCCACACAGGTCCAAGGGTCGTGTGGCCACTGGATTCTCCTGGGCAGAGGGCCGGGCAGGTGAAGATGGAAGTCATTTGGGCGGCTTAGTGATGATGTGGCTAGAGAAGTCAAAGAGGTCCTTGTTGATTTTCCGCAAGGTGTTCACCTCTTCCTCCAGTTCAGTCACACGAATCTTCAGTTGCTCCTGGTCTCCCAAGGAGTTCTGGAGGGAGAAGACACAAGAGGTAGGAAAAGGTAGGCTCTGGGTCATCTTGCTTGGGGAAAGCTCAGGCTTTCCAGGTCAGATTGAAGGGAGCCCTAGGTTCTTGAGGGGCAAGGATTGCTAGGCCTTCAGTTTCCCAGTTTGGGAGGGTATACTAGAGGCACTTCTAAGTTAGAAGGTCCTCAAGGGGGGCCCCAAAATCTTGGTCTGGTGTCCAAGGACTTACTCAGTTGGGTAACAGATCCACCTCCAGCCCGGCCCCAGGGACCTGCACATCATGGACAGAAAACAGCCATGAAAAGCAGCTGCTGGGGGTCTTACTCTGCACTAGCAGGTAGGGGCTTGAAGAATGCTGCCACAGAACTGTGAGGTACACAGCTTTGGACAGCACTCCCACCCCAGCCCCCAAAGCATAGAGGCTGCTGTCTGACTTGGGAGGGTGAGAGCAACTAGGAGCTTTCCCTGCCACAGACCACAGGGCAGAAGTTGCAGGGGCCGATTTTGAGAGAACACAAGGGAAAACTTAAGTTGTTCCACAACACCTCATCACCAGATGCACCCAAGCAGAGGGAGAAGGTGGAAGGGATTCCTTCTTTGATGGGGCTTAGGCCTCTGATGTCCCCATGGTTGTCTAGGATGCTGGGAGCTCCCTTTGGATCTCTGCAGTGACCAGCTCAGTCTACTCTCTGCCTTGCCTTCCCTAGCAGAGAATCCCGGCTGTCCCAGGGAGGGCCGGCAATGGCCACTCCCTGGACGGTTTCTGCGGGTCTGCGCTCCATCAGGCACAAGGCCAGGAGCTTCAGCACTCCAGGCACTCGCTCACCTTGTCCAAGGTAGTGCACATCACGGAATGCAGCTTTTCAGCTCTTTCCAAGTAGCTCTTCTCCGATCCCTAGGAGAGGGAAGAGTTGGGGGATTACACCCTTAATCATGACCATTTCAGTATAATCAGGAGTGAACATTAACCCTTTATCTCACCCCAAGCAGGGACTGATGTTTGCACTGCAAGTTTCCAAAATTTCGACCTCAGCTTTTCCTCTTCTTAGTCATGCTTTTCCACAGGAAAAAAAAAAGAGGAAAGAGGGAGAGCTGGGAACCCCGAGGCCTAGTAGGAGGCAACTTGACTCCTGCCTTGGATCCTGGGCCCTCTGTCATAAATCTGACCTACACAGGGCTGAGTCAAGGCCCTTGGGTTGTGATCAGACCTTACTAGTCACATGATGGCCAAGTCCTGTTCTTTTCTGGGCTCCAGTTTCCTCACAGAAAAGATGAGAATTGAACTAGACAAGGTCCCTGCCAACTTGGACAGCCTCTCGTGGGTCTCCCAGCTCTGACCTCCTATATTCTAAGAGCCCTCCCAGTTTCGACATCCCATGGTTTAAGTGCCCTCCCCGTTCCGACATCCCATGGTTTAAGGGCCCTCCCAGCCCTGACATCCTGTATTCCAGGAGCCCTCCCAGCCCTGACACTCTGTGTTCTAAGGGTCCTCCCAGTTTCAAGGGCCTATAATTCTATGTAGGAGAAGGGACTGAAGGAGCATACGACAATGGTTCTGATTCAAGACTTTAATACGACACAATTAAACAGGATGTGGCCTATGCAAGAGGCCTAGCTAGGCTATTCTACAACAGGGAAGGGGATTCCCTGGGGGAGCAGAGGGGAACATGCTGTGTAGAGATGGGGGAAATGAATCCCTCCAGGGAAGGCCTCTCTTCCATCTAGGCCGCCATCCTAGAGAGGAGGTAATCCCAAGAAGAGATGGATGGGCTAGATTTTTTGATGCTTTCCCAAAGAGATTTGTTTCTTGGCTCAGGGCTGTCTGAAAGTTGTGCCTTTCATTAAGCCTGGGAAGGCCGCTCTCTGCAGAGATGTCCTCTGGGGAGTTAATCCATCAGACCTGACAGCTCTGACTTCTCTCTGGAAAGCTAGGGCAAGCCTGATAAGAATGGCAAACTGGGCATCCAGAATCAGGGGCATGCTGATCAGTCATGGGACAGAAAAGAGAACCCCCCCTACCCTCATTTTAGAGAAGGGGCACTGAGGCACATGAAGAAGAGACTTGCCCCAGTTAGTGATGGATTCCCTGCACTCTTTTCACTACAGCAGACTGAACAATGGATAGAATGGGGTCCAAGGCTTCGCCTTCCCTTAACATGCCATGTGTCATCAACCCAAGCCAGTTGGGCAGACAGTGGGCATTTCCTCACCTCATTATGTGGCAAGCACTGGAAAGACACAGAAAAAGACAAAAAGCTCTGCCTTCAAGGAGCTCATTAGCCAATGAGGACAAACAATGTGCTCTGTGTGTACAAGATCTGTACTGGGCAGAGGGGTCAATCTCAGGAGGGTAGCACCAGCAACAGGAGAGATGCACGGTGGGATTTCAGCTGGGATTAGAGAGAACCAGGGAAGAATCTGCCATGAGGCAGGGAGAGCATTTTGGGTACGGACAGGGGGCTGCTATCACCAGGCCCTCAGGGCAGCAATGGCCAATCCATGATTAGTGGCCTCTGAAGAGCTGAAAGATGGCTCCTTTGTGAGGTACACATACCGCTTATGACTTGGGCAAAACAGTCCCCCTCTTTCAGCCTCATGGGATCTCAGAGGCCTTCAAGGCTCTTCAAGAGGCCCAAGGTCACACGGTGATCACGTGGCCGAGGCAGCTGTGCACTCTCTTCCGTGGTACCAGGCTGCTGCCTCAGTTTCCTTATCTGTCCAGTGAGTTGACTGTACTCATCTTTTTGGGTTCCTTGCTTTAAATCCTACCAGGTTCAATCTAGGCTCCATAAATTCTTTTCTTTCTTTTTCAAATATGCTGATAACTGCATTTCCATGTTTAATCCTAAGGATTGTATTCTGTTTCAGAGATGATTCAGAGAAGGCATCTACAGGCTTCACTAGGTCACCAAATGGATCCAAGAAACACAAAAATTAAGGCCTGTGCCTTAACACATTCAATTAAGAGGTCGCTATGTGCAGGATCCTGGGGACCCAGAGAAGCAGCAACAAGCCTTACATTGGGAGGAGGGGAGTGAGGAGAGGCTGGGTCACCACCAATCAAATAAGAAATCCAGTTATGGCAATCACATAAATGACAATGACTGCAACAAGGCAGTTAGAGGAAGACTCTCCCTGGATAGGGTTGTTGGGGGAAGCTGTCCCAAACTGCACCAGGCTTAAAGGATGGGGAGGATTTAGCAGATGGCAGGGGTGGGAATCTTCAGCAGTGGGGAATGTGACGGCCACTGAAGAGATGGAGGAAAGTAGAAAGCGATTTCAAGGACAGATATTTTGGAAGGAATGAAGTTCTTGGGATGCAGTACAGGATAATAGGCTAGAAAGGGAGAATGGACACAGACTAGGAAGGCCTTGAATGCCAGGCTAAGGAGCTGGGACTTTTAATACAATAAGAAACACTTGAAGATTAAAAACTAATTCAAAAAGAAAAGACCAAGGAAGCCCCACAGTCAATCACCCAGGAGAAGCTCAGGGAAGGTCAGGTGACACATCCGGCTGGGAGGGGTCAGTGTCAGCAATGGGAACTGGAGAGAGGAGACAAACGAGCCTTGGTTTCTCCACCTGTTCACTGAAGGGGGCTGGACTGAAGGGATAACTTGTAAATTTCTTGCAGACTAAAGTCTATGACTTTTTGACACCAAATCTGAGAGATCTGAAGGAAGAATTAAGAACTCAAGTTTTTTCCCTGGTGGAGCAGGGGAGAACACATGGAGAAACTGGATCAGAGATGTCTAGGAACATCCTGTAAGGAACTCTTGTGTGGAAACTCCATTTACCAATGCTATTGGCTGTAACTTGTAGTCTTTAAAAAGAGTTACGGGGGGAAAGTGTCTGAGAGACTGAGCGATCTGCTCACAGTCACACACCAAGTACATGAGAGGACAGAACCTGGGGATGCCTACCCAAGGCTAATCTGTCTCCAGTATAACATTGCTTAAGTTTTTAAATTTGCAAAGCACTTTAATCATATTTTTCCAACAACCCCATAACTTGGATTCTCTAGATGATTACCCACCTTTTACAGATGGGGTTAACTGAGGCTCAGAAGGGTTCCGTGACTTGCCCAAGGTTACCTAGCCAGCAATGTAAGAGGTAAGATCTGAACCCAGATCTTCCCAACTCTATGTCCAACACTACCCAGGCTGCGACACTGCTGCTCTAAATATGAGGAAGATGAAGATGACTCCAGAGTTTCAAGCCTGAGTGAAGTCACCATTATCAGAGATTATTTCTAAAGGGGATGACTTTTACCTGGGATCGAGTGTTCTGGCTGTCGAGGAAGGCCCACACTAGCCCTGCCGTCTCTCCTGGCTAGGGAGGAGCGAGCTCAACCTCAGCAGCCTCTGAGAAGGGTCCACTGGCCCAACTTGTGTTGGAGAGTGGGAATCATACCCAGTAGGTGATGCCTCCTGAGGTCAAGGAGCAGGTCTCCTGGGAGGGAGAGGGGCTGGCCCAGGTAAAATGCATCCCCTTTAGAAATAATCAGTTAATTTTAAAGCTTTAAAAAAAAAAATTCTCTGAAAAGCTTTTAAGTGGCTAGGTGACTAGGAGAAAGAGTGCAAAAAGGCAGACAATCGGCTCTTCGGAGATGAACTGGATTCTCTGCTCTGCCGGGCTGGGGGCTTGGAGCAGGTGAGACTCTGGAGCTTGGCACCTTTCTAGCACCAAGCCCCTCAGGAATCCGTAGATATGGGAGGCAGAGACTTAAGATCTAGTCTTGGTCATGCCATTGGCTGGCTATGTGCCCCAGAGGAGACTTTCTTCTAAGCCTCCGTCTGCTCATCTGTAAATCTCTAAAATCATCTGTCCTAGTGACCTCACAGGGTTAGGTGTGGAAGATGTGGAAGCCCTGCTACCTGTGAAAAGTAAAGTACTCTGGGAAGGGCCCTAGGCTTAAGGGAGAATGGGGAGGAATCACTGAGGTCTATGAGACTCAGGTAAGCATTCAATTACACCAACATCTGCTTTATTCGCAGACAAGCCCTATCTCCCAAGAAAGAAACCTTTTCCCTCCAACAGTGGACAATGGCTGGCGTGAAAAAGACTTCAGGAACAAGTGTTTTTTTACCACTGGAGGGAGGACCTACATATAGAGGGGTTATCACCACGTACCCTCTACCCATCTCCTCCAGGGTTTCCCTGTGGCAGAGAAGGGGTCCTGGGTTCCCTAAGGCAAAGCCTAAATTTGGGCAGTTCTGCCCCGCTGGAAAGGCCCCAAGCAAGCAAGGGCTGGGCAGCATGTCCATTGTATGAGAATTGGCCTGGCTAAGCATAGAGAGGGAAGGATTTCTTTTCCCAGCTGTACAGTAATTCACCAAACCAGTCTGGGTCCTAGAAGGACTTGGATCACTTGGATCTTGGTTCTTAGAGGACCTGTGGGAACCTGGGCAACCACTTGCCTTCCTGAGCTCCAATAAGCAGATGGCCTCTGAGGGGCCCCCAGCTCTGAATTTCTGATCCTATGATCCACACTGGTAGGAGGTGTAGGCACACCAGGGAGATCTCTTTCTCACAGGCTCTGAGCCCTGGGTGACCCAGAGCACCTAACCAAAGAAAGGACTGGATGAGACTGCACTAAGATCCCATGTAAATTCACAGAGGGAGCTCCTGGCATGGGAATTCCCTTCATCAAGGCAGGTCTTAACTCAGAGACAAACTGTAGAGTTCCAGGGAACTGTGGCAGGTGCACGGGTGCCTTAGGTGTTGTGTTTGAAACAAGATTCCAACCACAGTCTTCCTGACCCCCAACCTAGCACTCTACCCACCATTCCACAGTACTTAAATATCACACACATCTGCATGGAGCCTCCACTGAACATTCCTCTGGCGTCAGGTCATTAGCCATGCTCACACCAGAACTCTGGCAAGGTGGTGGGCCAAAAAGGAGGCTAGGATAAATAGGAAATGTTCATCAGACCCAGCTGGTATGGATTTGGCCCAGGCAAGGGCTGAAATAAACAACAATTTTTCCAGTACAAAGAAAATGGGAGTTAGGTTGAGGCCAGGGGGACCATGGGAGGGAGGCATTTTAGTGACTGGCCCCAAGATTATAAGGGAACAGTAGTACTTGACCCTGAAAGTAGAAGACAGCAAGGGGGCAGCTAGATGGTGCAGTGGATAGAGCACCAGTGCAGGAGTCAGGAGGACCCGAGTTCAAATCTCACCTCAGACACTGGACTCTCACTAGTTGTGTGACTTTAGGCTAGTCACTTAACCCCAAATGCCTTATCCTGGATCATCTCCAGTCATCCTGATGAATATCTGGTTACTGGATTCAGATGACTCTACTCTGGAGGAGAAATGAGGCTGGTGACCTGCACAGCTCTCCCTCACTCAAAACAAGTCATGTCATCATTTCTCTGAGGGCATGGTCTTCTTCAGTAACGAAGGATGAACACACACACAGAAGACAGCAAAGTCTATGTGGATCCCCAAGGAATATACTCACAGTCCTGTGCCGCTGCCCTTTTTGGTAATGACTTAGAGCAAAGCATAGATGGCATATGTATCAAATTCACAAATGTCACAAATTTGGTGACTTAGCTAACAGGGTCAGGATCCAAAAAGACCTTGACATGCTAGACTAGTGGGCTGAATCTATAAGATGAAACTTAACAGGGATAAAAGGTCCTACTCCTGGATGAAATAAAGCAACCACAGAACTACTAAATGGCAGAATTGAGGCCAGATAACAGCTCTTAAGAAAAAGATCCAGGTCTTAGTGGAGGAGTACAAGCCTAGAATGTCACATTATTACACGGTAGCCAAAAAAAGCCAAACAGGATTTCAGATGGCATTAGGATCTCATCTGGTGTAATGCACCCCATTTCAGGAAGGACAATGACAAGCTAGAATTTTTTCAGATAAAGGCAACCAGGGCAGTAAGGGGACCATGCTAGCTGTGAAGGAAAGAAGGATGTTTATCCTGAAGTAAAGAATGAAGAAGGACATTGGAGCTGTCTTTCAGAATCTGAAGACCCTTCAAGTAGAAGAGACAGATTAAGTTTGGAGGCCACAGGATAAATGAGAGCCCCAGGTGGAAGGCGTGGGAAGGTAGATGATAGGTGTTGCTCAGTGAGAAGCTGGACGATCACTTGTTGAGGAATCACTAATCTACAAGCATTTATTAAGCATCTACTATGTGCCAGGAGCATGGAAGAGGGGGGCTCCTATTCTGGCCAGAGCTAGACTAGCTGCTCTGAGTCCTTTAGGCTGTGCCAGCCATGGAGGCCAGAAGAATAAAACATTAGGATAAGATTCCTGTGGTCTGTGACTAAGCAAGCTTGTCAGACCTCCTCACCTTACCCTCCTGGCTGCTGGCTAAGAGAAATGATCTACAACTCTCCTGGATGTTGCCCTTCAAGGCCCAAACCCCATTCAGGACAGCTACCCTCCCTGGCCCCTGCTCTGCCAGACATCGGTACCTGCCGGTGCACACCAAGGCGCAGCATCACTGCCTCATTCCCTGATCCTTCACTGCTCTCAGTTCCCAGAAGGTTCTTGCTGAACTTGGGCAGGGGCAGGGTTGGCTTACAGTCTGGGTTGAACATGCTTGCTGGGGCCAGTACGATGAAGGCATTGGTGACAGGACCTAGAGAAGGGAACAATGACACATCTTCAGTCACGGCCATCCAAAAACAGATTAGAGGACTCGGCAACCAAAGGAAAAAGATTCTTGCTGTGTGCCCAGCAGTAGGGGTGGGGTGTACCGTGGGATAACTCCATTTTACTCACAGCAACCCTTGCCATGAGTTAGAGCTACCCCCTCCCGTGCCCTGCCCAGATCTGAACTGAACCAGGACAGAAATGAAAGGTCCCTGGGGAACAGCATTGACAGCACCCAAGCACACCAGCATCTTCCTTCTGGATCTCCTTTTCTTGCCCAGGGCCTGCCTGGCCCACAGCACCAAAGTGCTGACCTCTTCTGTTTTCCCAGCCTGAGATGGTTCACCTCATCATCATCACTGGCTGCCAACCTCAAGAGAAGCCAGAGAATCTGAAAATGTCAGCACTCAGAGATCACCCAGTTTGGCCTCCTCAGTTTAAAGATGAGGACATGAAGTCCCCTAGATATCAAACAGTGAATTAGATGCTAGACTCAGAGGAAATTTTGCTGTGAAAAGGAAAAAGGCCAGAAGGAAGAGAGGAAGCCAAAGGGAGAAAACGGGCCATTTGGGTCTCCCACTCTCTGCAGAAGAGCAGCTGGAGCTGGGCAGGAGCTCCAACCTCTAAGGCAGGGCATCTTCACCTACATAACATCCTGGGGCTCCCCCCACACCCTGACAGGCCTATGGACTCCTTCTCAGAACCATGTTTTAAATGCACAAAATCAAATGTATAGGATTATAAAGGAAATTGAAGTCATCAGAACATTTGGGGTCTGGCTTAGCCAGTCATCACTCTCAAACACTTGAGCCCCTCCTCCTCACCACAAGGCAGCAGCCATGAACTTGTGTCCTGTGCCTGATGTTGGAAGGGCTTCCTAGGGACAGAGGACAGACTGTCTACTGAGGGGAGACTTGGCTGGAGGGGGCTAAAATTGGGAGCTGCAGGATCTTAGTCTATCATCACTCCTGACAGCAGGGGATTCTAACCTGAGCTCTGTAAACTTGTTTTTTTTTTTAAATATATATATTTTGATAGCTGGGTTTCAACAGAATTGGCATCCTCTGTGATCTTCTGTACTTTATTCTCTACATTTACAAACATGACCCTTCACCAGTCTGCCTGCCTGCCACGGGGGCCCAGGAAACGAACAAGGTGAACAACATTCATGGTGGCAGGAATCTACACACTAGTGAAACCACAGGTCTCTGAGTCCTCCCATGCCCAGTGCAGCTATCCCACAGGGAAGCAGACTGCTTAGCTCCCCACAGGCAAGTTCCCAAAGTCCTTTCTGGCCCTAAAGCTCTATGACCAGAGGCCAACACCTCCTCAATGCAAACTTTTTGGTCTCCAAGACAGCAGCCAAGGAAGGCAGGGCAAAGGGGCATACAGCAGGGCCTGAAGTCTCCCTTCAGGAGCTATGTTCTTGGAGGATACAGAAAGGCACTGCATGTTCTGGCTGCAAGGAGATATAGAAGGAAGTTCTGCCATTCCAACTGGCCCAAGTAGCAAAAGGGAAGGCTAGAGCTGAAGCCAAGCTGAGGGATGGTAAGAGTAGGGAAGAGGAGCCAGCTTCCTCGGGATAAGTATCCTTGGGGCTGGGCCGAAGGGCTCTCATTTTTTTCTTTTTTTATGCCCTGTCATGCAGGATTTATGATTTCGACCCCTCTCATCCTTCTCTTTGGAGTTCACTCACAGGTCAGCCGCTGTTACAAAAAGGCAATTAGCAAAGAGCTCTTTGGGGTCTTAGGAGAGGAAATGAGCCCGATAAATCCCATAAATAAATGGCTGCTAAAGCCCAGGCAGTCGGAGGGTAATTATTCAGTGGTGCCTGGAGTCCTTTTATTCCCTGAGGTAGGTGGGAGAGCGACAATGTTTCAGATGCCGTTTTAGGGAGCCAGGAAGCAATCTGTGACCACAAGCAGGGTGGCATAACCCTGTGCTCAGACCCGAGGGTCTCCAAACACAGCTTCCACCTCTAAATCCCGACTCTACAGCTACTCCAGGCGAGCAATATATCTGCACTCTGAACATTCTGGGTGCCAGAAAGCTACTGACTTAAAGGAGGAGGTCACATCCTTGAACCCCAGCCCATGCTGAAAGTTGTGAGGGAGCAGGAGGGGGAAGGGAGGAGAGGAAATCTCTCCAGTGTCCCATGTGTCACCACCCAGAGCCTGCATGACTCTGTTCTGTCTTGCCTGTAAGGCCCAAACCTCCATTTCCTCTGGCCTTAAATGAGTCATCTGACGGCCCACTCCAGTTTAATAAACGTCTGCTGAGTTGTTCAAGTCTATGCAGTTAGTGGGGAGGCTAAGTGAGATGGTCAAACATCCTTCTCGTTCCCTGGAGCCGGCCAGCCTCTGCCCACCTGTCCTCCTTGCAACCATTCCTGCAGATTTCTAGGAATGAGATGGGCCTAGGTAGCCTTTTCCCTTTCTCTGAGCTTCTGTAGCCAGTTCAGACAGGCAGGCTAACATGTTTCAAAAGACCTACATCCGATCCTTTGCCCAAAAAGGGGCAGCAGGAAGGAGGTAGAGAAGAGGTACCAGGATTCAATTTAAGGACAAGACATTCTCTGCCAGCCAGCACTGATGACCACCTCTCACTTTCACTCCTATACCAAGAGGATATTCCATGGGGAAATAAGGGTTCAGACAGGGTTCCCAATGGGGCAGCCCCTCGGAGCAGAGGCAGGCTGACTCCTGGAGGAGCCAGGGTGAATGCAAATGGCACAGAATGCCCAGTCTCCAAAGAGAATCAACACATGCCAACTACAGGAATCCAAGGGGACCTGGCAGCAGCAGCATGAAGGTTGAAATTGCTGGTGATGTGGCCAGGAGGAACAAATAGATGGGAACTGAAAGATATGTCCAGTAGAAGAAGGAAAAGGGGTGTGACAGGCAGGGTTGCAGGCCCTTTGGGAATAGGGAGCCTGCCCTCCCTTTCTATAGTTCAGGCAGGATCCATATCTGGGCCTGGACTCTTACACTATATGGCAGTGGGAGCACACAAGGAGAAGGAGAGATGGCACACACTCCCTGGACAGACACCCAAATCAGGCCCCAGAGCAGGAAGAGTCCAGCTCTGGTTTTTGAAAACTTAAAAAACACATCAATTGAGTTGGACACAATAGAAGATGTTCTACACACTACTCCAGTGAAAGAAGGAAGGTGCATTTCTTTCACCTGTTCTTTGGGGTCAAGTGTCTAGTTCTTTCAAGGGGTACAAGAAAATTCTAAAAGCAAAATATAAATAAAAAACTTCCATGCAGTGGTATGGGGTTGGGTTTTTGTTTTTTGGAGGGCAGTGAAAGGTGAAAAGATTCACTATACCTCAGCAGTATCAGGAATCTCAAAATAGAAACAAAGAATAAGAGTTAACAAAAGGGTGCTGAAATGTCCAATCTGGAAATTTTTTTTAAAGAAAGTCTAGTCCTGTGGCATTAGTTAATGCTGGAAGGGTTGTGGAAGGTTAAGCACACTAACACATCCTTGTGGAGCTGTGAAGTGGTACAAACAGCAACGTGGAATTGTGCAAATAGAGGCACTAAAATTTCCATACCCTTTGAACCAGACTCCATCACCAGGTTTATACCCCTAAGAAAGCCACTGATACATATCAAATGATTTATAGCAGCACTTGTGGTAACAAAGAATTGGCAACAAAGTAGAGGCCCATGCTTTGGGGAAAGGTTACATGGTACATGAATGTAAGGTAATGTTACTGTGCTCTAAACAATTACAAATACAGGAGCATGGAAAGACCTATAGGAACTTATGCAGAGCGAAGTAAACAGGACCAAGAAAACAGAGTGACACAGAGAATCAACACTGAACTACCAAAGTTACAAAAGGGAAGTGAGACCCGAATGAAGAGACAGGAGAGGATGCCCCCAAGCTGCCCCTTGGAGGAGGTGGGAGGGCCACAGGGATTACACATGGCACAGGTTTTCAGATTCTTTCAGCGTACTGATCAGTTGTGCTGAGGGACTTTTTTGTCTCTAAAAAATACTGTTTGTTATGTGGGAAGGAGGGCGGGGGTTCTTAGGATAACTACGATGACAAACAGAAGACATCATTGCAAACCTAGTCTGGTCCTCCTTTCTATTCCAGGGGCTCAAGACTGGAGAACGTTGAGGCCAACTTCTTAGCTCACAAGAAACCTGGCTCCCCTCCCAGCACTACCAGGTAAGGCTCAGCTCCAAGCCCCTTAGTCCTTTCCTGCTGTATCTGTGTCCCTAAGAGATGGGCAGTGGGTGAATGCCCAGTGCTGCTGCAAGTGCTATCCTGGAAAAAGAAGGGAACTCTGTGATCAAGGACCTCCCCCTACCTTTGTGGCTCACAGTCCGAATGCACTGTTTGCTCTGGATATCCCACAGCCTCACCGTTTCATCATGTGAGCCTGACAGCAACAGGCTGCCGTCGGCTGACACAGAGAGACACGTCACCTGGTTCCTAGGGGGTACAGGGACACAGAATAGTATCTGAGTTCTGAGGACACAGTGTGAATGACAGACATGGGGTGCAGGGGGGACAAAGGAGGAGGTTCCTACCCTCCCTTTCGCCCAGCTCCTTGGACATGACTTAATTCATAAACACAGAGAAGCCGCCTCCCCTACATCAGCCCCCTCACCGGTGTCCTTTGAATAGCTTTCCATTTTCCTGTTCAGTGCGGAAGGTCTTCTCTCTCTGCCCAGGCTACAAAGGAATAGGATGAGGAAAAAGAGCGGCTAAGTTCACAGCTGATGTGCAAGTAACAGGCATTTAGAGAGCTCTTTAAAGCTTGTAAAGGAGGGCCCATCCATGATCAACCCCTAGGAGCCTCCTAACAACCCGAGGAGGCAGGGGCTGCAGGTGTTACTATCCCCACTGAACACATGAGCAGACTGAGGCTAGAAGCTATGACTTGCCAATGCTAAGGGTCAGGGTCAGGTTCTGAACCCAAGTCTTCCTGACTCTAAACCCAGCATGCTTTTCACTGCACACCACACCAGGAAAGAGGGAGACTTGGAAGGTTCCAAATTGCTGCTATTTGAGCAAGACTGATGTGCTATTGGGGCTCTGGTCAGGAGGGAAACAGGCCAGTGAAAGACCTCATGTTCTTGACTTGGCTGCATGCCAAGCAGGGGGGGGAGTGTGAATGTAGTCAGAAAAAAATCCCTAGGGAAATCAGCCAAGAACCCTAGAGGAGTTCAAAGCCCCCAAACTTCTAGGAGCAGGAGGGGATGAACAGGCTGCAGGCTTTTCCCCTCCAAATACTCACCCAAGAGAAAAGGTCAACCTGGAACACAGATCCATCACTGCCCCCACAGAACAGATGGTACTCAGCTAAATCCATAGTCACAGACATGATGGCCATATCAAAGAGAACAGAGAGGAGCAGTTCACCGGAAGAGATCTCCCACAGCTGGAGGATAGAAAGACAAGACCATGTAACTGTGCAACTGATTTGGAGGTTAAGAGCAGAAATTAAAACATCTTGCGTCCTAAGACCTAGAACTGGGAGGAAATCTGAATAGTATCTAATCCCCCTCCCTCTATTTCACAGGTGAGAAGGGACTTGTCCAAGGTCACACAGGTAGCAAAGCAGCAGAATCAGAATTCACACCCAGGTTCTGACTCCAAAGGTGGTCTTTAACCAGCAAGCAACAAAGGTGCCACCAGACACACCAGTCACAAGAGCAGAGGCAAGCTATCAGCTTGTGAGGTTTGCATTTCCTGTTCCATTGCTTCAGAGATAGACAGCAAAGAGGCAGAGGACCTTCTATCAAAGGCAGGACCCCAGGAGTCAGGGTTCTTCCTTCCTATGTGGCTCTTTGGAAGGGGGCTGGGATGAAGAAGGACTGAAATGCCAACATGTCTGCGGCACTATGGGTCTTCACAGCCCAAGCAATATTTCTTTCTTTAAATAATTCATTACTTGAATTGTGAAACACTGGTTAAATTTCTGGGCCTCAGTTTCCTCATCTGTAAATTGGCAAAACGACAGGGTTGGACAAGAGAAGCAGTCAAGTGCCTCCTAGCTGTGAATCCCATGACACCAAGAACTTCCACTCTAAACAACAACAAAAAAACTACATTGCTGACAATGCAAGAGATCTAGGTTGAGAGGGAAAAAGAAGATTAATTACCAACCAGTGAAAGGGGAGGGGGGCAGGGCACAGAGCAATCATGCCACCTCACATCTGACCACATGTATCCCAGGCTGAGGCAAGGCCTGTTCCTCAGAAAGGGTCAGATTGAGTCAATTTCTAAGCCTTGCCTCTGCTGTCTGTATTCAATCAGTGGATTTCCCCAGACAAGAGGCTCATTTCAATCTCAGAAAGCAAACACATCATCACTGGTACCGTTTGTCTTCTTTCCTATCACTGTGTGCAAACTAATGCTGGAGATGTGCCCCTCCAATCTCTCAGACACTGTTCTGGGTAAGGGGCCAGATCATCTCAACATATGGGAATAATCAAGCAGAAAGAAGTCCAGATGTGTTAATCATGCAGCTTCCCTCTGAACAAGGAGAAGCTATAAACCTACAAGGGGGATTAGAAATTATCTGAAGGCCTTGCAGCTCTTAGGAGACAGCAGGCAAAAAAAGCCAGCTGGTATTGGCAAGACTCCATCACTTAAAAACAAAAGCTCAAACCTGAATTGACTGCAAAATGCATCTCCTGGGACTAGGCCCAGAAAGACTTCAACTCCTAGAGCCCTCAGCTGGACCATACTGTGGCCACTGACTGATAGGTCAGTAAGGACTCCGAGAGAACAGAGATTCTAGGAAGTGCAATTGCCATGTCTTACCTTCACTGTCTGGTCCAAGGAAGCAGTTGCAGCTCGGGCCAAGGGCCCCCCAAAACCACAGTGCAAGTCTGTGATGGGAAGTGTGTGTTGGGACCACACATGGCGGGGATCAGGAGTTTTGGACTGTTCCACCTGCAACACACTAGGGGAATGGAGAGAGACGCAGTGAACCCTGAGGAATAAACTGCCAACTCCTACTGGTCCTCCCAACTGGCTTGGGAAAGCTTGTGGATGCCCAAGACAATAGCGGGACCAGGGCTTCCCTTACCTATGGAGACTCCACACCAAGGCCAGGCAGTCTTTGCCACCTGAGAGGAAGTGAGTGCTGTCGTCCGTGAATTCCAGGCAGGAAAGATCTTGGTAGTGTCGGTTCAGGATGGCCAGGAGGTTCCCTGTAGAGACCTGAGAAGGAGACGAGTGAGATTCTGGCTCTACAGACAGAAGAGAGAGGACTGGGAAAAGCCCAGACATCAGATACAGCACACATGGGCCAGAGCCAGGAGAGCTGCATCCCCAGCCCCACTCCCACCTCTCTGAGGTCTGTGATGGTCATAAATCATAGTGTTCTCTTAAAGCTGTCTTCCCCTCCATAGGTGGGGACTGTAACACTTGCATTATCCATTTTCTGGGTCTGTGATGGAGAAAACACATGGTTAGTCTTAACTCTAGGGTCCCCCAGGATAGCTTAAGCCACTGGAGGGCAGAGGCTGGTTTTGGGCCTTTCTTGGAGTTCCCAATGGTGAGTCCAGCACCTAGTGTTTATCAATGACCACTGACTAGCTACGGCCAGGATACAGGAGGCAGCATCGGGAGAGCTAGGTCTTGAGCTGTGATATCAGGAAGGATTGCCTGGTCATGTTGGAGGAGGAAGACCCTGTTCTGACTCTGAGTTTCCTGAATCTCAAAATAAAGGTGATCATTCTGCTGCCTCCTTTAAGGTGGAAGATGTGCCTTAAAGTTGCTACAAAGGAGTTATCAGAGCAAACCCAAACTTGTATTCTGTCTGGTCCCTTCTCTCTGCACATCTACTGCCCATGAAGCAGGCAACTCTTGACACGTGATCATCCCAAGGACTCTGGGCCACCTCTCTCCAAATTCACCAGCAAGCTTCTGGGGAGCCCAGACTAGCTCTGACTGCTTTCTAGCATCCCCTGTGTGCCTTGCCCATAATGAAATGGTGCAGACTGACTGGGGTGGGGAGGGAAGAGAGAAGTGACAGGATGGCCTGGTACTCTAATGGGGTTCCATATGGGAAGACACCCCAGGAAGATGTGAATTTAATTTTGTCAAAAAATACCTACCAACTGAGGAATGTGGTGTATACTATTGTGCTATAGGAAATGATGAGCAGGCTCTGGAGTCAGGAGGACTCGAGTTCAAATCCAGCCTCTGACACTTACTAGTTGTGTGACCCTGGTTAAGTCACTTAAACCTGATTTCTTCCCCCTCTAACCCCACTCCCCAAAAACAACCAAACAAAAAAAGAAATGAGCAGGATGGGTTCAGAAAAAACCTGGGAAGATTTCTATGAACTGATACAAAGTGAAATGGGCAGAATGGGAACAATGTGCATGCACAGCAACAATGTGATCCACCGGTGAAAGGCTTAGCTGCTCTGACTGAGACCATAGTCCGAGACAACTCCAAAAGACACGCGCTGGAAAACGCTCTCCATCTCCAGGGAGAGAACTCACGAAGTCTTGAGAGCAAATTGAAGTATAACTTTTTTCACTTTATTCTCTCTCTCTCTCAACATAGCCAATATAGAAATACTCTGCATGATTTCACATGTATAACTGATATCATATCACTTGCCTTCTCAATGGGTGGGGGAAGGAGAAAAATCTGGACCCCAATTTTTTAAAAAGTGTTAAATAAATTGAAAACCAAAACCACAACAGAAGGACTCCCTGACCAGAGGCAGGTGCACAGGAGAGGCTGAATAGCCTCTAGGGGGGACACCTATTCAGGCATCAGTGGGACCAAGGAGTCCAAGGCCTCTTCCAGCCTGGGGACTCTGGCTGTCCCTCTGATCACATCATGAGCTCCCCCAAAGCCTGGGTGCTGTGCTTACCCACAGTGACTTTTGGGAACTGCACTCCGAGGAATGTGTTCCCTCCTTTAGTCAATGTGGGGAAACAAAGTGGCTCAGCAAAGGGCGACGCACACACAAGCTCCAGGCAGGCTGGCCTACCTGTAGCTGCCCTTACAGAACATAAGGCTCACCTCAAGGGTGGAGAGGCCTGGCCTGATCCACTCAGGGCCAGTCCTCCCAAACCATCCAAATTCCCTTGCATTTACTTTATCCATGGTACAATGTCCTGATGATCTGCATGTCTGCTGTTTTCCCTTCCCATTTCAGAGAATGAAGAATCCTGGAGATCAGGGCCTGTTTCACTCTTTGCCTGTGTGTCCCTAGCACAGTGCAAGCCACAGAGGACATGCTTAATAACTACAATGAAGCCCACCATGAGCTGTTTCTGCCTGGCCCTCAGTCCAGATTCCAAGAGCACAGCCTGACCTCTAGTGGTCACAGAAAACACCTACACAGACATTGAGAAAACACGATTCAATGCAGCTGAGTGAAGTCACTCACAGCGTCCTCACAACTTAGAGCTCACCCAGTCCCACCCTCTCATTTTAAAAGGGAGGAAACACCCCCAGTCAAACTGATGGCAAGTATCAGAGCAAGGATTTGAACCTACCTCCTGGCTCCCAAGTCCAGGACTCATTCTGCTCCCCATGGGCTCCCTGCTACTTGAGGTTTACTTTAAAATCCCCATAAAAACAAAGGCTCAGCCTGCTCCCCCAGAGCAGGGAGAAGGCATAGCCTCCAGGTAGAAACCTCATTGGCTTGGTCATTCCATCTGTGGCCCTGGATGACACTGTGGACTATTCAAATATTCCTCTCCAATAGTCTCAAACAGACTAGACCCCTTTAACGATGGTCACATTGAGAAAACTATCCAAGTCCCTTGTCTCAAAGGTAGGCTTACGCATTAAGCATTTGAGGAAAAACCAAACATTTATCCCAATTCTCATACTGGGCTATATTATAATAAAGTTTTACTGGATTTAAAATTTAATTTGGCAAGCGTTTCTTCATGGTTTTTTTTTTTTTTT
>CM053773.1:199507394-199523582 GCA_028658325.1 Potorous gilbertii
TCAGCTCTGGTCTTTTCATCAAGAATGCTTGAAAGTCCTCAATTTTGTTGAAAGATCATATTTTCCCCTGAAGTATTATACTCAGTTTTGCTGGGTAGGTGATTCTTGGTTTTAGACCTAGTTCTTTTGACTTCTGGAATATCCTAAATATCAAAAAATTACTTTTATTTTTAAATTTTGAACTTAAAACATCAAAAAGATGAACATTTCAATTGGTAAAGAACACAAAAAATTGAACATCAAACCTAAATGTCCATCTTGTGCCCTCTGCTTTTTAAAAAAATAAAAGGGACAGAGTGGCTGTGCTTTAGGTGAGGTGGTTTGTCCTGCTTGGTCTTGCCCTGGGTCACCTGGGTTCCTGGGCTGAGCTCTCCCTCCAGAGGCTAGGCCCCCTGGCTCTTTGAGGTTCAGAGCACTGTGTCTGCAGGGCCCTCTCTGGCATCTGAGAATGGAGTGCCAAAGACCTCAGAACTTGTGGTTGCCTGGGCTGTCCTGGTTACAGACCTGTTTCTGCTCCCCAGGGCTTTCAAGGTCCCCTGTGGGACTGCAATCACCCTGAAGCTTTCTTGGGGTAGGCCTCTGCTCCAGGTGACTGTAGACAGTGCCTTGGAGGCTACAGGTGTTTTTGGCCCATCTCCGCTCATGCTAGAAGGCTACTGGCTTTGCTGACAACCCTTTCCTACTGCCTGTGGGCTACTGGCTGACTTTCTGTGCAAGTCTAGAGTGGAAGTAGTCATATTTTCTCATTGGATTTCTGGATTTTTTTTTGATCTGGCGCAAATTTTAGGGTTCTGCTATCACAGCTATGTGAGAACTAGGTGGCTGGCCTCCATTCAGTAAGCCAGCTTGGCTGTAAATTCTCTGGGTAATTTCTCTACCTCCAAGTCTGTATCTGTTGGGGAAATAGTCGGGGTAGTAGGATTCAGGTCTGAGTCAGATCACAGCTTTAGAGGCTCCTTCCAACTCAAAGATTCTGTGACTCTCTAGGTAACCAATGGAGTGGCCCTGATTATGCCACCCTCTACTCCTGTCCCACTCTGTTAAGCCACAGATACCTTTCCTTCATTCCAAAGTATTACAATTACATGGTGCTTTGAATTTTTAGGAAGAGAGCAATCACTGAATAAGAGAAGGAGAAGAGCCCTCATTGGCCTCTATTAGGAAGCAGGAATGCCCTTTACAGCATGTGTGACAGGAGAGCATCCAGTCTCTGGACATAGGTTAATGTCACCCTCAACATTACTAAAACGATCTTGGAATCAAGCGGTCTGTATGAGGTCCTGCTGCACCGACACACAGGATTCTGTAGTTGTAGAACTGAGCTCTACTGCTTATTCTCGGTGAGACCCTGATCAAGTCACTGGTCTCTACATCTCAGTTTCCTCATCTGCAAAATGACTACAAACACTTATTTGCATGATCTAGTTCACAAGGGTCATAAGACAACAGAAAAACGTACATCATGTTCCTGCCTTTTGTCCTGTGGAAATCCTATCCTAATCCTGTGTCTCAGTTTTTCCACGAGGAGAGGGGACAATAAATAATCTTTGCCCCTTTCACAAAGAAAGGAACCTTGGGGTGGGGGGGCGGATGAACTAGCATCTAACAAATCCCCTCTGAAGAATCATTACAAAGTATAAATGAGAAAAGAAGGCTCAAAGATCATGCACAAAAATATAATGAGGGATAGGGTGGAGGAAAGGAGAGGGACAACAAATCTCCGTCTATGTAATGCGGGCTATGAAACATACTTTCCTTAGACAAAGGAGATGTCCACGGGTCAGAGAATGGCTAAACCAATGTGATGGTACATGACTGTAACAGAATATTCCTGTGCAGTAGGAAATAACCGATGTGATGACTCCAGAGAAGCCTGGGCTGATTTAAATAAACTTAAGAGTGAAGTGAGGAGCTCCAGGAAAACATCACACAGTGAGCAAACAACATAAACAGAAAGGCCAATGCCAACAAGGCAACTGAAGCTGAGACTGTGAACAGAAGGACCGAGCTTGGGCTAAAGAGGTAAGAGGAGAAACCTCAACCAGCCTTACTTGTAGGGGAGGGGGAATGGGCAACACCACCAAGAATGTCCAACTTTTCCCATGTATTGGTTAATTTTACTGAACAAAGATCTTCATTCTTTGCTCAAAGGCATGGCTGTGAGTTGTGGTGGGGTATACTTTGGGAAATGTGGGTGATACAAAAACAAAAATATATTATACATTTTTCTAAAAGCATCATTTTCCCATGACCACATTAATGGACTACCAGGAAAACAGTCTTAACAATAATTAACAGAGAAATACTTAACAAAAGTTTTTAATTATTTTAATAATAGGCCAAGTGTTATATAATTAGGAAGAAAAATGTGCTACTCACTTATGACAATGTTGCATATTATTTTGGGATTCTCTTGTATTGTTATATAGGCTAAAAGTAAAAACTTGTTGTAGATAATTTCTGAGCACAGATTTCTCTAAGTTACACACACACACACACACACACACACACACACACACACACACAGAGCTAAGGGTGAACCTACTATTCACAGACATCAGAATAACAAATTGAATCTCAAGACCACAAATGTAACCAAGATGCCCCAAAGGAGAAGCAGCTACAATAGAGAGATGCAACTGGAGAGGAAGACTTGAGTTCAAATCTGAACTCAAATACTTACTAGTTGGGTAACCCTCACCAAGTCAGTTACCTTCTGTTTGCCTCAGTGAAAACAACAATATCACCTACCTCCCATGTTGTAAATATCAAACAAGATAGTATCTGTAAAAAGTGCCTTAGCACCAGGCCTGGTAAGCCTTACATAAATGCTTATTCCCCTGCCCCTGCCCCACCAAGGAGAAAGAACAAATGAAAGAGCTAGATTTTTGGACAATGACAGAAAAGACAGGAGAGGGATCCTTCATCCTGGTCCTAGAAGATGGAGGACTCAGATTCCGAGTGCCAACAGAGAAGGCCAGATACTTGTGTCATTGAAAACAATACTGATCCAGCCTCAGGAGAGGATTTCTGCACCACAGTCAATGCTGTCCAGCCTAAGACCTCCTTACCTCCCATAAATAAATGCTCTCTGCAATGCCTGCCAGGACGTAGAGGCCATTGGGAGCTGCAGTCAGACATGTCACCAATCCAGGGCAGACAATCTTCTGCTGAAGCTGATCCTGCAGGAAAGACAGCACAAACGGGGTTGGCACTGAGTTGATGGAGAGACTCACTCTCGCTGAGTAACAAGGCCATGGTCTGCCTAGTAGAGTAAGCATTCACCAACCCCCCTCTTCTGAAATGAAGGAAGGTGAGCGGCTCCCAGACCGGACTGCTCAAGAGTGTGGACTGGGACCTCGAGTTGAGGAAGTGACCCCAATTTCCATCTGGCCAAGAAGATCCAAGCCAGGCTTACGGTCGGAGCATCACCATCAGACACGTCCTTCTCAGAGGATGTCTACTCTGCCTACACTTCTTAAAACAGAGACGGAGGCAAAGCAGACACATAGACAGTCACACTTGGAGCCAGCAGGGCCCCAGCTGGTGGCTCGGAGCAGGTCACCCCAACCTGTTGAGTCTGAGCTTTTTCATCTATAAACACATGAATTAGCGAATGAAAAAGCATTTATGAAGTGCTTACTGTGTGCCAGGAGCGGCCCTTGGGACACAAATATAAGAAAGGCAGCGATTCACACATTCCAGTGGGGGGCAGTGGTGTAGGAGCACAGAGCCCCGAGGGCAGGTTGCACAGCCCAGAGATGGCTGGGAATACTGTGCTCTGCAGATACTATAGGGCTTTTTTGTTTTTTTGTTTTGTTTCAAATTGAAGACCTATGGCAACCCAGTGTTTAGCAAGTCTACTGGTACCACTTTTCCAACAGTATATGCTCCCACTGTATCTCTGCATCACATTTTGGTAATTCTCACAATATTTCAAATGCTTTGTTATAATACCTGGGATCAGTGATCTTTAATGTTACTACTGTAATTGGTTTGGGGCCCCACTATCTGCACCCATATAGCATAATAAACTTAATCAATAATTGTATGTTCTAACTACTCCACTAACCAGCTATCCCCAGTCCGCTGTTCCCTGCCCCCTATTCTGAGACACAATAATATTGAAATCAAGTCATTTAATAACCCTACAATGGCCTCCAAGTGTTCAAGTGAAAAGAAGAGTCAATCAATAGGGCAAACTTCATTGCTGTCCTATTTTAACAAATTGACACAGCCACCCTGATCAATCAGCAGCCATCAACATGGAGGCAAGACCCTCTACCAGCAAAAAGATTAGGACCTACTGAAGGCTCAGATGATAACATCTTTTTTGAGCAATAAAGTTATTAGTTAATTAAGGCATGCACATTATTTTTTAATCCTTACACATGGATTTCACCAGATGGTCAATATAAAAACCAGACTGACTATATATCTATCACTTAAAGAGACTACAGGATAGTGTAAATATAACCTTTCCGTGCAGTGGGAAAGCAAAAAATTCAGAACTGGCTTTATTGTGATATTCACTTTATTGCAGTGGAACACACAATTTCCCCAAGGTATGGCTGTAATACCTCACATGGCTATTTTCATGAAAACTGCAGGCACCCTATAAATCTGAGTTATTATGAAAAGATCTTTAAGAGCCTTAGATGATGGGAAAGGAATTCAAACATTTATTCAACACCTCCTTTGGACAAGGTGCTGGGAATACAAATGAATAAAATAAGCATATTAAAAACCTTTTAAGTTCAACTGAAAATATTAAGAAATAGATATTTTTCTCATCCAAAGTCCTTTCCATACTATTTATTAACATAAGAACAAAAGCTAAGACCCAGAAACTGTGACTAGGAAACACTTTTTGTCCAATTAAGATTCTGGCTTGGCCCAACCCTAGAAGGGATGAAGGTTATAATCCACTTAAGCAAAGTACCTGGAATACTGTCATTCCCTCCCCCTCCCCCTCCCCTTGCCCCCATCATTGCCTTGGTGTGGTAGAGGGGCTTGAGTAGCCCAATGAAACTATGAACTATGCTGTGCAGGATTACCTGAAACAGCCAGGTTATAGTGGAGAGGTCTAACAAAAGGTAAACCTTTTGAAAGGAAATGACCAACCATTCCAGTATATGCCAGGAAAACCCCATGGACAGTACTAAAATGATAAAAGAGATGACACTGGAAGATGAACCCCTCAGGTCCAAAGGTGTCCAACATGTTACTGGAGAAGAGCGGAGGACAACTATAAGTAGCTTCAGAAAGAATGAAGCAGTTGTGCCAAAGCTGATAAGAAGCACAGCTTCGAATTTATCTAGTGATGAAAGGTAAGGCCAATGCTGTAAAGATGAATATTGCACAGCAATCTGGAATGTAAGATCCATGAGCCTTCAGGATAAGCTGGATATGATCAGGCAGAAGATGGAAAGTTTAAACATCAACATCTTAGGTGTCAGTGAACTTAAATGGATGGGAATGGATGAATTTAATTCAGGTGATCACTCTATATACTACTGTGGGCAAAAGTCCCTTACAAGAAATAGAGTAGACCTCATAGTCAATAAAAGGGTGAGAAAAGCAGTATTGGGGTATAATCTCAAAAATGACAATGCTATCTGTTACAATCCAAGGCAAAACATTCAACATTCCAGTAATACAAGTCTATGCTCCAACCAAAGAGACCAAAGTGGATTAGTTCTATGAAGTCCTACATCTTCTAAGAAAATACCCCCAAGAGATGTCACATTATTCATCATAGGAAAATGGAACATTGACAAAGGAAATAAAAAAATCATTGGAATAATAGGCAAGTTTGGTCTTGGAATACAAATGAAGCAGGGCAGAAAGTAATAAAGAGTTTTGTCAAGATAACTCACTGATCATAGCAAACACTTTTTTCCAACAACCCAAAAGACCCTATACATGGATTTTACCAGATGGTCAATATCAAAATCAGACTGACTATATTCTTTGAAGCCAAACATGGAGAAGTTCTATACAGACAGTTAATACAAGACCTGGGAGCTGACTGTGACTCAGACCATGAGTTTCTTATTGCAAAATTTAGACAAACTGAAAAACATAGGGAAAACCATCAAACCACATAACTATAACCTAAGTAGCATTTCTTATGAAGATGAAGTAGAAATGATGAATAGATTTAAAGGATCAGAACTGGTAGAGTGTCTGAAAAACTATGAACAGAAGTTTGCAATATTATAGAGGAAGCAGCAACAAAAGAGGAAGCAGCAACAAAAAATATTCTAAAGAAAATGAGCAGGAAAGCAAAATGGCTGTCTGATGAGGCTTTATCAGATGTGTGTTCATCTGTCATTGCCAAAGAAGACCATGCCATCAGAGGAATGGTGACATGACTTGCACTTGACTTTGTTTTGAATGAGGAGGGCTGTGCAGGTCACCAGTCTCACTTCTCCAGAGCCATCTGGATCCAGTGACTAGATATTTACCAGGATGACTGGAGATGACCGAGGATGAAGCAATTGGGGTTAAGTGACTTGCCCAAGGCCACACATCTAGTGAGTGCCAAGTGCCTGAGGTGAGATTTGAACTCAGGTCCTCCTGACTCCCGCACTGGTGCTCTATTCACTGCACCATCTAGCTGCCCCTGAGGCTTTATAAAAAACTGAGGGAAGAAGGAAAGCAAAAAGTAAAGGAAAAAGGGAAAGATACACCCAACTGAATGCAGAATTCCAGAGAACAGCAAAGAGAGATTAGGTTTTCTTAGATGAGCAATGCAAAGAAACTGGAAAAAGACAACACTAACGGAAAAGGAAAGACAAGAGAAAGTCAGATCTTCAAGAAAGTTAGAGCTATCAAGGGAATGTTTCATGCAAAAATGGGCATGATAAAACACAAAAATGGTAAGGATTTAATAGAAGCAGAAGAGATTAAGAGGCAGTGGGGAGAACACACAAAGGAACTATACAAGAAAGCTCTTGACATCACTGATACTCGGGATGGTGTGGTTGCTGATTTAGAGCCAGATATCATGGAGAGTTAAATCAAGTGGCCCTAAGAAGCATGGCTACCAATAAAGCTAGTGGTGGTGACAGAATTTCAGCTGTTTTAAGATTTAAAATCTTCAAGATAATGCAGTTAAATTGCAGCACACAATATGCCAGCAAATTTGGAAGACTCAACAGTGGCCACAGGACGGCAAAAGATCAGTTTACATCCCAATCCTAAAGAAGGGTAATGCCAAGGAATGTTTAAATTACCAAATAACCATGCTCATTTCATAGCCAGCAAGGTTACACTTAAGATTCTACAAGCTGGGCTTCAGCAACATGTGAACTGAGAATTACCAGAAGCGTAGGCTAGTTTTCAAAAAAAGCAGAGGAACTAGAGACCAAATTGCCAACATTCACTGGACTATGGAACAAGCAAGGGAGTTCCAGAAAAATATCTTCACTGACTACTTTAAAGCTTTTGACTGTGTGGTTCACAACAAAATGTGGCAAATCCTTAAAGAGATGGGAGTACCATATCATCTTGCTACTGGAAAAACCATAGCTTTTATTATATGGACCTTTCTTGTTCAAAGCGATATCTCCACTTTTTAGTACATTGCCCAAATTTGCCATAGTTTTCCTTCGAAGGATCAAGCATTTTTTAATTTCATGACTGCAGTAAGGTCTGCAGTGATCTTTGAGCCCCAGAATGTTCCTCATCTCCTGAGGAACCTGAATGTTAAGACAAGAAGCAAAAGTTAGAACCAAACATGGAACAACTGATGGTTTAAGACTGGAAAAGGAGCATAACAAGGCTGTATACTGTAACCTTATTTATTTAACTTATATGCAGAGTACATCATGCGTGTACAAAATTCCAGGCTGGATGAATCAAAAGTCAGAATTATGGTTGCTGGGAGAAATATCAACAATCAGATATGCAGATGATACCACCCTGAAGGCAGAAAGTGAAGAAAAATTAAGGAGCTTCTTGATAAGGTTGAAAGAGGACAGCATAAAAGTTGGTTTAAAGCTTAACATCACAAAAACCATCACTTTCTGGCAAACAGAGGGAGAATAAATGGAAGCAGAGTCAGATTTTATATTCTGGGGCAACATTTAAGGGGACAAAACAAAGTGATGTGTGATGGGGGAAAGGAAGTAAATTTTTTAAGTGCTCTAGGAGAAATATGAGGTGAGATTTACTTTAATACTTTAAAAAGAGAAGATAAGAGGAGGGAGGGATACATTCTAGATGCAAAGGTGGCCTTTATAAACGCCCTATGTTCAAGGAAAGCGTGAAGGTTTATTACTATGAAATATGGATGAAGAGTAGGTTGCAGTCACACTGGAGAAAGACAGCCTAAGGGATATATATTTTGTTCCTAGACCTGTACAAAAGACACATTATTTTGAAGGAAGACTGGGAAAAAACAGGAGTAGAGAAACCAACTGGAGGTTTTATTACAATCTGTAAGTCACTATATCCCAGCAGAATACTGGGACAGTTTGCTTTGGGGTTTTATTTTGGTCTCCATTCTCTTTAATTAAAGTGAATACTAAAGTAAAATGGTACCCATGGGGGTAGAGGGAAGAGATGCTAAGCAGAATGGAGACTGCTTGGCTGAGGTAGGAGCAGGAAGCATGATGGGCTTTGGCTTCGGGATGGAGGAGTTAGAAGCAGGATATAGCCCAGCCTTTAGTAAAAGGGTGGGGTCAGGCTCCAGGAAGCCTCTCCAGATGTCCACCCCACTGCTAGCGCCTTGGTATCCCCAGTGCCAGGAGCACAGTAGGTGCTTAATAAATGCTTATTGATTGACAGGCTGACCAGAAGACACCTCAAAGGTCATCTCCAACACCCTCCGAAGGGGGTTTTAGAACCTCTGGCCTGGGGAGGGAGGGGGGAATGATTTGCCCTAGGTCACCCTGCTGGCAGGAGGGGGCTGGGCCGGGGCTGGCACCCACGCCCTCCAGACTCTCGGTCCAGAGCTCTTTCTAGAGCATGGGAAAGGAGGGAATGGTTAGGGTAAAGAATGGAGAGGGAAGAGAACAAGGATGGGGAAAACACATGGGGGAGGAGGAGCACGCACGGGGGAGGGGAGAAGCACGCACAAGGAAAGAGGAGAGACGCAACCAATGGGAGCCTCTGGTGGGCTCAGCCACGCCCCCTTCTCACCTCCCCCTCCCCTTAACGAGGGCCACGCGCTCTTTCCCTCCACCCTTAGGGGAGCCAGGGGTCAAGCTCTCGCCCCTCCTCCCCCACCCCTCCGCCTCCCCTTCCCAAGCCGAATGCGCGCGCCCGGCCGCTCAGACCGACCTTTCCCGGCCCAAAGCGGGCCTCTTCCCTCCCTTTCCCTCCCTTCCCCGCCGCCGCACTCGCTCTCTCCGCCCTGCGCGCCTGCGCGAACCTTCCGTTGCAGCTCCCAGGCGCAGATGTAGTTCTTGCCGAGCTGTCCCGCCAGCAGGTGCTCGCCGTTGAGCAGCGCGAGGCTGCGGGGCCCGGTCTGCCCGCCGCGGTACGTGTGGAGGCTGGTGCCCGAGTGCAGCTCCCACACGGCGCAGTTCCACAGTTGGCCCGCCGAGTCCGTACATACCGCTACTTCCACGGGCGCCGCCATCTTTACCTCCCGGACACGAGCCCCGCCTCCCTCCCCGCGCGGCGCCGTGATTAGCCGAAAGCTAGCCCCGCCTCCCTGCCCGCGCGGCGCCGTGATTAGCCGAAAGCTAGCCCCGCCTCCCTGCCCGCGCGGCGCCGTGATTAGCCGAAAGCTAGCCCCGCCCCCTGCTCTGATTGGAGCAGGAGTGCGTGCGAGAGGGCGCAGCGCCCTCTGTAGGGTGGGAGGACCTAGCGATGCCGACTCGTTCTCTTCTGCGATGCGATCCACGTGGGAGGGAGGCTGTAGCTTTTACCAGCAATGACCACGACCAAGTCCCCAAAGTTCCCCGGATCTGTTTCCTCTTGCGTAAAATGAGGGTGTTGAACTACAAAGCTTCCGTCATCCCTTCCAGTTTTCTCATCCCTGAGTCACTGTTGATTAGAAAATTAGCCATCATTTCTCCAAGCTCGTCCCTCACCCTCTTGCTACGTAAATCTATAGCACATTTCCAATTTTCAGTTCAAGTAATTGTACTCTAATCCCAAAGGTTCCGTGTTTCAAGGTCCCTCCCAGCCCAGACAGAGTCTCCTAAGTAGTGGTGTGCATGTAAATATTTAACAACCGAGTCTCCGGTACCACGTTTTAAAGTTTAATCTACATTACTGAAATTTTCTACATCACCTGAAGTTTAGGATGACGAGCAAAACAAGAAAAAAACCCTAGAGGGTCTCTCCCCATTCTGACATTCTCTGTTCTAAGGGTCTTCTAGATCTGACTTGTTAAAGCAGTTGGGAATTGTATTCTCACCTCCCATCAGAATGCAAGTTCCTTGACTTCAGGGACCGTCTTCACTTTTGTATCTGTATTCCAGTGCTTAACATAGTGCCTAGCCCTTGATAAATACTTTTTTTTCCTTCATACAGTCAGGCATGTAAACTTCTATAAAAATATGACTTATAGGGAGGCTGAAAACTGTAAAGTAGCTGGACCTGAAGTCGGAAAAGCCTGGGTGCAAATCTAGCTTCAGACACTAGCTATGTGACTGACCTAACCTGTGCCTTGGTTTCTTCATCTATGAAATGGAAATAGCACCAATCTCCCAGAGTTGTGAAGATAAAATAATTTGACATTTATGAAGTGCTTTGTAAGCCTTGTTGTTGTTCAGTCCTGTCTGACTCTATGTGACCCCATTTGAGGTTTCCTTGGCAGAGATACTGGAGTGGTTTGCCATTTCCATCTCCAGCTCATTTGACAGATAAGGAAACTGAGGGAAAGTTAAGTGACTTGCCCAGGCACACACGGCTATTAAATGTCTGAGGCTAGATTTGAACTCAGGTCTTCCACTGTACCATCTAGCTGTCCTAAAGTGCTATAAATGTTAGCTATGATTTATTATTATTTGTCTTTTAAACCAGTGCCACAATTCTAAATCTGATTTCTTTGAACCCTTTGAGGCTGTTCTAAAGACCTATTCTCTATGTCACACCCTCACAAGTTAAAGTAATAGAACAAGGAAAAAGAGAATACTAAAGATAGTTTCCTTTACTCCAGTACTGTCATTTACGAAGCCCTTTCTTCATCTTTTCTTTGAGGTAGTTATGGAACATATTTGACAGTCATCTGAAGGTCTGAGATTCAGAGGGAGTAGACTGGGTTATTGGTAGGGATGGGAACTAGAACCCAGGTCTCCCAATTTCCAACCCAAGGCTCTCTCTATTGTAGCATTCGTGGAATATTGGGATAAGAGAGGAGGGACAGCAGGGTACTCACACTGCTGTAACTCTAGGAGTCTTTCTTGAATTGATCTCTGCATCTCCTTTCCACATGCCTGCTGCTGTAAAATACCATGGACTTCATGCATGCTCAATAAATATTGATGACCACAATGGAAGAGGTGATTCACTGATGTCTCCCTGGGAATACAAGGTCAAAGGAGGCAGAAAGAAGAACAGGAAAGAAGGCAGGCAGGAAGGAAGGAAGGAAGCATTTATTAAACACTATCTGCTAAGCACTTTACAAATATTAACTCATTTGATCTTCACAACCACCCTGGGAGGTAGGTGATATTATTACCCCCATTTTACAATTGAGGAAACTGAGGCAGGTATTAAGTGACTTGCCCTGGGTCACATGGCAAGTAAGTATCTGAGGCTGGATTTGATCTCAGGTGTTTCTGACTTCCATATCCACTGTGTCACATAGGTATTCAGTATGAGAGTAGGAAGCAAATAAGGGGAAGAAACAAGCTATCAATGAGAAGGCTGGCAGGACAAGTAAGGACCTTAAAACACAGGACATCTATTCCAGCCCTCAGAATGTACTGATGAGCATATGGGGAGCCTGCCCCAAAAGGGTGTTTTAGAAGAACAAAGGTAGTGAACTGAACAGTCCCAGGATACTAGGTTGTCTCACCAGCAGTGGGCACTGTTGACCATTCTCTCATCTCAGGAGTTCTCCCAGCTTAGCCTGTGGTATTCTATGCTCTCTTTGTATGAACTAGAGTTAACAGTGGCAGAAACAAAGTCCTATTCAGAGGCAGTTTTTTAAGGCATGGTGAAGAGAGTGCTGGATTTTGAGTCAGGATAGATAGCCTGAGTTCAAGTCGTGTCTCAGACACGTGGAGCTACTTAGCATAGTCAAAGTCACTTAGTCATGCAAAGCCTCAGTTTCCTCATCTGAAAAATGGATAACATACACAAGTTGTATGATACAATCAATAAATGTAGTCAGTCAATAAATGTTCATCAAGCACCTAGTATGTGTTGGTATGACAGGTAAAAATCTGAAATAACCAAGGGAAACAAAGGTTTGAGTTTCTGAGTATATTGATTTCTTAAGCAATGCATGCCAATTACATAACAAACTGGGAGCAAGCCTCGTCAGCTTGGCACTGGACCCCAAATACAAGGGGAGAGATTTTTATGCATTAAAAGATAATGCTTAACAGGAAATAAACCAGGATACCAGATTAGGTAATCTGTAATTTGATTTCTAATTGGAGGAAAGATTAGGGACTTTCTGAGTTGGGAGGGGGATCAGCAAGTTCTGGGAATTGAGAGAGGGGATAATGAGCAGGTGGACTTTTCCAGATGTGAAAAAAGATGTCACTCAATGATTAGTAAGCAGGTAGAATATATAGAAAAATGAAACTTAGGTCTCAAAATGGAGTCAGTTTGGTTTTCACAGTTCTCTCAATTCCTCCTCTTTGATTCATGGGGGAGGGGCCAGTCCAACGTCAAATTTGTAAGTTTTTAAATGTGCTCATGCTCACTATTAACATTCTGTACCTAGAAAAGACCACTGGGAAGCATCCTCTCGCGTAGATTAGTACAACAGCTAACATATAGTCTATGAACAATAATTATGGTATTCCCTTATTAAGTGAGGCTACAGGTGAAACTATTTAGAAGGCTCACAAGGGACTAATTTTGAGAGGAAAGATTTACATGTCAACAAGGTAACCAAGAAATTTCATGAAACATAAATACCATGAGACAAAAAGTCAAAGCAATACAATGATGATCATCAATATTAAATAGCATCAAGTCTCCTTGTATTCTAGTAACTCACTGCCAGTGTCCATTCAATCAGCACATTTTGTCTTGAGACCCCAGATGTGTTGTGGAGTTGTCTGATCCTTGGAAATACATTCTCTTGGATATTTTGGAATAGGCTTCATTCTCAGGACTGCTCTGATAGGGATTCTAATTCTCCAGTTCCAAGTCATTTGAGAAAATTCCTTGGTAATTCTGCTAAAATTTGCCAATAACAAGACTTATTACAATTTTGTACAATTTGATTTTCCAAACCTGAGACTTCAGAGAATTTAAGTTTTTTATACATCACTTGCTGATTCTTTCTTTACCTAAACCCTGTGCCTGATGTATAAATCTAGAAAAAAAAATTATGATGTTCTGACTTGTAAAATGTACTCTTCTGTCTTTTAAAAATTATCAGACAGGTACCTTAAGAAGGTAAAATAATTTCACTTTCTTCACAATCATTAATGCAATTTTATACGTAAAAGTCTTCATCTAATAAGTCTTCATCTAATTTTGAGAACTTAGCATATGCAAAGCCTAAATTTCCTATTGTGTGTGTTCATCCTTTGTTGCCAAAGACGACTGTGCCATCAGAGAAATGATGACATGACTTGCACTTGACTTTGTTTTGAGTGAGGGAGGGCTGTGCAGGTCACCAGCCTCACTTCTCCTCCAGAGTCATCTGAATCCAGTGACCAGATATTCATCAGGATGACTGGAGATGATCCAGAATGAGGCAATTGGAGATAAGTGACTTGCCCAAGGTCACACAGCTAGTGAGTGCCAAGTGTCTGAGGTGAGATTTGAACTCAAGTCCTCTTGACTCCTGCACTAGTGCTCTATCCACTGCACCACCTAGCTGCTCCCTTAGGGGATTTCCTATTAGAAATATTTAGAAACCCATCATGTGCATATGTATAGAAACCACATTACATCTTTTTCTTATTACTTTATCTAGTTCCTCCCTTAGGGGGATATTATCCATATATTATAATTTTGCCACAAATACAGATTAAAACTGTAAGATTTTTCATACTTATCCTATTATAGTAACAGAGATATCCCAGTATTAATGTATCAATTAGTTAGTTATATAGTTAGTATTTCAACAGTTCAAAACTGTTTACTGAACTTTGCTACAAAAGGAGAAAGGCAAGACAGTTATAACAATGTCAAGACTGTTCTATCAAGGATATGGACAAACCTGACATATATCATAACAGAGGAAAAAAATTCCCTTAACTCTGATTCTATTCATGAGTCATGTTTGACAGCTGATCATATGACAAAGCTCCACATTATTCACAGGTTATTAAAAGTTAGGCACAGGATTAATAAGGTAGGAAATTCCCTATTCACAGAAAAAATAGCACAATAGGGAAACTGAGTCAAGAGGATTTTACCTTAGGACATGCTAAAGTCATTCCCTCAACTCTTTCCAGGGACAGACATCCACCAAGAGCAGTTCTCATACTGCAGCACATGCCATTTTGAACTTAAATGGTGGACCATTGGTTCAACAGACATTTCAAACAACCATCTCTGAAATTAAACTCAGAACAATATTAAATTACAATCCTGACAGACTTTACCTCAAATAGCAAAATTCCACTAATCACAGTTTAGGGCTCAAATATTACTAATTTTCTTATGTTGTCCCAACTGTTACATTTCATTTATACCTCACTCATAAATTTAAAATAGCCACATTCTAGAGTTCTTCAAATTACACAGAGAATACATGAAAAGTGACTCATATTAATGTATTGAATTAACATCTTTAAATCACCCTATACATTTTCATAATTTTTATAAATGACAGCCAAATAATTTCAGATGAAAATTCACTCTCTCATATAGTAAATTTGTGAATTCTTCATTTGACAAGGAGTGAGAGAGGGAATCCTATTTTCTCAGTTCTAGGTTCTTAAACTTCAGTACTTTAGAATTTTTCAATATCTGATCAGCAGGGCATAGTCTCATACACAAGAGATATCTCAAGAGACCTTGATATCTTAAAGGATAGTCTGTGCAACTTGTTTCCTAAGCAGTAAGTCATTATAATTATCTATCTTAAAACAAAATATACCCCATTAAAATAATTAAGTTTTAAAATATCTATTTTTATCATATTCTTTTAAAAGCTCAGTTTATTATCTAACAGCATCCAGATTAAAAGAAGAGTTATCTGACTAACAGCATTTCTGATACAATAAAAGAAAAATTTTTTTTAGAAAAACATAATGGGGGGGGCAGAGCCAAGATATCGGAGTAGAAAGACTCACTTATGCTAGCTCCGAACCCACAGCCCAGGGATTTCCTCTAAAAAGAACTCCCAACAAATTATGGAACAGTAGAAGCCACGCAGCAACACAGTGAAGGAGACTTCCGTTCCAGAGAGCCCTGAAAAACCGATCCCAAAGGTCCATCGCACCCTGAACGGGAGCGGAGCCCTCCTCTCCCCTGCCCCGGCTGTGCAGCACTGAGTAGAGCGAGCAGATCCAAGCAGGCTTCAGGGACGGAATCTCCAGCGGCCGCAAAGATCCCTCCACACATAGACTCACAGGTCAGTGAGAGAGATGGGCTGAGAGGGGAGTGGGGTGTCTCCGGGACTCAGGCCCCCTTGGGAGGCAGCAGCAGAGGCAGCAGCAGCGGCAGAGGCAGAGGCAGCAGGCAGCCAGAGGCTCCTGGAGCAGACAGGAGTTCAGCAGGAGCTCCATTACAAAAGGTCTCTGCATAAACCCCCTGAGGGAACTGAGCCTGGGAGGTGGCCCTGCCCCTACCTGACCAGGCACCAGGAATTAAGCTCCCATTGAATAGCAGCCAGGCCTGCTGCCAAAAGCCCTGAGGCTGGGGAGCAGCATTTGAATCTCAGACCCCAAGCACTAACTGGGCAGATCTAGACCTGGGGTGGAGAGGACTCTCAGAAGTCAAGTAACTGGCTGGGAAAATGCCCAGAAAAGGGAAAAAAAATAAGACCATAGAAGGTTATTTTATTGAACAAATGATTCCAAGCTTCCTCTCTGATGAGGAAGAAAACTGCTTACCATCAAGTAAAGAAATAGGAGTCAAGGC
>CM053773.1:199524082-199552493 GCA_028658325.1 Potorous gilbertii
CCAAAATCCATCACAATGCCCAGTTCAGTGCAAGAGGAGTCTTTTTACTAGAGGACTGAAGGATAGATTTGGAGTTAAAATAGACTTTGCAACACAGAACACAGATATCACAGGTGTGGGTGGGGGAGAAGTCATCTAATCCTAACCCTTTATTCAAATAACAGAAAACAGACTCAGAGGGTAAATGCCTAAGGTCAGACAACTAGTAAGCAGTGAGGATGCAGCCTGTAGCCCTCCGACTCCAAATTCAGCACACTCTATTTATTACTGTAGCCCGAGAGGGTTCTTTCTCTATCCCCGCTTCATAGACTGAAAGAGCCAGTAGGATTTCAAGAGGCTGACTCCTGTACCGTGTAAAAATCTACTTTCCAGCCTCCCCCAAGGATGGACAGCCAGCTTCCGTCCCGACACCTCCAATGCGGAGTCCATGTCCCCAGACAAACACCTTCACTTTTGGACAGCTCTGGCTGGTAAGACGTTTTACCTTATATTCAACCAAAATGGACTTCCCTGTGCTTTTCTTCCTAGTTTTCCCTTCTGGGGCCAACACATTGATGGAGTTCCCCTTTCTAGTCTATTTTCTCCAGTTTCCCCTCCTAAAATAGGTCCCCAGAACTGGGCCCAAACTCCACAGTTCAGTCCGGGCGGAGGAGGATGGACTTGAATGAATTCTCCTTACGATTCCCACTGTCTACCCCTGCTCCCAAGGTTACCAGTTTGAAGATATGGGGGTCTGGAGCCTGCGCCCTCCCTTCTCCCCGAGACCGCCCCATTCAACTGGGTAGGGGGAGAGAATCTGAATGAACTTAAGTAGGGAAGCGCCCCCTTCCCTTGAGGGCGAGCCGAGCCTCTGAGCTTCCAGCTTCAGTGATGGATAAAGTCGAGGGGCTGAGGGTGAAGGAGGGATACGGCAGTCCCTGCAGGAGAGTCTCTCCGAGTCACTTGGGGTACAGGTCCAGAGGGGAGTCCTTGTGGAGGAAAGGACCCCCTTGACCTGATGGGGGGCGGGGTCCTCTCTTGGCTCACCGATGTAGAAGTTGGTGACGGTCCTCATCTGCTTGTGCTTAGAGATCACGTAGATGACTAGTGAGTTGCCCGCCAACCCCACTACCAGGAGGGCAGCGAAGAGGAGAGGTACCAGCCAGGCGTCCACGAGGCGCGGAGGCCCGGACGGCCCGGAGCTGTTGGCACAGCTATTCCCAGCCCCAGCCCCTTGGCAGGGGGACTCGTTCAAGGTCGGAAGGGAGTCATTGACCTCTGGCCCTGGCCCTGGGCCCCCAGAGTGGTTCATGGTCCCGGCTTGGCTCCCTGTCTTCTTCCAGGAGGTCTTCCCGTATTGTCACAAGAGCGAGGGTGGAAGTGGAGAGGAGGGCACCCTTGGGAACCTTGGGATGGGGGGAGAAGGAAAAGGTGACCCCAGGCTAGGACAGAACTGGATCGTGCAGAGCAGGGTGGGACTGGAGTTCTCCGTCTGTCTCCTACTCGCTCCCTATGTGCTACGACGGAGGCGGGGTGGGGAGGGCTGGGGATCTCGGGCTCCTGGTCTGCCAGCCAGATGCACCGGCATGGCCAGATCCACGCTGTAAATCTCTGTTTCCGTCCACAGTCAGCAGTGAACCCACAGCAGCCCTTTATATAACTCCTGCCCGCAGCTTCGTTCCCCCTCCTATTCCCCTCTCCCCTACCTTCTCCTCCTCCCCTCTCCCCTCCCCTCCCCACCTTCCTTTCTTTTCTTTTTCTCATCTCCTTCCTCCAAACAGCCCCAAATCCTGCCTCCCAGAGGGGAACCCGAATCGGAACATGCGAAGTTGGAAGGCGCTGTATAGAGTTGTCACAGATCCGACGCATGGTCGGTGTCTAGCTTCTTTCGGTGACGAAGAGCCCAATGGTGAACTCGGGGTGCAGTAGATGGAAGTGGGAAGAAATTCTTGCTTTTTCTGGGCTTCAATCTCCTTTGATTCAACGTCCACCCACTGCTCGTCGTTTCGCCTTCTGGAGCCAAGTGGAACAAGTTCAATCCCTTTTTCCCCATGGCAACTTTTCTAGCGGAAACAGGGTAATCGTAGGAAGTCGTAGCTGGAAAGAGCCTTAAATCTCAGCAAATTAGGGCTGGAGGGAGTCCTAGATTATCTAGACATCCCTTTCCCCTAGACTGACAATGTATGTAACAGTCTGTCCTGGTAGAACTCCATTTCTCCTCCATGATGAAGGAAATAGATTGAATGATCTCTTCTGCTCTCAAGGACTTGCCTTGCCAACTCTTTCATTCTAACTCCAGACCCAAGACTCCTTTTCTTCCCTCACACTTAATAGTATTTTATCTTTTCCAATTACATGTAGTTTTCAACGCTTATGTCCATAAGATTTTGAGTTCCAAATGTCTCTCCCCCTCCCTAAGACGGCATGCAAACCGATGCAGGCTATAACTGCACAGTCATATCAAACATTTCCACATTGGTCATGTTGTGAAAGAAGAATCAGGACAAAAGGGAAAACCCATGAGAAAGGAAAAAGAGAGAGAAAATAATACACTTTGATCTGCATCCATCCTCCATAGTTCTTTCTCTGCATGTGGATAGCATTTTTCCTCAGGAGTGTTTCTGAATTTTCTTGAATCATCCTATTGCTGAGAAGAGCTAAGTCCATCAAAGTTGGTCACTGCACAATGTTGCTGTTACGTGTACCATGCTCTCCTGGTTCTGCTAACTTCACTCAGCATTTGTTCAAGTAACAGACTGAAGACTCTTTCCATCGGATCCATGCATCATTGTCAAACTTCTACTAATAGCTAGGATGCCTCTACTTTCCCCATGTGCTCCCTTTCCAAACCCTGCTCTCACCATATGTGTGTGTATGTATGTGTATACATATATGCATTCCTACTCTTTTCTGTAGCATTTCACACTGTTGACCATACAGCCTTCTTTATATATTCTCTCCTCCTTTAAGGTCTTTCTGTGTTCTTTTCCTTACTTGAAATATTACCTTAAAATGTTTGTTGAATGTAGGTTTTCCCTTCAATGGAACCATTAACAACTCCACCATACTTTGACCGTCTTTGTGAATTGCTGTGACTGGAGCTAGTGGTCAGCCATCTGGCAATTTTCTGGTCTGCAATGTATAAACATCTGATGATCTCTATTAACCCCTGAAAAAGACCTTGATTCTTCAACTGTACTTCAAGGTTCGGGGTCTTCACAACTTTCAACAGCTAAGTTCCAGTGACTTCTTTCTGGCCCAGAAAAGGTTTTAGGAGGGGATTTGGTTCAAAGAGTGGTCAAGTCAATTCACAAACATTAGCAAGCATTTAATGTGTGCCAGGTACTAAGCTTGTTGGCAAATAAGGGAAGATACAAAGTTTAACTAGGACTTGGATACTTCCCTCATGGGTCTTATAGTCTAGCAAGGATGTATCAAATGTCTTAAAGTGGAATGAGAGAGACAGAAATAGAGAAAGACAGAGACAGAAACTAAGACAGATACAAAGAGAACAGAATATTGTACAGAGGGATTTTTCTGGGGGTTAATCTTAGAGCTTTTATGAGAACACAGATACTGATAACTACAATAGACAATATTACATAAATGCATTAAAGAAGTACAAAGTGGTCTTTGAGATCCAAGGAGAAAAAGCCTTTATCTACAGAAACATCATGTGTATTCAAATACTCAAGGCTGCAGTTGGTGCGTATTTTGTCATCTCCATGTCTCTTGCTTCTGGGTGCAGGCTTTTAATTTTCAGATAGCAGAAATTGATGGTGACCTATGGTGAACACAGTACCTTAGAACACATAACTCTCCCTTCCCCCACACCAGAGGAGTGGAGTGGAAGGGAACATAGGAGGCATGTCTAAGAACCCCACTTTCTCAGTCAGTATGGCTCAGCCACAGCCACAGACTTCATTTAGTCTCACCTTCAAACTTCCATATGCAGAAATCATGACTGATCTCCCCAAAATGCACCAGCAGAACTCCCTTTGTCTGATTTCCTTAGGTAATATGGTTACTACAGCTCCAAACAGAAATGACAGTGTGGTTATATGTGATGAGAGCAATATCTTACACCCCCTTTTCCTCTATAATTTAAACTGGTTTTCCCTTAAAAAGGATCAGGACCCTCCATTAGGCTTGACTGGCTGAGGGAACTAATGATTCTAGTTATTGACTTGCCTTCCTAGTTGTCTTAGTACAAATGCTCCAAGGTGCTGATGACTGACTGTCAGACCATGATGGACAATTTAGAATCAAGGAAGCTTTGCTTAGCTGAGTCATCTAGATGTCTTCAGTGTACATCTCGGTTGAATGTTCTTTTGCTAAGACTAAGTAAAGCTCTTTTGGCTAACCTTTGAATTATCTGCAAATGCCTCATTTCATTCTGAAATCAATCACAAACTGCCAGGACAGTAACCTGAGTCAGGCTGGGCCAAGAGCATCATGAGATAGCTGACATCAATAGTCATAGCAGGGCAGGAACCTTTTAGCTATGGGCAACTCACTTACACTATGCTTCCTTTCCATGTCTCATCATACTTCTCTTCCTGTCCTCCCCTCTGATTTCCGAGTCACAGTAGAGTACAGAGTAACATGACATCATAGAGAAGGAGCTGGCCTTGGAGCCAAGAAGACCCTAATGGAAGTCTCACTTTTTTTTTTTTGAGGGGGGAAGGCAAGGCAGTTGGGGTTAAGTGACTTGCCCAAGATCACACAGCTAGCAAGTGTCAAGTCACCCAGCTGCCCCAGGAAGTCTCACATTTGCTACATACCGGCTCTGTGATCTTGGGTTTCCTGACTTGCCTAGGGCTGTGTATGGAGGAAGTGGGGTTTTTTTTGTTTTGTTTTGTTTTTTGCTTCACCATTATTACTCCAGCATGCAGACCAGACCCCTCACTCTCCATTCTTCATGTAGCTGCTAGGTAGGTGGTGCAGTAGATATAGAGTGCCAGGGCCTGGAGTCAGGAAGACCTGAGTTCAAATGCAACCTCTTATACTTACTAGCTGTGTGACACTGGGCAAATCACCTAACTTCTTTCTGCCTTGGTTTTCTGATCTGTAAAATGGCAATAATAATGGCATCTACCTCCCATGATTGTGGTGAGGATCAAATGAGATTAATATATGTAAAGTATTTTGCAAACCGCAAAAAGCTATATAAATGCTAACTATGATCATGTCTGTTCACACTGTCCCCTATGCCTAGAATGTCTTTTCACCTCCTTTTTTTTCTTTTCACATCTTTCTAACCTTCCTTTAAAGTACAAATAATTCCTTCTCCAAAAGACTTTTCCTACTTCAGGATATTTCTCCCCAGACCTCAGACAGCCCATCTCTAACCTAACAGTATACATTATAATTATTTGTGTTGGTGCCTGTTAGGCAAGAAGACTTCCTGAGATCAGGAGCCATATTTCATTTAACTTTTGTATTTCCCTCAGTGCCAAGCACTGTCTGGTCCTGCACAAGCAAGCACTTCATAAGTGTCTAATGAATGAATGAATGATCCAAAGCCCATAGCCTTTTTCAGGGCTCCATCAGATTTTCAATGGCCCACTTGCCCAGAAATCAAGCACTGGCACCCATGTCTGGAAACTAGAGCCTGTAAATTACAGCCCAGAGAGCTGGACTTTGGATCCTGGCAAAATGTCATGTCACTATTTTAAAAAAATGTTTCTAAATGCCTTTTAAAGTATCACAGTCATTTCCATATGTTACTACCACTATATAGCTTCTCCATGCCTCCCCAAATTGGTTTTGCCCTTGTTAAAAAAAAAAAAAAACAAGAACAGTTGAGGGAAAACAACCAAAATGGTGAAAATATCTGACATTTTGTAATCCTCTACCACTGGGGAGAAGAGGGAGAGATTTAATTATTTGTTTTCTTAGACTAAAATGTCATGCTGGCTAGAGATTATTTAGAAAACAAAGCAACAATAAGAAAGGGCCAGCAGGATTTTATCAAGAACATGCCAGACTGATGGCTGAAACATCTCAACAACACGTCATGTCTTCTTTTTTATTTTTTTGGAGAGCCAGTTATTAAACATTTACTGGCCCATCACAGGGTTCAAGTGGTGTCTTCTCTAAGAAACTTTTCTGATCCCGCTAAAAAATTTATTTTGTATTTATTGTATAGACCTAGTGCATTGAGTAGTTTGTGCACAAGGATATGTAAACTCCAGCAGGGCAGGGATCGCTTTCAGTTTCTGGTCTTTGTGTGCCCAGTGGCAGGCGCACATGGCAAGTTCTGGTTGAATTAGCCTTAACTAAAGTGGTGGAGCCGGCTCTGTGTGCCGGGGATTCTTACATTCTGTTTGGTCTTAGGACATATTTCCTCTCACAAATGCAGCTTTTGTTTACGTGGGTTAGATATTCACCCTAGCAGGAATTAAAATGCATTCGTGTTATCATAAAACTAGTTTTGACCCCACAGATCTCCCGAAGGGGTTTGGGAAACCCTAAGGACGCCCGGAGCGATCTTTGAGAACCGTTGCTCCACACCAGTCCGGGCTAGCGCATTCCCAGAAAGCCCAGGTTGGAGCGGCGCTCTCGGGCTCGGCCAGCCCGCTCCTCTAGTCCTTCAGATGCAGAAAAGGAGGCCCAGAGGAGAGGCCAGCGCCCAAGGTCACCTCTGGAGAAGGTGGCGGGGCTGGGGATGGAGAGGCGGGGCTCTGGGAGGGGGTGCAGTGTGGGAACCAGCCGCGTCCAGATCCCCTACCCTCAGGTCTCCCCCTGCTCCCCTCCTGCTCCTCTTCTCCCCCAGCTAAGGCCAGAGGGAGGAGCGGGCGTGGTCCCTGGTGTCCCCGCCCTCCCCGCCTCCCGTCTCTGCCCCAGGCTGGGCGGGGCCGACGGGAGCTGAGCCGTGGCGTCCCCGAGCCCGTCACTTCCTGCCCCGGGGCCGGGGCCGCTTCCCCTTTAAGGGTTGGGGGGCTGCTCGCTATGGTGGTGCTGAAGAGCGTGGAGGGCAACTCGGCAGAGGCGGCGGCGACCGTGACCGTGACCGTGACCCCGGTGGCAGCTCCTGCGGCGGACGGGGACGGAGGAGGAGCGGGAGCTGCTGCGGCGGCCCCCCCAGGAGGGCCGCCCGGCGGGGAGCCCTACCTGTGAGCGCCCGGGGCCCAGACCCCACCGAACCCACCCCGCCCCACACCACTCCACCCACGCTACGCCTCCAGCGGTCTCGGATCCCCTCTGACCCCGGGATCGAGCCTTGGGCACGCTCCGGTCCTTTCTGCCCCTGATTTGAGTATTTAACTACAAGCTGGCTGGGTCCCCTCTAATCCAGGATTTACCTTTGGTGTAACCCAGATCCATTCGGTCCCTAGGATTCTCTCCCCCTCCTCCCGTTTCGAGTCTTGGCTCTTCTGGCTTTGGGCTTTGCTCTAGAGCCCCCTGTCACCCAGGTTTTGCTCTGGTCCTCTTCGACCCTTTGACTCGTATTTTCCCTATTTTCCCCCTCTCGCTGACATCAGGATTTGTCCTCAGGCCGACCCTGGCCTCCTTTGACCTGGGAGTCTCCTTGGTTTGGCTCAGGCTGTCCTCCCGGTGGGGTCTCACCTTCCCCTCTGGCCTGTCCTTGCTTCGCTCTGATACCCGCTGTTACCCGATACACGTGTGACTCCTTATCTTGCCCAGGTAGATAAGAGACATTCACACCTGCCATCACCTTTTCCCCGATGAGCCACCGGTAACCCTGACCCCGGTCCCGCCAGAGTTCTAACCCTGGGGTTGGCTCCTTTGATCTCCCGTCTGGTCCAGGTGTTATCAGGCCTGGCTCCTCACACCTTCCTGGGGAGGAGGAAGGATGGGTGTAAGCCACCCGCCCGGACAACTTCTTTTTTCAAATCTTTCTCTCCCCCTCAGCCAAACCACTCTTAATCCTGCTTCCTTCCTCCCAAACCCCACCTGCCCCCGGGATCTTCCCCTTTCTTCTCTATCTCAGGTCTTTTTCATCCATCCAGGGCTAAAGTAGAAAGTCACAGAAGGTCAGAGATAGGGAGGGGGGGAAATGAGGAAGCAGATGGCTTAGAACATGGAAGGTCCCAGGCAGGGAACTTTTAGAACCTAGAACATGGGATATCGGAGCTGGAAGGGACCTTTGACATAATATAAACCCCTGGGGTTCTCTTAACTTTTTGTCGGTTCTGGATGCCTTCGGTAGTACAGTCTTTGAACTCTTTCTCAGAATGGTATCTTTATATGCATAAAATAAAATGCATAGGATTATAAAGGAAACATTATATTTGAGATAAGTACTTTCTGACTTAAAATATACTTATCAAAAGTGTTGGGTTTTTTTAAAGTTCTTAGACCCCTGGTCTAGTCTGACCCCCTGGTTTTTACAGTTGAGGACATTGAAGCCCAGAGAATGGAAGGGGATTTGTCCAAGGTCCTGTTGGTGGTTCTGGCTCTCTTTTGGGATTTGAGTTTGTAAACATGGTTGAAAGGCTTGGGCCTCTGGGCTGTTTCCTCCTGAGGTTTCTCAGGTGGGAAAGGTGGAGTGTGTCAGCATGGATCCTGGCCTCTTGAGAGAGGGGTGCTGCTTGTGGGGAGAAAGCCTGGGGCCTCTTGGATGAATGTAGAGGTATATCAAAGGTTGAGAAGTTTGACCCTGAGGTGGTGAGTTAAAATAGTGCCTATAAAGTGGGGGTTTTAGGATGTGTGGGATCTTGGGTGAACAATCTTGACCTTGCGTGAGTCAGGATTTCCTGATTGCTCATCTGTACATTATGCAGGCAGTCTTTGTAAAGGGTTTGGAATCTAAAGGGGTATGTGTGTGTGTGTGTGTGTGTGTTTGGGAGGCAGAGATGGTTTGATCTGTGTTTGGACTTGACTTTGAAAGGGCCTGTGTCAAGGGGCAATATAGTGCCTCGGGGAGGTCTTGGTAGAGATTGATTTCTAGGAAATAAACACCACTACACCTTACTTGTGCAGGGTCCCTGATAAGCTACTTAGCCTTCCAGGGCTGCAGTGTGAAGCAACTAGGGTTATATTCAAGTTAGTCAACAGCCAAGAGCCCTATCCTCCCACCCAGCGTTGGCTGCTGTCCAGTGCTGGGCAAACCAATTACTGAATCATTTAATTACCTTTCTGTTTCTACCTCTTTTCCTAAAGATAATTGTTTGCCTGGGTATCTGCCCTTCGACTGCTCTTGCTAATGGTTCTGAATTGTAGCCTCAACCCTTTGGCTAAAGGGAGATGGAGCTGTTGGAAATGAAGTGTAAATAGAGTTTCTGAAATGACTAATTGTACTTAATCAGCTTCCTGGCAGCAGCCTGGAGCAGTCTCTTTTCTTGGGATTTTGAGTAGAGTTGGGTAGCATTTGAGTGCCTACTATCTAGCAGGTACTGGGCTAAGCTCTGGGGATGCAAAAGGCAAAAACAGTCCCTACTTTCAAGGAGGCTGTAGGCTAATGGTGAGACAACATGCCAGCAACTATATATATATATATATATATATATATATATATATATATATATATATATATATATATATATGATTTAGTAGGGTCCTAGTGACTTTGGAGAGCTGGGGACACTTGGAAGCAAAACCCTTATGGCATTGAACATAGAGTTCAAATTCTGGCCCCTACACCATCTCTGTGGCATGGGCCTGGGCCTCAGTTTCCTCATATGTAAAATGAAGGAGTTGGACTCTCCCAAATCTTTGTCCCTGAGGCAAAAGCTTGCAGAAAACTAAGGGAAAAGTGGGTGGTAAAGATCTGTAAGATGTCAGAGTAGGTGATCTCTGAGGTCCCTCCCTAGGGAGTGCTTGGATTTCACTGACAACTTTTTAGAAAAGTTTGTGCTGGAAAAAGGGGAAGAGAGAGATGAGATGAGAGTAGAACAGGTTGGGAGAGTCAAGGCAAGTTCTATGGGGTTTTTTCCATCATATTTTTTTGAAGGATAAAAGTAGTTGGAGACTATTGGTGAGCAGATGAGAGAGAGAGAGAGAGAAGGAATTTGGAGAGAACCAGCAGAATGTGATGATCAAGAGAGGAGAAGGGGAAGGCACATGAGAGAGATGGGGGGATGACCCCAGAGCAGGGTCCCGGAGAAAGGGGAAGGAGTGGAATTGGGAGGAAGGACAGATGGAGACAGAGATGAGTCCCAATGAGGAGTAAGAATCTCCCTTCTGTGACCAGAGGAAAGGTGGAAGGAGGAGGTGATGATGCTGGGAAGTTTTGAGGGTCCTTCCTTTGGATAGCCTCAAGTCTTAGGGAAAGAAGAGAGGTCAGGGACCCTAAGATTGGGGGATTTCATAATAAAGACCATAGCTAATATTTCTATAGCACTTTAAGGTTTGCAAAGGGCTTTTCAAATATTCCCTCATTTGATCCTTTCAAACTTGGGAGATAGGTACTCTTATTCCATTTTCCAGTTGAGGAAACTAAGGCAAAGAATGATGAAGGGACTTGCCCTGGGTCACCTAGCTGGAAAGTGTTGTAGGTGGGATTTGAATTTGACTCTCTCTCAAAGGTTTGACACAGTTTGTGGGGAATGAGTAAGAGATGGAAGATAATGAAGAAGTGAGGTGTAGTAGATGGAATGCTGGAGTGGAGAATCAGGGAAACTTGGAGTTGCATGCCCTTCCCCCATCCTTTCTTTGTTGATTGTTCAACTCTTGGCTAATTCACTGACCTGTTTGTAGACTCATCTTTCTCATCTCTACAGTGTTCCAAAAGTCATAGGGCAATATTAAACTTGAATAGCTGAAAATTTTCATCTTAAATAGCTTAAAATCCACTCAAGACTTTTGGGATCTCCTGTTTATAGACAGAGCCTAGACCTGTGATTCTTTTCATTTGGGAAACTCCTTTTACTAGTGGGGACTGACACCATCTCTGCAATTTATAATCTTTATAAATAGACAGGCTAAATGACTTACCCAGGATCGCACATCTAGTACGTGTCAGATGTAGGACTTGAACCCAGGACTAGCTTTCCCTGGAGCTAGGTGCTGAAGTGGATGAAGTGCTGGGCCTGGAGTCAGGAAGACCTGAGTTCAAATCCAGTCTCTGATACTAGTTGTATGACCCTGGGAAAGTCATGTAATTTCTCATTAATTCAGTTTAGCACTTACTTCTCAGGGTAGTTGTGAGGTCAAATGAGATAATATTTGTGAGAGTGACTTAGTAGAGTGTCTGGCATATAGTTCATTAATGTTTAGTTATTTCAGTTGTGTCCAATTCTTTGTGACCCCATTTGGGGTTTTCTTGGCAGAGATACTGGAGCAGTTTGCTATTTCCTTCTCCATCTCATTTTACAGATGGGGAAACTGAAGCAAACAGGGTTAAGTGATGTGCCCAGGGTCATACAGCTAATAAGTGTTGGAGACTAGATTTGAACTCAGATCTTCCTGACTCCAGGCCCTTCCTCAGAATAGTATTTTTAAATTCATTTTAAAAAATACATAAGATTACAAAGGAAACGAATTATATTGAAATGCAGTCATCAAAATTACATTTTTACTTTTAGTTTTTGGACCATGTGTTAGGAACCTCTGAGCTGACAAGTGTGGGTGGGATTTGAACCTTGGCCTTCCTAATCCCAAATCTAGCTTACCATCTGTGTCCTGCTTTATTTAGTCCAGCTCCTTTATTTTATAGACTAGGGAGATGAGGCAAGAGGTTAGGTGATTTTCTTAAGATTGCACAGGTTGTATCACACACAGGTTTGAACTTGGGTCTATTTGTCTCCAAATCTAGGGTTCTTTCTATTCTGTTAGTGAGTAGGATTTCCAAGTTTAGGATGCTGGAGGTGGGACCCACAGGGACTTGGTTGCCAAGCCAGGACTAGGACCCTCCCCTCCTGGTGCCCTCCCTGGGTTCCTCTCTGCCTCGAATGGAGCTTTTCCTGGCTCTGTGGGCTGGGCAAGACCTTGGATCTCCCAAGGCCCTTGGAATGAGGGTGATTTGGTACACAAACTTCCTGACCTTCAGCCATCTGGGGACTGTGACCCCCAACTAGGAAGAACCTTACTTGTTTACATCATTGGCTCTGAACCATCTTTGGGCCCCTCCCCATCCCACAGGGACTCTCAGGGAGGTGATTCAGCTGCTTTTATCTCTTCGGCTCAGGGTGGTTGTGGCTTGGACACCTTCCAGCTAGCATCAGAGTGAATCCTTGATGGAGGTTGAATGGGGCAAGGGAAATGTCATGAGGCCTTAATAGAGTGATGTTATAAGGGATGGTGGGTTCCCAAGGCCAAGAGAGTCCTCTCCCTGGCAACTTCCTGCAGCTTGATGTGGTCAAAGTGGAAATTTATTACTTAGTGTCTGGAGGCTTAGGAAGTGATTTCCTTGTGGTGGCATTTCAAGGCAAACACTGGAAGCTTTGTGAACTCTTCTCTTAGAGATGAAGAACCAAGTCCCAGAGAGGGCAGGGGACTTGTTCAGGATCACACAGCCAGTAAGTGGTGGAGCTAAGATTCTTTCTCTTAATGAAGGGCCCAAGGTATGGGAGCATGGTTGTTAATAACAGATTTTAAAATGATAAAGCATTATGGTCTTAGTGAGTTCCTTGGACATGTGTCCAAGATCATAGCATCAGAGTAGTTCTTGAACTTTAGGGATGGTCTCTCCATTGAATTGATCTGTCAGAGCCCGGGGCATCTGGGAAAGCTAGACTGGGGGGGCGGTACTTGGAACACAAAATGTCAGATGGGGAAACTGAGACCCAGAAAGAGCAAGGGATTGCATCCCAGAGCAACCCAGCATCAGCTGTAAGCCCTTTCCTTCAGGGGTCTTTCCATTTGCCTCCCCCGCTGTGGTTGAGGTTTAGCCTTGGATTGGGTCTTAGAAAACAAGCTGCCCAACCACAGAGGCATTTATTCCACTTGTGGCTCCTGCCATCATAAACAGAGCTGGCAGGGGGAGTTATATCAGGCCTCAGTCCCAGGAATGGGTCAACTCACCATGCTCAGGGCAGTGGGCTCAGGGTGTGAGACAGGAGGCCAAGCTGGAAGGTAAGACTGAGCCTAGAACCTTGGATGTCAGAGCATCACACTCTAACTGAAAGCTTCCTAATTGACGTCCCTCATTTTATGAGCCTGGGAGAACTTTAGTTTACTCCTCTCCCATCTGCTCCTTAGAAGTAGGGAAATAGAATGTTGACTTGAATACCCATTCTCCAGTAAGTCTGGGTTCCAGATCATTCCAACTGGGAAGACCCTGAGGGCACTGACTGTCACAGTCAGCCTCCAGGAGGGCCTTTGGAACACAGAATGCCAGGGCTTGGAGAGTCCTTGGGATCATCTGGTCCAACCCCCTCATTTTGCGGATGGGAACCATTGGCCCAGAGAGAAGTGACTGAACCTTGTACCCAGGTCTCCTGGCAGCCTGGCCTGGGCGCTCTGCACTAACTTGTCCCCATGTGCTTTCTGCTGCCCCAGCCCTCAGTATCTGGTTGTCTCCTAGAATGCCATTTCTGTAAAATAATTGTTTTCAGTTGCATTTTCTCCTGAGGGCTGAGGACAGGAGGTCTGCTTCTCCTCATGTCTTTCATGTTCATCCATGTGCCTCCCCAGGACATAGGCCCCTTGCCCCATCTAATCTCCTCCATTAACCTGGCCCCCAACCTGCTCAGAGTGGGCCCTGTGCCTCCCTCCCACTGGGCTTCCTCTGAGCTGTCTTCTGGGAACGCAGGGAAGCTTCTGCCTGCCCTGGATGGTAATATCTTTTGAGTAATTAAGACAATTTAATCGGCTGAGTGGCAGGATTTAGCTCCTAAGGCCTCTCTGAGGTGGCCCCAGGGGGTTCAGCAGATAAAGTCACAGAGAAATAAATTGATGGGCCACACTGTCCTCCTCCCCCTCCAGTGATCCAGGGTCTTATTCAGCCAGAACCCCGGGGACCCAGAGGTGATGGGCCCTAGAGACTTAGGGAGGGGGCAGTTAGGTGGTACAGTAGAACACAGCCTCTGGAGTCAGTAGGACCTAAGTACAAATCCAGCCTCAGATGCTTACTAGCTCTGTGACCCTGGGCAAGTCCTTAACCCTGATTACCTCAAAAAACCAAAACAAAACAGAGAGAGAGAGAGAGAGACCAAGGGAGGGAGTATGTGATAAATATTTCAAGTGTCAGAAGGGACCCAGAGTCATAGATTCATAAATGTAAGAGCTGGAAGAGGAGCATGGAGACCTCTGTCCAACAGAAGCATTTGATAATCACACAACCAAGATCACAAATAAGGAAACGATCCCTGCTCTCAAGGTATTTGTATTATTTCTTTCAAATTCATTTTTATTCTGAACTTAACAAATGTCTTACAGATGACAAAATTTGGGGCCCAGGGAGAAGGGCCTTGGCCACGGTCACACAGCTAAGTGTCCAAGGTAGAGTTTGAACACAGGTCTTCCAGACTTCCAGTCCAGTACTCTTTCCTGGTCCCACAGAACTTCTCCATGAGCAGGTCTTTTCCCTCCTCATCCCCTACTCATGCCTGTAACCTCTTGCCCCAGTGTCTCCCCACCTCCAGTTCCTCCAGGGGCTGCTACCTGAGGTTGGTATGGAGGCCGTTTTGGGGGGGTGGGAGGAGAAGAAAACATCTTGGCTATTTCTGCACCCACAGGCACTACCACTCCCACCTCCCGAGCTCGAGGGCCAAGCGTCTCAGTCCTGCCAAGCGGAGGCAGTATTTCATCAATCAAGCAGTGAGAAACTCGGACCTCACACCCAGGGCCAAGGGCAGAAAGAGGCTGCAGCGGATGGAGAACAGTGAGCTGGGACCCGATGGGCCATGGGAGGGTGGGGCAGTTTACAGGGCTCCCAGAGCAGAGAGGAGGCTTCTTACTCCTCCCCATTCTTCCTCCCTCCATACTCCCTCTTCCCATACTGATTTTCAGTGGTGTGAGCATGGATAGAAATTTCATATAAGGTCCCTGGGGCCTGCTAGACCCTGGGGGTAGGATTTCCTTCTCAAAAGGCTCTAGAAGTTTGTCAGAGCATCTAGAGCAGGTAAATGAGAAAGTCCCAAGTTCCTCATGTGTTTTTCCCTATTCCTCTTCCCCCTCCCCCCAAATCTGATCTCAGATTAATCTGAAAGAAAAATCCATAGTGTGGGACATCAAGGGAAAAGGCTTTGGTGTCAAGAGGACCTGGGTCCAAATTCTGTTACTTAGTTCTCTAAATGATCTTGAGAAAACTAACCTTTTTTTCTGGGCATCAGTCTCCTCTGAGCATGAAGGGAATGTCTTTGGTGCCTCCCCTCTGACTCCAGTGGGCCCTCCCAGCTCTGAGTCTTCAACTGTTCAAGCGGACCCGACCTGTTGGAAATCCCAGGTGGGGGAGTCTGGGTTCTGTTTTCTGTTTTTTAATCTCAAAGGCTTTTCTTTTCACAGGCCACTATTTGATGACCCTCATGGAAAGGGTTGAATGCTCCCCTGATGATGGAGACTTAGCCCTCCCTGCCACTCCTAGCATCTTTGCCAAAGCCTGCAGCAATGAGACCTACATTGAGGTAAGAGGCCCCTGCTGTCCTTCCTGACCCCCTTCCCCTGGACTCGACGATCTCCTATGCAGGGGAGTCATCCTGTCGTCCGACAGCCCAGCATCTTGGGATATAGCTTGCTTTAACTTCTTGATCTAAGCAGTATTCTTCAAGAGCCCAGATGGGATGTTTAGTTGGGTAACCATGTCTGAGCAGTTTTCTTCATCTATATAATGAGGCTAATAATTCTTTTAACTGCCTACTTCTCAGGGTTGCTGGGAGACAGAACATCTTTAAAGTCTGTTTAGCCAGGTGGGTTCTGAGGACCGTGATTTGGTAAAAAGAATGGCTGGGACTCTGGGAGCTGGGAAGCCTGTTCTCTCCAGGCTCTGTGGACCCTGGGTTAAGCCTTGCCTCTGGGCTCCCTGCAAAATGGGGACAGAGTTACTTTACCTGTGGAAGGCTAGGCCTGTTAACCTCTTGAAATCTCTTTTAGCATTGAGATTGCTGGTTGGAGATTGCCCCATCTACCCTAGAGGGTTCCCTGCCCTCATCTCCTAGTGTCTCCCTGCCTTGGGCCAGCAGAGGATCCAAGGACTGTATCTATATCTTTGGAATGTCTAGCCCAAGAATAGAACTTGCTATGGGGGTGGATGGGGGAGAGAGGGGTATCTCCTGGTAGCTGTTTCTAAGGGCACCAAAGCTCATGATGAGGTCAAGGTTAGGGAAAAAATGAGACCCGTGCAATCTGAGAAGGAGCCAAGGTCAGTAACACTGGCATTGAACCCACAGATAACTCAACTTCCCCACCTTGGAGCTGGAAGAAGGAATCTGAGGTTGGTCCGGGCCCCTCCAGCCTGAGAAAACACCCAAATCAGACTCCTGGAGGATCAGAGAAAATCTGAGACATGAGAACCTGTTAGGTCTCTCTAGGAATCTCTAGGGCCCGAGGTCTTAACCTGGGGTCCATGGAACTAGCTAGATTTCAGAAGATTCATAGATGGAGGAAAATTACATATTTATTTTCACTAACCCCTAATTGAAATTGAGCATTTCTTTAGTTATGAATGTAGGCAACAGATGTTCTTTTGAGAAGGCATCACTGGACTTGGGGGTGAGGTGGTAAGGTGAAGTCCCTTTATCCAAGAACCTGGGCTCATTGACAGCCATTGGGTCCTGCCTCCCCACACACCACAGCCTGCTTGTTTACAGATGGTCCCTTCTTACCCATCCTCCTCCATATCTTTTTGCAATAGCCCATTGCCCCTCCCTGGCTGGCTGTTTCTCAGCAGGCCTCTTGCCTCATAATCTGGTTTGTGGTCTGTGAAATGGGGCAACTGTGCCTGTTGGGGAGAGGATGGGTGACCCTTGGATGGGAGGGGATCCCTTTCCAGGTAGGGGTTGGGCTAAATGGCCTCTGGGCTTTTCCCCAATTCTGAGATAATGAGAAGACACAGAGGAGCTTTAAAAAAAAAATCTGAGTCTCAGTTTCTAGAACCATAGACTGTCACTATGGGGAGGGCCCTTAGGATGAAAGCCCCCAAAGGGTCTGGAACCTAGAATGATAGACTGAAGGGATCCTGGGATCAGAGATTTCAACTGGAAGAAACCCCAGAGGCCATCTTGTCCAACCCTCGGATTTTACAAATGAAGAAACTGAGACCCAGAGATGTTGACTACCCCCAAGGTCATACAAGGTGCTGAGGGGTCAGAAGACCCATGTTGTTCAAGGTCCTTAAAAAAAAATGGATGAGAAAATAGCTGAGACCCAGAAAAGAGAAGAAGCTGGTTCCAGGTTATATGGCTCCTGGTGGGCCTTGGGAGGCCCCTGATCTGATCCCATTTCACTGACATACAGAGACCCTCTATGAGGGCAGGTCTGCACTGAAAGGAGCCTAGAGCACTGTGGTCAGGGCCACATAGGGGCAGGGCTTGAACCCAGACCCTGCCCTGCTGACTTTTATCCACTCTACCTGGCTGACTGTCCAGCTGGGAGATCAAATGCTAGTGTGTATTTTCCCCTTTCCAAAGATGCTGGGGAAAAAAAAAAGACTAGTGTGGGCCAACCCTAGGCAGCAGACTCCTAATCTTCAGTTGGCCCCTTCCTCTATCCCTGCCCCTCAGCCAATTAGATTGTTTCTGTCCCGAGTTGGGGAGGATCAGAAGCAAAGAACAAGTTTATCACCATCATCATCAATTTTCTGTTATCATTCACTGTCCTTGCTCAAGGTCCCCTCTGGAGCCATCATGTGCCAGAGAGGGCTGGCCTTAGAGGCTGGATCCCAGGGAACTGAGTCTTGCCTCTTATGCTGACCGGCTGTGTGACCCTGGGCAAGTCTCTTCTCTTTTTCTTCTCAGTTTCCTCTTCTATAAAATGGGGACAATCATACTTTGTGCCTACTGTAAGGAAAGGGCTTTGTAATGCACACAGCACCAGAGAAATGTTCTCATCCATTGCGGGGGAGGGAAATCTGGGGATGGAAACTTCAAAGATGGCACCTTACCTACAACTCAGAGTTGCCTCTGGACCAGTGAGGAGGACTTATCTGGTCACAGTGCCAGGCTGGTGTTCAAGGGAGGACTTGAGGCCTCTTCAGTCTTACTGCCTGAGTCTGTGCAACGGGTATCAATCCTCTATCTAAACAATCATGCTGCCTCCTCTTGTGACCTTGGCCAAGGCATTTAACCTCTTTCTGCCCCAGTTTCCTCATATGAAAAATGGGGACAATGATAGCACCTACCTCCCAAGCTACAGAGAGAGAGAGAGAGAGAGAGAGAGAGAGAGAGAGAGAGAGTGTGATTATGTTTGGGGGGGGGTCCAATGAGATAGCATGTTAAGTGGTTAAATGTAGTTTTTATTTCATTAGTCCAGGGAATTCCCAATAAGGAAATTCCTTCTACCAGTTCAGATATGCCCCTGTTCTACATCTGGTCTCACAAAGTGGCCTGGAGGGTACTGAGTGGTTAGTGACTTGTCCAGGGTCTCACAGCCAGCATATGTCAAAGGTAGGATTAGAATTCAGGTCTTCCTGACTCCAAGTTTGGATCTCTCTCTTGTTATTAGAAGTCCATTTGTTCCCATCCTTTTCCATTGAATTCAGATGTCAGTGACCCTGGGACACATTCTGCCAACTTGCACAGGCAGATACACTGCCTTTTGTGAGTTGAATACGAGCATTGGGATGGAAGATAACCTTCTGATTTGTTATTATGATGAAAAAAAAACACAAATCATTGCACGACTCTGCCTTGAGGTTCACAGAAGACACTCCCTTCCTCCCTCCACTTCCTTGCTAGGTAACCATCTGCTAAGGTGTAGGGCCAGCTTGCCAGGCTAGGGAGCTGGCGCCATCTCCATTATTAGACAGAGCTGAGCGGGTGAAGACTGGAGGTGTGCCTGGTCAATGCTTAGACTTGAGAGTGATAATAGAGAAGCAGCTGGAGATATCCTTTTTACAATATCCCTTCTTTCCCTCCATTCTTCCTCCCCCTCAAAAATTATTTCCTTTTGCAGAGTACACAATGACAAGGAGTAGCAATTCCTGTGGTAAAGTCTCTGGTTTTTCTCCCCTCTTCTCCTACCCCACCTTCCTGGTCACTGAGCCTCCATTAACTGTGACTCTAAAGTGGGATTCTTTTATTATTGAGAACCATCAACCAGATTGTGGGAGGTTGGAGGCAGGTGACAGCTCTAATCTATTCCCGTTAAAGATGAATTCTAGCCAAGGCACAGTCAACGTATCTCCAGGAAGGCCCAACAGAGGGAATGTGGACAGCTGTCTCTTGGTCATCTCCATGGCCAGAGACACATGCAGTGGTGTTTGGAATGTTGAAAAGAGCATTGACTTTGGGGTCCAAGAGTTGAGTGCAACTCCTACCTCTGACCTGGGGTTCAGTTTCCTCATCTGGAAAATGAGGAGGTTGAATTACATGGTTTCTGAGGTCCCTTCCACCTCTAAATCTAAGATGTTAAATCCTACACAGAGGTCTTGGTGGGGTGGGGGGAATAGTGGAGGTAGCTATGGACCAGGAGACTTGGATTCTGGTCCTGGCTCTCTGCTGTCTCTCTTTACTGCTGCACTCCCCCTCCCCTTTACCAGTTCTAAGTAGAGGGTACCATTCACCCTCCCATTCAAGCTGGCTTTCCACCTGAACTGCCATCCTTCCTTAATTGTTCCTGCTGGCCTGGGTTGGCCAGAGTCATTGGGGGTCTGAGAAATGAAATCCTCTGATAACCAGTTTTTCTGGTACCTACCCCCATTCTCAGCCCCATCAGGCCTTTATGGAAGCAGCTGCTGAAGAAGGGGCAGATCATGGGAATCTAGCTTTGTCCTAGGCTTCCTTCCTTGCCTAAGAAGGTGCTTGCTGACCAGCCCAAGGAGACAGATTCAGCCCGGGAGGCCTGATTCCAGCTCCTTCTTTGGACTCTGCTTCAGTCAAGCCTTGGATTGTGGGACCCTGGCTTGACTGCAGCATCTGATTAAAAAGGAGAAGGTTGACTTCTCCCTAGGAAGCCAATCTAGGAGCAGTGGGTGGGAGGCCCTGCTGATATTGTAGGAGGGGAGGGTCCCTCTCTCCTTTGCCTATTCAGACCCCTTCACGTTGGCCAAAGGCTGCCTAGAGGAGGGCACTGATGCCCAGGAGAATCCGCTGGGGGAAATAAGGATTTTCAGCCTGGAAAATAAAAAGACTAAGGATGAAATGGGATTTGTTGTCATATATTTGAAGGGCTACCATAGAGGAGGAGACTTGTCCTGGCTGGTCCCCACAGGCCACACCCAGGAGACGGGTCTATTTAAGGGGGTCTGTAAGTCTGAAGAAAGGCACACAGGGTTGATATAAAGGAAATCTCTATAAATTAGAGCTTATCTCATTGTGGAAGGTGAATGAATGAATTCCCCATAGGATCCCCTGCTCCATCACTCCCACTTCCTATCTCAGTGACCTTGGCCTGGGCCTCAGTTTCCTCCTTTGACCAAGAGGGGTTGGACTAGGTGACCTCTTAAGGGCCCTTCCAGCTATATATTTTCAGTCCTAAAATTTAGGACTGGAAGAGACCTTAGAGGCCATTTCATCCACCACCATCCCTTTTCCCCATTTTATAGAAGAGGAAACTGAGGCCCAGAGATGCTAAGTGACTTACCCACACTGGTGGCAAGTATTAGAACCCACATTTGAACTTGAATCCTCTGACTCCACTGTTCCCCAGCCCTCACCCCTTCCTTGCTCTGGAAGTTTTTAAGCAAGCCCACCTGGCCACTTGTCAGGGATATCCGAGGTCATAATCTTGTCCAGGTGCTGGCATTCTGAAGGCTTTGCTAACTCTGACCTTTGAGAACTGGGGAATCCTGTCCTCCCCTCAGGGTGGGATGCCTTGCTACTTTACCATGAGTGGCAAAGGTTTTATGGGAAGAACATAAGACCTCTTCTAGCCAAGGCTCCCAGAATGAATTAAGGTATTTTATTTAGACACTTTCCTCCATCCCCTTTTTGCAGATCTGGAGTGATTTTATGAATCGGTCTGGGGAGGAACAGGAGCGAGTACTCCTGTACCTGGAGGAGGAAGCTACAAAAAAGCCAAAAAGGAAGGTCTCTGCTAAGACTGAGGATAATCGGAAAGGTGTGAGGCTCTCTGGGGCTGGGCTCTGGGCATGGCTCTGGGGGAAGGGATGTGAGGAGAGTTTCTGGGAGTGGGGGGCTCATAGAGGAGGGCAAAATGTTGGGAAAACCCTTTGACTTAATGCAGTTCTATTGCCTTTTAGAAGATCCTTCTTACACACCTCAGGCATGCTTCCAGAGGATTAGCCGTCGCCTGCGGACCACCCTGAAGCGAGGGAGAATCCCCATGGTGAGTAAGGATTGGAGCTGTGGGTTGTATCATAAAAACCTAGGATGTCCAAGCTGGAAGGGCCCATAGAGCATACGTCAGAGGATGGAGGGCCCCCAGAACTAATTTGAGTGTAGGACATCAGGACTGGGAAGCATCTTGGCGATGGTCTACCCAGTGTTCCACACAGCACCTGGTGTGCAGAAAGGGTTTAATGAATGCTCTTTGGAAGCAGGTAGGTGGTGCGATGGATAGAGCACTGGACCTGGAGTAAGGAAGACCTGAGTTCGAATCCAGCCTCATTTACTAACGGTGTGGCCGTAACTCTGGCTGAGTCGGGTTTCTTATCCCTCGAACAGGGATAAGAAGAGCACCTACCTTTCAGAGGATGAGAACAAGGGCACCGCAAGCCTTAAAGCCCTTCTGCAGCGCTAGCTGATGTTGCTAATATTCATCATTATTATGACTTCCCTTAGCAGGGGTGGGAATCCCAGCGCTCTGCTCATCTTAAGTCATTAGGATGAAATTGGTGGAGCCCCAAACTTTGGTTTGGGGTCCCTCTCTCCACATTATTTTTTCCTGATTGGTGAAAAGAAGGGCATAGGAACAGGAGCTAGGTGGCCTAGTGGCTAGAGTCTGGAAGGTGCATCTTTGAGTTTCAATGTGGACTCAGTTACTCGCTGTATCACCCTGGGCAAGTCAATTCACCCTGTTTGCTTCACTTTCCTCCTCTACGAGCTAGAGAAGGAAATGACAAGCCACTCTGCTAAGAAAACCCCAAAAGGGATCATGGGCACAACTAAACAAAGACAAAAAAGAGGGGCTCCTGTTTTCTGTTCTACGTTCTAAGGTCTTTCTCATTGCTTCTCTGACATTCTTTCCTCCACACCCCTCCAAGTGGCAGGCACAGGTCTCGGGTTTATTTCTTCCCTTTTTTAAATGGCCCTGACCTCAGGAGTATGTGAGAAGAGGGGGCTAGGTGGCTTCTTTTTTTCCCCCTTCCACACATGCATGACTCCCACTAAACAGAGCATCCATTACAAGCCTTACCATGTGGCCACCCTGCTGTGGCTAGGTCACTGTGACCCTCAGCAGCCAGGTCAGGCAGCTGGCAGGAGGAGTTAAAGAGCTGCTTAGTGCATCTTGCCAGTTAGCCAAGGCCTGGCAATTGGACTGCACTGTTTGTGGGAGATTTGTTTGTCCCTGAGTCTTTGTCTTCCTCCAGGGCTGGTGTCTGCTGGCAGATGACTTTCTAGAGATCACAGAGGAGGCCCCTGACTGACACCGGACATCTGGCAGCCTCTCATATTTACATACCTCTGGTTCTCAGACCGCTCACAAAGTCCTAAGATTGTAATATTCTGAGCCAGAGAGATCTTTGGATATTCTTTAATCCAGCTCCCTTATTTTATGGAGGGGGATGCTGAGGCCCAGAGAGGAGGAAGAGGAGGAGGAAAAGGGACTTGCCCAGTGCCACCTAGGAGGAGGAGCTTAATCCCAGGTCATCTGACTGCAAATCTAGCTTCCTTTTACTTGATCTAGCTCCACCCGGCAGTGTGAGAGTTAGATTCCCTGTTCTGCAGCTGAGGAAACTGAGGCTTCAGTAGGGAGTGAGTTAGTGGCAGAGTCTGGTGCCCTTTATAATATTTGGCACTGCATCTCGGCAGTTTGTGATTCAGAGGGTACAAAGAGGTGTGGGTACAACACACCAGGTGCCCTTATGAGTGGCATGTGACTGGTTTTAATCAATAAGCATTTGTCTCAGAGAGGGAATCCTTATCCAGGTAAGGGTTGGTCTACATGGTGTCTGCAGTACATTCTAGCCTGATGTTCTGAATTCTGGGGTGTGTTTACAAGAGAAGAGTGGGAAGTATGTGGGGAGGTCACTTTGGCAGGGAGACTTGTGGAGGCGATAGGATCCTCTAATTCTCCCCTCCCTGGTGGAGAGCTCCACTTACCTAGTCCAGGAAGGTCCAGGTGGTGTCCAGATTGGACTTCCCACTATCCCTGCCCTGACTGGTGGGGGCCTTACCTCTCTCTCTCCCAGGACACGCTGGAGGGTCTGGAAGGAAAGCTCCTGAGATTTTTCTCTGTCACCCCTCGGTCTGTCTATATAGCCATGATGGATAGCAGGTGAGCCTCCAGCCCTCACCCCAAGGCCAGGATGAGTGTTTGGAGCTGAGCTCTCTCTGGGTCTCTTCCCCCACCCCCATCCACTCTCCTTGGCCTGATTCCTCTTTTCCTCTTCTGGGGCCAAGGATAGAGTGACTTCTCCCTTGGGAAGCCGGGGGATGGTTGACCTCAGGCCCCCCAGGCAGGGATTTATGGGGTGGGGATGTTGAGTTTCTGTCCAGACAGAGGTTTTGCCTTTTGAGAATTCACCTTGGTGAATTTTTGGTTCTATCCAAAACACACGGGCAGGAGACCCTAGCACTTTCTCTCTTCTTGCTCCTAGGTCTAATACCAACACTTTGCTCTTTTTCCTAGCTTTGAGCGACTCTTGCTTCATGCCCTCTGCCAGTACATGGACCTGATCTCTGCCAGTGAGTACTTTCTGTGGACTTCATTCTGCCCCATATCTGCCCTATATTCACTTATGGGAAACCCTTAGGGTGTTAGACACCCTCAGGCTCTACCCCTCTGGTGCTAGAAGGAAGTAAAACACCTAAGCCTTCATCTGTGTCCAGGCCAAGAAATGGAGGCCCAGAGGGGGAAAACAATTTTCCCAGTCTCCCATACCAAGTTAGTGGCAGAAGGGTCGGAACCAGTTCATACATCTGTTCTAGGGCCCTTACGAATTCTGACATTCTGTGGAAACAGCACAAGAACTCCACTGAGTTTGAGGCAGGAGGGCGGGCACCTCCCCCCAACCCCCAGGCCTGGATTTGGATAATTGAAGCCTGCCTGACTCTGAGGCCACCTGGGAGCACTCAGGCCAGGCTTATTCTTTAGTTTAATGAATCTCTGATCATTAAAGGGCTTAAGTGTTCTCTCTAATAGCCTGGAGGGGAAATTAGGGGGCAGAAGGCACTTAGCCTCCTGGAGGAGGTAGGTGGTCATTCACATAGACCAGCTGCGTTCTGCCGGCCCTCTTTTCTTGGGAGTAACCAAGGAGTAGGCTGTCATGGCAACCAGGCACGGGGAAGCTGTCTCCATGACTACAAGGTGGGTAGATAGAGGGAAGGAGGGGTGAGTTGGATTCTAGCTCTTACTCTAAGGAAGTGGTCTGTCTCTTAGACCCAGCCTGGAGGATTGAGTCAGGGTGGAGGAAGGGAAGTCAGACAGCATGGTCCAGGAGAGAGGGAGCCTGGATGAGGAGACCAGGAGACCTGGGTTCTCTGCCACGTAGCTGTGGTATGACAAGCTATTCAGTCTTTTTTCCCCTCAGTTGACCAGGTTGTGAAATGAAGCAGTTGGAGGAGGCGATCTCTAAGGTTCCTCCCAACTCTTAATATTCTATATTCTAAGACCACTACCCCCTGTACCCCCCAGTTTGGATCTTTTGTCCACCATTTGCTGGCTGGTAGTTGAATTGAGACCTTAGGTCATAAGGTGGATTCAATTCAACAAATATTTCTTAAGCTCCTGATCCATGTAAGGCACAGGTCTAGGAAATGGATCTACACAGGGGAAACTAAGGAATCTCTTTCTTCCTGGACCTTGCATTCAACTGGGATGGGGATAAGGAAGTCAGGCTAGAGGACATAATTGTGGATAAATAGAATACAGGATAGGGAGGGAAGAAGACAACACAATCTGGCAGAGAATTCTAGGCAAGGCTTCATGATGGAGGGGAGAGCCTTGATAGGGTAAGGGTTCTGCAAGGAGGGGAATGCATTCTGCTTATGGCACACGGAGACGTGCTGAGAGAGGGGATTCATGGGAGGCCTGTTTGCTAGGAATAAGAAGAAAGAGTCTTAAACACAGAATGTTGTTCCTATAACCTTGGGATGGGCCATTTCTCTTTCTTAAGTTCCCCAAGAGTAGAGTACAGTTGACTTGTGAAGATGGGCTAGGTATAGTGTGTTCCCTTCCAGAGCAAGTAGGATATGGTGTCCCCAGTGAGGGTGAGCTCCCTGGTATTGTATGTATTCAATCAAGAGTTGCATGAATGATTCATGTATATGATGGACAGTGGGTCTAGATCAGGAGTGGGGAACCTGCAGCCTCAAGGCCATATAGGTCCTTAGATGTGGCCTTTTGACTGAGTCCAAGTTTTACAGAACTAATCCTTTTATTAAGGAGATTTGTTCTGTGAAGTTTGGATTCAATCAAAGAACTGCCTTTGAGGACCTAGAGGGCCACATGTGCCTTGAAGACGCAGGTTCCCCACCCCTGGTCTAGATGGTGACTGAGGACCCCTTCCCTTTGAGAATCAATGACCCAGTTCTATAATCCTTAGATTCCTTAGGATCCCAGGACAGAACCCTGGGATCTCTCCAGTCTGTGCCATGTGTCTGTCCTAGTGACTGCCCAGGCTGTTTCTAATTCCTCCTTTGCCTTTGTATCTCTTTCTGGAAGGTTCCGACTTTGAAGGAAGACGCCAGATGAGAGTGAGCAACAGACACACCAGCTTCCTGCCTCCTGAGCAGCTGCTGTCTGCCTATCTGGAGCAGAGGAGCTGATGGCATCCCTCCTTCTTCCTCGCCCTGGGACCCGGATGCCTGGTCCTCTCATCTCCCTCTCTCAGGAGTTTTGGGGGTAGAGGGGACTCTTCTAGCCCAGGGTAGCATGGTCCTCAGATCTATTGAATGTCATTGTAACTATTATTTTTTTTAATCTACCCTGAACTCTGCCTGGCCTACTTTGCTTAGATCTGGGGTTTGCTTCTGGTGTTTTAATTATCTTTTTACAAGGTACTTAAAAAGTCCTGATTTTTTTTTTCTTTTTTGTGGATTTCACCCCTGACCTGAAAGTCTCTCATTCCTACCCCAGCCTCCTCCAATCTTTTTCTTTGGAAAGAGTATCCATGAAAGATCTGCCTGGGGTACTCCCCCTCTCACGTTCTTTGGGGTCTTCTGGAGGAAGCTCTCTACGCCTTCTATCCCAGGCCCTGTGGATGTTTACAAGCTCAATTTGCTGTGACCCTGGGAGAGGGTCTGGGCTGGGGGTTGAGGGTTGTTCACTGAGTAGGGAAGAAAGACTTTAGGTAGTAAGCAGCCCTTCCCAGACAGTGGCATCTGTCTCAGGGATGTAGGCTGGGAGACAGGGTTTTGCCATTATTATAATATTTTTAAAAATTTTCTTTTTGAGGAGGGATTTGGGAGTGTGTAGGAGTTGGTTTGTTTTGGTCTTGGTAAAAGAAACAAAATTTGAGTTAGATTCTCCTTAGGATCTAGCTCTCCTCAAATGATCAATTTGTGTAGCTGGAGGTGTCTCCCCTGCCCTTTTTCTCTCCCCTGCCTCCTCCCCTAGACCTGAGGGAAGATGGCCCTCCTATGACTTGATGTGACCAGCAGGGCTGGGGGGTGCTTTTCATTACTGTCTATACTACGACTGTAGTTTTTCTATAGTGTTGTGTGTATTTGTGTGTGTGTATGTGTGTGGGGGGAGTGGGGGTGGGTATGTGGCCAGCCCCTTCCCCCCATTCCTATCCCTCAGCAGGGCAGCTCTATCCTCCATCCCCTAGAGAATGAATTTTTAAAAAACCCCACATGGTAACTGGGCCTGCAAGGGCCTAGGGCTCTACTTTTAGGGTGTGTGTGTTTGTTTTTTAAATTGTCTGTGTCTTCCTGTGGTGCCTTTTTTGCAGACTTACTTGTTACCACTTGCATGGCAGGTGAAGCTGCAGGGCCCTGACTTCTCCTTTTGCTCTAGGCCCCGACCCACAGTGACCCTACTGGGGAAGCTGTTTGCCAGCCAGGGCCCCAGCACCCGAAGTTTGGTGATCCTGGTGGGGGTCCCCCGGTCAGCCATGGCCTCTCTTGCCCACACTCCTACATTTGGGCCTCCCCTCCCTTTCTCTCCCCTCTAATCCCAGTCATGGGATAGCCATAGGGGACTTGGGCTGGAGGGTTGATGCCCTCGGCCTCCCTCTGTTTGGGTCTCACTGCCCAGGCACTGAGCTGAGGGCCGAGAGTGGAGAAGGCAAGGGGGTGCTGTTGGCTAGGCCTTGGCTATTGCTTGGCTTTGGGGAAGGCGGGTATAATAAACTCCTGGTGCTCTGTACTTAGCTCTGTGTATGTATCTTTTGTTTTTCCCCTTTGGGGCCTAGGGAACAGAGGTGGGTAGCCAGTATCATGGGATCCACTGGAAGTCATTGGGGCTGGCCTTGGGCTTCCCAACTGGAATGGAAAATAGGTAGGGGAAGGTGAACAGCAAAACCCGGGAAGGGGAAAGACAGTGCTGTCTAACATTCAACATAAGATTCTCCATTTGACGTTCTCTCTGCCTTGGAAAGTGAGAGAGGTTGGTATCCCTGATTGAGAGTTAGGAGATCTGAATTCTAGTAAACTCAGGCAAAGCGCTCCCCTAGCCTGGGCCTCAGTTTCCCTAGCTTTAAAATGTGGAAAAGAGATTAGACTTGGCCAGCAGAAAATAATAAAAGTAGGTGGAGAGAGTTATTGGGAGGGATATTTGGGCTCAATTATTAGAGTGCCCCAAACGCTGATGGGTTGTCTTGGAACTAAAGGATCTCTATCACCGGAGGGAGAGGTTGAACAAGTACATATCTGGGATCAGAGAACTAAAGCTGGAAGGATTCCAGAAGGCCATGTAAGGCCAGGCCCCTCCTTTTACATTACCTGTCCAGGCCATTTAAATGAGCTGTCCAAGGTCACACGGTAAGTATCCAAGAGATCCGACCCCAGTGGTCTTGGCATAGATGCAGAATAAAGATTTTCCTAATCAGAGAAAGGATATTACATGAAATAATGCAATAAAATCCCTAGGACAGCTAATAGGGCAGGATATCGATTAGCAGCAGTCAGAAAAATTTGAATTCAAATTTGACTTCAGACGTTTGGCAGCTCTGTGACCCTGGCCAAGTCACTTCACCTTGTTTGCCTCAGTTTCCTCCTCTGTAAAATGTGCTGGAGAAGGAAATGGCAAATCCGCCCGCCTCGAGGCCGAAGCCACTGCCCCCCGAAACAGGCCGGCCTGGGCTTGGGGGAGAGCGGCCGGAGGCGACTGCATCAGGCGCCCAGCTGCGTTTGCAGACAGC
>CM053773.1:199552993-199629650 GCA_028658325.1 Potorous gilbertii
GGGGAGAAAATTTTGGAACCCAAAATCTTGTGAAAATGAATGTAAAAAGTTAAGTAAATAAATTTATAAAAAAAAAAGAATATTACAATGAAAAAAAAGAAAAAATAAAGAAAAACATAATAACATATACAACAATATCATGTGTTTAAAGCATGAAACAAAATTTATTACCAGTCAGATGTCAATTCAGCTGAATGCATTTCCAAATTATTTTATAAAGAAAATCATTCATTTTATCACCATTCACATCTTATACTAATCACATCTAAAATCTGGTATAGGGTTATCCTGTATGGAGCAATTACATTCAATTAAAGAAATAATAATGTCAATATTAATATAGTGCTTACCATATGTCAACACTATGTCAAGCACTTCACAATCATTAAATCATTTGCGGTGCTCCTCATACCACTCTGGGAGGTGGGGTGCTAATCCTATTCCCTTTACAAATTAAGAAACAGAGGTTGACAAAGATAAAGTAACTTCCTTAAGATCATACAGCTAATAAATTTCTAAGACTGAAGTGTAATTCAGGTTTCCCTAAACTCTACATTTTCTAGAAAAATTTTTTATTTGATGCCATAATTAATAAAAGAATATATCTCATCACATCATAATTTTGGTACAGGACAAATCTCAACCAAATTAAATCTGGATTTACAACCATAAAGTCAAAATCTCCATTTTACAGAGCACCTGTGTTTTAAAATTTAGAGCCTAGAATTAACAATTAGCTCATTTTCAAAGGTCTGAGGGTAGTACTTCGCCTTTCCATAAACTTTTGTTTATTTTCTTTCAAAAATTTAGCGCCATCTTCTCACCTTCATCTGAGACTTTTAAGTTTCAATTTTCATCAAAAGGTAGGGATAGGCTTCAACTAGTGGCCTAACACATCCATCCCCTTTCTTTGGAGCTCAAGAAGTTTCAAAAGATTGCACTTTCAGAGGCAGATTTTCTAGTCATATCCCAGACTACCTAAAGAACTTATCTTCATTCTTTTTAATTTCTCCTTGATAATTTAGCACAAAATTTTAAAATAACTCCAATGAATTGCAGTTCTGTTATCTTTGGAATTTCTAAGAGCTTACAAATGCATGAATTCTTTCTAATATTCTTTGGAGATTTTGTTTCTAATATACCTAAGCAATTCTGTTATATAAAGCTTTGAAAATTCTATTTAAGGTTTCCCAACATACATTCCAAGTTCCTGGTCATCTCTCCCTCTCCCATCATTGTAAATATCTATCCCCCTTATCTAGAACAGGGTCTGAGCCTAGGCAACAGTAACAACCTTTTTTCAGTTTAATTCACCTTTTCCATTCCTTACTTAAATTTTATTCATTTTAAAGTTGCTCCCTGATTTAAATAAACTTTTTTCCTTTTATGGTCAAGAAAGAGTTAACAAGAGGCCATTCTTAAGCATCTGAACTTTTTTTAATCAGTGAAACTGATTTCCTTCCTAGCACAAAAACAACAGCTCTATCAACTTCCAGTCCAATCATTCTAATCTGAGTGAATGATTTCTTTCCTAACTTGAATTCTTCCCTTCATAAAAGGGACAGAGCTGTTTAAGTTTAATTTATAAACCTCTAAAATCTACTAAGATTTTATGGTAACTAAGCAGTTACCATAATTTGGAAATTTACAGTAAAGATATGACATGTCAGTTACAAATTCAGTTTCAGCTTCATTTGTAACACCACAAATTTTTACAAACTAGGAAAAAGTTTTCTTTTCTTTGATTACCTGACTTTATTTCTGTAAACCCAAACTGGTCAGCGTTGAAATGATGTAGAGAAAATATCTTGGATGTTTTTTTTTCTTTCTTCTTAACCTAATCTCCCACTGAAGTGGGGGGTTAGTTCTGTTTACTAGGACAGAGAATTTAGCATCAAATTACAGAAAGCTGGGAGATCTGCTTCAAGTATGAAACTGTGAAACTTCATTAATTTTCCTCAGCACTCTAAATGCTTCGGTTGCAGCTTTTCAACAGTCTTTCTATTTGGTGGCATTTTATAAATTTAGAAATTCTAAATGACTGGTGGCATTTTAGAAATTTTCTGAAGCAGCAAAATCTACAAATAAGACTAAATACAGCACGAGACAAAGATGTTTCTAAACATTTTACAGACATAAAAACACATACAAAACAATAAGACAGAAAAAGTTAGTGTGCACAAATTTCTAAAACTTGCAGTAATTGAAAATCCCTTCTTCAAGCCAAATTTGGGAAATGAAATGGAAGAGGAATGAATGGAAATGAAAAGAAAGAGAATCACAGGAATGGGGGCAGAATACTGGATTTGGAATCAGGTGAGCAGGGTTTAAATCCTACCTCTGACACTTATATGTTGTAGAACAATCTTAATTTCTTTAATAATCCAAAAGACCAAGTTGAGACCAAAATAGATTATCAGTTATCAATCTTGCAATTGAAAACCAAATTTCACCTAATTCAATAGCTCCCACTACTAGACTATCAGTCACTCACTAACTATAGTTACTTGTGACTACTGGTCACTCCATTTGCCAATATGGTTATTTGTGACAGGTTGTGCACTCTTTTCCAACTTAAGCAGAGGCTTCCCTATTCATTCAAAGGAATTTCCAAGGAAATACCTGCCCCAACAATGAGAGGGCTTACCTTAACTCAGAGGAATTTGAAATCAAGACGGAGAGTGACCTCCTCAACTTGACTTGGCTTCACTGTTGTGAGTGAAATCTGAAATAACCAAGGGAAGCAAAAGTTTGAGTTTTTAAGATTATTGATTTATAAAACAATATATGCCAACTGCATAAAAAATTGGGACTAGGCTTCCTCAGCTTGGCACTGGACCCCAAGTACAAAGGAGAGAAATTTTTATGCATTAAAAGAAAACAATTAACAGCATACAAGATTAGATCATCTGATTTCTAATTGGATGAAAGATTAAGGACTTTCTGAGTTGGGAGGGTGTATAGTGAGCAGGTGGACTTTCTCAGATGTGAAAGAAGATGTCACTCAGTTCCCATGATTAACAAGCAGGTGGTATATATAGGAAAATGAAACTGAAGTCTCAAAATGGGTTCAATTTTACAAGATGTAGTCAGTTTGATTCACACATTTCTCACAGTTCTCTCAGGGCACTATGCTAATTGCTGGGATACAAAGAAAAGTCAGACAGAGTCCCTGCTGTCAAGTAGCTCACAGACTAATAAAGGAGACAGTATACAAGTGACTCTATAGAAATGAGATGTATACAGAATAAATTGAGCAATCTCAGAGTGACTGAACTAAGTTCAAGGAGGACCAAGGAGGATGTTTAAGTGAGACTTGGAGGAGGCCAATGAAGCCAGGAGGAAGAAATGAAAAGGAAGAGAATCACAGGAATAGGGGCAGAATACTGGCTTTGGAATCAAGTGAGCAGGGTTTAAAATCCTACCTCTGACACTTTATCTGTATGGCCTTGAGTAAGTTGTGTATCCTCTCTGCGTCTCAGTTTCCTAATCTGTAAAGTAGGGGACCTGGGCTGGCTCTAAATCTATGACTATGCAGCACAGTTGTTGAGTCTGAGTGAGAGGGGAAAGTATACAGCCATTGACGGAGAGGGGACAGTCAGGGAGAGGGGCTGGTTTTTCTGAGGATGACATCATCCTCAGTTCCATCTTAGAACTGTTGAATTTGAGATAGCACTGAGACAGTCAAGTGGAAATATCCAAAAGACAATCTGAGGCTGAGGGATGAAGAGGAGCCAAGTGATCCAGGTTACCATAGAGGTGTCATTTGGAGTCACCTCTGTGGGGTGGCAGAGTAGAGTAAGGGTGAGGGTGAATGTATATCAAGAGAAGGACTGAATGCAGGAGCCTCGGTCCAGAGGGATCTCTATGTTTCATGACTGAGGTTTGCAAAGTATTCGCATATACTGTTCCTGGATCCTTACAACAAGTCATTTGTCATCCCCATCTTATAGACAAGGAAACTGAAGCTCCAAAAGGATGAATTAGTACTAGCCCTGGAGGCAGGAGGACCTAAGTTTAAACCCTGCCTCAGACACTAGCTATGTGATCCTGGGCAAGTCACTTAACCCTGATTGCCTCACAAAAAAAAGCTGGGGGGAGATGAGTTATTTCCCCATGGTCATACAGCTTGGTAAGTGTTTGAGGTAGGATTTGATCTCAGATTTTCCTGACTCCAGGTCCAGTGCTCTATTTTCACTACATCTCCTGGTTGGAACAGTGGAAGGAGTTCTGGCTCTGGAGTCAGAAAATCTGGATTTGAATCCTTTTCCATTAACCACTTTCAGGTTCTTCCTGAGTTCAGCTTTCTTCAAAAAGTTAAGAGAAAGAAAAGGAAACAGGAAATGGTTGGTCAGAGACTTAGGAGGAAAACCTCAAGCAAGGCAGGAGAGAATCACTTAAAGCTCTAAATCAGAAGAGACTTCAGAAGCCATCGAGGATAACCCCTTTCTGAACAAGTAGCCAGCATTGACTAAGAGATCTCCTGTGAGGAGGAGTCAGCCTATTCCCTCCCGAGGTGGCTCATTTTACTTTAGGGGATTTCTAATGGTTGGGAGGTTTTCCCTCACATTAAACAAAGAGCAAATCTGATCTCTCATCCAGAGGATGATTCTTTAAATACATGAAGACCATTATGTAGGCTTCCTTGTGTTCTTCTTCAGGATAAGGTTGCCCTTCTCTGGACACCCTCCAGTTTAAATCTTCATTCTTTCCCTAATGTGGTACCCAGATGGGAACACAATACTCCAGATGTGGTCTGACCAGGAGAGAATGTGTTGTAAGGAGACTTCTGATTCCCTCATGTTGGATGTGAAGCTTCTCTCTCTTGTTAGATATAAACATTTATTGATATCTTTTGTCTCCTAATTCAGCCTGAGTTCTCTTTAACTGACATGCATAGATCTTGTGATCTACTAAAACTGCCAGATCTTTACTTTTAAAAGATGGACTGTTCTCTAGCTATGTCTCCCATCTTGTGCTTATGAGATTAACTTTTTGAACCCAAGTGTAAGTCTCGACATTTATTTCTGATTTCATCTTATTACACTTGGTCCAGTTCTCTAACTTAACAAGATCTTTATGGATCTTGATAGTGTCCTCCAATATATATTAGCTATTCCTTCTAGCTTTGGGTCATTTGCAAATTTGGTAGTTCCAGGGAGGAGAGGAAGTTCTGAGAAGAAAGGAAAGGAAGAAGCCCTGAGTTTCAGTTGTGGGTCTGCCTGCCACTTAATGACCATATACATAGGCATTATATACATTACATATACATATATACACATACACATGTACGTATATACTTCTCTGACCCTCAGTTACCTTATCTATAAAACAAAATAATAATCCTTATATTCTTCCACTGGTACCTTCTGATGAGAGCATGGAAGTCTATACCAACAAAAGCATAGTTTCTGTCTTAAAGGCTCATTACCATATTGGTTTTAGGGAGATGAATTTTTTGGTCGCAAAATTTCTAGAAACCTGGCTACTTTCAAATGAAGTGTGGAGAGTCTTATACGACTCTTGACCTTGTGCTAACCTGTTTGCCACAGGCTTCAACTAGTCTATGGGAGAACTCTTGACATTTAGAGGATAAGAAAAATAGATAATGACCCCCAGTCCTCAGTGGCCCTCTTCCCTTCCTGTGGTGGTGACAATGGTAAAGTCAGGGGACAGGGAAGCAGAGGCTGTTAAGAATCAAATAAGCCCTAGAATGCCTTTATATTTCATCCTTTTTTTAAATTTATGGAATAAAACAAGCACTTTCATAACATAGTAGAAAAAATATGATTACACATGAAATTGCAAATCTACTATGTACAACTTGCTTTCCTTTTAAAGATATAATAAAGTTCTCATATAAATTTATTTTTTACCTTCCCCCTGCCCTAGAGATGGCTACAAATTAGACAAATAGGTATTTACGTAAAATTATTCTACATATACTTCAATTTATCAGTTCTTTGGATGCAGATAGCATCTTTCTTCATATGTCCTTTTGAGTTAATTTGGGTATTTATAATAGTCAAATGACTTACTTGTTCAGTCATTTTTAAAACAATATTGCTGTTACTGTATGCAATGTTCTCTCGCTTCTATTCATTTTTCTTTTATTTCGTTATTATGTTTTATCTTAATAGCTAGAATTCAATGGGAGATCCTTGTGTAGTAAATGGCCCCATTGATGGAAGAATTTCATCAAATATCAAGGCATATGTCCCAATAAGTACAGTATGACAGAGAGTCTCTGACAACTAGAATTCCCCAAAGTGGAATGAGTTGACTGGATAGGTAGTGAGTTCCCTGTTACTCAAGAAATTCAAATTGGAATCTGATGAGACCTCGGTTCACTTCAGCACTAGGTGGCAGTGGTGAGTCATAAATACTGGGCAGCTGGAGGTTTTCTTTGGGGCCCAGGGCTATTCACTCCTGAGAAGGAGGGGTGGGGCCTCCGCTCCCATCTTCTCAGTTACCCAAAGGGAAAAGCCCTCAGAGGCTGAAAGGGAGGTTTGGGGAGGGAGTCACTCTTCCCCTGTGGTTAGGATTGAGAGCAGGTTTAGGCACGGAAGGGAACCACCTCTCCAGGACACACCCTAACCCAACCCCCCAGTTCAGGGATGGCTTTAGGGGCTGGAGACTGAGCACTGAAGGCCAGAGTTTATTTATGGCAGGAAGCAAAGTGTGTCTGAGATTCCCCCAGGGCCAGAGGGCAGGCGAAGGGGCTGGACCTCTGGGGGCTTAAGTGGGTCTCAGGGTTCCAGAGGCCACCTTTTCTGAGTGGGAGGGCATTTCCAGACCCCTCTCTTTACTGTCTCCAGCCTTTCTCTTTCTCCAGACCATGGGATCATAGGATTTAGGCCTGAGGGGGAAGAGATGCAGCAGCTCTTTCAGACGTTCCTCATTTTACACAGGCAAATGGCCACAGGTCCAGGGTTAGGGTTAGGAGATGTAGGCCAATGAAGGCAGAGGAGGAAAACATCTTTATAAAAGCTAACACTGCAAAAACTTTAAGGTTTCTTTAAAAAAATTTTTTTTAATTGCTATCTTTGGTTTTTGCATCACCACCATTTTTAAAATGTATCCTTTCCTTCCCTAGGTAGAGACCTACCATCCTATAATAAAGAAAAGGGGGGACAAGTTCAGCAAAACCAACAAATTCCTCTTGTCTGATAGTATGTTATTGTTGAGTTGTTTCAACTGTGTCTGACTCTTCTTGATCCCATTTGGGGGTTTTCTTGACAAAGGTACTGGAGTGATTTACCGTTATCCTTCTCCAACTCATTTTACAGATCAGGAAACTGAGGCAAACACAGTTAAAATGACTTGCCCAGAGTCACACTCAGTCTTTGAGGTCAGATTTGAACTTGGGAAGAGGGATTCCCAGTTTGCTATCTGCTGCACCACCCAGGTGTCCTATCTGACAATATATTCAGTATTTCATTCCCCAAATCACCCCCTCGCCCCCACCTCTTACATCTTAAGGGCTGCAAAGCAGTTTACTCACTATAGTCCTGTGAGACAGAATGTTTGAACTGTGATTTTATACAAGGGGAAACAGGCTCAGAGAGAAGGTGACTAGCCTATTATCCAGCAGTTAAATGTAGAGGCAAGACTGGAATACAGATCTTCTGTGTTGGACCTTAGACACTACATTGAGTTGCTAAGTTGTTTATGTCTCGGGATAGATAGACATTTCACAGACATATCAGATACACTCCCCGCCCCCCCCCCCACTTCCCCGCCCCAAATTGTACTTGGCCAGGGCTCAGTAAATTTTGAGTGGATGAATGAAAACATGTCTGGTCAGGCAGGTTAAAGTGAATTTTGAGCTCCAGCTAGAGTTTTCTAAAATACCAGTCTGACTGTCACTCACCTGCTTAAGAAACTTCAGTAACTACCTAGTACCTTTGGTTTGACATTTAAAGCCCTTGGCAGGCAATAGTCTGATTTCAGTCTGTCTTTCCTGGCTTATTCTCCCTCATGAAGTCTGCCTTCTGGGGCAAAGTGGCTAATGTGCTGTTCCTGAAAAACCACTGCTCCATTTCTAGCCTCCATACTTTTGCACAGAATGAGCTCCATTTCTGGAAACATATCCCTGCCTCTTAGGATCTTCAATATTCAACCCATGTGCCATGCCCTGCCTTCTGATTTCCCCAGTTACCTGGGATCTCTCCCCCTCCTCAAATTATCCTTCATATATGTCTTTGTTTACATGTTATATCCCACTTCCCTTCTCTCCCCCTTACCCCAAGAATGTAACCTTTCTGAGCAGGCACTGTGGTCATTTTTGTCTTTGAATTCTCAGAATTTAGGACTGAATCTGGCACATAGTAGGTACTTAGTACTTGCTTGTTGGATTGGATTAAATCTCCATGGCATCACTGCAGAGAGATCTGTGGGAAGGCAGATGCAAAAACAATTTATTGGATGCTTCCTTGACTCCCTACTCCACTGGCAGAGGGTGGACAGAGCTGCAGAGGCTCCCCATGGAGACATGGGGAGAAGCAGGGGTACAGAGGAGAGAGACAAGTTTAAGGGAGCAGTTAGCAGGATGACAGGTTTAGACATGATGCCCGAGACCAAGGAGCCCTGTGATCTTAGACAGAAGAGGAATACAGATCATCTCAAGGCAATGACAGGGGAGGAGTCCATCAGGAAATGGTAGTAAGAGAATTTTTAATCTCTGGTTTGGGAGCAGCTGTCTGATGTCAGGTTGTCTGCATAGCTTCCCGACCGTGCTGATGGTCCTCCAGCTGCTTGAGCCCAGGCTGGCAATATTAGGCTAATCTCCCCCTAGCAACCTCCCTTCCTCCCCCATCCCAGGGGACGGACAGGCCAAGGGCTGTTTCCCTGTTGTGAAGGTCAGAGGTTACTCCCTCCCCCCATCTCATGGCTCCATCACAAGTTCCCTGGAATGAAGACAGACCAGTTATGTCAGAGACAGCCCTCTTGGGGCCCAGGAGGACAAACACCATACCATGGGTGATGTTTCTCTCAAGCCCCTGACCACCCAGCCTCAGGGGCTTCTGTGTTGCCAGCTGTGAGTGGCATGCACCTTTCCTCTCACTAGCACCTCCTCATACACGTCGACCTAGGGACGGATCAGGTGTACATTGTCCAGGGAGCCCGTGGTCAGAGACAGGTTGACCAGATGTCTCTGACTCCTATGCAGTATGGTGCATGGGAATCTCCTTAGATTTTAGGAAAGATGTGGATCTCTGTCTCTTACTGCCTGTGTGACTCTGGGCAATTCTCATCACCTCCATTTCCTCATCTGCAAAATGAGTCTAACAACCCCGCCCCATATGATCATTGTGAGGTGATATGTAAATATCCTGGTATGTCTCCATACATAAATAAATCACTTTACAAAGCTCTGAGGGCTGTAGAAATGCCAGCTCTTCTTATTAGATTCTATTACTAACCAGCTAGCGATCTTAGAAGGAACTGAAATGAGGCCTAGACTGACGTGTACAGAGGACTTAGCACATAGTGGATGAGAAGGGATTTATTGAATTGAATTGCTATTTCACCCCGCTTACCTGTGGGACCTCAGACAAGTCACAGATCTGCTCAGTTTCTTCTGTAAAATGAAGGATCATGGGATCACACGTTTCCTGACCTGGAGTTCAAATCCAGCCTCAGACCTTACCTGGTATAAGTCATTTAACCTCTCTGCCTCAGTTTCTTTATTTGTAAACCGGAGATGATAATAGCACCCACCTCTTAGACTTGTTATTAAGGATGAAATGAGATCGCTTTGTAAACCTTTAAATGAAATAAATGCTAGCTATTGTGGGGCAGAGCTTGAAAGAAGTAAAGTGGAATACAGAGAAGGAAGTGACTTGCTCAAGATCCCGCAGAGACCAGGGTGATGTCTAAGGTCCCTCTGATTGGAGGTCTGTGTTGGTTTCTTGAGAAGAATTATTCCCAGGCTCCGATGGGTTCAGAAAGGGATCAGAGTCCAATCACAGGGGCTACTGAGACTGCTTCTTCCTCTCCCTTCCCCATCCTCATCCCCCCAATCCAGAAAAAGCTCTGTGAATGGCCCCATCGCAGAGACAACAGCCGAGCCCGAGTGTATAATCAGGTTCCAAGGACAAAGATCTCCGATTCAATACTGTTGTTATCTCTGCTAATGGAGGAAGGGAAGAAGGCTGATTGAAAATTGAAATCCAATGACAATCACCAAGTCATTACTGAGTCATTAGTCACAACCACCTCTCCTGCAAAACCTTTTCACCTCTCTCCACTCTTCTTTTAATCCAGCTCCCCAGTCTGGCCATGAGGGCCCCCCACCATCAGGAAACTTCCTTCCTTTCCAATTTTACTTTCTACTACTCATCCTCCTCTATACCCAAAGAGATTAACCATGAGACTTAACATTTGTTGTTGTTCAGTTGAGTTCCACTCTTTGCAACCCTGTTTGAAGTTTTCTTGGCAAAGATACTGCAGTGGTTTTACATTTTCTTCTTCAGTTCATTTTACAGATGAGGAAACTGAGGCAAACAGGTTTAAGTGACTTGCCCAGGGTCACACAGCTAGTGTCTGAGGCCAGAATTTGAACTTAAGTCTTCCTTTCTCCACTGTGACATCTAGTTGCCCTCTTTTACCCTCTACACCCTCTACTTTCTCACTTCTGGGCCTTTGCCCACACAGTTCCCTGTTCCTGGAGTTCAATCTCTCCCCTCTTCCAGTAGAAATCCCACCCATCTTTCAAGACCCAGTTGACACTCTATATCATTCAGGACAGCTGCTGTGTGGTACCCCTAGCTGGCTTTTCCCCTAATGCTCTTCTCAACAATCTCTTTTGTGTTTGGGTTATATCACCCCTGCTAGTCTGTGCCTTTCTTTTGAGCAGGGACAGTGTCTTAGTTACTTCTATGTCTCCAGGCTTCCAGCATCCTTCACTGGCCTTTTGTTGAGGGTGGGATGCTTCCCCACCAATTCAGGCCACAGTCTGTCTGTGTTCTAGTGGAGCACAGCAGTTGAATAATATCTGCTGATAATCACCTGGGGCATGTTAGACTTGGAGTCAGGCCCACCAGCTTCCTACCTGTTTGACTCTGGGCCAGTCACTCATCCAATGGCTCAATTCTCTCCTTTGTGAAGAGGGGAGAATAACACTTGAAGGCCCTGTCTTTCTGCTTATATCTCATCCTCACTCTGTGCTTAAGGCCTTCTTGCCTTGAAATATCTTACTGTCCTTCCACCTGCGCACCATGGAACATCCCTTTGCCAGGCCTGTCTCCTTTTCTCAATGGCCAGCTTCTCCTGAGGCCTCAGGTATCCGTCGTGGCTCTGCTTCTGACGTTATGACATGTCTCCTTGGGGTACCTTTATCACCTCCCCTACTTAACTCCTATTGTTAGACTCTCTTGTCCCATTAGTATATAAACTCTGAGGGCAGAGACTCATTTTGTCTGTTCAATGTTTAGCACAGTGCTTGGCACACAGTAAGCACTTGATCCATCCCTCCTGAGGACTGTAAATGAACTTTCTTAAGCAACTACACTGTGTACCAATAACTTTGGAGCAACAGTGCCTATCTTTAGGGAGCTTCTATTCAAACATGAGAAACAAACATCCTTGTGGGCATTTGTAGGAGAAACACACCAAGTGAGCCCAAGGTCACCTCAGAGGGCAAGGCACTACCAGATGGAATTTGAGCCAAGTCTTGAAGGAAAGATGATTGTCCAAGAAAAAGGGATGAAGAGGGAGCATCTATCCTAAGCAGATATGTGGGGTCCTGTGTTAGGTGGTATGGTTGGTCTGTAGAATGAATGAAAGGGAGCATGTCATCAGAAGACAGACAAGATGAGAAGGGGCCAGGTTGTGCATTGCTGTAAATGCCAAATAGAGGACTTTAGATCTGATCCTGGAGGTAATAGGGAGCTAATTGGGTTTACTGAGGGGAGGTGAGCAGGAACGTGGTTAAACTGCGTTTAGGGAGAAACACTGGCTGCTATGGGGAAGATGCATTGAAGTGATTTGTTGAGGCAGGGAGAGCACGTAAGAAGCTATTTCAAAGTTCAAGTGAAAGGTGATGAAAGTGAACTAAGTGGCAAGATATCTGTCCAAAGGCAGAGGAGCACAGACTTAAGAGACATTAGACAGGTGGGGAAACTGAGGCTGTGAGACATTTAGTGACTTGCCCAGGGTCATATAGCTGGGACAGCATTGAAACTCTGGCTCTTTGCATTTAGCAGGGACAGCCTCTGGGAAGGCAGGGTTACCTGCATGCTGCCATGAGGCTCCTCAATATTTATTTGCTAAATTTGGATTTACTTTGGTTTTCAACATGGACTCTTTGAATTTGACCTTCCTTCTTCCCTGTGACTCACCTGGTGACTTAACATCATCAAAGCATAATCTTCCCCCACTGCCCTCCCCTCCCCCAAGTAATGCCCCAGATGGCAATTCAACCTTCCCAGGAGCCAGGTTGGGGAGCTAGGATTTAGCTGCTGCTTTTCTGAGCTGAGGTTGGAAAATAGGAGTGGGGGTGCCCTTGATGCTAGACTTCCTGGGAAGCTGCCTCTGCTGGATGTGAATAAATAGCTGTGTGACATAGAACTAAGGTGACCTTGGATGACTCCTCAGAAAGGGAAGGGGGAAACCAATCGCTGTAATGTATTAGAGATGCCTGGCAAGCTGCCTTTGTGCCAATTCCCTGGCTGACCCAGGGTACTGGCACAATCCAGAAGGAACAGGAACCAGGAGGCAGAGCTACTGCTTAACTGGAAGCCAGGGAGCTGGTTTATTACTCAGGTTTTCCCACCAGCTGGTTATGTAACTTTGGACAGAGCACTTCTGTTCTCTAGGACATAATATCCTTACCTATACAATGTGGAATATGGGCTACATGATCTCCAAGGGTCCTCCCAGCTCTGACATTCCATGTTCTAAGGGCCCTCCCAGCCTTGACATCCAGTGTTCTAAGGACCTTCCCAGTTGAGATTCTGTGTTCCAAGGGCTCTTCAAGCTCTGAGTTCTCTCCCAATTTCCTAACCCCTCTATATCTCCATTTATCCCATATATAGCTTGCTTTATCATTTGTTTGAATGTTGTCTTTCCCACTAGATTCTAAGCTCCCTGAGGGCAGGGACTTTTTTTTTATTTGCCTTTTTGTATCCCCAATGCATGGCACAGTGTCTTCCACATAGTAGGCACTCACCACCTCACCTTTCTTGCCCTGAGATTACCTTCCATTTACATTGTCATTTATGCGTGTGTGTAGAATTTTTGCATATTGCCTCCCTCTCCCCATGCTCCTCAAGAGCAGGGACTATATTTTTACAGAAAAGCAAAATCCATACTAAGCATTTGGTACACGCTCACTTACTGACAGACTATGGCCCAAGGTCCCCCCCCAGCCAAGTCAGCCTATGTTCTTTTAAGTCTGTTCTGACTGTGCTCTAAGTACAAACCATTACCAGTGAAGGGGAGAGATGAAAAAGACCTACTAAATTCTGCCAGAGGTCCATACTCGCTACTCTTAACGGCTAGGGAGCATGTTCAAGGGACCAATGGGGAGGTGGAGGAGAGGTTCCATGATGGCAGGCTTCAGCTATACTGGCCTGTCTCTGAGCTGAGGCCAGACAGAAGGGGATAAGAAGGGATTTCCCACACCAGAGCCCCTCAAATGGAGGATGGATGAGCCCTTTGTCAGAGATGCTGTCCTCGGTCTCTTCTAGCCTGAGAGTCTATGAAAAAAGAATTCATCAACGACATATTTTGGAAACAGTAGCTCAATAACCTCTTTTTGGAGGAGGGTGTGTGGAAAAAATGACCACCCACCTGAAGGACAATTGGTTCAACCCCGGCGAGCCCAGACCCAAGCAGAAACCACAGGAGGCAGGTGATTTTTCTTTTAAAAGTCAGAAGTGTGTTTTTTTTTGTCGTTGTTGTTTCATTTAATATCTCATCAGCTTTACAGGGTTACAACTGTCTTAAATATTTCTGAAGTTTAAATACAATCTGTATAATAATGTTATTATAAAATGTAAACTTTCAGTGTTTTTTATTTCATAATCACAAGATTTTTTTTTTTAATACCTGAATGTCCTGCAAAACTGAAATAGTTAAAGCCAGCCCCAGCGGAGCCAGAATAGCCCACAGAGCTGTGTCAGAGGTAGAACATGGTTTTTGCCTTATTTTTTTTCTTTTACCTGAGTTCAGGCATGGTCCCCCCAACCTTGGTCACAGCCCAGGCCAGGGATTCCATGCTGTTTAACAAACCCCAGAGGAAATGCGAGTCCACATGCCAAAAAAGGAAAATTGAATGTAATATATTCTCCAGAAAAAAAAAAAGAAAAGGGAGGCAGGAGAGGGTGGAAGAAATTAGAAGACAGATGAAAAGATGACTGTACAAAATGGACAGTTACTAAAACCTAACCCTGACCCCTCACAGCCCCCTTTGCCCCAAGCCCACCCCCCTCCCACCCCAAAGGGTTAGCTGTAAGATAGCATCTTGTCATCCTAGTCTACTGTAAGTACTTTGGCAGATCCTAAAAGCAGCAGGTAAAACAAAAACCCAACTAAAGCTCAGGCCTTTTTTTGTTTGACTTCTTTCTGACCCTACGCTCAGGGTAAGGTGTCCCAACCCATCCCTGCCACTATCACTGCCAAAGATTTGCTTTGGAAATAAGCTTCCTCTCCCTCCTCCAACCAAGGGGACCGGCCCCCCGGTTTGCATAAAGGGTGCTGAGATGCACCCCCAAAAGCCTCTTACTTCCTGGGGTACAAAGTTGCCTGATTCTCCCCAGCTCTATAGTCAGTGGGAAGGAAGCGACCGGAAGGGGGACCTATGGGTGGTCTCTGCTATGAGAGGTGTGGAGGGAGAAAAGCCACCCTGCTGGAGCTGGGGAAAGGGCGCTGCCAGGAGGCCAGGGGGAGATCCCAGTAGAATCAAGCTTCAGTAGTGTCCCTTGGAGGAGTATGACCCCCACCCCCTTCAGAGTTTGCCCACTTCCCTGTTAAGCTGCTGTCCAGGGGCACTCCAGGGCTGCCATAGAGCCCAGGCCGGGTTCCAGAGGTAGCTCTGGGTAGTAAGTGGACCATTCTTCTCTAGAGAAATCCTTTTCTCCTTCCCCCAATACTGTCCCCTTCCCTTCTCAACCCTCCCTGCAAAATACAAGTGGCCTTCTCAGGGAGGAACACAGCTGAAGACCCCCTTGCCCTGACATTGTCCTGAAACCCCAGACCGCCAAAGCTCTGTGGGCTACTCCCCATATCTCCCTGCCTCTCCCAGTACAATCATTGGAGCTGAACAGCAGGTATAATTCCCCTGAGTAAGGATCCAGAGCCTGCTGAGAGAGCCTGGACCATACATAAAGACATTTTTTACACAGAGGTTTCAGTACATACACATACATACACACACACGCTCACGCTCACACACACTATATATATATCTATATATATAATTTTAATATAGAATTTCTTCTCCCAACCCATTTTCCCCTTCTACAGTTCTTTCTCCCCTTAAACAAGCAACATGCTAGGATAAAGGACAGGCAGACAGTTTGATTTGGAATGGAATAGCTAGAGGGGGTGAGTGAGGAGGAGCAGCTCAGCACTGGGATTTCCTAGACATTTAAGGCTCTCAACTTATCCCAGATGGCTGAGGAAGATGAGGGGAAGCCTTGGGATACCAGGGTCAAAAAAAAAATTCACCACTGAGTGTCCTGCCTTCTGCTGGTGAACTGCTCCATGCTTGGCTGGCATGATGGATGGGCCCTGGATGACAGGTGAGATCTGCCTCCAGGACACATTTAAAGTCTTTAAAGATTGATAGGCACACACTCTACAGGTACAGCCTTGGAGGGCCTGGGGTCGCCTCCAAGCCCTGCCGAGGCACCTCTGCCTAGTTCTAGAACAGCAAGGCTGAAGAGGATGACTAGATGGGATTGGGTTGGGAGAGGTCTGAGGGGCCGGATCTTTAGTCCCTGTGGATAACCTCTGACCTGGCTTGGGGAGGGCAGACTGGGGGTGGTGATGAAGAAGATGACTTATTATTATTATTTTTTTGGCATTAAATATCAGGCATGAGGTAGAAAGAAAATTTCAAAGTTTTATCTTTCCCCTAAAAAGGGGCACCTGAGCCCAGACACCACCTAACAGGGCCCAAACTACAACTGTTTTGGGTACATTTTGAGCAGCCAGCAAAAGGATGGGAAAAGAGAGGAAATCTGGTGTTGGGGGGTGGGGCTGGGGGAAGCCAGTTCCCTATGGAGCCCTTGAACTTCTGGGACCATGAGGAGCTTAACAATGGCTCAGGGATGTTGAAAATGAGAGGAGCTGTTCATTCAGGCTGAGAAAATGGGTACTCCCAGGAGAGAGGAGGGCAGGCAGACTGGTCTTATTACTCCCCACAGAGAACTTGGCTGCATGGGCTGGTGCTCTCAGGCTGGCTGCTCCCCCTCTTCATCCTTCCCTGAAGTCCGAGCCAGCCTTCTCATGTTTGCCTGCCAAGGTAGGCGGGTAAGGGACTCCAGTAGGGTGTGGGTTTTGGAGTTTTTTGGTCCCTCAAGAACAGACAGTAGAAAATTCAGCTTCCCAGCCCAGTCACACCTTCTACCAGACAGCCAAAATAACAAAGCCCCTTGGTTTTCAAAGGCAGAGGCCTTCCGGGGTTCAGACTCCTGGATCTAACAGGTGAGAAGTCTGGGTCCTGGGCTGTATCCTGAAACCAACAGAATTCTCCCTTCATTTGTTTCTTGACTCCTGGCTACCATGGGAGATAATTTTGCTGGGGGCTCTTTGGGACCCTGAGAAGAGGGGTAAGAAGGGGCATGGAGATTTGAAAAAGGAAAAGGAAAGTAGGAAGGAAGGTAGGAGGGAGGGAAGGAAGGAAGGAGGGATGGAGAGAAGGAAGGTTTTTTCACTTTCTCACTAGGCCTGAGGGAGGACAGGGGTTCTGAGGGAAAGTCAGCAGGAGTGACAGGAAAGTGATCCTGAGGTGCCCCAGTGGGGGAGTTCATCACCCTGAGATTTATTTTTTTGTAGAAGTACTGCTGTGATACACTGTCTGCCACTAAAGTGCCTACCCAGAACCTGAGGGAGGAAGCAGAGAGAGGGCACCTCAGGGAGTGGTGAGGGCCATCAGAATTCTCTATAACCTATCCTGGGTTTCTAACCTTGTCTGTCCAAACACAGCCTAGGCTTCTGAAGGACGACAAACAGTGGCCAGACTGATAGACAGGCTGGGCCTTCCCTCCTTGTACCTCACAGAAATAGTTAATAGGCCCTGAGTAAACTGTCTCCCCTCCTCCCCCAATCCTGGGTAGAACTTAGCTCCCTGGGCCCAATTATAGTCAGGAAGGCAAAGACCTGAGAAGAAGGGGTACCCTAGGGACAAGGGTGGGGGGAGAGAGGGAGCTGAGCCAGGGAATGCTAACTGCTTAATTTCCCCTCTGGAGAAATTAAATCCAAGTGCAAGGAAAAACAGAGATCTAAGTGGGATCTGGAAAACTTCCATTGAGTGCTCTCCTAACACAAAGAAAAGGAGACCCTCTGAAAAGTTCCAGGGTCCCCTTTAGGGAGATCTGGCAGCAGGAGTTGGGGGGCTGGTGAGACTAGGGGGGGAGGGTTTTGGAGGGAGACAAACAAGGAGCCTGAAAAATAGATTTTAAAGGTCTAAGGATTAGATTGGGAACTATTTGAGGGCAAGGATTTTTTTTTTTTGCCTCTTTTTGTATCCTTAGCCCTTAGCACAAGGGCCTGGCACATAGTAGGTGCTTAATGCTTAACCGGCCTGAATGGTCTGAGGTATTGGAGGAAAGAATCTTCAGTCACCCTTTGGCCCTCTGATAAATGAGGCTGAGTGAGACCTCCCAAAGTCTTTCATAGGGAGAGGGGTGGTATCTGCCCTCACCTACCCCAATGAGACAGCTGAGTCTACTCAGTATCATGGTGAGGATACCTGGAATCCTCCACCCCACCAGCAGAGGTACCACGTTCACTCCCCTTCTCATCTTTCAAGTGCTTTCCTGTCGATGGGGTAGTCTCTAATGGAAGCGAGGTGAAGGGCTCTCCACTGCTCTCCCTGGGGGTCAGGTAGGTATTCATTGTCAACGCAAGAGTGATGGGCAGTTGGCTGGAGACCTAGCTGTTCTCATGTTGAAGAAAGGATGGTGGAGGGCAGAGAAAGAAGGGCAATTGGTGGATGAGGGCCCAGAGACAGGGCAGAAAGGCAAAAGGTATCTCAGAAAAGATGGCTCAGTACTCAGATCTAGCAGACAGTCTCTAGCAACAGGTACTACCAGGCAAATGACTCAACAAAAACTCAGCTGCACTTTCTGGGCTCAACTCTGCGTCCAGTTCAGGTCCTGCCTGGAACCAGTGCCAGAACGAAATTTGGTTTTTCTAGTCTCTCCAGCAAGTACTCATTCTTCTTCCTCCCAACCCTAGCCTGGAAATGATAGTGGCACCTGGGACCCTGTGAACCAAGCTAAAGGCTGTGACCCATCTGCCCTATGCTATTCATTCAAGGAGAAAAGATAATTGGGAAGGAGAAAGTTCAGTCCTTTTCTGGGTGACTCTTTCCTGTAGAATAGAAGAAGGTCCTGACCACAGACTAAGATGGATCCACTAAGATCTTCCTGCCCAAATTCTGGCCTGAGTTTAGTTATACCCATGCCTCTGCAAGGAGTGGGAGGCGAGGAGGCAAAAACAGTTTCCCTGCCTTAGAAACTCTGCATCCCCCTACAGAAGAGGATATAAAGATATCTTTGCCAAAGGGACAGAGGGAAATGGGATGATGCCTCCCTCTCTGCCAGTGCCCCAAATTTCGCTACCTGCCTTCCTCTCTTGCCCTCCCCTCAAGAGACCCCCAAGTCCCTCCCCCCCTTCCCCATCCCAGCTACAGCACCTGAGTTAATTATCTCTGGGAGAAGCCTGCCCCTGGAGATTCCAGGGTCACGAAGCACCCCCAGCTTATGAACAGCAAAGCATTATAGGAAATTCACCAAAAAAAAAATTAATCATAGCAGGGAGTAGGAAAGGGGAAAGGGATTAATAAAAAGGTTATTAAACATTTTTTTCTTTTTTTTCAAGTTCAGTTTCCCTGAACAAATACGAATATATATATGTATTTTTTCCTAAGTTTGATTTTTCTTAGAGAATAAAATAGATTATTTACAAAAAAAAAAACACCACCTCAAAACAAAAGCCAAAAACCTCTTAAAAACCCCAGTAAAGTCTGAGTGTAGTTATGTCTTTACAAAAACAATTCTTCTCTCCCAGCCTCCCCCTCCCCCATTCCCCCAAACCACCAACAAAGACTTCTCTGCTCTAGGCTCAGGGCTTACTGTGGAACCAAGGAGCTAGGCATGGTGAACGTGGGGCTGATGACAGGAGAAATTAAAAAAGAGTGCAGGATCTGTGAGGTAAACAGTGTTGAACCGACAAAGCAACTGATAAAAACCTGAACCCCCACGGACCTAGCTCAGTCCCTTGGGATTCTGATAAAGCCACTGGGAAAAGTTTCTTTAGTTTCTCCTCTCCCTATTTCCCCCTTCTCTTTCTCCTGATGATCCATTTCTTGGAGGGTTCGAAACCCAGAGAAATTCAAGTGTTCCTTCTCTTTTCCCCTGCTTTTATTCAATTCTCTTTATAGATTTCCCGGTATGTGTGTATCTGTCTTGGGGTATCCACTCTAGCTCCCTGTTTTCGGTCTCCTTTCCCCAGCATAGTGTCCCCCCTACTCCCCATTCCTCCCTTGCTCACCCCTCCTGGGGCCTCCCTTTCCCACCCCCACCCCACCAGTGCAGCGGGCTCAGCATGTGGGTGAGAAAGAGAGCGAGAGAGAGAGGGTGGCAGGGGGTGGGGGGCAGGCTAAGCCCCCTTGGCGGCTTAAGGCAAAGAGTTATTCGAGGTAGAAGCCGGAGGGACAGACAGACCCGCTGCCCCAGCCTGAGAGCCACTGCCGCTGCCGCCTCCACCACTACTGCTGCTGCTGCTGCCTCCACTACCGGACCCTCCGCCAGGCCCGCCCCGGCTGCTGCTGCTGCTGCTGCTGCTGCCACCTTTGTTGTGAGTGGAGGCTGTAACAGTGGCTGGTGTGCCTGGAGGCTGAGCAAACAAGACCCCTGGGAAGAGACAGAAAGGACCAGTCAGCAGGTCTGCTCCCCCACGCACCAGGGGCTTGATGGGGGTCCCTTCCTTCACTTGGGGACCCCTAGGCAGTGCTCCTCAAACTCCACCCCACCTCCAAAAGCTTTGTCTGCAGCAACAGTTGGATCTCAAACCAGAGGACTTAGATCTGAACCCCAATTCTGCATTATCTACCTAGATAATTCTTGGGCATTAATTGCTCAGGGTGGGCCTCAGTTTCCTGAACCATAAAAAAATAGGGAGTAGGATTAGAGGAGCAGAACATTTTGGAGTTAGAAGGGACCTTAGGATAAACTCCCTAAAAACAAGATAAAACAAAAATAACAAAAACCAAACAAAAGCAACCTTGGTCTGCATCTGGAAAGGCAAAGCTTCAAAGGAGAGGAAAGGCCTGTTCTACTGTGCCCTAGTGGGATCACATCTGGAGTACCTGGAAGGACCTTGATAGTCTGGACAATGTCCAGAGTGGAAGCAACTAGGCTTGGCATCATGGCCAAGACTGGCTGAAGGAACAAGGGTTGTTTAGATTGGAGCAGAGGAGATTTAGTAAGGACAAGATTGTCATCTGAAATGCCATCTTGTGGGAAAGGGATTAGAGCTTTCCAATTTGGTAAGAAGAACAGGGAGATGTGAGTGGACATTGACAATGTCGGTTTGCTGTCAAGAAAAGCTTCGCAAGGATTTGTTAAATCTATCTAGAGATGAAATGAAGGGGCTGTCTGTGAGGAAAGGTCTGCACTAAAGGTCTCAAGTAGGGCCTGGAGGTCAACTTATTGAGTATTCATGGGATCACAGATAGACCTAGGGCTGGAGGAGACCTTCCAGAATGTCCCTCCTCTGGGGCAGCTAGGAATCAGGAAGACTCTTCTTCCTGACTTCAAATTTGGTCTTGGACACTTACCAGCTGTGTGATACTTGGCAAGTCACTTAACCCTGCTTGCCTCAGTTTCCTCACTTTTCAAAGTTGCCAAAGTATGCTGACAAGAGGCACTTCTGACTTGAAAAAACCTAGGGACATTTCCCTGGTGGCCCCTTCCTCTCTGCCTGTACCCCATTTCCTGATGATCTAGAAAATTGCTGGATGTCTAATTTCCAGTCCCTGGCTCAAAGGAACCATGAAAGGTCCTTTGAGGGACCTTTCTGTTTCTTCTCTGAAGTGGTCTAACCATAATCATGGGAGCTGGGTGAGTCCCAAGTCAGGCTGGGACATACCTGTATACATGATACCGTTGATTTCCACGGACATGCTAATACTGTTGGTGCCGTTGGTGTTGGCTAGATTCATGGCCGAGTCTTGGCGATTCTCCGATGCTGGAGAGGCAGAAGCAGGGGAAGAAAGGTGATGACTGTTAATGGGGGAGGAGAGAGGCAAAGGGGCCTTCCCAGAGAGGAGTGGCTGGGGGCTGGAGGTGGCCCAGAATTCTTTCTTAGTGCTGATGGTGGAGGAAGGCTTCAGTAACTAACACTTCCCCTCAATGGGCTTTGGAAGCTTCTCTGGAGAGGTGGGTCCATGTGATCTCCCAGACCTCTGTCTCATCCCCAGGTAGGCACAAGTTGGGAGACTTAGTTTCCCCACCTGTGAAATAGGGATAATTCTATTTGCACCATATGTTTGTAACTTTTAAGGGCTAACCAAAGTGCCAATAGTTAATATGGGGCAATTGAACAGGAAGAGAACTGGATCAGGAGTCCCAGCTCTGTTACCAACTGTTATACTGGCCTAGGCCCTTCCCCTTTGTGACTCTTAGTCCTCACACAGAAATGAACAGCATGGTCTGGAAGTAGCTTCTAGCTCTGATATTATATGTTCTAAGGGCCCTCCCAGCTCTGACATCCTGGGTCGGACAGCCTGACCCCTTGCCTACTCCACTGGCCTAGCTACCTTGGCTATTGATGCGGATGCTCATGGGCAGCTGGGCACTCATGGCCAGCAGGTTTTGCTGCAATGCTCGCTGCATCAGCCTCTGTTGCTCATCTGCCACTAGGACCATCTTCTTCTCCGGGGGCTCACCAGACTCCAGCTTCTCCCGCAGCTGTTCCAGGGCAGCCGCCTGGGCCACCACAGCTGCCTGGGCTGCAGCTGCCTGCACAGCTGCCGCCTGGGCTGCCACCACAGAATGACCTGTCAGGGAGACAGGCAGGCGGCTGGGCACTGTGATGGGGATGGAAGAATCTTCCTCTGGGCAAGAGAAAAGCATGGCGTCACAGATCACAGATCTTGGAGCTACCCTCCTACCCCACAAAGGATGCTCCTCTACAGACAGATACGAGGTCTCCAAGCATCTACTTACCTATGTCTGGTGATGGGCAACTCCCTATCAAGGAGGCCCCTTTAGCTAGTTCTGCTACAGAAGTTCTTTCTATCTAGCTGAAATCTGCCTCCTTAGAAAGTCTCCCCATTGGCCCCAGTCATCCCTCCTGAAGCCGTGGTGAAGTCTGTTTCCTCCTCCACATGACAGGTCATTTAGATTCTCCATAGCTATCACATCATGTCAAATCTCTACAGATTCTTGGCTCAACCACCTCTAACTGCTTGGGCCAGGAACCCTGAACTCTGGAGACAGGAAAGTCCTCACTCCTATGTTGAAATCTTCCCCATGCACCAAGGCTGAGCTCAAACGCCACTTTCTCCAGAAAAGCCATCTCTGACTGAAGCCTCCGTCCCCGGGATCTTCCCCTTTGCTGGGTCATGACCTACCACACTTCAATGTCACCTCAGCTTTACACACACACACACACAGCCTGACCTGGACCAGTGGCATTTTCATCCACATCCTTCTTCCCTAGCAGACCAGCAGATCCAGAATGGCAGTCAGAGGAAGCTCTCAATCACCAATGCTGCCCTCACTGGGACCAAAAAGGCTTTCAAAGGCTTTCTGGTAAAGATGGGCTTCCCTCCCTCACAGATGGAAGGATGCTTAGCCCTGCTCATTTTACAGATGGGCAAACTGAGGTCCAGAGAGACCTAGAGTCAGAAAGCCTGGGCAAAATGTCTGAAGGAGGATTCAAACCCAGGTCTTTGGGATTCCAAGTCCAGAGCGCCTCTATCTAGAATCAGACATAAACTCCTTTGTTTGACTTTTAAACCTTTCATAACCTTTCTTGTTTTTTCATTCTTTTTACTCACCAACACTATGGTCCAGTCAACCACCAACCTACCTACTGCTCCTCAGACATCACACCGCATCATCTCCCACCCCCAAGTCTTTGTACTTTGGCTGGCTGGAAGGTTCTGCCCCCTGGCTTCCCCAGCTCCTCCAGGACTCATTCCACCTTCCACAGGAGGGTTTGCTGAACCTCCCAGCTGCTGGTGCCTCCCTGAGCTTACCTGCCATCTACTTTCTACCTATCCTTAATGTACCTACGTGTAGACATGTTGTCTCCTCCATTAGAACGGATGTGCTCTCAGGACAGGGCCTGTTTTTATCTTTCCTGGCATTTTGCTTATTTACTTATTAGTAAATTTGCATATTTACTTATTAGTAAATGCTTGTAGACTGACTATCTATTATATATCATGCTGCCTCTGAATTTCTTAGCAGGGATGGGGAACCTATGAACTCAAGGGTACATGTGGCCTTCTAGGTCCTTAGACTGAGTCCAAGTTCAAAACCTTCTAGTAAAGGGATTTATTCTGTGAAGGCTGGATTCAGCCACACTTGAGGGCCACACTTGAGGACCTAAAGGACTTCCCCGATGTTCCAGGCCCAGTCTGTTCTCACCGTTTTTGATCTTCTGGGTAGGGGTGATGGCTCCTCCGTTGCTACTGGCTGTCAGTCCCAGGGGAGCCACCTGCAGCTTGGGGGAGGACAGCATGCTGTGGGCCCCTCCTGGAGAATAGGCAAAGAGGGAGCCCCCGAAGCCCTGTCGGCGGCCCTCCCGCCGGTTGCTGTCAATGGCAGCCTGGAGCTCGCTGGGGTTGCTCAATCCACGTTTCTCACATTCGTAGGGATACAGGTATTTCATATATCTGCCATGGGAGTGGGAAGAAGAGAGAAGAAAGGAAAAGGGAACATGGTGACTTTAAGAACTTTGCTATGCAGTGGAGAGCTTAGCTCAGGATTTGGAGGCCAAGGACCTGAGTTCAAGTCCTAGCTCTGACTAGCTGAGTGACCAGTTTTCTCATCTGTACAATGGAAATACAATATCAGGATGACCTAACTTGCAAAGTTATTGTGAGGAAAGTGCCTTATAAATGGTAAAGCACCTTAGAAATGGGTTTTGTTATTATTTTCCCTTTACACCTTTCTTTTAATCTTCCCTGTTCCAGAAGGAAGGAAGGCAGAAAGGAAGGCTGGTTTTATTAACCACCCACTATACATCAGGCACTGTGCTTTACAAATATTATCTCATTTGACTTTCACAGCAACCTTGGGAAGGAGGCACTGCTATTATCTCATTTTATGATTGGGGAAACTGAGGTGGACAAGCTAAGTGGCTGCACAGCTGGAATGCCTAGGGAGAGTGACTTGGCCAGGATCACACAGCTGGATTTGAACTCAGGTCTTTCAACTTTAGGCTTGCACTCCCACCAGGGGGACTCACTGTGTCCGGAGGGTGAAGGCAGCGCTGGTGATGGAAGTGGGCAGGTTGAGGCCTTTGGTGATCTCCCTCCACAGTTTCTTGTTGATCACCTCGACCAGACCGCCCTTCTCGGTCACCAAGACGTAGAGCATATACAAATCCAGGACCTGCTTTGCCATGATGGGGATCCGATTCACCGGGGTCCCTGCCAGGGCAGAGATGAGGAAGGAGAGTCATTCAACATGCATTTATTCAATACCCCCTACGTCCTGGCAACTGTGCTAAGCACTGAGAACACAAAAAAAAGGTAACAATACAATGTTTCACCTCAAGGAGCTCACAGGTAACATGCAAACAAATATTCTATAGATGGGATAAACTGAAGACAATCTTGGAGGGAAAGGATTGGCATTAAGGAGGATCAGGAAAAGCCTCCTGGAGAAGGTGGGTTTTAAGTTGAATCTTGAAGGAAGTCAGGGATTCTAAAAGGCTGAAATGAGGAGGAAATGCATTCTAGGCAGGGGGCACAGTCAGGGCAAAGGCATGGAGATGGGAAATGGAGTGTTTTGAGAAACAGCAGCCCTACACTTGGGAAAATCAATTTGGCACCTAAATGGAAGACAGATTGGAAAAAGGAAGAAACTTAAAGCAGGGAGATCAATTCGGAGGATACCGTTACTAATCCAGGCAAGAAGTGATGAATGGTTCGAAGATGACATAGTAGAAATAAATGGTAAGGGTAGAAATGCCAAGATTTGGCAATGGCCTGGACCCGGGGTGAGTCAGCAAGGGTGACATGTTGAGGATGACAGTTTGGAGATTGGGTAACCGGAGGGTAGTGGTACCTTTGATGGTAACAAGGGAGGGGATGATTTGGGTGGAAAAATGATGAATTCCATTTTGGACATATTGAGAGAAATGTCCAAATAAACAATTATCAATACAATTTTAAAAGAAGCAATTTTTCAGTTGACTCATTATTTTGTTGCAGCCTAAGTACAGTGAAAACAATCATGAATTGTTTTTAATCACTTAACAGGCAACTTTTTTTCTAAACAAGGAAATGTCAAATCACTCCAGTATCTTTGCCAAGAACACCCCAAATGGGGTCACAGAGACTCAGACAGGACTGAACAAGAAGTCAACAAGCCTCTTGGGGCCTTGAATGACAGAGTCAGATCCATCGCCAGTCCTATGCTCCAACCTTTTCCAGCTTGGGCTCTGTAGGAGTTAACTTTGGGGCGCCCAGATACACCCACTAGGAGGGAGCAATTAGCTACCACAGAATATAGCCCTCCACAAGCTAGCTCGCCTCTACTTGTCCAGTCTTATTTTCTATTATTTTCCCCTTCACTGTTCATTGTCTTGCTCCTGTGTTCCTCAGACATGACACTCCATTCTCCTGCCTTTGCTTAGGTACTTCCTGATGCCTGGAATGCACTCCCTCCTCACTTCTACCCCACAGAACCCTTTGGTTATTGAGTCATTTCAGTTATGTCCAACTCTCCATGATCCCATTTGGGGTTTCCTTGGCAGAGATACTGGAGTGGTTGGCCATTTCCTTCTCCAACTCATTTTACAGATGAAGAAACTGAGGCAAACAGGGCAAAGTGACTTGCCCAAGGTCACACAGTGAGTAAGTATCTAAGGCCAGATTTGAACTCAAGTCTTCCTGACTCCAGGTCTGGTGCTGTAACCACTGCACCACTTAGCTGCCCAACCTGTAACTTCCTTCCAAGCAGGACTTGGGGGCCTGCTACCACCTACCCTAGTTATTTCCCCCTCCCTTCTCCCACTGACAGCTCTCAATGCTCCTGTCCTTTTGACATGACTTTTAATTTGCTTATCAGTGTTCATGTCTTGCTCCCCTGGTAGAATGCAGGCTGAGGACAGGGGCTGCTTCATTTTCACCCTTGTCTCTACAATATCTGGCCCAGGGCCCAACAACATAGCAGACACTTATTAAGTGTTTGTTAAATATATGAATGAATGAATTCCTGGTAGGACACCTGCCCCGATTCGCTGCAGACAAGTTCAACAGATTCATGTCATAAACCAATAATTACACATACCTGGTGGCCACCATCCCAACCCAAACATAACACACCTTGCTAATCTGGGAGAAAAAAAAACCCACTGGTATTTATATGAGGGAACCAAAAAAAAATTCTTCCCAAGAGAATACTAGAATCTCAGCGTTGGAAGGGAACTCGGTGGCCATCTGCTCTGACTTCTGTCTGGACAGAACTCTACTCCAACACACCTGATGCGTGGTTGCCCAGCTTTGATGCAATGAGGACCAGCTCTGGGCACCTCTGGATTCCACCTCTAATTGTTCAGAGGGCCTCTCTACATCCATCCCCTGATCCCCTCCAGCTTCTGCCCTCTGGTGCCAAACAGAACGAGACCAATGCTCTCTATACACTGAAGTCTTTCCAGTACTTAAAGCGGGCTCTCAAGTCCACCCCCTCCAACTCTCCCCACCAGGGCCTTCTTATTTCTAAGACAAACAAGCACAGCTCTTTCTACTGATGGTCACAGGACACGTTGGGTCTCAAGGTCCTCACCTCCTTGGTTGCCCACCATTGGATACTCTCTGGATTATTAGTGTCTTTCCTAAACTGGGGTGCCCAGAACTAAATGCAATACTCCAGGTGATCTGACCAGGGCAGGACCAAGGGACTAGCTCCCCTTTCCTTCCTCCCTACTCTTTGTTCCTGGAAGCCATGCCTCTCTTAATGCAGTCCATTAGCTTTTTTAGGCTCAAGTTGGGTGAAAGGGAGGCAAAATGACCAGTTGGGGAAATCACTATCTCCAAGTAGGCTGCCATCCCCTCTATCAGCAGGTGATTTCATCCCTGAAGGAAACTTCTACTCTATAGCCCCAAACCTCTGTTCATTCTCTTTCTCTGCTTTCAGAAGACAAGGGCCCTCCTTCTTACCAGGGCTAGCCCTTCCAACTATGTTCCATCTCATTTCTTCCCACTTTCTCTGGGTCTCTGCTTCAAATCTCTCTCTCCCCCCTCTCTCCTCTCCCTCTCCTCTCCCTCCCTCCCTCCCTCTCTCTCTCTCTCTGTCTCTCTCAATGTCCTTGTTCCAATCCTACCAAATAACCTTTTCCAACATTACCCCCTCAGACTGTTATTCCTTGATATTCCACTCTCATTCCTGCCAAACATCTACAGAAAGAAATCTCCACTCCCTTTACTTCCTTACTCACTGCTTCACTCATAGAGGCAGTACATATTGTAGTTAATGGAGCACTAGATTTGGAGTTAGAAAGACCCAGGTTCAAAGCTCCCCTTAGACACAATAGCTATGTGACCCTGAGTAATTCAGTTAACTCCTGTGTCTTAAACTGCCTTATCTGTAAAAATGGGGGAGGTTAGACTTAAAGGCATCTAAGGTCCCTTCTAGCTCAAAATTTGTGATCACAGACTCATTAGATAGAGGTCATTGAAACCAACCTTATCTCACATATGAGGAAACTAAGGCCTAGAGTGGGGTGGGGTGGGGGGGAGAAGGGATAGAGAATGACCCAAGGTCACACAAGTTACTACTTGTATCTGAGATATATCTGAACTCCTATCTTCTGACTCCACAAGTCAAGAACTCTTTCTAGTGATCCATAATATTTCAGATTCCTATAATCTGTCTTTGACCCTATAAATACCAAAACTAGCCCATTAAAGGTTACCAATGACCCTCTAACCTACAGTCACATAGCTAGAAGGTAAATGATGCAGGATTTAGCTTTAGGCCAGCTTGGTTCCATGTCCAGTAAAGTTCACTATGCCATGCTGCAGGAACAGCAAAAACTCTTGGGAGTAAGGAATTGAAAGGTTTCGGAATATTTATCATTGAAATGACTGACTATGACATCAAGACAGTAAAGAGAGGAAAGGAATTGCTTTTAAACCACATTGAGGAGACCCAGTAGATGCTGTTGGATTCAGAATAACTAGTTCAAATCTGAGTTCAAATCTTGCCTTAGACACTTACTAAATGTAGGATTCTGTACAAGTCATTTAACTGCTCTTAGACCGCTTACTAACTTGAAAACATCAGATAAAGTTTAACTGTTATCATCACTGTTATCTAACCCTCCATCCCCATTTTTTTATTGTCCTACTAGACTATAAGTCTCCGGAAGTCAAGAAGTATATCTTATATATTAACAATAGTAGCTAGCACTTATATACGTCACTAGGATTTGCAAAGTGCTTTGCAAATATGTTCTCATTTCATCTTTACAACAACCCTAGGGTGCTAGTATTATCCCCATTTTGCAGATGAGGAAGCTGAGGCAGGCATTTCACAGCTAGGAGGTATCTGAGGCCAGATTTGAACTAGGGTCCATCTGCCTCCAGGCCCACCACTTTTTCCACCACACCATCTACATGCTTTTACATCCTCTGCTCCATTATCCCACGAACACAGTACTTTGCACATGGTGGTTATTTAATACATGTTTGGTGAACTGAATTATCTCATTTGGTTCTCACAATAGCTCTGGGAAAATCAGTAATGAAGATCATCATCATTGTTTCAACTTCATAGCTCCCCTAGTACCCAGCTTAGGACTCCGCTGCACGTACGCTGCCAACATTTGCTAATGCACTGATGTTCAGATTGAGATAGGCATTAAAATGTGGCCCTCCTGGGTGGGAAATGATTTCTCAAGGACATGAAAGACATCAAAAACTTTTCTCAAAGCTCAAGGACTGAAGCCCAGAATCCCTCCCGCCTCTCTGGGCACAGTCCTAGGCGGTGTGTGGCACAGAGGAGGAGGAAGAAACATGTGTGACTGAGGACCAAAGTATCATGATCACCGAATCCTTCTTTTCTATCACCTACTCCAATAAATGATAACTTTAGAATTTCAAGAGCCTGGGGCAGGGAAGTAGCAGAGTGAGGACCTGAGTTTCAAATCTAGCTTTAGACATTTACTAGCTGTGTGACCCTGAATAAGTCACTTAACCCTGACTGCCTCAAAAAAAAATCTTAAGAGCTTAAATCTTAGAATGCCAGAAACTCAGAAATCTAAAACACCTGGAATTCTGATATGCTTGTTCGATGATATTCTTGTCAAGAACCCAGAATTTTAGATGCTCAGAAGCTAAGACTTGCATTTCTGAATCTAGAATCTCCAAGGCTTAAAATCCTGGTATCTTAAGGCATGGAAGTCTGAAATATTAGAATCTAGGCCTGTATAATTACAGAACATTAGAATCTTGGGTTTCTAGAATTTCAGTGACAGAAGGGGCTTTAGGGGAAATCCCAGTGAATCTCTATCCCTGTGCAGGAATTCCTTCTCTAACACATGCATGCAGGCACGCACACATACAGATGAGGTGTGGACTTGCACAATACTGAGGAGTTGCACAACCCGAGGGAACCCTGAAGGGAGGATGGACAACCAACCTCAACCAAAGTCCATTCAGGGACCCAGACAGGAAGTGTGGGGGCCTTAATAGGTTGGTAGCTCCATTCTCAGAGTAAACACGGAGTTTGCCCTGGTCCCTGTTAACACATAAATGTGGCATAAAGCCAATTTTGATCTTGCAAACCCTGAACTCAAAGAACAGAGGCAACTAGGAGGAAGTATTGGGGTGGGGTAGGAGGGGTCTGAGCAGCTGCAGAAGCATGAGGTTCCTGATGTTTCTGCTGTTACATCTGAGCTGGCGAGGCAATGCTGAATCTGAAACAATGAAAAAAACCCCAGAGGAAAGAAGGATTGCAAAAAGAACTCAGACAAAGAAAGTATCAAAGACTGAAAGACAGTGAGAAGAAATAGAGATAGATGGAGAGAGAGATCCCCTAGATGGATGGAGGGAGAGACAGGTAGAGAAATCCAAGGCTGTATTCAGATCCCATCACTTCTACCCAGAGCTTGGGAGCTGAGGTTTTTTCCAAGCATGTCCTTATTTTCTTTCCCTTGTTCCAGAGTCTCAGTTCTTGGAGGTCCAGACAGAGAACAATCAGGCTCATTCTTAAGCAATGAATCAGAGGTGCTATGGACTCTAGCTTCTCTCTCAATGGAAGTCACATTCCCAAACTAGTTCAGAGAGCCTGGAACTCTCTCCAACAGGACTCTGACATCAGAGAACCTGGGTTCAAAGCATCCCTCCGACATTTAGGACTATGTGACCATAAGCAAGTCAGTTAACTGTTTTGATCCTCAACTTTTTTTATCTGTAAAGTAAGAGGGATCCTGAGGCCTCTTCTGGTCCTAACCCTACGTTCCTAGAATCAAGCATGGGGAAATTCCCTACTGGCAAGCCCAGAGAAAATCCATTCAGATCCAGAGTGCTTCCTCCAAACTTCGAGCTAAGCCTGATTTCTCAGGGTGAGGAGGGGTGATACCCTGCTTGCTGGGGGGCTGTGATCCATGGTTGGTTCTGTGCCGAGTTTTTGTGGAGCACTTAACACAAGGAATTAAACCCAGAGCCTTGTTACAAAGGTAAAGACACTCAGTTGAGTTGGCTTGGGAGGGACAAAGCAGCAGGGGCACTTTGATTTAACAGATGTGAGGATAGGTTATAGACAACAATGCAATCAACCTTCTGGGGCCCTGGTAATTGGTCTCTTCCCTCATAAAAGGACAAAGAGAGCTTGTGTTTATTGAGAAAGAAATAGAAAGAGGGAAAAGGAGAGGGAGGAAAAAAGGAAAGAAGACAAGAAGGGGGAGAGAATAGGCAAGATAGATAAAGATGAGAAATAGATAGAAAGTAAGGGAGACAGATCCTGCTCACTGAAAAAAAAAAGACTGAGAGATGGGGTGGGGGTGGGGAGGATACCATACAAAGAAAAAAAGAGAGATGCGTACCGTAAGAAGAGACGAGGGAGACAGGAAGGAAAGAAGGGAGGGAGGGAGGAAAGAAGGGAGGGAGAAGAGGGAAAGAAGGAATGGAGGGAAGGAGGAAGGGAGGGAGGAGGGAGGGAGGAGAGGAGGGAGAAAAGGAAGGAAAGACGGGAGGGAGTGAGGGAGAAATGAAAGAAAGACTTATATTGTAAAGATAAGAAAAGAGAAAGAGACACTACTCTGAGTAGTCTGAGTGAGAAAACAAAAAAGACGATGCCAAAGACAGTGGAAGACCCTATTTAAGAGCTCTCTTCTTTTCTCTCCCTTCCTCCTTCCCCATCTCTGTCTCTCTCCCTCCTCCCCCATCTGTCTCTCTTCCTCCTTCCCCATCTCTGTCTCTCTCCCTCCTCCCCATCTCTGTCTCTCTTCCTCCTCCCCATCTCTGTCTCTCCCTCCTCCCCATCTGTCTCTCTCCCTCCTCCCCCATCTGTCTCTCTCCCTCCTCCCCATCTCTGTCTCTCTTCCTCCTCCCCCATCTCTGTCTCTCTCCCTCCTCCCCATCTCTGTCTCTCTGTCATTCACTTGAGAACCCATCAGTTATGGAACACTTCAGACTGACGGTCCACATTCTCTGCCTAACACAGTAACATCCTTCCAAACCCTGAGGTTGTGTGACTCAAAGCTGAGGCCAGATTTGTTAACATAATCAAGAAAAAAAAGAAAGCAGTGACTTGGTAGGGCAGATATGAGAAGCAGGGGACAGAGAAGGGCCATCTAGCTTGACTTGGGGGGGAGGGAGGAGGAACGGGATGAACTACCCTACCCAAGACTAGGCCCTGACAACTGGCCCACTCCCACAAAGCGGAAACATTCCTTTTTCCTTGCCACCCCCTGCCAGGAATCTGAGCTGAAGGCCCTTTTGTTGGAAAAGCCCACCCGGAAATTTCGTCTCCTACGCGTTCCCCTGCCCTATCCCCTCAGAGCAAAGCTGGGGTTATGCTTCCCTCCTCCCCCCCCCCCCAACCCAGTGTGCTGGGCTACGCTACAGGCTTTTGTGAGGGATAGGGCTAGGGAAAAGGATGTTTAGAGAAAAACCCTGAGCAGGGAGGGCAAAGTCTATTCATGGGGAGAGTGGTAGGGAGGCCTGGTTTACAGAGAGTTCCATTCATTCCCAGCAGCCAGGAGACCCATCCCAGATAAGGAACGATGTGGGGGTGGGGGGTGGGAGGTTGGTTGTCAAGGAGATATAGGGGTCTGGTTCTGTGGATGAAACATCCATAAAATCTAAAATCTAATAACAGATACCTGCTTTCCCCATCCCCCCATGCTCTTAGTAAGAGACACCCGCTCCCTGAAAATCAGTGGAGCTGGGTAGAGAGAGTGCTGGTCTTGGAGACGGACACCTGGATCCTGGTCCCAGCTCTTTGAACAACTGGTTGCATGACTTTGGCCAAGTCCCTTCCTGGGAGTTTCATTTTCCTAATCTGTAAAATGGAGGAGTTGGACTGGATTAAAATTCCTTTCAAATGTATATTCTATGTTCTGAAGTCCCTTCTAGTTGGGATATCCTCTGATTCTTGGTTCTATTTGAGATGTGCCCCCATTTTACAGATGTGAAGATTGAGGTCCAGAGAGAAAGACTTGCCTAAGGTTCTCTGACAAATCAGCAGCATCAGTGGGCTTGTTTGAACTAAATCTCCTGATTCTTTCCTCTTCATCATGCCACCTTCATGTTCCCACATCCCTCAGAACAAGAGGGGAACACTTGATTAAGAGCAGAACAAGTTCCTGAGATCTGAGAGGACTAAGGAACCTCAGAATTGGTCAGGGCTTCAAAACAACTGTACAAGAGCAGGAAAGGGCAGACATGGCTAGACAGCAAGCCATATGAAAAGGATCCAAGAATCTTAGGGGACTGCAAATTCAACAAAGTAACTGTTACATAGTAGCCACAAAAAGGTCAAGCTGATATTAAATTAGTGTGAGGAGCACAGCTTCTTGAGCATGGGAGCTGGTAGTCTCACTGTCCTCTGCACTGAATTACTGGGTTTAGTTCTGAGTACTATATTTTAATAACAACAATTTTTGTTGTGTTTCAGTTGTGTCTGATTCTTTGTGACCCCATTTGGGATTTTCTTGGCAAAGATACTGGAGTGGTTTCCCATTTCTTTCTCCAGTTCATTTTACAGATGAGGAAACTGAGGACAAGAGAGTTAAGTGACTTGCCCAGGGTGACAAAACTAGTAAGTATTTGAGGCTGAATTTGAACTCAAGTCTTCCTGACTCCAGGCTCAGTGCTCTTTCTAAATTGACCTTGACAAACTGGAATGACCTCAGAGAAGGAAGGAAGATGATGGTGAGAAGATTGGAGACCATGCCGTAGCAGGACTGGCTGAGGTCATGGGAGATGTCTAGCAGTAAGGAGGGATGATTTAGCCAGGCCACAATGGTATTCGAGGCCGTAGATTTGCTGCCTCCTTGGCCTCAGGAGGCAATGGTGAGGGGAAAGGGAAGGAAGGTTCCCAGGAGCAGATTTAAGTTCGAGATATGGAGGTATTTCCTAATACTTAGAACTATACAAAAGTGGTTGGCCACCATTAAAAAAGGAGGGGGGAGTGGATGACCAAAGAAAGTAGGGGCTTGCCCCTCCCCCTCACTGGAGGTCTCTGAGCAGATGACCACTGCCCACTCCTTAAGCAGGTCGCACAGGTTTGAATCAGTGGCCTTGGAGGCCCTTTCCAGTCTCAGATCCTCAGACTCACATCCCTCCTCGGCACAAGGAGCCAGCCCAGCCTCTGGGCCTTCAGGCAGGAGGGCTCCCAACCTGGTCCTGAATATGTTAACAGCCAACCATATTGCTCTCTTACATGAGGATAGCACTTTTCAGTTCTGCTAAAGCAGGGGTGTACGACGGACATGGAGAAAGCCAGTTTGGAAGGAAAGGAGATACAGTGAGGGGCAATAATGTAGAATGGGTCTGAGAAGACAGTTTAGAATGATTCCATAGGACCAAAGATAAATAAAGCAGGCTGCCTGTCTCCTAACAGGTGATGGAGTTGGGGTGCAGAATTGGACACAGATTTTTGGACTTGGGGTACGTATGTAGGGGGCATCTGTTTTACTTGACTATGCATAACTGTTATAAAGGGTTTGTTTTTTAAAATTGGTAGGAGGTGGTGTAAAGAAGAGAAAACAAATGCTTATTGATTTAAAAAATTTTAAAAAGAGAAACAGAGTTAAAGAAGAAGTTCTGAACTTTTTTAGGTATCCTAGACCCCTCACGCAGTCTGGTAAAGCTTATGGATGCCTTCTCACAATCATGTTTTAAATGCATAAAATAAAGCAATCATACTAAAACAGAGGAGTCATCAAAATATTAAAAAAACAACTTTGTGGACCCCTAGGGTAATAAACCCTGGACCACAAAGGGTTACAAAACTGCATACCCTTTGACCCAGCAATACCATTACTAAGTCTGTATCCCAAAGAGATCCAAGAAAAAGGAAAAGGACCCACAAGTACAAAAATATTTCTAGTAGCTCTTTTTGTGGTGGCAAAGAATTAGAAATTGAGGGATTGCCCATTAATTGGGGAATGGTTCAACAAGTGCTCTGGAATGTGATGGAATACTATTGAGCTACAAGAAATGATGAGCAGGTGAACTTCAGAAAAATCTGGAGACTTGTATGAACTGATACAAAGGGAAATGAGCAGAAGCAAAAGAACACTGTAACAGCAATACTGTGTCATGATCAACTGTAAATGGCGTAACTATTCTCAGCAACAAGATGACCCAAGATAATTCTGAAGGAATCATGAGGAGCATTCTATCTTAACTCCAGAGAAAGAACTGATTGAGTCTGAATGCAGAGAGAAGCATACTTTTTTTCACTTTCGTTATCATTCTTGGATTTTTTTTTTGGTCTTTTGCAACAGGGCTAATATGGAAATGTTTTGCATGATGGCACAAGTATAACCTATATAAAACTGCTTACCTTCTCAAGGAGGAGGGAAGAAGGGAGGGAGAGAATATAGAACTCAAAATTGAGGGAAAAAAAGAATGTTAAAAATTTTTGTTGACAAGTAATTAAGAAAAATAAAAGAAAAATTAAATGTTAGAAAAAAGAAAGAAATCCTGGCCTGGATCAAGTCAGCGAAAGACTTTAAATGCATTTTCAACACAAGATTTAGTGGAATTTTGCAGGAATCCACAGTACTAAAGGAGTGATCTGACATTCTATGTTCTCAGGTACCTTCCAGTTGTGACAATGTATATCTGAAGCTCCCTATGACTAATTTAGGCATTTAGCCTGTGGAGACAGGTAACTCCCCAAACATCTGCTCCAGGGCAGCAATACTTTAGAAGCCAAGAAGACAGTCTTTCAATAAAAGGTTCCCACTCAAAGAGGGCCAGTACAGTGCAGAGGCAAGTCTGGAAACCTGCTACTACTAATAAAGTCTCAGTCTCCCCATCTGTAAAATGTGAGATTTAGACAAGATCGTCTCTAACGTCCCTGAGGTCTTTGAGAGTCAAGCAGTGACATTCTATGTTCTAAGAGCCCTCCCAGCTCTGACATTCTGGGTTCCAATGGCCCTTCCAGCCCTGGCATTGTACATTCTAAGGGCTTTCCCAATTAGGACGTTCAATGTTCTAAGCGCCCTTCCAATTCTTACATTCTAAGGTTCCTCCCAACTTTGACATCCTGGGTTCTAAAGGCCCTCCCAGCTCTGAAACCCTGGGTTCCAAAAGCCTTCCAAGTTCTGCCACACTGAGATTCTATACAACCCATGATGTAGAAAAAATTCAGCTTATTTCCTCCACCCACTCCAGGCAGTCCTGTCCACATCCAGACCATCTGCTTTCTCTGGGAATCTGATCTCTCCCACTGCACACTCAGGCCGACCTCCTCCTTCTTTGCCCCTTGGTAAACACAGATGGGAATCTATGATCATTAGGACTCCCCTCCCCCACCTTGGGCCACCCACCCCCTGCTTAGGACAATACATCTTTTTTTTTTTTAATTGAGGGAAGGGGCTTAGAGGGAGATTCATAAGGAATTATACAATCAGATTGAGAACTGGAAGGTGAACTCAAAGGTCACTTAGTCTAAACCACCTATTTTAGAGAGAAACTAATTTGCCTAAAATCACTCAGGGATAAAATGGTGGAGCCAGGATTTGAACCCAGGTCGTGTGGCTCAAAATACATCACCTATTATACTGCACAACATTGCCTCCCACAAACAGAAGCTTCATCCAAAAAAAAAAAAAATTACAGGAGCTGCAGACACCTACAGAGTTATTTTCTAATTGAATATGGATAACCCTGAGAAGTAGATAGGTCTATTTCTGTAATGGGGAAACCAAGGAACAAGCGATTCCCATTTGAAGGTGCTTGAGGGATGGGAAGAGAGCCGAGTTTGGGGGTGATGAAGGCTTCATTAGAATAGGACTCAAACCCCTCATCTCTTCTTTGCTCTACCGCTACACAATGTCCAGGACTGCTCAGTCTTTAGAAGGTGTTCCAATCAATGGCATAGTCTGACCAATTAACAGTTAAGTCATTTGAACCTTCCACCCACACTGGCTCTCCTGGGAGGCCCTATTCCCAGGGCTCTCCCCTTTGCCATCTGTCCTCTGGCTCCTCCCAGCCTGTGGCTTAAAGGAGAAGGGGCAACCTTTGAAATACTATCGGGACCTTTGGCATCCCAAGATTTGGTGACAGTTTCTAGGAAAATTTGGAATTCCCTCCAGATTTTACCATGGAAGGGAAATTATGGGGGAAATCTCACTGGTGTTCAGTGGGACAACCCCCTGTCCCCCTCTCCACATATATGTGTACAAACCCAAATCACACCAGGGTTCAAATTCTGTCTCAGATGCTTACTACATTGTGTGACCTTGAGTAGGTAGAGATGACCTTTGAAGTCCCTTCTAACTTTTGACTCATGATCCTAAGAAGGAAGGAGTACATGGGACAAAGCAAGAGGTCCTCAGACTCTTGTCTGACTCCATCACCTTGCATGGAAAAGCTGGGCTCCCACATGGAGAAAACCATAGCATCAGGAGGCCCTGGGCCCTTTATGCACCAAATCTTGCCCCCTCTGCCACCCTGCCTGCCTCAGCCAAACTGTCCTAGTGTTGGTCTGCGGAAGAGTAGGCTCTGGCTTGGATCCTTTACCATGTCAGAAATGACTATAAGTTCCCTGAGGGCAGGAACCATTACTGTTTTTCTTTGTATCCCCCCAGAGCCTAGCACATACTATAATAAATGTTGGTTGATTAATGAAAACAATTCCTGACAAGGGGCTTATATTCTCCTCACTAGCCAGTCACACAACCATGAGCAAATAAGTTCACCTCAAAGAGTTTCAGTTTTCTAATCTGTAAAATGGGGATAACAATATATTATGGATATTATACTGTATTCACTAGTTTCCATGGTGGTTGTGAGGAAAGGGCTTTTGTAAACCTTAAAATGCTACCGTATGACAGTTGGTGCTCTCACCCCTACATGATGGGTCCAAGTTCCAAGGCCCCCAGTCAGAGATGATTTCCTCCCAACCTCTGCTCTCTTCCCTCAGGGAGGGGAAAGGCTCACCTCGTTTCTGCATGAAACTGAAGAGGTCATCCAGGAATTCTTTCCTCTTGGGGTCCCCATCCAGTTCATATAGCTGTGTGAAAAGAGGGGAGACAGATTACTAAGGTATGAGCAACTGAGAAAGACAAGGGGCCTTCTCTCCCCATCTTACTCTGCCATACTTGAGCCTCTCCCTTGGAAAGACAGCCTATCTTTCCCTCCCTTCAAACTTGGAGATTCTAGGGGTTTCCTAGGAAGGAGAGGAAGAAGGTCATCCATCAGTCAATTCACAAGCCTTTAGGAAGCATTTCTGTTGTGCCAGGCACCAGGGATACAAACCAAGGCAAAAACAGAGTTTCTGCCTTCAGGGAGCTTATAGCCTTGTAGGAGCAGCTGTGGATATAGTACTGAGCCTGGGGTCAAGAAGACCCAGTTCAAATCTAACCTTAGATATTTACTAGCTATGGCACCCTAGGCAAGTCCCTTGACTCTGCCTCCTTCAGTTTCTTCATCTGTAAAATGGGCATTAGAATAGCACCTACCTCTAAAGATTATGAGGAGGACCGAATGAGATGCTAACTGTAAGGTGCTAGGCACAGTGTGGGGCACATAGTAAAAGGCCACATAAATTAGCTATTATCTTTGTTACCATTAAATGCAATACAGTAGGTAAATAAAACTCTGTTCATAGAAGATGCATATAGAGTGCATGGAAGGAAACCACAGAGGGAAGGCACTAGCACTGAGGAGGGCCAGGGAAGGCCTGGTTTGAGCAGATGCATGAAGAAATCAGGGAAGCCAGGTGGTAGAGGGAAAGAGGGGCAACATTCTAGGCAAGGCAGAAGTAGAGATGGCGATGGAGTGTACTGCAGCAAAAAGGCCTCTGGACACGATCATAGACAATGTAGTGGGGTGGAAGGTGTAAGAAGACAAGAAAAGTGACGGGGCAAGGCGGGGTGAGTGGAACCACTGTATGAGGCTTGTTTGATCCTGGAGGTGACAGCGAGCTGCTTCTACCAGAAGGAGGAGGGGGGTTGGATGTGGACAGACCTGTTTTTTAGGAAAATCACTCTTTTGATTGAATGATGATCTAGAGTGAAGAAAGACTGGAGGCAGAGAGGCCCAAAGACCAGCAGGCTATTGCAATAGGGCAGGTGTGAGGAGATAAAGGCCTGCACCAAGATGGAAGCAAGGCCAGAGGGGACAAAGAATGAATAGAGAGACATTGCAAAAGCAGAAATGCCAACAAACTGGCTTTGTGTATGTGGGGTGATTGTGAGTGAGTGGGGGCTGACACCTATGTTGCCTGCCTTGGTTGGCTGAGAGGATGGTGGTGTCTTCTACAGTTAGCAAGGGGAGAAGGACTGGGGTGGGGGCATGGATCTTGAGTTCTGGCTTGGACATGTTGAATCTGAGAAGTCCAAAAGACCCCAGAGCATTGGGAGAGTCACCCTCTAGATACAAACAGTCTTCCTGAATCCCCTGGCACACTGAGGGAGATGGCTTCAGGCTCTCTGGGTCTTAGAAGTCCTGTCTAGGGGCACAAATACATCTGTGAGGAGGTCCCAGATCAGCTGGGTTTATTACAATCCGCTAAGGTATGGCAGTTGGACAGGGTACCAAGAGCTCACTCAAGCCCAGGGCTTTGATTGTGCCACATGGGCACCAAGGATTCCTGACAAGAGGAGAAACTTTCCCTCCCCTCCCAGAAACCATGAGGCTCTGAGTGCCTGGGCTGGTGGATGAGGCAGAGATCATTAAAGAGGAATCAGAGAGGAAGGGGAGGGGGTGTTTGGGGAGTGGGAGGAAGGAGGGATGAAGCAAATACCAGGCTTTAGATTAAACACTCAGGAATGCAGTTTGGACTCAAAACAGGGAAGGGGGATGGGGTGGAGAGAAGATGAGGACAGAGAGGAGACAAATATTGAAACCAATAATTAAACCTCCCCAGGAGCTGGTGGGCGGGCAGGCCCAGGGGCGGGGAGTGGGGGAAGAGTGGTCATTAAGTCCAGAGCAGCCTGGGCTACCACCCTGGCTGATGGTGGGAGGCCAGCCTGGGGATGGAAGAAAGCACATTACTACAGCCTGCCTCTGTGTACTTGTGTCTGTGAGTGACCTTGGATAAGTCTCTGCCCTTCTCTGGGCCTCAGTTCCCTTATACATGTATAAAGAGGGAGATGACCTAGCTGTTGGATAAGGTTCCTTCCACCTCTGATGTTTTAGGTTCCAGGTTATAAAGGACACCTCATTCTGAAAGATTTCCCTGCTATGTTCTAAATGCCTTTACAACCCAAACATTTCCTGATTCTATTAATAGGGGATAGCACAATAAGCTTTACGATTTCTGACCAATGGGCCAATGGGTACAGATTCTGAGATTCCTACAAATATAAAGGAGGACAACATGACACAAAGCCCTGGAAAGGCATTTAGGGAATGGAGAATGAAATTTTAGGAATCAGAAAGGACCTTAGAACAGAGAAAGTCAGCACAGGGAAAGCCCTTAGAATAGAATATGTCAGAGCTGGGAGGGCCCTTAGAACAGAGAAAGTCAGAGCTGGGAGGGCCCTTAGAACAGAGAATACCAGAACTGGAAAGAACCTTAGAAACCATCTAGTATAACCCCTTCATTTTAGTAGAGAATATTGGATTTAGAGTCAAGGAACATGAATTCAAATCCCTTCTGTTATTTGTGTAACCTCTCTGGGCCTTAGTTTTTCCATATGAGAGTTTGAACTAGATGAAATCTGAGATCCCTTCTATGTCCCTATGACCAATGAACCTATCACAGCCCCCTTCCCAAGAACAAAATTCTAACCAATTGCTGCCATCCTCCCATCACAATTTTCACATTTTTCTCCATCTCCAAGTTTATGGGATTTGAGGAAAACAAGCAAAGCAGAGGCCCCACTTGGGTGGAGTTTGCGGGGGGGGGGGGGGGGAGGGGATGCTGTCTTGAGGTCTGACAGGAAGATCTATGTGGGGCCTGGACCCAGGGTCCCCAGCTCCACCTCCAGCCTTGTGAGGCTTTTGTCTCTGGACCACACCCAGCGCCAGCCTGTGGCAGCCCCACATTCCTGGTCTGATTTATGGGCCCAGCATGCGGAGGCAAACAGCCACTACTGCCTTTTTTGGGGGGGCTTCAGCCCAGCCTCATCCCAGGCCCTGAGGCCCTCCTGGGGAGCGGTGAAGGGACCCAGACCACAGGCCCCTCCTGCCCTGCACAGAGCGAGTCAGCCTGATGGACCTGAAGGGAGATTAAGGGCTAAGGCAGGGTCAGGGTTCTTAACTGCAACTCCTGCACACATGACACTAAAGACCAAGACAGGGGGGATGGTCCCCTCAAGTTCCCCTTGGTCAGGGGTCACTGCCCTCTGAGCTTCAGCCTGTCCAGGCACAGGGCAATCAGCCCAGCCCCACTGCAGGCACAGGCTTCAGTCCATTTGTCTTTCCTGCTAACGGATGTGCAGACACTTGGCTCTCCCAGTCTAGTGTGACTCCCTTTCCTTGTCTGTCTCTCTCCCTTCTTTCTTCCTTCTTTTTCTCCCTTCTCTTTCCCCAATTTTTGCCTGTTTCTCTTACTTTCATGGCCTGTACCCTTTTCTGACTCCCTCTCCCCTTCTTCATCCAGCCTTTTCTCTTCCTCTTTCCCCATATCCTCCTTTTTCCTTCTTGTCTTCCTCTTTCCTTCCCCTCTTCTCTTGCTTCTTTTTCTTTCTCTCTCCTTTTCTTTCATCCCCTCTTTTTCCTTTCTCCTCTTTACCTCTCCTCCCTCTCCATTCTCTCCTCGCTCTCATTCCATCCTGTTTTCTTCTTTCTCCTCTTTCTCCCTCCTCCCTCCCCCTCTCTTCTCTCTCTCATTCCCTCCTGATTTTTTCCTCTCTCCTTTTCCCCTCTCGCCCTCTGTGTAGGAAGGCTCTGGTTAGAAAGTAAACCAGATCTTTGCCTTGGGCCAGAAATCTGCACAAACACCCAGACTCCAATTAAGATGAATTAATTATCTGATCAAATAAACCACAGACTGTTTCCGGGATAAATGCTCCTGGGGCCCTCATGGTGGTGGTGTCCCCAGGGACTGTGTGGGCCTCCAGCTCTAGTCTCCTGGGCCTGGGGGCCGGGCAGGGCTCCTCTGAGCTCCAAGAGGAGATGTTCGGGGTATACTCTGGCAGGAGACTCCGGCTAGCTCTGCAGCCTGGCAGATAACAGACATTCTGACATCACCCCAGAGAGGCCCAGGGCATCAAACATTCCCCTAAACCCCCGACCCTCAACTGCAGCACCTGGTTTAGGGCAGGGCACCTGCACTCGGGTACAATCCCCGGCCCTGGCCCCTCGGCACCACAACTTTCCTCAATGACTACCTTGAACAACTGCCAGATGAGCAGGATGAGGACAGCTGTTTCATAGAAGGAATCCCTGGGCCTAATTCCCACTCGCTATCCTATAGCCAGGATTCCTTGATACCTGTCTTTAGACCTGGGAACGGGGAGCCCTGTCTATCTCTCAAATGTTCCACCTGCTAGGTCTGGCTCTCCCCTCCTCTCCTAAGGCTCTTTCTTCTCTCTTTTTCTCTTTTCCTCCCCTGATTTTCCTTTTTTCTTGCCTTTCCTAACCCTAACCCCACTCTCTCCTGGCCCCTAAGTGCCCAAGGATTTTCGACTGATAGTAAACGCAGGATCAAGGTCTCCTGTCCCCGTAAAATGAGGAAGTTTAATTAGACATACTAAGGGCCCCCCCAGCCCTGACAATCCATTTTCTAAAAGTTCTCCCAGCCCTGACATTCCATGTTCCAGCTCTGATATTTTATGTTCTAAGACTCTCCTAGCCCCTCTATATTCTAAGGGTCCTTCCAGTACCTCTATTTCCCATGCCACATTTCTCACCTGCACCAAATCCAGGAAAAGGTACACCTATCAAAGGGGAAAGACCACTAACCGAGATACCAGAACAAGTGGGCTTCAGGATGCTAGGATCATAGCCTTTCTCAGTTACTAATTTATTCTATGACCCAGACAACTTGGTTGTTCTTACAGTACCTCAGTTTCCTAACCCAGACAAAAGAGGGAGTTAGACCTCATGACCTCAAAGCTCCCTTCCAATCGGTAACATTCCATATTCTTTCCTCCCTTTAGGGGTCCAAGGTGACCAGAGCATTACTGAGGCCTAGGAAGAGCCCAGGGAAGCAAACCCCAGCAGCAGCCCTCCCATCACCCCAGTCGGGTATAGAACTCAGCTCCTCAGCTAGCTTGTACAATCACAGAACCAGTCACAAAGCCACCAGATAAGAGATCTAGATTTGGGGTTGGAGGGGCTTTGGATCTCATCTGAGTCCAATCTTCTTCTCCAGGAGAGGAAACTTCGAGAGGGATTTGCCTCAGTTTCCTCATCTGTTAAATGGTGATGATAATGACAGCACCTGCCTCTGAGGTTTGCAAAATTTGAGCCCGTAATATCTTGAGGCCAAATCTAGAGATTATACCACTCTGCTTCAGATAACAAGTGTTCAAAAGACACCTATCCAATCCTTTTCCAAAGCAGGATCACTTTCAATAATAACTAGGACAAATAATCATCCTGATTTCACCTGAAGACCTGCAGGGAAGAAGGAGCTCCCTCCCAGAAAGCTGCCTATGTGCACTGTAATAGCTGCAAAAAAAATTTTTTTTCAAGTTTTTCCTTACAAAGACCCCCAAAATCTGCTTACCTGTCTGTGTCTTCCCCACACTGCTGCTAATTCTGCCTGCAGGCACCAAACCAAACAAATTTAATCCCTAGTTCCACATGACAAGTTCTTCAAAACACTTAAATAGCTATCATTTTCCCTGCACTCACCTCCACCCTCCAAGACATCTCTTCTCCAGTTCCTTCAATTGGATTTGATACTGCTGTCCAGTTGTTTTCAGTCATACCTGATTATTCATGGCCCTATTTGGGTTTTTTTTGGCAAAGCTCACTTTACAGATGAGGAAAGTGAGGCAACAGGGTTAAATGACTTGCCTAAGGTTATAGCATCTGAGGCCGGATTTGAACTCAGAAGGATGAGTCTTCCTGACTTCAGGTCCAATGTTCTATGGACCACCTAGCTGCACCTTCACTGAACTAGGGGTGCATTAGCGAAGCCTGCTCACTTTGGAGTCTGTAGACTCAGGTTTAGATTCTGCTTCAGACACTTATTATTAACTTCTTTGAGTGTCAGTTTCCTAACTGGTAAAATGAGGGGACTGGATTTGATGGCCCCTGAGGTACCTTCCACCTCTATATTTCTGATCCTAGGGGCTGATTCTGGCACGGCAGGGTTTCCAGATGCTTCATCACCCTGGTTGGACACCACCCTCTCCTCTTTTATGAATTTCAGCTTAATGGGCTTCCCCTCAAAACTCAGTGGGCCCAATTTGATGCACCTGCCCACAATGCTGTGTGGGTGGGATGGTAGTGGTGAGAAATCCTTAGCGAGGATGGTTGTGCAGGGTCTATTACTAGACTAAGACCTGAGGTTTTGTGCTCCCACTCACTGATCAGGGTTCTAGGAGTCTTAGGTTTTGTCTCTATCCATTCAATGATGCAAGGAAATAGAAAAAGCTCTAGGCTAGAAGTGGGAAGGCCTGATCTGCTTCAGTATCTGAAGTGACTTTGGGCAAATCACCTCCCTTCTCTGGGCCTCAGTTTCCTGATCTGTAAAAGGAGCCAGAGCTGAGATGCTCTCTGATCTGAGGTCCCCCAAAGGCTTGTTAGACCTGGGCTCTGAGGTCCCTTTCCTTTCCTTTGGTCTCTGAAATCTGATAAAATCGAAGTCAGAGCTTGGCCAATGACTCAGTGTGACATTGAGTAAGTGACTGCCCCTCTCTGGGCCCCTCTTGTGAGGAAACTTCCCTATTCCTGTCAAGACCAGGCTTCCAGGCACCCAGGTTTGTAACCTCGGAGTCATCCTCCCCATCTGACTCCCTCCCAAGAATTTGGTAATTCTAGCTCCAACATCTCTTGACTCTCTGACCCCTTCTGCCAAACTCACATTGCTACTGCCTCCAGGTTAGGTGGCTATCAAATCTGGCCTCAGACACTGTCCTAGCTGAGTGATCCTGGGCAGGTTGCTCAATCCCTCCCTACCTTGGTTTCCTCATCTGTAAAATGAGAATAACGACAGCACCTATCTCAGATAGTTGCTGTGAGGATCAAATGAGAAACTACATGTACAAATGCTTTGCAAATCTTTCTATTTTTATTTATATACTCATATAAATATCTACTTATATAAAAAGTATATATTTATTATAAATATATTTCTATAAGGATGTTTAAATGAAATATATTTACATAAATAAAATATATATTTATTATATTTATATAAACAAAATATATGAACTTATGAATATATTTATATAAATAAAATATATTTATGATAAATATATCTATATAAATGAAATGTATATATTATAAATACATTTATATAAATAAATGTTTATATAGAAATATATTTACATAAATATAAATGTGTTTACATATGAGACATATAAATATATAAATACACACACACTCTCTCACTCTCTCTCTCTCTCTCTCTCACCTGGACTATGCAATAGCCTAACTGGCTCCCCTGCCTCCACCTTCTCCCCTCTTCAGTCCTTTCTCCACACAAAATGAGATCCCTACAGCATATGTCCAATCATGTCACCTCTTCTGTCAATAAGCTCCCATGGCCCCCTACGGCCCCCCCCCCCCAGGATCACATCAGACTCTTCTGTTTGGCATAGTTAAAGCACTTTACAACATGATTCCAATTTACCATTCCTTTCTCACTTCCCATCAACCCCCCCTCACTCTCTACATTCCGATCAAACTAACCCACCTGTTGTTGCCCATAATACACACCATGCCATCTCTGGCTCCCATGCCTTTGTAAAGACATTCTTCTCCCTCATCCCTAAAATGCACTCCCCTCTAGATTCCCTTTGAGGCTCAGCTCAGGCATCACCTCCTAAATGAAATCTCTCCTGATTTGACCTTGCAACTGAAATTTAATATATTTGAATATAATTTGAGTTTGTCTTCCTACGTGTTGTCCCCCTGCCTGGGAGAATGGAAGTATGTGGAGACCAGGAATTATTTTCTTTTTCTCTTTGCATTCCTAGTAGTGGGCACAGAGGTTGGCATATATCGGGCCATTATAAGATGCTTCATGAATCGAGTTGAAAACTGTGGGTTGGACTGAATGATCTCTAAAGTCTGCCTTTCAGCTCTAAATTTCTCTTTTGTTACTAAGATGGCTGAAGTGGTAGAAGAAAGGGAAGGGGGTGGGGTCCTGGGGTCTAAAAGGCAGAGTAGAGCGTCTGAGTCTGGATCTGGGGGGAAAGGGGGGCCTCTCCAACTGCCTTCCGGTAAGTAGTTAAGCGCTCAGTGAGGGGGCTGTTATCAGACATCAATGGCCAGAGCTAGGAGGCAGCTGTGTTGAAAGACAAGCTGTAAACCCAAAATGGTAAAAGGTCCCGCTGGGCCGGCCATGGGAAAGGCTTCTGGGGAGGCAGCCTGAAGGTCAGGAGAAAGGACCACTAAACAGAAGGCAGTAAAGGACGTGCCAGCTTTATGGGCTGGAGGCCCCGAACCCCTCCCAGCCCAGCAGGAATGGGGCCACAACCTGGGGACAGAGGAAAGCAGGCTTGGGCAAGCATGGCCCTCTCTTAGAAGATCAATCCAGAGTGCCCATTGCTCATTCTCGAAGGGGTGGGGAGCCTGTGGCCCCGAGGCCACATGTGGCCTTCTAGGTCCTTGGGTTCCATCTTTTTCCAAGTTTTACAGAACAAATCCTTTTTAGTAACGGGACTTGTTCTGTGAAGTCTGGATTCAGTCCAAGGGCTGCACTTGAGGACCTAGGTAGAAGGTAGGTTTGAGGCCCAAGGTTCCCCAGCCCTGGCTAAGGCTCGTCCCAGCTCAGACATTCGTTGTTCTAAGGTCCCTTCCAGGGCCAATAAAGGTTCTTCCAGCTTGGATACTCAGTTCCACAAACATTAATTATCTCCTATATGTGAGGCACTGTGCTAGGCTGTAGAGATAAAAACATGAGATGGTCCTTGCCTTCAAAGGGTTTACATAGTGTAAGTCAGGGAGGCAAGGGGAGGGAAAGGAATTCATACACCCATAGATAAATCTAATACAAGTGAGGAAGGGAAAGAGGCATACCATCTTCTAACACCTTATGAACCCATTACAAGTGACACCAAGCTCTTGGACAGTCCTTCTACAGGATACTCCATCATCACCAGCTGCCAGGCATTTTCCCTGGTCCTCTCCCATGCCTGGCTCACCCTCTTCATCTCACCTTCTGGCTTTCCTAGCTCCCTTCCAGTCCCACCTTTGACAGAAAATCCTTCCCATAGTGTCTCCCATCCAAGTCTGACGTTCTGCATGGCCCCAAGTTCTCCCATATGGGGCTTAACAGAAAGAACACAGGTTCTGGAATCAGAGAACCCAGCTGAGTTTGAATCCTGGCTCTTGCTTACTCATTGCCCATGTGACCATGGACAAGTCACTTTCCCTGCCTCTGAGTCTCAGTTTACCTCATATTTAATCAGAGTGTTGGACTGGACGATCTTGAAAGACCTGGCTCAAGCTCTGGATTTTATAATCTTAGTTCCTGACAATTCTAAGACCTATACTGCTATGATGCTCATCTCTCTCTGCCATGGTCACCTTCAGAAGTATTTGCAGATCTATACCCAATCTCCCACCCTCCCAAGCATCCCATAATACTGAATACTGAAGGGATAATCCTGGTGGGTAGGTGTATGTTCCCCACTGCCCCTGGCCCCTGGGGCCCCCAGCCAAGGTCAGCCCTAGTCAGAAGTCCAGGAAACACCCTCTTTGCACAAGGCTTGTTTGACAAAGATAAGCACCAAACCCCTCCACCCCACCCCACCCTAAATGCAACTGTACAGCATCATCTTATCACCCCAAGCTTCACGCAGCCCCCATCCAAGGTCTGATTTTGGGCCCATGATTCTTCAGCCTACGCAGGGTGGGTTCACTTTGCAGCTGGATGAGAGGGGTCTCCAAGGGACCTTTTGGTTCCAACATCCGATGCCTATAATAAAATCTGTGGTTCATGTTTACGGCTAACTTTATGTGGCCTCATGCTTGGTACGTATTGTCTGATGTGGATTGTCCTAATGCTTCTTGGAAGTAGGGGAGTCCAAATATTCTTATCCTCACTTTATAGATGAGGCTCAGAAATTAGTCTGCGGTAACAGAACTAAATAAATGGCAAAGCCAAGATCTGAACCCAGTCCTTCTGACTCTTAGAACACTGACTTCAGGACTTCATTTCAACACACTGCCCTATGTTCTAAGGGCCCTCCCAGCTCTGACACCCTGTGTTCTAAGGGCCCTCCCAGTTCTGACACCCTGTGTTCTAAGGGCCCTCCCAGCTCTGACACCCTGGGTTCTAAGGGCCCTCCCAGCTCTGACACCCTGTGTTCTAAGGGCCCTCCCAGCTCTGACACCCTGTGTTCTAAGGGCCCTCCCAGCTCTGACACCCTGTGTTCTAAGGGCCCTCCCAGCTCTGACATCCTATGTTCTAAGGGCCCTCCTAGGTCGGTTTCCCAGGAGGCATATAGCTACAAAGTATCAGTGACAAGATTTGAATGCAAGGTCTTCCTGACTCTAGGGCCAGCCCTCTCATCCACTAATTCTCTGAAGATAAGTCCACTGCCCACTTGATCCACCAGGCAAAGCTACCTCTAATAACACCCCCAAAATGATCACGACTGAGTTTCCCAACAACTCTGTGAGGCAGATATCTCTGGGCATTATAATGCTATCCCCCATTTTATGAAAGAAGCCAAGTCTATGTACTGCTGGGCACATAGCTACAAAGTATCAGATAAGACTGGAATCTAGGTCTTCCTGACTCTTAAGTCTGCACTTTTATCCAGGAGTTAATGAGGTTCCAAAGTCTTCTCCTGGCACCCCTAGGAGGCCACTCCACAATGCCAGATCCTGCCAGCACCATTAGCCTCATTTAATAGATAAAGGAGGAAGTAGCTTGCCTAGGGTCACCAAGTGAGAGTCAGAGGAGCTGGGACTGACACCCATACTACAGCTGACTTTTCCAAGCTCTGCTCATGGATCACCTCCTGATTCTCACATCATCAATTTACAGGTGTGGAAGCAAAGACACAGAGAGGCTGACTGACTTAACTAGGTCACATAAGCTATTTAGTGTCAGAGGGGTCCAACATCCTTTCCTCTCCCCGACCTTTGGTCTGAAATTCAAGCACCCTCCAGAGTTTCAGTTTCTTTGAAAATTGTGTCTCCCTCCCCCCCTTAAATGGTGAGGAACCATCTTGTCTTTTTTTATCGTATTCCCAGGGTACAGCAAAGCACCCAGTACACAGGAGCAGCTTATTAAATGCTTGATGACTCTGACTGGGCAAGGTCCTTTCCTTCCCAGGACCTCAACGTCCTCATCTATAAGATAAAAATAGTCATACTGTGCGATGTCTAAGGTCCATAAGTCCTTCTGAAGACTTGTAGGAGGATGATGGGAAGGAAGGCTGAAGATGCATTCAATGATTTGCCAGAGTTAATGCAGGAGGGGTCGGGGGCAAGAACTGGGGACACACGGAATCCTCATTTCTAGATTCCCTGGCAAAGGCCTTGAGGTGGGGGGTCCTGAGATAGGAACGTTTGCTCCCTAAAAGGAGGATATCTATGGAATGGAAATACACACACCAAAACATATATACACACATACATACATGTATACACACATACACACAAACATATGAATATACATGAAAGCACCCTGCCCCTAGGACCCCCCCCCCCCAGCCCTGCAGATGGGCCTGATTTCGATGAACAGGAAATACTCGTTCCCTGGCTGCTACACTCAGCACTTTTTGAAGAAAGTCAGCCCAAGCCTCACACAATTGAACCGAGGTCAGATTGCCGTCTGGCAGATAACAAGAGCTGCTCACACAGCTCATTTGTGGTGGGGGAGGGGATCAAGAGCTGCCCCATCCCTCCCTAGCTCCAGACCAGCTCCTCATGCCTGCCCAGACCCTGTCCCTGCCACAGACACCTCAGGGGTGCAGGCCGCCTTGTCTACCTGCTACTATCTCAGCCCTGCCCCTCCCCCCTTTTCTTCAGAGGAAGCCCAAGTCAAGTAGAGGGTTGGGGGGGGGCGGGGTCGGTGTGACTGGTAAACTAGAAGTGCTCATCACAAGCAGGGAATGTCAGAGCTGGGAGGGCCCTTAGAACACAGAATATCAGGGCTGAGAGGGCCCTTAGAATATCTGGGCTGGGAGGACCCTTAGAACACAGATATCAGGGCTGGGAGGGCCCTTAGAACTGACAATGTCAGAGCTGGGAGGACCCTTAGAACATTTACATAATGTCAGGGCTGGGAGGGTCCTTAGAACACAGAATATCAGGGCTGGGAGAGCATTCAGAACATACAATGTCAGGGCTGGGAAGGGCTTTAGAACACAGAATCAGTACTGGGAAGGATCTTAGAACGTAGACTATCAGAGATAAGAACAATGTAAGAATACAGAAGAAAAAAGCCTGTTAAACCTGGGAGAACCCTTAGCTCCTCCATCACAGATGGCTTGACCTTAGAAACTAGAATTAATAAGGGATGTCTGGACTGGGAAGGAGCCGAGTCCTGAGGAATATTAAAACAATAGAGCACATACCGTTCCTTCCCTCATGGAGTTTAAGCTTTTAATAACCCAGAACATCAGCACCTGGAAAGTAAAGCCGAGGGGCAACTAAGGGACTGACCCCCTCGAGCTTTAGAACCCCACTGTTCACTGGATAAAAGACAAATTCTTGTGTCCCACACTGGAGCTTACCCTAGCCTGGGCCGCCCCCCACCCCCACCTAACACAAAGTGGTTTTGCTAGGTGAACCAGACCCCTACTTGCTGCCTGAAGGGCCTCATTCCAACCCCAAACCCCACCTCTGCTGGGGGTGGGGCAGGGGTGGAGGCCAGTTTGGGAGGAGGAAAGTGGAAAGATTCTCCAGGACTGAACCTGACTCCCTACCCCCACATCTCATCTTTTCAGGGACTCCTGGCAGTAACCCAGAAACTGCTTACAGATATAAGGGGCCCTAGGGTGGGTGTACCTGACCCATTCCAAGGCCAGTGGGGCCAAGTAGACCCAAGAGCCGTTAATGAGTGTGCTAAGTAGGGCCCCTACCTCTGCCTGGGATGGACCTTTGCTCCCTAGCAGAGCCAGGACCCCAAACTGCTGACTTTGCACCACCCCCACTCCCCAATCCCCTCCACTGCAAATGATTCCAAAGTCTGCCCAGGGCCTCACCTAGGGGCAACAGCAGGCCTAGATACTCAAAAGCCCAAGGGAAGGTCAGAGCCCCATGATGACCAAGGTGGACAAAGGGAAATGATCACGAGACCAAGAAGTTCAACGCTTGATTCCATCACTCAGGCAAATCACAAGATCACAAGATTTTACAGATAGAAGACACCTTTGAGACCATCAGGCACAATCCATTCACTTTACTGATGGCGAAAGAGGCCCCCATCAAGGGTGGTCTGTGCAAAGTCACAGAGCAAGTGAGTGATAGATATAGGATTCAAACCCAAGTCCTACTGGATCACACTGTTGTTTCCCTAGAAAGATCGCTAGTCCTGGAGTCAGGAATGCCTGGGTTCTCTACTACTTACTTGAGAAGCCACTTAACCTCCCTGGGCCTCTGTTTTCTCATCTGTTAAATAAAGGAATTGAACCAGATGACAGTCTCTGGGGTCCCCTCCAGCTGGTGATTTATGATTTTCTTCTGGGTCTTGATTTCACAGGTTCACAGAATTCAGAGCTGGAGGGATCTTAACCATCATTCAGGCCAACTCTATCATTTTACAAATGGAGATGTAACCAGTCTGAGATCATAGTTCCTAAGTAGTTGAGTCAGGATTTGAACCCAGGACTCTTTTCACCACAGTCTCCTCATCTGTGCAATGGGGTCCTTGCTTTCCCGTCTGCCCTGTTACTGCTGTAATATCTGAAATTAGGCCAGAAGAGTGGAGAGAGGTAAACCATTGTTTTTTGTTAGTCTCTCCAGAAGTTGGAGACTAGGGACAGGCCTTGTAAGAAGGTAACTCTCCAATTTACAAGACTTTGGGTGAGGGAAGGGGAAGGAAATCTCCCTCTTGACAGACAGCTTCCCATTCTACTCCATCCTCCGCCAAAAGCCCAAGTCTGACCAGGTCACCCCCATCCTACTCAATAAATTCCTGTGGCTCTTCCTCCCTTCCAAGATCAAATACAAAAGCTTTGGTTTGGACGTCAAAGTCTTCATAACTTGCCTCCCAGCAGTCACCCCCATATATATACTCTGGGATGTAATGGCACTGGTCTCCTGGCTGTTCCTCATACTAGATACTCATCTCCTAACTCTGGGCATTTGCACTGGCTGGTATTCATGCCTGGAATGCTCTTTCCTCATCTCCACCTTCCTGGCTTCCCTGGTTTCCTTCAAGTCCCAGCTAAAATTCCACCCTCTATAGGAAGCATTTCCCTATTCCCTTTAATGGGATCCCTTTCCTTCACTAATTATTTCCAATTTATCCTATCTATTATTTGTGCATAGTTATTTCCATATTTTCTCCCCTCATTGGGCTATAAGTTCCTGGAGAACAGGACCTGTCTATTGCCTTTCTTTGTACACCTAATACAAAGCTTGGCACACAGTAGGAACTTAATAAACACCTGATGACTGACCCGATTCCAGCAGTGCAGGTAGCGTCTGTCCCCATGACTGGGGAAGGCAGCTATATCTGCAGTGTCCACGCCTCTGTCAGGCCTGAACTGAACACACAAAGACAGGCTGGGGCTCAAGAACCAATCAAGGATGCTGTGTATCTTTTCCAAGCTGTCTGAAGTCCCAAAGGGTCGAGGAGAGTCACAGCTCACATTTCTCTAGCATTTTCAGTGAATCAATCAGTCAAAACACATTTATTAAACATCTACTAAGTACCAGACACTTGTACAAAGTGCTGAAGATACCAAGGAAGGCCACTGTTGCCTGCATGGAGATCACAATTTTCCTTGTGAGGTAGATAGGACAAGAATTCTAATTACCCCCATTAGACAGATGGAGAAAATGAGTCCGGGAGAAGGGGACTGATGTCCCTAACACCACAGAAAATAAAGAATGACAGGGCAGAACTGCTTCAGGCCTCCAGGGCAGACCCAGGCTCGGGGGTCTGGGGGAATAAGATTAGCTGTCCAATCTTATCTTACACAACTCTCCGGACAAACTGGAATCTTCTTTTGACCTTCCCCCATCTCTCTGCCTTTGTCTCATGCTCTTCCATGTAGAGGCAGGTCACACCTTTGGAATCTCCCCCTTCCTCAAAGGCCCAGATAAAGAGGCCACTTCCTTGCCCATGTCACTGCCCACTCCCAGCTAACTGTGATCTTTCCTGGCCCACATTTCTCTTGGTGCTCCACTGGGATCTCTTGATGGTGACAGCTCACTGCCCCTGACTTGTAGCTACAGTGTGTATTTGCCTTTCTTCTCCCTTAGACTAAGCTGTTTAAAAGTAGCATCATTCATCAAAAACAAGGGGAAAGGACCTATTTGTATAACAATATTTATGGCAGCTCTTTTTGTGGTGGCTAAGAATTGGAAATCGAGAGGACGCCCATCAGCTGAGGAATGGCTAAACAAGCTGTGGTATATGACTGGGGTGGTATATGACTGGGATAGAATATTATTGTGCTATAAGATTTCAGAAAAACCTGGAAAGATTTATATGAACTGATGCAAAAGGAAGTGAGCAGAACCAGGAACATGTTAAACACAGTAAAAGTAATAATGTACAATGATCAACTGTGAATGATTTAGCTACTCTGATCAAGAGAGAAAGCTAAGGACAATCCCAAAGGACTCATGCATGATGAAGCATGCTATCTGCCTCCAGATAGAGAATTGATAATGTCTGAATACAGATTGAAGCATACTATCTTTCTTTTTTCCTCTTCTTCCTTCCTTTCTTCCTTCTTTCTTTCTTTTCCTTCCTTTCTTCTTTTTAATTGAGTCTTCTTATACAAAATTTCTAACATGGAAATGTTTTACTATTGCACACATATAACCTATATCAGATAGCTTACTGTTTCAGGGAAGAAAGAGGAAAGGTAGAATTTGGAACTCAAAACTTAAAAAAAATGTCTAAAATATTGTTTTAACATGTAATTGGGGAAACAGACAAAAATAAAAGCATATATATGAAAACAAAACAAAACAAAAAGTAGCATTGAGTGGAGCTGGGACAGGATTTGGAGAATCAGAAACCTGGGTTCGAATGCTTGTCCAATTCAATTTGATCCAATGACTTACTACTTCTAACTTCTTATGTGACCTAGGGTGAGTCACCTAACCCCTGGGAGCCTCAGTTTCCCTATCTAGAAAAGGAAGGGCATTGGATTCAATCTGAAGTTCTCAGTCTTTTTTGTGTCCGAGACCCCTTTGGCAGTCTATCTGAAGAAGTCCAGGAGTATATAGTTAAATTACAAGTGAAACCAATTACACAGAAATACATTTATCAAAATATTTTTCTAAAACAAGTTCAAGGCCCCCACATTAAGCAACCCCTGGCTCAGATGACTCCAGAAATACATTTGAGTGCTAATAACTCCCATAACTTATGAGCCACCTGCTGAATATACAGGCTTAGGAAACGTGTTATAAATATAAGAATGATAAGACTCAGAAAGACGAGACAGGAACAATCAATTTATCACCTTGAATCTATTATGTGCCAAGCACTGTGCTGGGCACTCAGGATCCACCAATTAATTGATCCACCAGCATTAATTAAGCACTTCCTTGTATGCCAGGCACTGGGGAGACAAAGTACCAACGATCCCTTCGGGTAACAAACTGACATTCTATGGGATGAGAGAAGGGCCCCGGCACAGTAGGAGGCCCAGGGTTATGGGGCCTCACAGGATGGAGATTACTTTCTTGCTGAGGAGGGGAAATTTGGAGGAACCAAATTCACCCCCTTACTTGTGGCATTTTCATTCGTTACTAGCTCTTCCTGAGACCAGGCCGTGTGGTAGGAAAAGTCAGAGGACCGGGAATTAGGCTACTTGGCTAACACTGCCTGTGCGACTTTGGACACATCCTGAACCCTTTCAGGGCTTCTGGGAAATTGAGGAGGTTGATTCTTTGCAGAGGTGGGAAGCTGCGGGTGTAGAACACTGCATATAATGCCAGGGTTAGCTTTACTGGATTATTTTTTTCCCTTAAAACAAAACTGTTTTCTATAAGGAATGGTTCTCTGGGAAGGGAGAGAGACAGAGATTTATTGGAAAATATAATTGATGTGAAAACAAAAGATATCAATGAAAATTTACTTTAAAAAATAGGTTGCCATAGATGATTGCTAAGGTGCTTTCAATAATCCCAGTATCAGTTAGCTATGTAACTTTTCTCTCTGGGCCTCGGTATGTCCTCTTGTAAAATGGGGAGGGGCAAGCAACAGAGTCTCTAAACTGTGACCTACTACAACTGGTCAGTCCTGCTTTCTAGGAAACCTGGACCACTATTACCTGGAATCCTAGTCTCAAGGGGAAAAGATTGGCCCCAATGGGTTTTTTCAGTTGGGTTTTTCCACTCCCTTCACCCTCACCATAGAGTCCTTCCCACTGAGGAGCTGAATTCCTTGGAGATGTCACAGTAAATGCTCAAAAAAATCCTTAAATATTTCCAATTTTAGGAGAGAGGAGACCCAAGTCTCAGCAGCCCTGGTCTCCGACACTAAATCACTGTGGGTCTTTGGGAAATTCACTGCCCCTCTCCTGGCCTCACTTTCCCCATAGGTTGCCCTCCCAGGTTTTCCCCAAGATGTTCATTGCTGAATGAAGGCCTGGATGATCCCCACCCTCCAGTTCCTCTCAGCTCTGACAATCTGTTCCAAGGGCCTTTCCTACTGATTGCACCCCCCCTTCCAGAGGCAAGGAGGTATTTCCAAACATCCCATTCCCCCCACCCCAATCCACCTTGACAGTTCCCCCCAACCAGTGTTCTGACATTTGCATGCTCAAAACCCCTGAGGCTCTCTCTCTTTCATTTCCGTTTCAACCTGGGGGGTAGAGGTGGGGGAGGGAGCCAGCTTCCAGATGTAACAGCAGCAAGGACCCAGTTCACAGAGCATTTGGGGAACTGAGACTAAGGCTGAAATATCCGGCCCAACAGCAAAAGCCCCATAACCCCCCAGGGGCCCCTTCCCGGCCCCAGCTACTGGATTGGGCATTAGGAGGGGGTGGGGGACTGATTCCAAAGCAGCAAGGTGGTGACAGACCCATTTCCAGTTAACCTGAATTCCTCCGAAGCCAGGGCCCCATAGAAAGGCAGAGAGGAATGGGGTGGGGGATGGAGCCTACCCAAACCTTCTGTGTCTGGCTTCAAGTCTTGGAAAAGTCACTGGACCAACTGCTACACACCAGCCTGTGCCAAGGGCCAGAAAATCTGGGTTCTAGTTGTGGACCATGACACTACCAGGCATTCAAACCCGGACACTTCTCTTCCTCTATGTCTCAGTTTCCCCATCTGTAAGAGGCATGCTTGACAGTCTCTAAAAGGTCCCTGCCAGCTCTAAACATTCTACATGCTGAGGTAGGCTTGTCATCACTTTCTTTGTGCATGAATCTGGGCAAGTGGGCCTCAGTTTCTTTTAGTATCAAGTGGAGATAATATGCCTGGCTTTGTCTCCAACAAGAAACTGGGGAGGACTGCATGGGAGAATTACCTTAGAGATATTACAAATGGTACAGAGTGGCCCTCATGTCCATATGAAATGTCAGAGCTGGGAGGGTCCTTAGAATATGGAATGTCAGAACTGGGAGGGCCCTTAGAACATGGAATGTCAGAGCTGGGAGGGCTCTTAGAACAAAGAATGTCAGAGCTGGGAAGGCCTTTAGAACACAATGTCAGAGCTGGGAGGGCCCTTAGAACATGGAAATGTCAGAGCTGGGAGGACTCTTAGAACAGAGAATGTCAGAGCTAGGAGGGCCCTTAGAACACAGAATGTTAGAGCTGAGAGGGCCCTTAGAACACAAGATGTCAGAGCTGGGTGAACTTTTAGAACCTAGGATGTCAGAAGTGGGAGGGTCCTTAGAATCCTGAATGAATGAACCTTAGAGCACAAGAGGACTCTGGGAGTGCTAGAGCAGAGGAACCTCAATTCCATCTACTCTGATCCACAGCTGAAAAATATCCCTAACAAAGAGATATCATCTGCCCTTTGCCAGAATACCTCAAATAAATTTCAGAGAGGCAGTATGGTCTAATGGCTAGGTTCTATACTTAGGTTCGAATCCTGCACCAGACACATTTACATGCTGTGTATTCTGGGCAAACCACTTAAATTCTTGGGGTCTGTTTCTTCATCTATAGAATGAGGGGGATGGGCTCAATGACCTCTAAAGAACCTTCCAGCTGGAAGTCTATGGTCCTATGATAGGAACTGACAACTTCCAGAGGCAGCCCACTGTACTTTTGGAAGTTTATTAAAGTATCCATCATCCTGGAGGGCAAATAGTTCAATCTGGGGGCTTTAAGAAAAGTAATACATGGTAATAATATCAACAGTAACTTTCATTTCATCAGAATTTTAAAGGCTTAAAAAAAAAGTACTTTCTTCTCTACAACCCTACTAGTGAGAAGCACAAGGATTATTTATTATACCCATTTTCCAGATTAAATATTGGGGGCCAGAGTGGGGAAGTTACTTGGCCAGGCACACAAATCTTACCATCCAAAGCTACGACCTACTTGAGGGACTTAATCTAGCCCAATGTCTGCATTTTAAAGATGGAGAAACTGAGTCTCTAAGAGAAATCAATACAGAGTCACAATGTTTATAAGTGGTAGGGCCTATGCCCTTTGCAATCTTCTGGACCCACTGGGTTCATTAATTCATTGACCACGTAGCACTTACTACTCACTGAAAAATGGACCCCAGCTCAGCAGAGCAGGTGCCTAACACAGTGAAAAGGCTTTGGAGTATCTGTGTTCCAAAACTGTCACTTCGACTTAGTACCTACATGACTTCTGACAAATAACTTAGTCTCCCTGGGTCTCAATTTCTGCATCTATGAATGAAGGAGCTGGCCTAGAGTCCCTTCCAGTTCTAAATACCTGATCCTGTGAATCTGTCTTGGGAAGAAGAGTCCTGATTACACAAAAGTGAAAAAATTCTCCACAAACAAAAGTGATACATCTAGATTAAGTGCAACAGATAATGAGAAAAAAAAAATCTTTGGTTTTCAAATTTTCAGATAAGGTTTTAGTGTCCAAGGTTTTAGTGTCCAAGATACACTCAATACATATACACACATGTATGTGTGTACATATATACATGCCTGTATGTGTGTAAAGATAACATTCTCTAATAGATAAATAAACATTCCAAACTCCAAAAACATTCTCCAGTAGATAAAGGGTCAAAGGTAAATAAATAGTTCTCAGAATTACAAACTAACAATAAACATGTAAGAAAGAATGTTCCAAATCACTAATAATGAGAAAAATGCAAATCCAAACAACCCGGAGGTTTTACCTCACCCCTGCCCCCGCAAACTGGCAAAGATGACAAAAGGATGGAAATGGTGCATTGTGGGTGGAGCTATGAAGCAGGGGATCATTTTGGAAATCAAATTAGAATTATGCAAATAAAGTGACTAAAATGCCCACACCCTTGATCCAGAGATGTTACTACTAGACATGCCAAAAGGGGGCTATAGCTAAGAAACTCCCCATCTACACTAAAATATTGACAGCAGCATGGGGGTGGGGGTGGGGGGAAGGGAATCCATGGGGGCTGGGGGAAGGAAGGAATCTATTATCCAGGGGACATGAGATGGAGATGGAGTCTTGGCTACAGATGTAGCTCTGGGATGTGTAAAGTCTTAAGGATGCTCCTTCTCCTCCTCAGAGTCTGCCCCCGTAGTCCCCTTTCCTGCAGAGCAGTGGAGTCCACTTAGCCTTAGAGACCTGAATTCATCTAGGGTCTGGATGATCTCTTACTGTCTTCTTACTTAGAGATGGTGGCTATGATTCATTGTGACCTTAGCTGCCAATTCCCTAGGAGTCACTTTAAGACCATTCTTCTTAGCAGAGAAAGCTGAGGTGAAATAAAAGATTGGGTCTCTTTAGTGTAATTATCACCTTACATTCACTTCAAGCAGTGTTCCCCGACTATTTTCTTTTTGAGTTTCTAGAGCAGGGGTAGGTAACTTGCAGCCTTGAGGCCACATGTGGCCCCTGTGGGTCCTCAAGTGTGATCCTTTGACTGAATTCAAATTCCTATGGAAACACTAGCAGTGTGGGGGGCAGGGGCAGAGAATCTGCTAATGTTTCCTTAATATATATGTACATGTATGTAGGGGCAGCTAGGTGGGTGCAGTGAATACAGTACCAGTGCAGAAGTCAAGAGGACCTGAGTTCAAATCTCACTTCACGCTTGACACTCACTAGCTGTGTGACCTTGGGCAAGTCACTTAATCTCAACTGTCTCATCCTGGATCATCTCCAGTCATCCTGATGAATATCTGGTCACTGGATTCAGGTGGCTCTGGAGAAGAAGTGAGGCGGGTGACCTGCACAGCCCTCCCTCACTCAAAACAAAGTCAAGTGCAAGTCATGTCATCATTTCTCTGATGGCATGATCTTCTTCGACAACAAAGGATGAACACACACACGTGTGTATATATATATATACATACATACACACATATATACCATATTCATGTATATAGACATATACATATTGACATACAGAATCCCTCTTTGGTGTCCTTAGCTCTCCTCAACTGTCTCATCCTTATCTGGGAAATGGGACCCTCTCCATTTTATTTAACCATGTGATCTAGTGGACAGACCACCCCAAGGGCCAGAGTTTAGCTCCCATGTCTGTCCATTTCCTACTACAGTGACCTTGGGCAAATGACTTACTCTCCTTGGGCCTTGGGTCCCTCACCTGTAAATAAGGGTAGGGGGAGGAAGAGAGGGTGACAGAAGGTCTCTGGGGTCTTGTCTTGCTCTAAATCTGGGACCTCATGATGGGAGATGTGAAGTTCGACAACTGTGAAAGACAGTAACTGATCCATATCAGGATCAACCATGATTTTAGGGAACTCTCTTCTGGCAGAGAGGGAGTAGACACAGGATACAGAAAAAGACAGATATTTCTGGACATGGCCAATTTAAAGGTGAATTTTGTGTCACTATCTACTATTTGTAATGAGGGTTTTGTTTTTTTTTTTTCATGGTAGGGGGAAAGAAGGAAAATAAATTTTTGTTAATTGAAAACAATTCAATTTAATGTAATTTAAAGTAGATAACAAAAATTTGAGACTAAGCCCTGCATGTCCCCAGAGACAGTGCGATAGTGAACAGGTACAGAGAAAGAAAAGACCAAGAAGAAGGAGACTTCACTGATCTCAGCTCATAGGACTTGGAGCAGGGAAGGTGTAACCATCTGATCTTACATAGCTTGCCTAAGGTCAGGCAGGTAACTAACCCTCAAGGCCAAGATTCAAACTCCAAATCCAATGTTTTCTGCCCCACTCCACTTTGTGCCTTGTGCACATTTCCAAAGCAGAGTCAAAGAGGGCTGAGAACCTTTCTTTCGGAAGATCAACGGTATGCAAATAGTCCTGCCCTCCTCAACGTCACATACAGGACCACTTAGGGACTTCCCACAGAAGACCTCCTTGGCTAGTGAGGAAAGCTGTGAATGGCCAGTGTTTTAAGACTTTTCTAATCTAGAGTGCTTCCATTGCTCCTCCGACCCTCTGTCCTCTACTATCTAAATCTTGTCCATCCTTCTAACCTATCTGAGAGACTCTCTACCCAAGGACAGTCTCTCCTTAACCCTATCAATCAATTAACAAACATTTAGTGAGCACCTATGTGTCAGGTGCTAGAGACACAAACGTAAAGAATCAAACAATCTATACTCTGAAGGAATTTATTCTAACAGGGAAGACAAGGATGTATAGAAATATATACAGAATATATATATAAAGAGATTGTAAATCCAAATCAAGACAAAACAATTAAAGGCCAAGGTAGTGTGGGAGGGAAGATGGGTACAAACATGGGTAATCAGAAAAGGCTTCTGGAGGTGTGTCTTGAAAGGAGAGAGGCCCAAGTGAGGAGACAGTGCATCCCAAGCAAAGGGGACAGTGAGATCAAGGGCACAGGGACAGGAGACGAAGTGCCATTCATGAGAGAGAGAAAGAGGCCAGATGTGGCTGGGTCACAAAAAGGGGGAAATTGAATAAGGTGCAATGTGGTTGGAAAAAAATTGAGGTCAAGTTGTAAAGGCCTTTAAAGACAAAACAGAGAAGTTTATATTTTATCATAGAGGCAACAGTCAGTTCCCTATTGAATAGAGTAGTGATAAGGTCAGATTTTAAGGTGAATCACTTTGGCAGGAAGAGGAGATCAGGTGGACATTGTGAGGTGATTCGGGTCTAAAATAAAGTAGCGACTGGATGAGGAGAGGAAGGGACCAGACGCAAACTTGGGATGTTTCTTCAGTGTGAGAACTGGTCTATCTTACACTTTGCTCAACTTTTCCACAACTCATTTCCAATACTAAACTGTGACTTAGTTCCTCAAGGCCAGGAGCTGTGGTTTGGACATCTTGTCTTCCTAGGGCACCTTGTGCAAAGAGGGGATTGAATCAGTACAAGTAGACACACAGATGAGTCATGAACATGATGACGTGGTCCGGCAGCCTATGAGCTCCCTAATCTATGACATTCAACTCTGACAATCTTTGTTCCAAGGGCTCTCCAAGCTCTGATATTCTGTGTTCTAAGGGCCTTCCCAGCTCTGACACTCTAGGTTCTAAGGTCTCTCTTAGTTCTGACATTACTATATGCTCTATGGGCTCTCCCAGCTCTGACATTATTATATGCTCTATGGGCTCTCCCAGCTCTGACATTCTGGGTTCTAAGGTTCCTTATAGTTCAAACCACCTCTGCTCTCAGGTCTTTCTCAATTGTGACATCCTATGATCTACGGGTCCTTCTAGTTCTGAGTCTTGGATTCATTTGATGCTTCTCTGAACATCTGCAGTTCACCGCACAGAAAAAAAAACAACATTCAGGCCTATCTCCAGTGAGGACTAAGAAGGCTTGGGGGCAGACCCTTTGAGGTTATCCTTGGCAAACTGCCTAACCAAGACCAGCTGAGAACCACATTCTAAGGGGGAGAGTAGCCTTGGGGTCCTGCCATGGGATGTCTTCTGTACGCTGGAACACAGAGGAAGTGGAGAGAGGTAAGCCCACAGGAAGGAAGGAAGACCATTTCCCTGCCCCCAGCCTCAAGAAAAAAGGAAGAGGCCTCTCTTGCCAGCCCATATGGCACTTTCCTACACACGCTCCCAGAAAGTGCTTAAATGAAGCCAGAAAACCATAAGAACTATGCAGAGTACAGTGCAGGGTGGAGAACAGGGGCATGGGATGGGCATTTAAAGCCTTACCAAATTCTGCCTGCAGCATGTCTGTCTCTCTAGATGAATCTCCCAATACTCTATGTTCCGGACGACCTGGCCTACCAGATCTCCCACTCCACTTCTGTCCATGTGCCTACGCCTGGAATGCACTCCCTCTGGATCACCGTCCCTTGGAACCCTTAGCCAGGCTCCTTCCAGGCTTGGCTCCAGAAGAGTCCTTGCCTGATTCCTCTGCTGGACAGGGCTCACTGCCTCTCACATCTGCTTGTACGCTTCATTCCTCGAGTACCTGTTGAAACCTCAAGTCTGATGTACACTTCTTAAGGGTAGGTGTTGCTTTTGGGTTTGGGCTCTGAAATCCCTAATGCTTCGCACTGACCAGTTTACATCATCTCCTTTGAGGCTCCAGGAATGATTATCCCCATGTCAGCCTTCTAGAAATGACTTGCCTCTGGTCACAGAGCTAGTAAGTGTCTGAATCAGGATCAGAACAAACATCTTCCTAATTCTAAGTCCAAGAAGCTCACCAGTCCACCATTCATGGATGGGTCAGTCTGGCTCTCACAGCAATAGCCAATAATCCTGGATCCCTGACCCAAACAAGGTAGTTTCCAACAAACTGATTCCCTGGGCTCCACTAGCAGGGACCAATTATTATTCATGACAGCATCTAATTCTATGGAGTATTACCGTTTACAAAATCACCCTGTGAGGTGTTACTAGCCCTATTCTCCAGATAAGGAAACTGAGGACCAAAAGAGGATGGCTCAGCCAAGGTCATACAATCAGTACATGTCAGAGTCAAGGTTAAAGTCAAGTCTTGTGACTTACTGCTTTCTCTATGATCCATGACATTCCGACCACCACTTTACAAAGCAGAAGACTCTCTCAAAGTCAGAGGGAATGGGGTCAGAAGTCAGAGATCCAGGAATCAGAGACACTTGGGTTCTCATCCCAAGTAGGCCACTAACAATCGAGGAAACTCTGGATGCCTTCTTATGCATCTGTGAAGTGATAGTGTTGGATTCAGTGATCACTAAGTTCCCTCCCAATTCTGACATCTTGGGTTCTAAGGGTCCTCCCAGCTCTGACATCCCGAGTTCTAAGGACGCTCCCAGCTCTGACATCCTGGGTTCTAAGGCCCCTCCCAGCTCTGACATCCTGGGTTCTAAGGGCCCTCCCAGTTCTGACATCCTGGGTTCTAAGGGTCCTCCCAGTTCTGACATCCTGGGTTCTAAGGGCCCTCCCAGCTCTGACATCCTGGGTTCTAAGGACCCTCCCAGCTCTGACATCCTGGGTTCTAAGGGTCCTCCCAGCTCTGACATCCTGGGTTCTAAGGACCCTCCCAGCTCTGACGTCCTGGGTTCTAAGGGCCCTCCCAGCTCTGACATCCTGGGTTCTAAGGACCCTCCCAGCTCTGACATCCTGGGTTCTAAGGACCCTCCTAGCTCTGCCTTTCCACATTCTTTGTTCAAAGGTCCTTTCCTCTAAAATTCTGATTCCCTCTTGCTCCCTCCCAATCTTACTATCATTAATCAAGAGTTTCTCTGGCATATTTAAAGACACTGGGCCACCTTTGAAAACCATATAAAATATCTATCGTATTCAGGCTCTGAAAAGTCCCCAAAGAAAAGACAGTTTGGCAGGGAGAGGAGGAGGATTCCTCTTGTCCTTGGGACAGGAAGGTAAGCTGGGACAAAGAGTTCGCCTGGACCATGCCATCTAGTCATCTAGCACAGGGGTGGGGGTGGGGAAGGAAGAAACCAATGGGTCCTGCCAACTTAGGTCTGCTGTCCCTGGGATGGGGACTCCCTGTTGGGCAGGGAAGGCCCCTGACTGAATGCCAAGGAGGGCAGCCAAGCTGCTTGTTCAGGGAGGGCCAGCTGCTGGCCTGGTCCCAGCCACCTTTTCTGACCCCGTAATTATGGTCATTGTTTCCTGATGAGAAGTGAACCCCCTCCAAGTGGGGGCTCTGGAGCCTGGGGGGGCGGGGTATACGGAACTCCAAGGGAGGTGCTGGGCACTGCTGGCTGGCAGGATCATACAGGGGTGAGCGTGGCCCTTCCCCGCCTCCTTACCCTAAACCCACTCAAGGCTCAATCCCTTTTCAAAATCTCCGCTGCATGAAGTAGATCCCATCTATTGATGCTTCAAGGACTGCAAAGGGTTATCTCCTCTGATCCTCAAAACCACCCTGGGAGGTACATGGGGTTATTATTAGAGCTTTATTTTGTAAAATGGGGATATTTTACAGATGGGGAAACCGAGGCAGGCGGAGGTTAAGTTAGACTCTCTGCTGTTTCATGTGTGCATCTTACCTCCCAACTCAACATCATCAGCTGTTTTCTCTGTCTTCCTCATAGTCGGCTGAGCTGGGCCCTGGCAGGCTACAGAGAAATCCATGGGAAAGTAGCATCTTTTAATAGGTAGGAGACAGGATACTGGACTTGGGAGTCTGGAAGACCTGGATTCAAACCCTGCCCTTAGACCCTTACTGGTAGATCATGTAATTTCTCTGTGCCTCAGTTTCCCCATCTGTAAAACAAGAGAGTTGGATCTGGTGACCTTCAAGGCACCTTCCAACACTATGATCCAATAGATATTTGTTGACAGATCCTGTGGTGGATTCAGAACTCCTCTGAGTCCTCAGTGGCTCTGATACAAACCATCCCAGGCACAATGTGCCCTGTGCTAGGGGCTATGGACTGCCCTTGAAGACCCCCACCCTTCCTCCCCTGCCAGTCTAGGAAGAGGGAATAAGGCAGAACATTTCCTTGTGAGGTCAGGCAGGTGTTATTGTCCTAATTTTTTACAGATAGAAAAGCTGAGTCATGAAAGGGGAAGAGAGAGGACAACACAGGTGGCTCCGAGTCTAGGGCTCTCATGCCACTCAAACAGAGCTCTCTGTTTCTGGAATCCAAAGACCTGGGTTCCAATTCCGCCTATGACACCTGGGCAGTGACAATCTTACTGGGCCTCCTTTATAAAATGAGGGGGTTGGACGAGACAGCCTCTGAGTGTCCCCCTCACAACGGGTCTCCAGCTCTCCCAAGACTCGTGGGGCTCTGTGCCTCAGTTTCTCCATGGGAGGTGGGCAGCTGATTTCATTTAAGGCATCTAAAGGTTTACAAAGCCTGTTATTTTCCCTGAGAGGGGCAACAGGACTCAATTTTCATTCTGCCCCTTTGGACTCTCCCCATTTGGCCTCCCAGGGTCAGACCACTGGTTGCCCCTGAGCCCAGGGTCCAAACTCAAAAGCAGAGCTGGTGGGAGGGCAGGCAGGAGAAGGGGCCCCTCAGCCCCTAGGGCTTCAAGCTCCACCCCCCTCAGCGCCCTATGACTCCAGTTCGGAGGCCACTTTCAATGGCCACATTAGTTACCATTTAACCCCATGACCCTCAATTGTCCTCTGTCTGCAAGGCCCCAGAGAGAGAGAAATGGATGACTAGGGGCCCCTCCTCCTGCCATTGGGGCACATACGGGGAGGGGGGAGCCCCCCACGTGTCGGATCAATCACAGAGAATGCACACGTGTGTGTGTGTGTGTGTGTGTGTGTGTATGAACACATACACGTGTGTGTGTGTGTGTGTGTGTGTGTGTGTGTGTGTGTATGAACACATACACTATCTCACTGGTTCTACTCCTCCTATACCACCCTTACCCACCAGAAAGAGGCTCAGTTTCTACACCATCTGCCTCCAGATTGTACAAGGTCTTTGATCTCCCTGGTCACCCATCACAGGACTCTCTGACCTGTTGAGAGTCTCTCTGAGTATCAAAGGGCAGTGGAAAGGACCCTGGGGTTAATAAGCAGAGTTAGAATGAAAACCCAGGTCTCCTGGGGCATCTTGTCCAAGGTCCTTTCAATGGAACCTAGGACCCCGGGGCTGGCAAGGAGACCTTTGAGAGGATTTATTCCATCTCCCTCTATGAAGATCAGAGATGTTAGTGACAGACCCAAGGGTTATCCGGAAAGTTGGAATGAAAGTCATTCTAACTTTGAAAGAATTATTAGAACTGGATGGGACTCAAGAGAACATACCAGTCCAATCTACCAGATGTAACAGAGGACCAGAGAAGGGCAGACACTTACCCACAGTCACACTGCAAAAATCCAAGCCATAGAAATTCAGATCACCTAAGTCAACTCTCTCATTTTTACAGATAATCTACGGCTGAACCAGGTTGAGAACTTGCTGACTCCCAGCCAGTCAATGGTCCTTCCCAACAAAAAATGGGCCTTCTCTGGGATTTGATTCTGTAGCTCTTCTGTCCTCCCAAGCACTGGCCTGGCTATACCTCTGCTATCAACACCCTCCCTACCCAGAGACCCTGGGGAAAACATCTGAGAATCACTTGGATCACTCCCATTTTCCAGATGAGGACACTGAAGCACAGAGGGGAAATGAGACTTGCCCAGGTTCCTAAAAGTGTTAAGTAGCCAAGCCAGGCTTTGAACCAAAGTCCAAATCTCCTGCCCTCTCCTCTATACCATGGGGGCATCCCTGCATCCTAGACAAGGAGGACTCTCCATACTTTAGGTGCCAAGATGGATGCCCTTCCCAGGAGCAGGGGGAAGCTGTTCCCACCTGGGTGCTTGGGTCAATGCCCATTGCTTTCTGCCAGTCCATCCAGGGATTTCAGCCCTGACAGCCACCCTACAGTCTGTAGGCTTTCCTGTTTTATTTTCTAAAGGTCACAGGGCTGGGGGAGGAGGTGGGGACCGTGACAAAGGACGCCTGGGTTAATCTGTCCTGAAGCCCAAACGCGATGCAAAATCATTTACCGGCGGGACTCGATTTTCCAAACACACTTGCGTTCATTACGGCTAATGGTTAACAGATTTCATCATAAACTTTGGTCTCATGGTAGAGGAGAAATTATAATTAGAATCAAATTATCATGAGAGCCAATTGTTTCTTTAGTGGAGGGTAGAAAACACACAGCCAGGTGCACGTGAGATCTACAGGTGCACTCAGGGAGGGGGAGACACGGGTTTGAAGACCCACAAGAGCACGTCCCCAAAGACGCAAGCACACAGAGACAAGCCGTGTATGTCGAGGAACAGCCAGGGGGCTGCATGTCCAGAAGCATACTGAGCGCCCCATTCCATGAGCAAAACCCTACAATTACGCCTGCAGACAGGTCTGCTCGGGTATGGATTGAGACCACAAGAGCAAAGAGTTTATGTCAGGAGACCTGAGTTCAGGGCCTGGATCAGAAACTGAGGAGTTATCTGACCTGGGCAAAGTCCTCTAGCTCTTTTGGGCCTTAGTTTCCCCATTTGGAAAACAAGGGGCTTGGAACTGAGGTGTACAGAGACACTGCAGGTGTGCCTGTAGAAATACAACACACACACACACACACACACACACACACACACACACACAAGATTATACAAAAAGAATCCTGCCTCAGAAACTAGCTGCATAATCCTGGGTAAGTCACTCAACCTCTGTCTGCCTCAACTTTCCCCATCTGTAAAATAGGACTAATAAATAGAACTATAGCCAGGTGTGGGGTTCCCACCAGCTGCAGGTTCCTCACCCCTGAATACAACTTGTAGCTGGCAGGATCAAATGAGAGAATACAGATAGCGCTTTGGAAACCTGAAAGCATTTAATAAATGTTACCTATCAATTCCTTATTATTAAAGGTAAACACCTGTCTGCATGAACCTAAGTACACACACACACATACACATATAAAGGCATTCAGACACCCACAAGTACACAGGCATGCCCACATATAGGCACACATACAGGTACCCATGAGAACATGCCATAATCTGAAAGCAGGACCACACGTGGCACCTTGGAATTGACTTAAATGCCTTGTACTCTCTGAGGTGTCTGACTTCTTTCTGGGCACCCCAGCTTAAGCCAACTGACTCAACACATCACTGTCCACTGGGCAAAACTTGGCATGGCCCATCCAAATAGCTATGGTCCTCAGGGGGAGGACAGTCGTATCTAAGGGGCCCAGCTGGGGCTCTCCAGCCTCTGGGTTTCCCTCTCCGGAGAATGATGGTACCTCATCCCCTGCCCAGGCTGGGATGAAGGTACACCCCCACGACCAGTGCTCCGCCACTGAGCAGCAAGCTGATCCCAAGTGATGGCAGCAGTGGCATTTTGTTATTAGAAAGCATGGGGAGGGGCCAGGGCTGGTTGGCATAGGCCCCAAGGGAGTCGGCCAGAGGCCAGCGTGGCGGCAGGTGATACAGTAACCTTGGGGAGGGCAAGAGCCAGAGAGGGACGCCAGGCGGGCCCCAGCTTCTTCCTGCACTGACTCAGCCTGGGTAGCCAGACCCACAGCAGGCCTTGGAAGAAAGTGTCCCCTGGGGCAGACATGGAAGTATTCACACCCACTTGCATTTCAATCCAGCCTTCTGCCCACCTGGGTGCCTTCCAGAAAGAGTCAGAGATGAGGGAAAAAGGAATGGGACTGGGCAAACATCCAGAGAAGAAAGACAAATGGACAGACAGACAGAAAGTGAGATGGGATGGGGGTGAGGGAGCAGGCATGGTGCCAACCTCCACTGAAAGCTCTGGCAGATGGCCACCAGGCACAGAAGGCATGGGCATCCTCAGCTGGAAGCTCAGCGGGCAGTGAGAGCTGGGTCCCAGGGAGAGAGGGATCAATAAAGAGAGGCTAAAGCATCCCCCCAACCCCATGCCCAAGGGTAGCAAAAAGCTGGCAGTACCCCCAGGATCTCCCAATCAACTAGATGTGAAGTCAGCTCCACAGGGCAGGAGGGGAGGATGGAGAATAGGGAAAAGCAGAAGGAGGAGCTGGGACTGGGGGGAACCCAGAGTTCTTCCTCCTAAGATCTCCGTGTTTCAACTCAGCCACCACTCTTGGACTCCAGGTTCCTGAACTTTTAGTAGGTAGTATGGGAAGGAGTAACGATGGAAGAAACATGCACAGAACAGAGAAGGTCAGGGCTGTGAAGGGCCTTAGAAGCCAGAATGTCAGGACAATGTCTGATGAGACCTTAGAACCCAGAATGTTAGAGCAGGGAGGGAACTTAGAGCACAGAATGTCAGGGCTGGGTAAACCCTTCAGAACAGAGTGTCCATGCTGGGAAGGCTCATAGAAAATGGAATGAGAAAAACAGGAAGGATCTTAAAAACGAAATATTGGAGCTCAGATGGACCTTAGAGGTAACTGAATCCAAAACCTTCATTTTAAAATCGAGGAAACTGAGGCCCAGAGAGGGAAGTGGATATGAAGCAGCCAAGGTGGGCTAGGACTGAGGGCCTCTGCTTCAGTTCCCCTGTGGGGTGGGAAGAGAAGCGGAGAGGAAGGCAGGGAAAAGCCTTCCCAGCTCTGACATTCAAGGATTGTTCTAGGTTTTCCAAGCAGAGGAGGGTTTGGCCTTTTGACCCAAGGTGAATCAGTCCCTAAAATACCTGTTGTCCTTTGCAAAGCTCTAACCCCCCTCTCCCCCGCCTTCCTGTAAGTGATCTCAATGCACTTTCTGATCATGAGTTCATAGTCACTATGCAGAGGCCCCTTAGAAGAGTAATTAAGAGGGGAAATAGAGGCCCCTTCTGACCCTATCAGATGGAGGAAACCTGAAAGCGGGGGCTTCTGGAGGAGCTCAAAATAGGAATCAGGAATCCTGGGCCTTCACTCAAGCACCCCACCTGCTCTGGCCCTCCTGTCAGTAGCCCAGCCAGGGACCTCTCGGTTCCCATCAGTAACTAAAGAGGTCCAACACCTGGACCCAGCTGAGCAAGACCGAGAAAGCAGCAGGTGGAGGCAGATACTCCTGAGGAAACGGGAGGGACCTTCAACCCAAACTTACCTGCTACTGTTGTTAATCAGGGCCCCTTGAGCTGGGGGAGGAGGGGCACACGTTAGAACTTAGAAGGTACTTAGAATAGAGAATGTCAGGGCTGAGAGAGCCCTTAGAACTCAGGATGTCAGGGCTGGGAGGGCCCTTAGAACTTAGGATGTCAGAGATGGAAGGGCCTTTAAGACTCAGAATGTCAGAGCTGGGAGGGTTCTTAGAATCCAGGATATCAGAGCTAAGAAGGTCCCTAGAACCCAGGATGTCAGAGCTAGGAGGGTCTCAGGAACCCAGAATGTCAGAGCTGGGAGACACAGAATGTCAGAGATGGGAGGGGCTTTAGAGATCATTTAGTTCAACCCCCTCTTTCCCCCACCACCCCCCCATCTTGCAGATTAAGAAACTGAGTTCCTGACAAGAGAAAGGAAAATTCCACAGCAAGTGAAGCTCGTGGCACCAGAACCCAGTCTCCTGGCTCCCAAGTCAATGCTGCTTCCCTACCTCCCAGATGGGAGGAAGAAATAGCATTGCTGTGTCCTTCTCCCTGTCCTCTGCAAACCCACCTGATCTGGGGGGCTCATGGCTGGAGGAGGCCCTCCGTGACCCTGCTCAGGCTCTCCCCTTTCTCACTGCTCACGTGCACCGAATGACCCAGAAGTTAATTCTGTCTCGCCCTGCCCTGTTCTCTGGCTGTCCTGTGGGTGTAAATGCTGTCTTACCAGCCAGACTATGAGCAAATACTGTGCAAATAACATATTCCCTTCCAGTTCTGCCCAGTGTGGCCTGGCCCTGGGCAGGGCACACAGAGCAGCCCAGTAAATATCCCACCTCTCACCACAGATACCGTGATGACCTTGGGTAAGTCACATTACCAGCCTCCCCTTCCCCCATCCCTGGGCTGCCTTGACTATAAAATGAGGGGGTGGATGGACTAGGAGGCTTCTGGCTTAGCATCCTAAACCATTTAAGAGGTGGGAGTGTCCTTAAAGAACATCTTGTCAAATTCTTGTCATTTTACAAGTCAAGCCCAGAGAGGTCAAGTCACTTGCTCAAGGTCACCCAGGCAGTGCCCCAGGCTTGAATCCTGGGCCCCTTCTCAAGGGAAAATTCTACAAGGCTCTTAATCTGAGGGCTGTGAACTTGATTTTTTAATATTTCAATAGCTGTATAACTGGTTTTCCTTGTAATCCTCTGTATTTTATTTTATGCATTTAAAGAGTCCATAGGTTTCACTAGACTACTAAAGGAGTCTATAATATCACCATTATTTATAGAGGGATTTCAGATTTACAAAGTACTTTCCACATGTTATCTCACTGATCCTCACAAAAATCTCTGCAAAGCAGATGGTACCATTATCCTCATTTTACAGTTGAGGAAACTGAGGCAAACAGGTTATATGACTTGCCCAGTAAATGTCTGAGGCTGAATTTGAACTCAGGCCTGCGTGACTCCAGGTTCAAAACTCCAGCTGTCCTTACAGAGGTCACCAGGGAGTTAGTAGCTAAGCTAGGAGGCTAATGCAGCTAATTTTTCCCCATAACATGTAAAGATAATTTTTAACATTCATTTTTTTTTTTAAATTTTGAGTTCCAGATTTTTTCCCTCCTTCCCTCTGTGCAATCATGTAAAATGTATTTTCCTAGTAGTTGTGGGCAGATACAAATTCGTGTCTAATTGAATACACTGTCCTACTGACCCTTCCCACACCCCCCCCAACTCGATACCCCATAGCCACAGGTTTCTCCGCCCAGGGTGAGGGAGAAGGCCTAGGCAGGGCTTGGAGCCAAGGTCTTATCCCTGGAGGAAGAAGTCTGGGCCAAGCTGACTGGTAGGGGTTTTCCACTCTGGTCTTCCTGCAGAGATAGGGGCCGGCTGGCAGCCAGAACTGACTTTGGGTCCAGAACAGCCATCAGGTTATTGACCTCAGTTGTCCCAGCCTGGCAGCAGGTGCCAGTCAAGGGCAACAAGAGTCTTTGCCAACACCCACCTGCTAAGTCTCCTGTCAGCCCAAATACAAATCAGACAGGAATGGCACTGCCCCACAGAATGTGAAAGTAGAAGGGATCCTGAATAAGTAAAACGGATAATAAATAATGACCTCCCAATTCTCTAGTATTTTTGTTACAATAGCCCCAGAAGGTAGATAGTGTGGGTATTAGCCCCATTTTACAGATATAAACTGAGGCTGAGGGAGGGGAAGGGATTTGATGGAGGCCATCACCCTGGTCTCAAACTCAGGTCACAGACCTTAGAATGTTGGAGTTAGAACAGACCTTGACCCTGAATAGGCCCAGGAAAGGGAAATGACTTACCCAAAGTCACATAGACAAAAAACAGCAGTCAAGATGGAAACCCAGGTCTTCTGACTTCAAATGCCTCATCTTACAGGTTGGGAAACCAAGGCTCAGAATGGGTAAATGATATGCCCAGGACCACAACCAGGACAAGGCCTTTCTTCAAAGTGGCCAAGACCCCATCCTCCATTAGGGTTTTCTCCCTTTCCTCCAACCCAAATTTCAGGTTCCTGAGGTCCCATCAGCTCTAGGAGCTGCCCATGGGAAAGCTATGAAGGAAGGGCTTTAGTCACTGTTGGACCAGCCCCATCCTTATCCCTGCTCCCTCAGGGTCCCTTCCTGCCCATCCCTGCTTACTCCTTATCCCTTCCCCAGAACACCCCCCAAGTCCTCAACCCAGAAAGAGAGAACAGGAGAGGGCCCAGGGATCATTAGCGATGGCTGAAGGTTCAGGGGTAGGCAGCGTGGGGCCTTGGGAGAGTGGTGAGTAATGGGTAACTTGGCCTTGGCACAGCTGCAGACATACAGTAAGGGTTGAATAAGTGTTTATTAAGTGACTTGACTGGCCACTGGGAGTCACAGCCAGACCCCTAAGAATCAATGAAAGGCAAAGAAGAAAAGGCTCGACGTCCTCTTGACTGTGAGAGCTTCCAGATCTGTAGAATGAAAGCTTTATCTTTGCGTTCTCAGGGTCTGGCACATAGTAGGTACAGGGAGATGGGTAGGGGGTGTAGTGGTTAGAACACTGGACTTGGAGTGAGGAAGACCCAAGTTCAAATCCAGCCTCACAAATATACAAGTTGTATGACTCTAGGTAAGTCACTTAACTCATCTGTCAAATTGGGATCATAATAGAACCAACCTCCCAGAGTTCTTGTGAGAATCAAATGCCTGTCGCAAAAACCTAAAGCTTATCTATAGGATGCTATTGTTATTATTAACAAATACCTGTTAGATCAGATTGGCTAGAAAGATGTCAGCTGCTACCACTTTTCTGCCCTCTCCTTGCCAAACTCCACTTCTCCAATGTTTCTCTCCTCCACATTCCCCTCATTATGAAATAATAAACACATAACAAGTCATATGAAATAGGCCCTAGTTCTCCAGTGATATGAGATTTACAAAACATGTTTCCTTCGAAACAAATGTTGAAGGTTGGGTGTGGGAGAAACATCATGTCTAGTTTACAGATGGGAAAATGAGCCCCACCACCCCAGGCACGGTGTTTGCAAGAATCAGAGCCAGGGCTGAAGTGACGCTTCTCCTATGCCCAGCTGCCCTGTGCACAGTAGGCACTTGCCGAGCGCTGACTGAGAGTCAACGAGTGGAATTAGAATTTTTCTCTACCACGTGTCAAATTCTTCTCCCCCATTCCCATGCAGTTCTGGCAATCACACTGACAATTTTGAGATCAGGCAGATCCTCAGCGTCCTTTCCCCGGCATACGCCTCCCCTCCCCAAATCTCCATAGATTGAAAATAACCAGCAAGTAGATGGTAGGGGATGATGATGGGAAGGGCAATGAATGGGACATCAAAGCTTTGCTTCCCTCCCTAACAGACAACTGCTCCTCCAGAAAGCCCAGCTCCCCTTCCTTTACTTTTAAAGACACGTGAAACAGACTGGGAGGAAAGGGGAGACAGGGGAGGAAGAGAGTCAGTTCTTAAGACAAGAGGACAGGATCTTAGGACTGGACTGGTCCCTAGATTTCTGGATTAGTTCCTCCCTTTGGCCATCAGTTTCCTCTGTAAAATGGGGCTAGGAGTGGGGTGGGGGGTTGGATAAGACATTCTCTAACGTCTCTTTCCAGGTTAGACCTTCTGCATTGTATGCTAGGGTCCTTCCTAGCACTAACATTTTAAGACTGGTTCCTTTCAATTTCCATTAAAGGTTTTCAGGCCTCTCCAAGCTCTGAGGTTGTTTTACAATCCCTCTCAGCTCTGATAGACTAGGTTCTAGGTTCTATGGTCCCTTCACAGATGACACTGACATCCTGGGTTCTAAGGGCCCTCACAGCTCTGACATCCTATGTTTTAAGGGCCCTCACAGCTTTGACATCATGTAACCTAAGGGCCCTCCTAGCTCTGACATCCTGTGTTCTAAGGGCCCTCCCAGTACTGACATTCTCTGTTCTAAGGGCCCTCCCACTACTGACATCCTTGTTCTAGGCGCCCTTCCACTACTGACATCCTGAGTTCTAAGGGTCCTCTCACCTCTGAGATCCTGTGTTCTAAGGGCCCTCTGAGCTTTGAGATTATATAACCTAAGGACCCTCCCAGTTCTCACATTCTGTGTCCTAAGGGTCCTTCCAGTTCTGACACTCTATTTCTAAAAGCCCTCCCAGCTCTGACATTCCATCTTCTAAGAATTCTTTCAAAAAAATCAGCAAAACACGTGTAAAATTCTTACTGAGCAGTGCACTGGGGTAAGATAGCTAAGGCCCACTCCCTGCCTTCATGGAGCTAAAAGAGGGATTTTTTAGACCAATCACTTTTCCCATTCATGTGATGAATCTTCTGAATGAATTTATCCTTGGGGGTCCAGGAGGCCCTCCTGTCCCCTTCCTCTCCCTACTTTCTGCCATCCTGCCAGTGCTCCAACAATGGAATCCTTTTGGTGGTCTCTTGGAGTCACACACTAAGATCCATGAACTTGGGGGACCCCCTTCTAGGAGAGAAGGGATAGTGATGGAGAGGCAGGGGAAGAGGGAGGGTCTTTGCCAGCCATTTCTGCCTTACCCTGAGGTTATTTTCAATCCTGACTAACCCACAGGTTTGGCTTAGAGTCAGAACCTGACACACGGGTGCACATCCATGAATAAATATAGGCAAATGCCCTCACCGAGGGAAACACAGGCCTGAACTTTTTTTAAACTTCCTAGGAGAAAATGATTCATACAGGAATCCTAGAGCCCAAGCCGAGTCACTTAATTGCTCTGGTTTTCTCAGCTTTCTCATCTGGGAAATGGGAGTGGGGACAATAATTCCCTGCCCTGGTGACCTCTGGAAAGTTTGTTGTGAGAATTAGAAAGAAGGTCATTAGAGTGAACTGTAAACTGTAAAGTGCTTGACAGAGGTAAGGGCCTCCAAGTCAAGACATGATTGACCAGAAGCAGCCATCCCCTAACCCAGCCCAGAAGATGCCCGTATTCCGATCCTTGGTCTGCTACCGGCTCACCACAGAAACTTGAGCAAGACCCTTCCTCTTTTCTAGGCCTCTATATCCCCATCTGCAAACTGGGATTTCAAACTGTGTGACACTGGGCAAGTCACTTGCCTCAGTTTCCTCAACTGTAAAGCAGAAATCCTAATAGCATTTACCTCCCAGGATCGTGGTTGATAATATTTGAATACGTTTGAATTAAATTGTATTGCTATTTCATACATATGTAATAATTACATCAGTATTAAATTATATGTGAATATTTGTAAAGCACCTAGCACCATGCCTGATACTACAGAGTGGGAGCTATATAAATTTTAGCTATTATTGCTATGATTTCCTGTTATCAAGTGCCCTCTAAAGCATGAGGTTCCACCTTCATATGAGGGTTGATCCCTGTTTGTGATGCCATGGCTATCCCAAACTCTGTGCCCGGACTCCCCCTCCTTCACAGGAATCCTCCCAGCTCCTCCTTCCCACGGCATGTTAGGGCTTACAAAGAAATTTTCCTTAAATAAAATTAAGATAAAAATTTAAAAACAAAGACGTAAAAAAAAACTCCAACAAAGCAATTTCCTTCACTCCCAGAAGGCTAAGAAAATGTGCAAAGTGCAGGAGAGAGAGGGCAGACAAGCATGGGAACACTCATGGATCCTGTGTGATCCTGGGCAGCTTTCTTTCTCTCTTTGAGCCCCAGTTCTATAACATGAGGAGGGAGTGGGGTGGGGTGGGAGGATTAGTGCAGGGGAAATGGGTGACTTCTAAGATCCCTCCTAACTCTAACTCTGAGGTGATCATCTCCATTTTACAGAGAAGGAAACTGAGGCACAGAGAAATCAGATGATTTCTCCAAAGTCGCTCCAGGAAGCTTCGGATCATTGGCAACT